>JAGPOW010003642.1:14074606-14123169 GCA_030014935.1 Caiman crocodilus
GGAGTAGTTTTAGGCTACTGCACAGTCAGTGTTATAAAAAAGCCATTCATCAGCGCTACTGTGCAGTAACGTGGGTTACTGCTACTAGTACTTGTTTATGTAAGTACTAAGCGATTGCCCAGTGATGATTGCAGAGCCAGAATCTCATGTAGACTGGGTCACAATGTTGTAAATATAGCACAAGCCCAGCCCCTAACGATCATCAAGATTATCAAGAGCCATCGAGCTCGGTATAAGAGAGAACTGCTCTGCAGCTGAACACTGGGTCTCCCTTCAGGAGAACCTAGAACCTCCATTCATAGGACCTAGAGATGTCCCACAGATCTTCTTGAATATACAAATTGCAGTAATACCTAGTACCTCCTCCTAATCACTCTGTTAAGATTCAAACTCCTGTTTTTTCCACTATAAATTAAGAATTCAGGAATTCACTCCTGACGGCACTGGATACGCATGGGGTTGGTGAAACCTAGCTAAATCTGTGCTCTCAAGCGCTTTCTGTATCACTGGCACTGGGTACTGGGTTTCACCCATGTGAGGTTTTGGGGATGTGATGCTGAAGTTTGAAGTGCTAGTGGTCATCTGTGGGCTCCTGGTCTTTAGTTATCTCTCTCTCCAAAGGATGAGAATGTATTTTCATTTTTAAGTCCTCTCTGTTAGAAACGAAAAAAATGTTTGCGGTTTGGGAAAGCCAGAAAGCAGACTTTGTTACTTAAATTATGCTGAGATCTCATCACCTAGGCCACAAAAACGATCACTCTCAGTCACCAACAACCTGAGCAGATTTGAACTGGTGACCAAGAAGTGAAAGCCTTTGTATCTCATTACCAATATTGTCCAAACTTCCCTGCAACTCTATTTTTTTGGATTATTATAGAGGAATAATAACAAAATATCCCATAAACAGGTTCTTTAGATATTCAAACATGTCAGGTTGTACTTTCTACATTTTCAGATAATTGTGGGGTAAATATTTGTTAAATGAAGTATTTTACATCTGTCTTGGACCAAAGTGATCTTTCTGTCAGTAATACCACTGAACACTTGTAAAAGTATGCCGGCCATTACAGAGTTATGCACTCTTGGCAAATACAGTCTTTGAACTCACGTTACTGGACTGCCAGTAAAAAATACATTCTTTTTTTTATCAACTGGATGTCTTTCAATTATACAGTCATTGACAGAGAAGCAGTTGAAATAGATATAAAAAAAATTCTTTTTTAAATTCACACCAAATGGCAGGAGGTTGACATTTGTTTGTCTAGCTCTCAAAGAGACATTTGGCGTAGTTCAACAGGACAGAGAAAATATTGTATGAAGATCAAAAGGAAAAAACCATGTATACTTTCCTATGAAAGACAACACATGGTCCTCGCAGAGGGAAATGCTTCATTTAGTTCCCATACATCAGAGCTAGTACTTCACCTCATCATTATATTCATCTGCAGTCAAACAGAATGGAGCAGCAGCTGGAGGACTAGACTGACCAAAGGTTTTGTTGTAATCCATTTTAATCCTATAAAACATAAAAAGCAAACATGTTTAAAAACAACTGTGCCCTTAACCCCAATCTGTTAAAGAACTGTAGCTGGCTTAATTTAAAGTCCCATTATGGATACACATAAATACAAAACTTTCCTAATTTACAGTTAAGTTGCTCAATAATGTTTCCCATCAATGCAATCATTAAAAATCTGTGAAACTGCTTTTTAATGAGACAGAAGCATGCAAAACAGCCCCGCTCCATTATCTTCACAACCGTACATAACAATACACATCTGCACTCCTGGCCCTCATGTCACCATGTCCACTTCCAATACAAGTAGAAGCACCCACCTATTAGCCACACAAATGAAGAAGACATTCTTTGCTCCAACCATACAATGTTTTATTGATAAAATATACTGGAGGCATTAAGGATATATAATCTCCTACCTCGGAAATATATTCAATTCCTTGACCCAAAAAATTCTACCCATGTATCTTTTCATTTTCCAAAACTCTAATTTCAGCTTTATTCCTTCCTACAAACAGGGAATTAATTGTTCTTTGTTCTTTATTTCCACTGCAAACCCTGCTTTTCCTCTCTCTACTTTACTACATGTGTGTAAAATTATTCCAGTGATTTCCCAAATGATTAGTGATAGCATTGATGGAACATGTACTCGAGCGGCCTTCACTAAGTTAGCAAAGTTTGGTTTGTAAGTTAACAACATTTTTGTGAGCGATTTTTTCTGGTTATTGGATGAGTAATAAGCCTTTCCTCAGCCCTCTGCCCAAGTCCTTTGTTCCCAGTACTTCTGCAGTCCTGTTCATCTGCTGCAGCATTGGACTCATATGGCTAGTTCCACGTACAATTTTATGGAGGGGTATGCATTCCTGGAAAATGTGACTTCCTCAAGGATTTCTGAAAATGGATGTTATTTCCACCTGGAAAGCCCTTCATTTCTACCATATTAAATGATGAACTGCTTAATCTGAATAAACTGAACATTGAAGAGCTTTGACTATCATGCAACAGTTTTCCTTTATTAATTTGGAAAACTTTAAAATAGTTTGGCTGGCAAAGACAAGAACTAAAATGAAGAAAAAATTCTGTCACTTTTTGAATGAGCAATATTAAATGCATTAGGCACAACAATTCAGGTGGGTTTTCACAAAAAATATGTATTTTACCAATAAAAACAAAGGAGTGTAAAAGTCAAACAAATGGACATTTTTTAACATTGATATATTTCTGGATACTTGCCAACTTTAATAATCTAACCTCTGTTTAAATTAAAATATGGTGTCAGCTTTTAATACAAACCGTACATGGGTTGCAAGCTCACAATATGTGTTAAGTCTAAGAAAATCATCATCTATCATTGCACGATTTCAGCAGTGGCAGCTGTGTGTTTTTAAAAGGTTTCTACGAACACAGATCTTACTTTAAATGTAATACTATGTTATATTACTCACACTTGAACTGACCTTCATAAATATCAAATCCTTACAATCATAAGTCCCGACATTCAATACTTTCCTGCAGACTAAGCAGGACCATGTTACATTATAAGGTCACTTGCCATTCACAGCTTTTAGAAAGACTTATCATTTTAATGAAGACACTAACTCAGACACATACAGTAATGAAATGGTGGACATGCTTATTTCAGACTGCCTAAAAAAGCATATACTCTTACTTCAGTTTAACCAGTCCCCTGTATAGCATCATGCTGAAGGAATGAAAAAATTCCCAGCCAGTTCATTGCCTGTCTATACTAACATACAGCATGTTCTTTGTATTGTTACTCTAGGAAATGACTTATCAAGTGAGTTGATGATGGGTTAACGCTGTTATCATGGGTGAGACTAAATATTTTTCCCAATTGGCCTGCTCTTCTCCTTGCAGGAAGCACTCTCGATCATGGAGGCACCACATTCTGCAAACAGACAAACCAGTACATGCCGTCTCCATTGAAGTCAGTGGCCAAACTCTGTTCCTTTCAATAGAGTGAGATTTTTTTTTCTCCACAGTGATCACTCTGCTACATGCAGTCCGAAACATAGTCAGGTAATGATAAGAAAAATATTGACAATGAAGAAAAGTACAGAGGATGGATTTCTATGTACCCCTCTCAGTGCTATCTGTATCCCTTATTCTCCTCTAGTGTGTTCCACTATTGCATCCTGATGATTTGTAAATTTGATTAATTGTAAATTAATCTTTGATTAAGCCATTATTACCACATTGCTACTCTGCTAGTGAACAGCAAATCAGTGATCATTAGCACTCATTTGAATACAATCTCACTCAAAAACAAGGTTGTGATAAGGATGTGTCAATTGTACGTACAGAAATAAGCCTGCTGTTTCTCCATATCCTGGTGATAACGTTTGCAGAGTTGTATTTAGAAAAACTCAGGCAAATAAATTTGAGTAGCACAGGGTGCCCTGAGCAAAGCACCCAGATGTTCCAGATGTCACAGTGGCTTCTGGCATACTTCCAGGTAATATTCAAGGCCCTGGCCTTAGTTTTCTAAGCCTTCAAAGGACAGGACCAGCACTACCACCTGTTTCATTACCATGACCTATAATAACAACTACAGTCAAGGGAAATATTAAAGTTATCATAGAAGGATGCTTGTGAGAGAAAGAGATAAATAGTTCTTACCATTTTACCTGTGGCTGTGTTGTGCCCTTTCTGTCTCAGGAAAAAAAAATAAGGCCCACCTCTTCAAAGGAGCACCAGCTTGTCCACAAAAACAACCTCTCCCGGGAGAAAACAAATCAGCTATTAAGTCAATAGATGGTGCTGGAGGAGAAGGCTATGAAGACTCATGGAAAATATAAGGAAAGCAATTGGCCAGAACTTTTCAGATTATTTGCTAGTTTGTCAAGTACTTGCTTCGGTGTCACTGTGAAGGATCGAAGGATACTCACCCAGGGTGTTGCCTCAGCCATGGGCATGGACCCGACCAGAAAAGAACTGCCACACTATGGTGGGAGCTCCCAGTTCATCCCAGCTCAGCTCTATCACCTTGGCAGGTGAGGCAGAGTGGTGCAATATCTGGGGGCCATGGGCAGGACCGGGACACCAGGGAAAGGGAAAATGGAAAACAGCAGACAGGATGGAGGCTGGGAGAGCTCAACCCGAGACTGATGCCCCAGGAGCAGGGTAAGAGCCCGATCAGGTCTCGGAGGCTCAGGGGAGCCCACACTAATAGAGTGGAAGAAGAAAGGGAGGAGAACAAGAAGAAAAGAAATAGGAGAGAAAAGAGACTGAGATAAAAGGGGTGGATGCTCCCAAGTCCCTTGCTTGTTTGTTTTCAGAAATGCTAGTTAATCACCATGGGCTGCCAGTTAAGTGGGGCATGGCCATGAGAAGAAGAAAAAAAAGAAAGAGAGACTGTAAAGAAAATCAAAACCCCGTTCGCCAGTGGCGTCATGAGTCAGGCATCTGGGGAAGAAGGAAGCTACTATCTGGCAGAGAGAGAGGGAAGAAAGCAACCCTGTCTCACAGCTTACCTCTTTTTTTTCTTTGTTTATATTGACTTATTATCTGCCTTGGGCTTCCAATTAAGCCAGGTGTGACTGCAATCAGCAAGGAATAAAAAAAGGGACTTCCTGTTCGCCTGCAGGCGTGCAAGAGTCAAAACCGGAGAGGCAACAAATTAAACCAAGGGGTCGTCTAGGACTCAGTCCCAGAAAAGGAAATTTGACACGCATCATAATAAAAAAAAAGAGAGAGAAAAAAAGAAAAGAACCTTTTCATCAGGTCATTTTGTTGTTCCCACCATTTTATTTTTTTATTGACACACAGCTCAGGGTGGAAACCAACAGTCAGTTATGGTGGAGGCAGTGTAGTCACTACCCCTCCCTTTCATTAACAACTTCTAAAAGAATTATAATATCAAAGTCACGGCAGGTGGGAAGAGAGAGAGAGTGAGAGCCCCACCCAGATTGACTGGGGTTTGTGGTGCCTCTGGGGAAAACCGGTGAATGTCAACCGGTGAAAGGCCCGTACCCAGTAACTACCAACAATCGCCAAGTTCAGCAACTCCTGGGGGACTAAGAAAGGAGCAATCCATTCCTTATGAATTGATTTCTGGCTAAGCCAGGCACAGAGATTCAAGAGGTAATGGATCAGCGAGAGTTAATAGTTAGGACTGGTCACATTGGGCTCAATGGATGCATCTACATGTGCATTTACACCGGCTTAAATTTGCTGCACTGTAAATTACTGCACAGTAAGTGGGAATAGGCTGGTGTCTACATGTGCAGGCATTAAAGTTAGCCCCAAGTCGGTCCATACACAGTGTTACTGCACAATAAGGCTTCTAAGGTATCATGCAGGTATCAAATTTACGCCCAATTTGTTACTGTGCAGTAACACACATGTAGATGCTTTACTGCGCAGTAACAGTGTGTGTGTGGACTGATTTGGGATTAACTTCAGTTCCAAGTCAATCCACACACAGCATGAATGCCCTTTAATGCCTGCACATGTAGACACCAGCCTATCCATGCTAACTGCACCGTAACTTACTGAGAAATAAATTTAAACTGGTCTAAATGAATGTGTAGACATGCCCATTGAGCCCAAAGTGACCCACCCTAACTATCAACTCTAGCTGATCCATTGCCACTTGAATTGCCATGTGTAGCTTAGCCAGAAATCAATTTGGCAGAACTGGTTTGGGAGAAGTAGACTCCTCTTTCTTAGCCTGGCCACCCACAGGAGTGACTGAACTTGGTGACACCAAAGCAAGTCCATGTGTCTATGTCCCACCTACCTTACCCAAGACAGCTAGCAAGATAAGAAGGAAGGATATGTTGGATTTTCTTCCAGGGTGCTGTAATTATTTGGACTTTGTACACAACTTGAGAGCCCCTAGAAGTAATTCTGTCAGAATCCAAGAAATGTTGATTAAAATGCAGCCTCTCTGCACTCCACTCCTAATGATGTATAAGGTACGATCTAGCCCTTTAGCAAGCTGTACAGGGATATACCTCAATAATGAGGAGAAACTGTGTGTTTCAATTGCCAAAGGTGATTGATTTCTCTGTAATGTTAATACAGTTGCCAATAAAGCAAGCAAGCAGGTCCTGTATCTGAAACAGTTTTCAAAGGAATGTATGTATGGCCACTTAACAGTCAGGAAACCATATCCAGAAAGGCTGGCTGCAGTATATTATGAGAGTTTTATGTTATACATTAAAAATATATTTTCAGCTCAGGTAAAAAATGAACTGATCTCCAAGTAGGCTCCAGGTTCCAAATGGAGGCAACATATACTTTGCAGATGAAGAATCACTGAGTATCAGAACAAAGAGAAGGAAAGTAAATTGACACCATGGTGTTTACTACAGTACTTGCTACAACAAACCTAATATTCTCCTTCACCACTCAAAGTTACATTTCCCATAAAACTTGAAGAGATGTATTAAAACCCAACTCAGTAAAGCAACAAGCACCATTGTTAACAGAGCTGAAACTAAAGAGAGCTGACCATAATCTTGCATTAGAGTTTCTAATGCTGAGCTTTTGATAGCAGCTCATTTTAAATCAGGATTTTCATTCTTCCTCATTATTGTTTGCATCTGAGTGTCTGAGCCTTGCAAAATTAAAGGAACATAATTTTTATATTACTTTAAACAATAAAAATATGGAATGCTGTAATGAATTGCCTTGCTTCTTCATCATTATTTATTAAGATATATGCATTAAGTCAGTTACACAAGCTGAATTATTTTGTCTCTATATTGACCTCTGCATTGTAACGCTTGGATCTCTTGTTCTCTTTCTGTTGAAATTGAAAGTAAATATCTACCATCAAGCAATAGATAAGATGTAAAACACAAATTCATTTTGTATATTCTGATCATCTTAAAGATTTTTTGAGTGGCACAAATGGAAAGGAATCCAAACAGATGGAAAATATATTAAATGAAAGTATCAATTTTTAAATTTTTGTATGTCCAATGATTGTAGGGGCAAGGATGGATAAATGAAGCAAGATCTAGAATAGGAGAAGAGTGCTTAAGGTGGAAGACAAAAGAAATTCTTTATAAAGAATTCAACAAAGCAGCAGCAGCTGGAAGAAAACAAAGAAAAACAGATAAGAAAAGAAAATGCCATGGTCCAGAAGCTGTATCATCTATTGGTTATACTTGCAGATTTAACTGAGTTCTTCACCACTAAAGAGAAGTAATGACTGTATGGGTAGCATTTCATGTTCTTTTTGTCATATTTACTGGAGACCCAGGCACACAGAGACATTCTGTTTCTACTGGAAGACTTGCAACTCTCCCAGTAGAAACCATGAACATACAGATGTTCAGGATTTTTCTTCCAAAGCAAAAATAGCTGCTCTGGGAGAAAAAAATAACTTGGGAAAAAACAAGAGTTAAATCCCTCCCAGAAGAGTTTCTCTTTAGAAAATGAATATATGTATATTTTCTCTTCTGAGCGACACCACACAGCATCCTCCAGCATCCAAGGTGCTTTGCTCCTCTTCTCAGGGCTCAGTCTTGATTCTACTGCTCCTATCAACCAGGGAGTCCTCCTAATCCCACAATGTGCTATGGAGAAACACAGGCTGACCCTGAGCAGTCTGGAACAGCCAATCAGGATTGCTCTCTGCACTGCACCCTGCTCAGTCTCCAGGCAGAATAAGGGAGCCTGCAGAGCATGCTGAGGTGTATACACAGGGTTCCCCTGGCTGCACAGCCTCAGCGCTGCAAGCTCTCTATGCCTCTAGGGGCTCAGCATTTGAATGCCTGTTCAGGGGTCTCTGATTACCCTTTTTGTAACAAGAGAACAAACCTGGGAGAATTCTCCCAGATGATTTGAATGTCTGTAAACAACTTCAGTGACTGCCATTTTAGATAAGTTTCTATACTTGTCTTCTGCCTTTGAAGGTGAACACGATTTCTACTTTCAGTGAACTGTTTGGCTATAAATCTATCCTAAAGACCCCAAAGCCTAAGAATGTGTATGATCTGATGCTACTTTTATCATTCTTAACTGGATAGTAAGATTTCTTGATCTCAAAGCTATTTGCAGAAGCCTTTCATTTTCAGGCACTAACCAAGTAAGTGCATGAATGAACCAGAGTCTTTGGTGCCAAAACTACATTTAACTTTCTCTTTCCATCTGCCATGCAACATCCTAGGATAACCCTCAATTGTATCAGCTGTAACCCTAAATCAGATGAGGACTGTTTCATGATACAGCGTGAAACTAAAGTGGCTTTCAAATCAACTTCTCATGAGTAATGCAGTTTATCCAGGCATTCGGCTGTTATCTTTTAAAGGGAGAATATAGGGTGAACTGCGTCAAAGTGACTGAGGGAACCTAAGTCCCATTGACTTCCAAGGAAATTTAGGTGGCCAGATCATTTAAGCATGGTTGAAAATTCCACCCGTAAGTATAATGGGACTGCTCCTATACTTACATTTTAAAAAGTGCTTTGCTAGATCAGAACTTTAGAACTTCTAAAACTACCTTCAAATATACGTAACACCGTAGTCCATGAATGCTCTCTCTCTCCCTCTCACCTTTTTTTCTTTCACAGTGATTTTTAGACAAGTAGGAGCCTTGATGTCTTCAATCACTGTGAAGGCCTCTGTGAAGTGCTTTATTTGTGCCCCTCATATCCTCTCTGGGAATGCTTGCTTGGAGTGCAACAGCGTAGGAAAACCTACTGTGCGCTTACACAAGGATTTACAGTAGCACAGCCTAAACATTGTTTATTTAAACATATACCTGTAGATCACAAGCAAGCCACACTGGAGATATGTCTCCCTAATATCAGAACAAGCTAACATGCACTTTTTATGTACACATTACTGCCAAGCACGCCTTTATTGGCTTCACTGGTGGCACGGTGTCTTCTGTTTCTAATCGCCATGGCCTTTATGATACTGTACTTAATGAATTATGCTCCTCAGGAGGAGGTCAGTGAAAGAATTAAGCTAAAAACCCCTAACAGTGTTGTTGGCTGGAAGCCAGATTTTTTTAAGCTGTGTTTCTGCATGAGGTCTACCACAGCTGGAGCGAAACGACTTGCAGGTGGCTCAGCGGGCAGCAGATCACACAGTACTGCTCTGTCCGCCCCTCAACAGCAAGGAGGGAGTCACCTACGCCTGCCGTTGGTGGCTGAAAATGAGCAGGAAATGTCTGACAATCTTGATTAAGAACTCCCAAGCATTGAACTTTCCATAAGGAGAAGGCACACTCAGATCTCTCTCCTTTGACAGTCTAACTTCCAATTTAAATCCTATTTAAGGTTCAGAGAAAAATGATCATTCTTATCCTTGTGAGGTACATAGTGTATGTGTCTTCACAAACCTGACACAACATACTCTGCGTGCACACCATAGGCTGAAAATGAAGTTGAGTTGTTTTCCTGTTCTATTCAGAGACAATTTATAGGTTCTATTTAAAATGGAGGTGTAACCAACCAAGTAATTTTCTGGAGTGTTTTTTAAGATATTAATTTTAAAATGATGTTAACATATGCATAGCACGTGCACAATGGAAAATAATGGCCTCCAAACAGAGGGACAGTGTGGTATAGCAAAGAGGAACCCCCAAACTGAGTAAAGCTGGGTTTCAATCCCTGCGCTGCCCCTTGGACAAGTCACTCCATGCATCTGCACCTCCTGCCATTTGCCTACTGGGACTATGAGCTCATGAAAATGCCCCTACATTGTAGGCACCCCCTTTCCCAGAGATCGCTCTTTGAGTATATGGAGCAGGAGCACACATTTGAGTTATCCAAATGCTGAGACTATTCTGCAATAATTCTGAAGTGAAAACACAAAGCACCTGTTCTGAAGCCCATCAAAGTCAACTGGAGTCTTCCTACTGACTTCAGTGGGACTTGAATTGAGCCCAAATCTTCTCTAAGACACATCGCTCCCAGAAAACTTCTTGCCATTCTTGACTATCATTTTCATTTAAAAAATCAATCTTCAAATGAAGTATGGTTATTGCTGGCTTCCCAGTAGTAATCTTGTTTGCTATTTCTCAGGCTTTAAGCTTGGAAAGCCCAAGGGACCTTAGAGCTTATGATCTTGGCAAGCCCATGGGAGCAGGTTCCACTAATACGAATTGTGAAGGAGCAATATTATTTTGTGATGATACCTAGGACAGTCCTGTGTTTCACATGTGCTGCCCAGCCTACTGTTACCTTCACCAGGTTAGCAGGTCAGCATTTCCCACAAATGGGAATGGCAAGAGTTTCAGAAATAACAGGACAGGAGCACTGTGTTCTGTTTAGCCATTAGCACCAAGCCCAGGAAACAGAGCTCACTGTTTCTGATCACTACTAAAATAGACCCCACTGTGCACACAGGTCAACAGAGAATACAATCTGAGTTTCACGGGCGAGAGTGGCTTCAGTTTTGGAGGGAGATAGAACGAGTTAGTATATTTGGAGCCAAAAGGCTGGTGTGAAAATGTTTTTCTGGATTCCAACAAACCACTCCCGTCCTGTACTTCCAGTAATGATGTTCCAGAGAAGATGTGGCTCACATGGTCTCAAATCACAGGGGTCTTAACATAGCAGTCCTGGCTCCCACACTTCTAATTCATCCGCAAAGTAATGTGCATTCTTCAGAGGAAGCCCGGAAACTAGACAAAGCCATGAAAATTCACAGAGACCCAACAGATAGCTCCACCCCTTCTGACCTCATATGCAATGCCTTCCACGTCCTGACATTTAGAAATAGGCAGGAAAAGCCCATGCTGTTAGTAGGGCATTTAACTGTTTATCTTCATATTCTTGTGATACAGCAATGCCCATGGGCAGTGATTGGGGACTGTGATTGGAAAGAGTTAATGGTGCACCATGTATAGCTAAGGGTCCTCAGCTCCTCCCAGTTGATCTCGTATCCCTGTTCCTGCACTCTTGATCATTAAGGCTTAATTTATTGCACTTAAAAAAACCATATAATGAGTAACATACAAGCTCATGTTCCTAGTAGCACTCATTCCCTATAAATTCCCACTACACCTAAGAAACTGTGGTTTGATTTTTCTGTGTTGCTAATTGGTAAGCATAGCCAAAGAAATTGCTAGCAGGTTTTCATCTCTTGAATTTATTTACCACCATGGAAAGCTGGGGGAGTAGGGAATCATTCCTCTGGGAAAGGAGGAGAAACTGGAAGGATTACATTATTTTGACCTTACATTTGAGCTGACATCCAGTACAGTACTAAATCAATGACTTGGCACAATAGGATTAGCACGGGTGGGTTATGAGCAGTTTCACAGCACTGCAGCTGTCCGATAGCTACCAGTGGATGGCACTAGAGGCATCATTTGCAACAGAGTCAGACCAAAGAGACAAAAGAAAGAAAATCCTCCAGGTTAATTTAGCACGTGCACTACAAAATCCTGATCCACTCCAAAAGGCTGGTCCCTCCAAGTTTATGATTTAGGACTACTAGTGAGCAGACGTACATGAAAGGATATAGCAAAGCTGATCAGGTTGCATGTAATTCTTTATGCTTTCACCCTTCAAAAGTAATATTTTTTCAGCTAATTTAAAAACAATGCAGAAAGTCAGCAGACCCATGTTGGAACAGGAGTGATGCTGGATGACAGATTTAAAAGAAATTAAGCATATATCATCTGCTTCTACTCTGCATTAGACTAGCCACCACTCCATGAGCACTTAAATGCAACAATAAAAAGCAAAGTTCTCTAATTGTTGCTTTGCAGGAGTTGGATTGCAAACCTTTAACAAAACAAAAAATCTGTATAAAATAAGCACAGGCTGTTTGGCTACATTCAAACAAGTTTATCTAAAGAAGACAAACAAAAAACACACAAAAATGTCAAGGATTTCCTTTGCTAAATTATAACCCATCACCTTGTATAGCAAACAGCTGACCTCAGTTCCCCAGTAAACATTCTTGGAAGTGAATTTATTGATAAGAACAACTGAATTCTTCATTCAGGGATAGAGTCTGTTGCCATTACTCAGGCAGAACAATACTTCACTCCTCCCAAGCAATTTGGTTCTTCTTGACGTGAAATAGGGCATCAAGCTCTGACCATCCGTGTTTTCTTTATCACAGACCTCACCTGGGACAGTAGTGGAGAACTCTTATCCCATGGCAAACAGAAGGATGTAATTCCTTTTTCATAGGACTTTTCAAGTCATGTTATGCAAAAGAATATTATATACCTTATAGATAGAAATGTACAATTCCCTTCCCCCTTCCCTCTGCACATAGTGCACCTAATTCTACAATAGGGTTTGGCAGTAGAAATTTCTCCTAATCATAGTTTTGGATAACCAGTGTCTGGAGAGATGGGCTGATAGTCCCTATGACTGTTATTCTAGCTAGCAGAACTAGCATGGATTCCAGTTTGTATAATATTTTCTGCTCTTATAGTCCACTCAGTTCATAAATATAAACCAGCAGAGCCCATGAGCTCATTAGAGATAGATGGGAATTTTTCAGTGAAAAATGTGTTTTCATCGGATAAATGCCAGTCATTGAAACTAACAATTTTCATGGGAACATACAAATTTCAATGAAACAATTGTTGGGAAAAATTTTTTGGGTCCTGAATGGAATTTCTAGTCAAAACTACTGAGAGAAGGAGAGAGAAAGAGCATGATAATCATCTTTCCTCATAAATCAGTTCTTCAATCTCCTGGTTACTTTTCCTCTTTCCTCCATTGTCAATGTCTTCTTGCCAGGACTGTTTCCAGACCTGAATACGGTATTCCAGATGGGAAAGAGACAAACCCTTTCTATAAAGACTTCTCCTCTGTGACCTCATGTCAATTTTTCTATCGTTTTCAGCATTGCTCTCTCAAGTGCTATCTAAACTATTTGTGCCCCAAGGTCTTTTTAGCTTATTTAACACAGTAGCTCTGTAAATCCAAATGTATTTATTCTACACAACAGGAGCTTCAATGGTTTAGTCATTGGTCTCTTGGAGGTTTAGTCTTTTCTTTTTCAACTATGACACATAACTATTTTCCTCGATAATCTCTAAGGCAAACCCCAGCTGGCAGCTCACTCCCTATCCCACCATGCCCCTCCTCTCGACCTTCCAGCTGACAACCCCAGAGCCAGGGGGGAGAGCGGCACTTAGGGAGAGGGTTGGCTCCTCAGCTGCAGACAGGCACTTTGGGCTCCTGCAGGCAGGCTTGATCCCCCCACAACCCAACAGGCAAATGTCTGTTGGGTCAGGGGGAGTGGGGGACAGTCTATCTCAAAGTGCTTTATGTAAAGTGCCACGAGTTAGAGCAGAGGCCTGCACGTGTGACAGTGCCCCAAAGTGATACTCAACCATACAAGTTCTTCTTTTAGAGGAGTCACCCATTCACCTAGTGTTTGACATCAGAAAGGTGCAGGTGCTTAATAAAAGAATTTAGATCAGCTATCTGGATACTACAGTCTTACACCTTTTCTTAGACCATACTTTTGCTCTTGAATGTCTCCAAACCTAGAAGGCAGCTGTTAAAATAGAGAAGTAGAAATTGGTAGTGATTGTCAACTCTTTAAAATCAAGGCCTGCATCAACTACCCCTTTTGCCAATAAGTAGCACTTATACAGCTAACTTTAGGTTCAGAAGTGGAATGCTAAGTCATTTATCCAGATTTTTAGGTACTCCCCACCCCCTGACAACTTGCTGGGTCCAGCCACTTATGCTCTATTGCAATCCCATTCCATCCAAGTAGTTGTAAAATCTCTGTATCAGTCTTGGAAATGTAAGTCACAAAAAACCACAAGTGACATAAGGGGAGGAAGAGGAGAAGAGTCCTATCTGTTTTTAGCCCAGGAGCCAGGAGGTGAGGGCACTTGCCAAAGTTCCAGGTCACTCAAACACCCAGGGGTGGGCTGAATCTGGACCTCACTCTTTCTATCAAAGGGCCTTAACCACAAGGATATAGGCCAGGCAGTCTCCTTACCAGTCCTGCTGAAACAGGCTCATAAAGGTAGGGCTAGACTATGGGTCTCCCACTCCCTGGGCAAGTACCCTAACTCCTAGCTATCTGCTAAAATGTGCAAGAGGTCTCCATCACTTCAACTGTTTTACCACTTACATGCAGTTACACATTGTCCCTGTAGGAAACGGGCTTGAAACTCTATGTAAATAGCCTGACAAGCCAGTCAGCTGCACAAGTGCCACATACCTGCCTAAGAATGGACCTGGATTTTGGCCTGAATCTTTTGCCAAACTGTCCAATACCTCCTTTTCCACTAACCTTGCAAAGTTTCTTTTCCCCTTTTTCAAAGCTATTACATGGGCCTATATTTCCTTTTAGCACCTTCGAGTCAACTTATTGCTCAAGAAGGTCCCCGATCCTGAAAAGACTTAGTCACATTAGTAATCCTTACCCATATAAGTAGGCTCATTGGCTTCATTCAAATTGCTCCCATAAAAAAAGTATTTGTCTACCTGCAGGAGTGTGCTTCAATGGCTTGAGAACAAGCCTTGCTTTTGCAGAATCCAAGTTCACTTCCTTCTCTTTTCCCTGTGTGACGGTGGCAGTTACAAGGGCCAGGAAATGGTTGAGGAAATGTATGAATGAGGCTTAAGCACACTTTGGACATGTCTTCATGCTTATTAATGCACTGTTGCTACTGAGTATTAAGTTTAGAACCTATGAGGTACTAACTAAATATGCAGTAGCCAGCTCTATTGCACAGTAGAAAAAGGCTCATGGTCTTTTCGTAATGCTTAATGTGCATCTCATGTAGATTCACCCTTTAGCTAGCTAAATAACAAAGCATTTCAAACTGGTTCCACCTTGTGCTTCCATTTTGGACTTCAAAGGTCCCTAAGCACTTTGATTGCACTTGTGTCTATAGTCAAAAACAACTTGCAGTAGGCATTTCTGTGCCTAATTCCAACCTACGGTCCTTTGTGATTTAAACTGGTATAAGCACTGGTCTGCCATTTTTTACTTCTTTAAAAATCAGTGCATTCACTCTCCCTTCATATGTGGCAGACTACTGAGGAATTGAGACTATTGAGACTATTGAGACACTCCCACTGTCTCCTCAGAACATGCAGTTGGGTTCAGGCACACGTATACTGGGTATCTTACTATCACCTTACTACATATGCACAAAGTGGCCTCATCTTGGAGTGACAGTCCAAAAGTCATCCCAAGGAGGATGTGTGGGGAGGTATAAAGAACACAATAGAGGCATTGGCATAAATGCCTCCATCTTGTATACATCCTCTGCATTATAATAATCAGAACTGTATGTTACCACCGTCAAGGTATAACTAAATGAGGTACGGCGAAGTGCCCCCACAGGCAATCAGAGGGGAAAAGGGGAGACCCAGGGAACCCAGACCCCAAGAATGAGCCCTGGGGGGGGCACACATACCTGCAGAGAAGCGGAAGTCACAGCCGCATGAGCCACCATTATTCCGGCTATGGCGGCAACTGTTCCCAGCACAGGGAGCAGCCTGACCAATCCTGGCAGCTGTAGCAGCCACAGGAGGGTTCAAAAACGCCGGCAGAACCAGGAGACAGAGGGAGAGAGCACAGGCAGGGCGGTCGCTCTGCCAGCCCATGCTCAGAAAGGACAGAGCCCAGCCGGTGGGACTCTGTCAGGCAGCTCGGTGGGGAGCTGTGAGCCTCTTTTTGGAGGCAGAGCCAGAGGATCAAGGGGAGTGCAAACTCAGGCATTCGCGTATCCACCCACGATAGCTGAGGCTCAAGAGCCCGGACAGCATACCATGGCCATCTGGGTAAGAGAGATTGCTGAAGTTTGGGGAAGAACTGGGACCCAGGGGAATTCTCAGGAGACCCCTCTGGACCCCGAGGACTGCCTTTTTTAGGCAAAGCTGGGATAACTCCCAGAAGGAGGGAGTGGCGGCGGGGACAATAGAGACACCATCCAGAGTCCCATACAAGGTCCAGAACATCGTGGGCACACCATTTAGCGGTTGGCGTGTGGACGGGGTGTAGGGGAGGTGGAGCCCCATAGACCATCACACCAAGCATCCATGAGTACCATCGTCTGATGGGGTCCCCACCCAGGATAGAAGATCTCCAATGAAGACCTCTCTCCAGGTACATTTATAACATCAAGTCGTGGCAGACGAGTTGAGGGGAGGGGGTGCCCCCCAGATAGACCAGACGACGCAGGGGATCAAGTCCTCACACTAAACAATAGAAATTCTCAGTTAACTGCAGAAGTATGGCTAAAAGCAGCCCTCAAAAACCTGTTTCTGAGTGACTGCAATGTGAACCTTTGTGGATAATTATCCTGGTCCATCTGAACTAGATCAGATTAAATAGAGTGCAACATCTTCAACTGGATAATCCAGACATAGCAAAGATTTTATTTAACCTGAACAAAGGGAAACCTCAAGGGGAAAACTGAAGGCGAGTTGCTAAATTGCAATGAGGGAAACATGGGGGGGATGCTTTTCAAGCTTTAAACTAAATAGCACCTGCATTCATAACAGGTTGACAATCTGGAGTTCAGCTTGAGCTCATGACTCAGGCTCCTGAGCCAGTTTTATAGTCTGCGCTGAGCTCTGAGAAGTCATGGCTATACTGTTATCAATGCCTAAACTAACCAATTTAACTCAAGCATATATCCATACATTGCTGTTATATCTTCTGATTGCAGCATAGAGCAGATATTGGTCACACATAGCCTATGTGTCAAATCCAGCCTGCAAAATCACTGGACTCAGCCTGTGGAGACTCAGAGTTTTGCCTATACCAATTGCCTCCCTGGGGCTGAGCAACAAGGAGTACGGCGTGGCCAGAGAGCTGGAAGCTTTGCCCTTGCTGGTGCCACTTTTCTCCCTCCACCCTCCCCTGCCCCCTTCCCAAGGCTGCAGTATGGGTGCATCTCCCAGGAAGAGGGGAGTTGCAAAAGGGCTTGGAAGCTGGAAGCTGCAACCTTGCCGCTGTTGCTTCTCCTTGCTCTCCTGTCCCTTCTCCCACAACCCCATTTTCTAGCTGTGACCAGAGCCTGAAGGAAACTGTGCTAGGCCCAGGCTGCAGAGTGGGGAGGCAGATGCAGGGAGAAGTGGTAGCAGCATGACAGCAACTTCCAGGTCACCAGACCTGGTGCGCAACCCACAGCCAGGGAGTGAGGCTCAGCGGTGCAGGTGCAACTGCCCAAATCACAACTGTGGTGGGGGAAGAGGGGTCGTTCCCTACCCCCCTCCCCACTCCCCACCCTCCCACTGCTGATGTGCTGCTACAGCTATCTGGCTCCGCTGGAGCCAAGTTGTTCAACTCCCTCCCCCCAATCCACCAGCTTGAAAGTTTTCTGTTCCCTGGCATAGACAAAGACAACTTACAAAATAGTTTTAGGGGCTACTGTCAATCTGTTCACCTGAAAAACAATTATAACAAAAACAAATTATTTTTTCTCTTAGCATTTGTGGCACAAAGTGAGACTTGGTTTATTATTTCTTTAACCAAACGAGATTCCTTTATAAATGGATGAATCAAAACATTGAGGAGAGTAAAAAAAAACACATTTTTCCTGATGAGTTATTTTACAGGGTGGTTCCCTTTGTTATCTTCCGTGTTTCAGTAATTTAACACATGGAAAAATACCAACGAATCGTTTTTGGCTGAAATTCTGTTATTTTATGTCTTAGGAAATGTAATTGCATCTTGAGGCACTGTTAGAGAAAACACTGGGAAACAGGGCAAGTTTCTTTATAATGCAGTTCTCTATTCATCTGGCAAACCATCCATGCTAGACCGAGCAGAACTTTGTCACAAAAATTTTGACACAGCAGGTGTAATGGAGAGCACAGTACACAAAAGGGTGCTATCATTTTATAACAAGAGCCAGCCGCCCATAGCGACCCATAAAGAATGTGGCCTTTGAAACAGCCTCCCTAGAATTCATAGTCTTTCAGAAAATATTACCATTGTTCTGAATTCCACTTAAAAATTTAATTTGCCCCCTGTTATTTCCAGGCAAATTCCAACCGAGCTTTGTTCTATGTAGGTGCATGATATTCGGATATTATATGTTTTTCCTGCGTACAGCAATCTATGCATTTATAGGGTATTTATTTGTCCTGTGCATGTAAAGAGAACTGCTGCAGATATAATTCAGTTGGACACACTTATTATATATTGAAATCATATGTAGTCTATAATTGACCACATACGCTGCAGTATGCCATGATATGCTTAATTACATTTAGACAGAAAAGTACGTGAAAGTAAATGAAAAGGCTTGCTCATATAGGCAGAGAAATTGCAAGGTTGAAGTTCAAAGGTAAGGCTTAAAACATGTCCCTCCCTAACATGCATAACAATGATATTACAGTAGAGATAATGCTTTAGATCAGACATCTTTGATAATATTTGAAATACGTTAGTAAGCCAAAAAAAAAAAAAGACTTATCTCAAGCACTTAACCTCTCATTTTGCAATGTTTTGCTTTGATGGTTTTAAATTAAGTACTTGGGGCTAAATTTATCTCAGTTTTAAGCACAGATAAACAGTATGCAACTGTCCTTCCATAGATGTGCCTACATTTATAAGCACGGGTATTTGGAGTATATATGTGCTGCAGGAAGGAACCAGAATTTCAGTCCAAATTAATGTACCCAAAACAGCTTTAATCTAGCCAGTGTAGATACAAATAGCACTGTTACGGAGCCAGAGCGTCAGTGATGCTACTCAAACCCACTGAAGACCCTGTGTATTTACTGAACAGTGAAACCTGTGCTGACCACAGCTTAACAACTATTGGTACTCATGGTAGCAAGGTTAAAGGTAATGCAGGTATGTTTTACCCAAGCTACAATCACAGCTCCACGATACAGTGTAAAAATAATCTTCATTTCCGAATCAGGTACTATAGCTGGTTACAATGACGGAGGCATACACTGCTAGTTAGTAATTACTCTCTTTGACAGATAATGTGTCATCTTCCTTCACTTGGCTCAGATTTTCCCAAAGTCTACAGAGAAAGTATAGGCTTCTAACACACAAGCAGTCACTTGCTGAAAACAGCCTATTTAATTTATGAAAACGATACCTTTTAATAACAAAAAAATCAATGGGCTACAGAATCCTAGAGAAGTAAGGTGGGAAGGGGCCTCTAAACATACACAGATAAATAACCCTGTACTTTGTATAGTAAATGAATAATCTACTCCTGGATTAGAGGATATTGTTTGTTCATTATATCAAGAATACCAACTAACCATTTGGAGCATTGATACTGCTTGGATCCTTTATTACATTTCATTACGTATTATTACATTCCATTATGTAATCCTTAGAAAAACCTTGATTTTGGATTTGATTCCAGTCTTGGTCAAACAGTTCAATTTAGACAGACAAGTTTACCAAACTATAATTAAAAAAATCAGCTGTACACCAGTATCCTTTATTTTAGATAACTTTGATAACAATATTTATTAAGAGCTTTCATGAGGTACAAGAGCCGTATTCAACAAATGCCATTGTTTCCCAGAATACCATGTGGCAGGTTTTTTTATTGGTTACTGATCTGTTGGCTTGCCAGTTTGCTATCCTAAACAATCATCAATAGCAGACGTGAAAAAGAATGTGTTTTCCCCAAATGTATAATGTTTCAAATTATGTTTGGTTACAAGAAGTCAGATCATGTTATTTCATATTACCATGTCTGACAAGAGGTAACAAAATATGGCATGACACAACACATGTCAGAAATCAGAAAACTGCAATACAGACTTTGTTTTTAAGAGAAGACCCAATTCCCTGCAAAACGTTTCCAAGCAGCAAATATACAGCCAAATGGTTGAAGGCTGGTTTGGAAAACAACAGATACCAGTTTCTGCACAATCCGTACCAGGAGCTGGCAACTTTTTTCCAATCCATGGGCTTGAAGAGCCTGGCTCTGGACTGACATGGGGTAGGTGGCTTTAGCAGCACATAAGTAGTGAGGGAGGTGTCTTTCCCTATGCCCCCACCAGAGCCACACAGCTACGATCTGTACCCATGCCACCTCTGCTTTCTTCAAGCACCTCTACTCCCCAACTCCCTGGTTTCAAGCTGGAGGAAAACTGTGCCAGGCTGAGAAGCTGGAAGTGGCTTCCATGCAGCTGCCTTATCTCATGCCCCCACCCCCACCCAACCTGGCCCCAGTGCAGCTCCCCTGCAGTGGAAGCTGCTCTTGCACTGCAACCTTATGGAGTGGGGAGGATGGAAGGAGGCTCAGTGAGGATACAGTTTCCAGTTCCCCAGCCCTGGCACAGCTCCCATCCAGCTTTAAGCTACAACCATGCCTCAGCCTTGGAGAAGTAAATTATAGAGAAAACTGGGGGTGGAGAGAAGCAACATTGGCACCAGTAGAGCTTCTGGCTCCCTGGCCCTGAAACAGCTCCTTACTCCTCAGCCCCAGGGTGGGAACAGGCAAAGCCGTGCTGCTTTGTGGGCAAGATCCAGCCCACAGGTTATATGTTGCTAACCCCTGGTCTATCAGATTAATAAGGGAGAGGGACCTGGCAGGAGGGGAATTAAAAATGTGAAACCAATGACATGCAAGTCTAAATTAGTTGCTTCCCTTATGAAATCCATACGACTTCCCCTTTATGTAGTTATTTTTTTCCTAAGTGAAAATGTAATATAGCCAAGCATTTTTTTTTTCAGTTTTCTAATCTACAGAAACAACTGGTGATTGATATATTTCAGTCACCAGTGGTTTGCTCCAAAAATGAAAGAAAATCTCCCTTGCAAAAATAATAAAGCTGTGTTTATGTCTGAATCACCAAATCTTCCTGGATCTCTCTGATTCTATTTGGAGGGTTCTGAGTTGATTCAGAGAGATTAAATGGTCCTTTGATTATATTCGGATTCAGAAATTCGGCCACCGAATAAGGCCAAATCTCTACCAAATGGAATCAGGGACAGAAGCTGCGCACAACCCTACTTCCTATTATGAAAATGTCTTCAAATCTCAAGATATATGAAAACTATAAACTTTCTTGAAATCCATATTTTTCATTTTGGAGAAAACAAAAGATTTTTGTTTGACCTGAAACAAACTATTGCCAACTTTCCAAGGCTCAAAACAATCCAAAATCGAATTTTGGATGTTAACTAAAACTGCTGGATTTGTTTCCATAAGTCCCAGCAATTCAAAAAATTCTGAACTCCTACAGATCTAGACATAACGCTGTGTACAGCAGTGTACCTATGTGGGTACCTAATATCTAGATTTTTAGAGTGTTCTTCCCCTTGAGGACCCAAGGAGTCCATTTCTGCTAAACTCCCTAATGGGTAAGTTGACAGGGTAGTTCTGATGCTGTGATATGAGTTTGAGCCTTGCTGTAAAGCAGAGGTTGGCAATTATTCTGGGCAAAGGGCTGCTTACTGAGTTTTGGCAACCCATCCAGGGCCGCAAGACAGGCAGCCCAAGGCAGATAAATATTAATTTTCTAACTTTTTTAGGGGCCCTGCAGACCAGATAGAAGGGCCTAACAGGCCACATCTGGCCCCTGGGCCACATTTTGCCCACCTCTGCTCTAAAGGCTACTCTCAGTTAACCCAACTGTAAATATTACAGTTATATATATGAATATATGACTATTTTGTCATATGGATAAGAAGTCAAAGGCAAAAGGATGTGATGACAACCATGTCACTCTGATGAGAGATAATGGCTGCAGGAAACTTGTGAGTTAACTGTACTAGCCTGATAGGACACCAAACTCCAGAGACTTTTGACTTCTGCATTTCCTTAGCTAATGTAAGCAGTTATTTAGTCTATAACAGTGGTGACCTCCCCATCTGGCCTTATGACTCCAAGACCTGTGACATTTAAAACTGCCCTCACCATTCCCTCACCACCAGACCCACGGAGAGTCCAGTGGGCCAACTGATATGGCTCTGGCCTCAGTCCAGCCCGTGGGCTATATTTTGGTCACCCTTCATGTACATGAAGTTAGTGCAGTAGATTCTGTCCCTACTTATTGCCTAAGTGGACTTAGATGTCTATGTGCAATTTTATTCAGGCCTCTCTGAGCCCCCAAAGGTCTATTATCTATTTCTGTAATAAGCTGTCATTTTAGCCTGAGAACAAAGTGAGAAGAAAGCTGTGAGGATAACCATCCCTTCTTCTGTATTAACAGTTTTTCAGGACTTGAGCAGGGTGAAATAGGATCACAATATGTATATTATCTTGTTCTACTGTATATATAATACTATGTTAGACTATCTGCATATATTAAATATACTATCCTGCTTTAATATATACATAATAAATCATACAATTTATCCAAAAGATATAATATAACAAAAGAGGACACAAAATAATATAAAACTTGTTTAACTAGTATCTAGTTAAAACAGCAAGGTTATTTCAAAACACACCTTTTATGTTTTCAAAATATAACATATTTTAAATTGTAATTACAATTTTTTGCTATAGTACATGCAAAGGGCAACTTTCCAGGCACCTGGTTGAGTAATGATTAGCCCTACGCCCTTTCTCTTGTAATTAGGTCATTACTCACTCATCGTTGCAATAACATTCCTATAATTACAAGAAATAAGACATTTATGCTCATAATATTCAGGATAGATTGTGAGGAGGGAATAAACCATGAGGTAAATTTTAATAAAGAAAGTTCTCTTTTCTTATTCTTCACTAGGGGACAAAGGATGTTTCTGACCTGAGCCCAAATCAAGTCTTCTACCTAATGTTAGCACTTAAAATTTGGCAACAACATGAAAATAAATACTTTGTAAATATTATTTCCAGTTTCTGACATTTGTGTGTATCCAAAAGTGGAGGTAGTGTGACAAGGCTGATATATGGGAAAGACCAGGTATTAGGACAGATAGCAGAGTTGCAGTAACTCTAGAAAGAGGGTAGTACAGGAGGGTCTGCAGCTCCATTTCCCACTCATTTTGGGGGTCTGTTGTGATCTTAATCACTTGCACTGCTGTCTACAGGTCTGCTAACTGAAAGCCTGCAAGGTTTTTCAAGTCAATCTATACACCTACTTAAGTGAAAATGGATTTATCTTGTAGAAATATTACCCTGTAACTGCAAAAGGAATACAATTAGTGATCAATTATCCAGTAGTGATCAATTATCAGGAGTTGGTATTCAAGTGCGAGCTGGGGGGAATTGAAATAACAGTGAATTAAACCACTGTGGTGAATTATTCCATGGAGAAATCAACCGGAGTTTACTATATTGCCTTCTTTGTGTTGCCAGGTTGTATTTTAAAGGTAAGCTCTTACTTCAGTGAAATTATTAACAAAGTTAGGCAAAACAGTCATAACATATCTTGGGTTTCCTTAATTCAATCCAGATTCATTGATGGAACTGGATAGCACACAAAGTGGAAGGCATATGAAGTGATTCTTTGCTAAAGGTACAGGGAGAATGGCTTTTAGTAAGAAACACACAAAGCTTGTCCATTTTATACATCCTCCTTGTTCCCTTCAGCTGTGGCTCCCAGAGTCAAGCAGGACTTCCCGGTAACAAATCATGAAAGATAACAAAATGCTAAGAGACTGTTTGCACAGCCTCCCTCCTCGGAGTAGTGAAAGTGTATCAGGTGCCACACAGCATCCTCTGTATCCAAGAAGCTGAGATGAACTAGACCGGGGTGCTCAATCCCTGACCAAGCCATGATATTTGCCCCATGTCAGACCCATAAGATAGGGCCTACTGGCTAGATCCAGCCTGCAAAATGGACTGGGCACCACCCATCCAGCCCAAAATATGAAACACAATTGGATCCTTCTGGCCAAGAGTCCATAGAGTTTCTGGTAAAAGGATCTTGAGCTTCATTCTCACATTGGTCAAGCAAGGCCAAAAAGCCTATAGTTCTTGATGTGCTATATGAAAATCTATCTTATTTGCTCAAGGCAAGATCTACACAAGGGCTGAAATGCTGCAATTCGCAATGAAGAACCTAACGGTTAAGTTCTTCCACTGCCTCACAGAGTCTGCAGCCTGGGATGAGGCACCTTGGTGCCTTACACAATGCATGAGAGAATTAGATGCCTAGGGACAGAAGGCAGAGTACTCTAAACAGCTGACAAAGCTAGTAAGCCAGTAGAAATGGAAGGACTCAAACACCAACCTCTGCTTCAGATTCACAGCCAGGGACCCTCTCCTAGAACTAGGTTCCTGGGTCTACCCTTTCTTCTAAGATACACCTAAAGGAGTTTTTATGAGGAATATTCCTCATAATCAGGGATCCTGGTTCTCCATTTGCCACAGGAAAATGGAGAAAAATGTTAATTTCCCCTTGTTGCCTGAGGAAAACACAGATTTCTCATTTTAGCGGAGAAACCCATGGATTTGCAGGTTTGCAAAGAGCTCTCTGCAGGCTGGCAGAGTTCCAGCCTGTAAGCACTTGTGGGGAGCGGGAGGGGAGCGTTCAGTCAGGGGTGCCATGTGCACGTATGGGCAGCCTGGAGAACCACTCCTGTAGGCAAGTGTGGGGAGGGGTTGAGGCCCCAGGAGGGAGGGAGTTGGGCAAGGCTGGGGCTAGGGCTATTGCTCAGCTGGACGGTGCATGGGGCTTGGGATCTGGGGCCAGACTGCATGGACACAGGGCCCTAGAGGGGAGCAGGACAGGGCTGTGTGCAGCTGGTCCGGGGGGCGGGGGATGGAGTCAGTTCCCTGCCACTGCTTGCACTCCCAGGGGGGCAGTGGGGACTCGTGCCCCCCCAGATCTGTGTGCAGGGGGGAGACAGGGCTGCCTGCTGTGGGCTCGGGATCCCGCCCCCCCCACAACTGCTGCTGCCCCTACCATGGGGCCTCCACCGCCCATTGGATCTGACCTGGTGCTGTAGGGTGGAGCAGGGCGGCACAAGGAAGCTCATTGCCTCTGCAAGCTCCACACTGCCCTGGAGACATGTTCTCTGCCCACGTGGCAGCAGCAAGGGGTACAACCCCACACCATTACCCCTGCTGTTGCTGCGCAGGCAGGGAACACCTTGCTGGGACAGTGCCGAACTCACAGTAGCAACGAGCTTCCCCGGGTGGCCCTGCTCTGCCCGGCACTGCTGGGGCATACGCACTGGGCTGCGGAGGCCCCAGGGGAGGGCAGCAGCGCAGGGGGCCCAAGACTGCAGTGGGCAGCCCCGCGCCCCCAGACTGACAATACCCCCCGCCCGCCAGTTGGCCAGCCAGCCCTGTTCACTCCAGAAATGCCAAACCCCATCCCACAAGCCACTCCCAGTGCCATTTTTCCTGATGGTTGCTAATGCTGAGATGTGAGCAAGTCAAGGTGAAAGGAAAGGTGTGTGAGACGAGAAGGTTGTTTGTCTGGGGGCGGTCATGGGGGAAAGAGCCCGCTATTCCCCCCATGGACCCTGTGAGCCCTCCTGATTCTCCCCAAACACTCTTGGACCCCAGCAACTCCCCCACTGTGGACTCTGCCTGTTACCTGATTCTCCCACAGACCCTGCCTTCTCCCCAGTTCTCCCATGAGCCTTGCTTGCCCGCCACAATTCCCTTCTTCCCCTCACAGATGTCACCTGCTCCCCCCGCACCATCCCCTGCATGAACACTATGTGGGCCCTTATCCCCCTGCAGACCCTGCTAGCCCCACCAATCCCCTTTATCCCCACAGACCCCACCTGCCTCCCTGATTCCCCCTACAGACACCTCTTGCTCCCCAACCCTACAATCCCTCCACAGACCCTGCCATGCCCAGACTGGGATTCCCTGCTTGCAGCACCCATGGTCACTGTTCTGCAGGATCAGGCCCCTGAAGCCCTAGGAGCAGGGCCTGACCCTGGGGAACAATTGCCCCATCAACATCTGTAGACACCAATGAAGTGACCTATCCTGGCACCGCTGATCCCACTCTAAACATGACAGCTGTTTATACCCTTAAGTATCTAAACTGGCAATTAGCCCCTTTAAAATCCAGCCTTCACAGTTTTGGCTGAGTAATTGGGTGGATGTGAGTTTCTTGTAGAAAGGGTTTTTTCCTTTCCTCTGTTCTCATTGCTATTATCATTTTAGCTTTGCAGTTATTTGTGCACTTTTAGGTCATGTCTATGAGCCCTGAAATCTGCGTATTTAGGAGGTAAATAAATAAAGGAAGTGAGATAAATCACACCAGAGAATGTGGAACATGGACTCATTAATGACACATAAGAGTTGACAGTGAAGGGGTAGAACTTCACACCACTGCCCCCACTCCCACTGCTGCTGGGTGCTGGCTCTAGCTCGGCTGCAGCCCCATGCCCTGCCATCAGTGCAGAAATCTGGGGGGGCACGTGCCCCCCATGCCCTCCCATGTGTTGCCTATGCATGGACTGTTGTGTTTGACTCTGCAGTAAAGTTCTCATAGCAAAAATTAGTGATTATAGGAAATGAGTGATTATATGACACCAAGGTCACAAGAGTTGATGTCCGAAATAAGCAAAATGTGGGAAAGTTATCAAAGTGGAAGATTTTTCAGAGAATTCACAGAGCATTCTTCATTAAAAAAAATACTTCCTTCTCTAGGATTTTATTGATCTGAATTTGGCTTTGGGTTTTAAGTTTGATTCAGCAATCCTGGGATGCACAAGCAAGGTGCTTAGTGGGTTGTATAGGCCAAGATTTTAGGGATGCATTAAGTATTTAGATGCTGAAGTCCCATTAAAGTGAATGGGAATTGCAAACTCACCTCCCTCCAGTGGCTCTGAAAATCACAGCTATGCTGGTTGCAATACAAGTGTACAGCTTAGGAAAAAATATTGGGATTGGCTCCCTGAAACCAGTGTGGGACAATAGGAAGATTCCCATTTATTTCAGTGAGTTTTGGATCAAGTCCTCTCTAGAGCACATGGTATTTTACTGGGAAGGGCTGAGTTGTATACAATCATAAAGGTAACTTCTGTTAAGTGTTTTAACAATAAAAAGCATTATATTAAGGTTTAGAGAGGAAGAGAAGGAATCAATGGAATCGCTGTTTAGCACAGGGAAGTGGTCTTATGCAGTTAAAAGGGAAAGTGGTAGGTACTCATCTTAGAGAAACTGTACAAGTCATGATTCAGAGAAGTGAAGCTAAAGCTGAAGCTTCACAAAAATTAGTCTGGAACCTACTAGATAGCATTTAAATTGCATTATCGAGATCTGAGACTTACTATTACCCCAGTAGGATCAGTAAAAGGCAATCTAACCTACATGGTGTGGTCTTGTGGAAAAGTTCTATTAGTCAATAGTTTTATATGTGATCAATAGGGATGTGATTGGCCAACCAGTCCTCATTTAATGTAAATAAGAACAGCCACTACAGCAGTATTTAAGTAACAGGCATTCACAGCTTTGGCTTGCTCTATCAGGGCAACATTATCAAAAAGTGCTGAACAAAAACAGGTTTCGAAAATAACATTTGAATTTTTCAAGTCTGTCTCAAAAAATGTTTGTGCATACAGTTCAGAAGCCCTGATTCTCAGTCCAGTTGCAGAACTTGTCTCCAAATGATTGGACTTGTAATGTGAAATATCTATTAGTTTCTGGTCATATACAGAGAACAAATATTTGTCTCAGATTTACGAGCAGGGGGGAGGAAGTCAAGGAAAAATCCGGATCATACACTCATTAATAAGCATAAGGGGACTTTTCTGAAATAACAGGCTTCCCTAGGACATGGCTAGCATTCTGCTTACACCTCAGTTTATAACAGACCAACTAGTACAGCTTGTAAGTTGGGTGGTATTTTTATCTAAGTGCAAATGAGAAATCTGACTAGAGAAACCAGAACCGTAGGAACAAGTGATGCTACTGGACAGTAGCCTAATAATACTGCGCAGTAGTGTATTAGCTCTGTCTGTGCTATGATGCGCTACTGCAGAGTATTATTAGGCTACTGCACAGTTAACGTCTTGCGTCGACATGCTCAGTTTTTCATAATTTAGCTGTAGCAATAAATCCAATCCAACAAAGTTATTTTGACTTGAAAACTGTAACAAACCTATTTTGATCAGACCAAAACATTATAGTTGCTTACAAAGGACTTGAAAAAGAGTCACAGGTTAGATTCATAACTTGCTCAGGGTGCTTGAGTGCAGGTATATAGCAGTTTTACTGTGTAAAGTAGGGGTCACACTCAAGTGAGTTGATGGGCCAGACCCAGACTGTGGCACTTGTTGCAGGCCAGATAACCCACCTCTGGATCCAGCCCATGGGGCTTCTCTCCCCAGTTGCTGGTGCTCTTCTAGCACCAGCAGCATCCAAGGAGTGAATGTCATCGCTGCTGAAACCCCAGTGTTGCAGCTGCTCCAGCCACAGTGTCAGTGAAACCAGCACCCGGAAGGTGAACATCACTGATTTTAGTCATCGTTAATGACCAAAACTACTAAATCCAACAGTAGTGTTCACCCTCTGGGTGCCAGCCTCACTGATGGCTCCAGCAGCCATGGCAGTGGGGCTTCAGCAGTGGCAGTGTTAACTTTTAGCTGTGGACAGCCCATAAAGGGACATTTGGTTCCTTTAAGAAGCAACAGTCAGTCGTATTGAGAGAACCCAGGTGAAAGACATTTGCGATAGACAGGGCAACCCCTGCTGGGGCTTTAAAAAGCTCCCAGAAGAGTAAGCAAGGGAGGAAAAAACAAGCTTCCTACATGGAGAGTCCAGGCTGCTATGCTAGGGCTGGAAGCAAAGGACTCAGCAGAAGGGTTTTCTTTTGTGTATTTTGTTTGCTTGTTTGGTGCTTAAAGACTGTGTTATTTTGGAGGACTAGCTGAAAAGCGCTTTAGGGAGCAAAACCCGACTGCAGAAGCCAGCAGGGTAAGCAACTGCTTACGCAGCCACAATGAAAAATCCCTCCAAGCTGGACGACCCACTTCCATGGACCAGATCCAGTCCATGGACAATATATATGTTCGACACTCCTGATCTTAAATAATAGATTCAAAAGATCACTTCCATTTCCAGAGCCTTTGCTGAAGCCCGCGAAGGAAGACTTACCCTCTGCCTACTATATGTAGGAAGAAGGAGATGCCCTGAGTTCTACACAGGGAGAAGTTATTTTGATTGCGGACCACAAGTCTCTTGTTAAAATTCTTGGACAAGAAATGGATAATCTGGCCAATACATTACAGAGATGGCCACTGAGGTTAATGTCTTGTTGTGATTCTATTATTATGATATTATGTCTAAGCTAGCTGAAAACAAAGCAAGCTGTATTTATCCAGTTGTCCATTAGCAATAAATATTTGATCTTGAAGAATTCCTTTCTCATACTCCCTTTCTTTTATGGAGGGGTTCTAGGGTCAGCCACATCAGAGATGACTGAAGACCACTGGCATGATTTTCTGTTGCCATCTTTAAAAACTGGGCAAATGTTGCCATCTAGACTGCAAGTGTTTTACCTAAGTTCTGCTTGGGGGTGAATTATACAAGGCAGTGGATAATAGAGAATTGGGCCCCTCCTATTCAGACAGATGGCAAGAATCTCCTTATAAACCAGTTTTATTCCTCTGTTCAGTAGCAGCTAGACCAGCTCTACTGCATCAATATCTTCCAGATTTGGGGGTTAAAAAAACTGAAGGGAAGTAAAGGACAGACACAGGAAAGCAGCATGTCCTAAGTTTGCTTCCCACACTACATGCTTCTTTTAAGGGGACCCATATGAAAGCATAACTGTATGGCCATAATGACAAAATAGGATGTGGATAAATTGGAGCGAGTCCAGCAGAGGGAAACAAGAATGGTTAGGGGGCTGGGGCACATGATTTCTGAGGAAAGGCTGGGGGAACTGGGCTTATTTAGTCTGGAGAAGAGAAGAGTGAGGGGGAATTTAATAGCAGCCTTCAACTACCTGCAGGGGGATTGGAAAGAGGATGGCGCTGGACTGTTCTCAGTGGTGGCAGATGAGAGAACAAGGAGCGATGGTCTCAAGTTACAGCAAGGGAGGTTTAGTTTAGGTATGAGGAAAAACGTTCTCACTCAGAGTGTAGTAAACCACTGTAACAACTGGAACACATTACCCAAAGAGGTTGTGTACTCCCCATCCTTGAAGGTTTTCAAAACCCAGCTAGACAAAGCCTTGGCTGGGATGATCTAGTTGGGGATGGTCCTGCTTTGAGCAGGGGGTTGGACTAGATGTCCTCCTGAGGTCCCTTCCAGCCCTAATTTTTTTATGATTCCATGATGTGACAAACCCTTCCTCCTAGAAAGCCAGAGATATAAATACTTCATAATGGAGTCCCCTTTGTCCACATCACTGAAGAGATTCTCAAGGCCTCAACTGTTTATAATGAACTAGGAAAACATAAATTGCATGTCAGAGTGGCATTAAGAGAACGTACATGAGCGGGGTTAAATATGACCTGATACTCAGACAATCTCATCGATCTCAAGGCAAGGATTTTTGTGGATGAAATCTTGTAGCTGACCAACTGTACGGTTGGGCTAGATCTAGCAAGTTTTCAAATGCAATGCATTCTTCTTCAGATCACCGGCATTCAAAAGCATGTCTTAAACAGGCAGGTGGTCCAATAAAAGATGTACACATAAAATTCCTTGCCTTTCATGTATTTCTTGGACCAACATGGCTACAATAACACTCCAATGCTCATTCAACTCTATATGGTTAATGGCTAAGAAATAACGCTCTCTAGAAGCTAGAATATTTATAGGATATAATGGTCAGGGGTCCAATTCAGGCAGCACAGGTGGTAGTAAATATGAGGTAAAGGGGTAAATGACATCAGAGTGGTACAACGCACATGCCATCGGTCAGCTCTCTATTAGTGTAAACAATCCCAGCCACACTGAATGCTTTGCCCATTTTCACCAACAGCCACAATGAAATTCAGAATTCAGGCCCCGTTGGCAATTACAGGGTATTAAAGGAAGCAAAAGAAGCCTGTAAGTATGATGCCAGGGAGAAAAAAACAGCAGCATACTTATAGGCTTGGCAGTGCTACACTTGCTAGGACCACGACTGAAGGAGACTTGAGGGTCTTGATTGACCACAAAGATGAACATGAACCACCAATGCAATGCTGTGGCTGGCAGAGCAAACCAAACTCTGGCATGCATCCACCGATGCATCTCAAGCAAAACTAGGAATGTCATCCTCCTGCTTTACTCAGCCTTGGTGAGGCTGCAGCTAGAGTACTGTGTCCAGTTTTGGGCCCCCCACTTCAGGAGCTCGAGAGAGTCCAGAGGAGAGCCACCCGTATGATCAAAGGCCAAGAGAGCAAGCCTCATGAGCAGAGGCTGAGGGACATGGCACTCTTCAGCCTGGCGAAGAGAAGGCTCAGGGGGACTTGGTGGCAGCCTATAAGTACATAAGGGGGGTGCATCCGGATCTGGGAGAGCACTTGTTCACCAGGGCCTCCCAAGGGAAAACTAAGTCTAATGGCCACAAATGTCTAGAAGGCTGATTCAGACTCAATATAAGGAAAAATTTCTTTACAGTACAAGTATCCAAGGTCTGGAACAGACTCCCCCATAGGTGGTGCAGGCACTTACTCTCATTCTGGACTCATTCAAAAGGAGTCTGGATGTTTATCTTGCATTCGATCCCAGGAGACTTCCTGCCTCTGGCAGGGAGGCTGGACTCGATGATCTCACAAGGTCCCCTTTCTATGAAATCTTTAAATCTATGAATCAGGAATGCATCTGAATCTATAAGAAAAAAGTGAGTCCTTTCCTGCTTTTTCTTATGGTCGTTATGGGAGTGTCCACACATGCAGCTTACAGAAGCTCAAATAGCAGTGGCACAAATTTGTGCCGCAGATTTGTGCCTTACCACATGTGCCTGAACATGCATTTTTGTGTGGGGCAAATTGTGCCACTTGGAGCAAACTGACCCTACCCAGCTCCTTCCAGAGCTTCATCCAGGTGGAGCGAGAGGCTGGGGCCAGCACCTGTGCTGGCCTTAGCAGTATGAAAACCTGCCCTGGCAAGCAGCTCAGGGCTACTTGCCCTCAGGAACTTCTGAGTGAGTCCAGCGCCTTACCCAGACTCGCGGTGCTCCCCACTCTACCACCTAAGCTAAGGATACCAGACTGGTCCACCACTGCCACTTCTACACGCTTGTGTGCCACATGATCCATCATGGCACCCTCGTGTCCTGCCCAGGCACCAAGTGGCGGGACCTGCCTGGCGAGGGCGTGGCTGAAGCACCCCAGTGGCTAAGTCTTTACTCTACTCTCATCCTATGAGCCACTGGGGACCTCAGCTGGTGGCTCCTCCATGGAGCCATTGCCTTGGGTGTGTATGTGGTGAGCTTCACGGACACCCCAGTCTCCTGCCCCTTCTGCGGGCAGAGGGAGACTCTGGTGCACATGACCCTTGAGTATGCCAGGCTGCAGCCCCTCCACCTCCAGAGCCTCCTTCTGAGGTTCTGGTTGAATTTCGTCCCTCCTTTTTGTTTTTGGTCACCCCATTCATGGCCCCACCAAGTCCTGGTCAACCTCCTCCTGGCCCTGGCTGAGTGAGCTCTGTACTTGACCAGGAAGGAGGCTCTAGCCAGGAAGGTGCCCAGAGACTGTGGGCCACTTTCCTCTCACTTGCCCATGCACATTTCTGGGCAGAGCATCAGTGGGCAGCATCCACCAGCTCCTTGGATGCACACTTATTTTCATGACCCACACGGCACTCCTATCCTTTTTTTTCATTAGTTGTCCCAAGAATTTTATTGTACCACTTACTCATTAGCCCCACACAGGGTTACTAGTTAGTCAGGTGGGCCTTAGGGGCCATGATATGAGTATTACAAATAGACAGGAGCTTCTGAGGCCCAGCCAGTTGGTATCTGGGGACACTAGCCCCTTGTGCCAGCTGGGCTGATGAAGCAGCCCAAACATAGACTGTCCCCTGCACCCTTTTCCCACTGCAGCAGTCAGGCAGTGGGGGCTGCTGCCTGTCTGTTACCTACTGCCACCTGCAACAGCATCCACCCCCTTGGACCTGCAGCCCCATGTCTGCACTCCTGCCAGACCTGTACAAGAAATACAAAGCCACCTGGGCTGTGGTATGGGCACTGTAGCAGAGCCTCCTGTACCTCTGAACCATCAGCCAGTGGGCCATGGCTACACAGTTGGCCTTTGGTTGACACTGCTGTTATGTCTTCTAGTGCCCCTGCTCTGCCATCTGGGCAGCTATTGCCCGTAAGATGCACTCCTTGTGGTGGCCCACTTCAAGCTGTCAAAGTGTATCTTCCTCTCCCCAAATAACCAGGTAAGCCACCTCATCTACCCTCCAGCTGGGCCTCTGGTGGTGGCCCTGGACAGGCCCCTCTGCCTGGACCCTGCTATTTGTCTTACCAACAGGGAACCTGGTGTTCCCAATTTAAAAGTTGCAAATTCTCTGATAAAAAAACATGTTCTCTCATTAAAATACCCCAAATCCATATTCTACTGCAATTAAAATGAAATGCCACTATATATAGAGATCAGTTGGGCAATGTTTTATTTATATATTTACAATTTTAAAGCAGTTTGGAAGCCTATCAGTGCCTCTACCATCATAATAAATGAATTTTAAATAGATATACACTTTGCCACTTGGTTTTGGATTTTTCTCATAGAGAAATCAGAGCTTCCCCTGTCCCCTTCTCTCACCAGAATGTGGGGCACTGAGCAACACTGGGATGCCAGTACCCTGCCCCTGCACATGCCCTTGCCACTCACTTCTGGCCCATAGCCCCTGCCTGCCCCACACTAGTTCCCTCCCAGAAGTATCTCCATCCCAGCACCAGGACATGGGTCTAGCTGCAGCTGTCCCACCCACTGCTTTGTGGCTCTGGGCAGTGCCTGCCCTTGCTGTTCTACTCCTTGTGCCTGTGCCCAGCAATCCCCAGGCTGTTCCTGGGAAGCCTTTGACTGGGGCTCAGGGTCTGGGCTTGGCAAGCACCTTCCCTTCCTGGACTCCCTCTGCAAAAGCTGCTTTAGGGGGCAGGGGTACTCTAAGCTTGGCTCTGGCAAGCTCTCCTACTGGGAGCACTCCCCTGTCCCCAATCCCCATCTCTCTGTCTCACACACACAACCTTGCTGCCACTTCCACCCCTGGCCCCAGCTCATCACACCCCTAAGTGGTTCCTGAGACCAGGAACCCACCCAGGCTAAGGCTGCATGCCCTAGCACTGGTGAGAGCATGAGGCAGGGCTCCAATGTGGCAGTTGCCCCTGCAGCCATGGCTCCTGCCATCAGGTCCTTTCCCATCCTGTATGGCAGCTGGGTACACTGGGTGTGAGATTTGTGGGGGGGATGTGGGGCTTGAGGGGGAAAGGATGTGGGGGTTGTGGGTGGGTGTAGGTTGAGGTTAGTGAGGGCAGTATGGGGCTTATGCAGGGTTTTGGGGGTAGGTATGTGGGTGGGGGTGGAGGGTTTGTAGGTTTGAGGTTTGTGGGAGGGGGAGGGGATTTGTAGGTGGCTTGTGGGGGGTTTTGGTGTGGGGGTACTGAGTGGGAGTGGGGGGTACTGCGGCAGTGGAGGGAGTGTGGGGGCGGGGACTGCTCAGGAGAGGTGAGTCACTCCCTGGCATGACATGCAGCCCTCCTGCAGCAGCAGCCATCACTCATGCCCACTCCTGACAGAGACCCCCAGCAGCGTGGTGCTGCCTCAGACCTGGTGGCTGCATATGGCACTAGCCTGTCCCACTGGTGCATGACCTTGGGTAGAAATGGGCTGGGTCTTGCTGTCACCTATTTATCCCAATGCCACAAGCCTTGAGGCCAGGCCAGGTCCTGCCTTTATGGAGCTGGGCCAGTTCAACGGTGCATGGGGCACATGGAGGCATGACCCATCCCAGCCTGAGGGCTCATGGCTCTGTCATGCTGCTTGGAGCTGTGCAAGACAGCAAGATCCACCCTAGTTTTGATTGACAGCATACACCAGCAGGCTGGGCCAGCACCATGTGCAGCTTCCAGGTCTGAGGCAGTGCCACACAGCCAGGGGTCTCTGCCAGGAGTGGGCATGAGCACCCTAACAGCTGCTGCTGCTGCTTCTGCTGCTGCTGCAGGGGTGGCTGTGCACCATGAGGGGGACTGGGCAAGGGACCCATCCCTCCCAAGAAGTCCCCACACCCCCAAACAATCCTCCCACCTCCACAGTCCACCCACCCCCATAGACTTCCCTCCACCACCACCAGTTCCCCCAACACCCATATCCCAACCTACCAGGGCAGAGCCTGGGTCAGAGCTGTTGCTGCAGCTTTGCCCCATTCCTATTTGCTCCAGCACATTGATGCAGTATGCTAGGGCAATAGGGGCATGAGGTAGCCATAGAGATTCTCTGGCTAGGTGCTGGAGCATCTCTCTGGAGGACTCAGCCTCCAGTTGCTCCAGTTGCGCCACTTCTTTCAGTATTTTTTTTTTATACCAGGATTTCCCAGTATCAGGATTAGAGTCCACACTGCAAATATGCACCACAAGGAACATTCTTTCATTCCCAGTGTGCCTCTTGTGGAATCTCAAACTGGTTTTAGATACTGCAACAGGCACATGCTCACTTGTCTGGACACAGCCCTCTGTCTCTTTTTTGCCTTTCTGCAACATCCCACTTCTTACTGAATCACGTTGGTGACATCAATATAGCCCCCCCCAAATTAAACTACTATTTACCCTCTACACCTCCACTTCATAAAGAATGCAGACCAGGGTGTGCTCCTTCTGGCAGCAGCAGCAAGGTTTGAGCTGCTCTCTCAGCAGCAGTGGGATAGGATAGGGGCTCACCCACTGAGCAGCTGTTCCACTTTGCATACAGGGAAGTCTCATTGGCCTGGGAGAGAATAAAGGTATGTAAGATTCCCTAGGCTAGTGGTTAAATCAGTCACATAGCCAGGGTGCCTCCTGGGCTCCAGACCCTGCTCCCAGGGCTGTTTTTGGATTTTAATCAAGCAGACACAGAGCAACTTTGGAGCAGGGACTGCAACACCAACTCTATCCATTAATGAGTCCCTAATCACTCAGCTAGAGAGTGATGCTCACTCCTGCTACCCCTCTCCAGCACTGTAAATCTTGAATTCTTGTTTTGTTTAGTGGCCCACCTTATACAGAAGGGATGGAGAATGTCCCTTGCCCATGCCTTGGTGTTAGGGTGTTCTCAAGGAGGTGGGGGTACACCCACATCCTGTTGAGCGTGCTGAGCAACTGTATAAAAGGAGGATATGACGTACAGCACCTCTATTGTGCAAGATGAGAGCGAGCCCACCTTTGTTTTTAAAAAACAGGGCCGATGTAGCTATTTTGAGGCTTGAGTCTGTGAATGCCAAGTGAAAAGAGGCACAATAGCCTCAGCAAGCAGTGGGATTACAGGTGCAACCTTGTCCTTGGCTTTTCTTAGTGGCAAGCTGTGTGCATGCTGGTGTTTGTGCATCTCTTCTCAAGTACCTAATTCTTCCCATGCATTCAACAGAGACCCTAAGTAACTAACTAATTCAGTGCTGTGGATTTCAGTAAAGCGCCAAGAGTTTTAAAGATAGATAAGCATCATACTGCCAATGTTTAAAACCCCTTTGTGAATCTTGGCCTGTGCCTATTTGAGGTCCTGGGCTTTCTAGAGACTGCCAACAAAAATGTCCCGATAATTTGAGGAGATTTACAGTCCCAGGTATTTTCCCAGCATAATATACCTTAAAAAAATAGAGGTCCTGTTTCTCATCATATGTACACCAATACAGAAATGGAGCAAATCCACTGAACCAAGCAGAACAAAATCTTATACTAGTGAAGGGTGAATCAAGCTCTGTGTTTACTGGCCAAGCTTCTTGAAAGCAACAAGTGATTCTGAAAATCTCAATTTCTAAGGTGCCCAACCTGAAGCATATTAAAGGGGCCTGGTTTTCATAGTAGGTGCTCAGCACTTTCCAAAAATAAGCCCACTTTGCAGTATCCTCTATAGGGCACCCAAAAACTGAATTACCCACTACTGACTAGTCACTGCTGAAAATCATAGTTATTTTTTAAAATGATGTGTCAGTGTTTCAAACAGATGCAAAAGCAGTGACTACTCAAATAGCTTGGTGTTTACAGATTCATCAATCAAAAAGAAGCTCTTTGATCACCTGACATGTTTCAAACAACATTCTTGATATCTGACACCAGACCAAGAGCATACAGATTTAATAAACTTTTGGCTCCTGAGATTTCTTTAAAAAATATAAAAGAGGATCAGTTATAAAGAAGTTGATTAATATGCGCTTTGCTCAAACAGCCTTGAACATCTGTGTATTAAATTCATTTATTAAATTATACCAATCTGTATTTTAATGAGTAAAAGATACTTATTCTGCCATCCATCAAAATAAACTCAGGAAATACTTAACATTATAATCATTTTTCTTGTTTGAACATGAGTTATGAAATATGAATCCCGCACTAAGAATCCTGTACTTGCCATTATGATCAAATATGTTTTTACAGGTGCACCAAATATTCTGTTTTCATTTCATTCTCAAACTGTTGAAAATATAAACCATGTTTTATATTTCTTAGGTAGGTAATATTGCCTTTTTTCCCCCACATGGCACCCATTATTAGTGAGTTATTACCACATCTTTTTTTCAAACACACGCTACATATCCTAAAGTTGCTTAGTAATGAAAATACAGATTTATGTAACATATAGTATCAAATAACATTTAGGGCACATTTAATATTGAAAGGTTTGGGACACTAATAACATTCAAGTGCATGTTAATATTGCCGGATAAGGTGTATACATTGTGCTGGGTCAAGTTCATTCTTTTAGTTTATCTTTTTTTTCTGTAATAAAGTTCACTTTTAGACACAACAAGATGGTGAGTGCCTGCACTGAAATTTTCTTTTTTATTGTTCTAATACCTGTATTTTTTTTTTATTTCCATTTTTTCCTTCTCTGACTTTTCAAAAGAAAAAAACCTGGCAGACAGACAGCAAACCCAGCTGGGAGAGCAGGTGAGCTAAGCGATTTGCATCTTCACAGTATCAGTTTGACACTATATCAAAGAGGAACTGGAGTCATTTAAAACAATTCTTTCCATCTATTTACATTGAGCGAACATCCGCATAAGACAACAGAGTGCAAGGCTGGAAACCAGACTCTCAAAGAAAATAATATTTGAGAATGCAAAACGAAGAAGAATTGGGTGGCTATGCAGGACAGCTTCTCAGTATGCCCTTGTTCAACAGAGCTGCAACTACTTGCACAAGCTGGATCTCACTTAGTGTTGGCAATACACAGATCAAATTAGCCAATCCTGTTTTCACTGAAGTCAATGACAACTTTTCATTTGATTTCAGTGTGAGCAGGTTCAAGCCATAAAAAGAACATATCAACAGCAAGAGCAAACACTCCATAAAAAAAAGCAGGCACATTCTGGAAAGTAGATGTAACCACATATTTAAGTCATTTCTATACAACAAATGGAAGCAGGGAATCATTTGACATTTTACTGGCAGCGGGGAATGAGTCTTCATCAAAATGATCACTTCTTACAGGTGCAACCAGAATTTGGGTTGCTACCCTGTCAAAATTCCAGCTGTGACGATATCAGCTCTTTAGTGGGGTGCGGAAACCAATTGATGTGAGAAAGGAGGAGGCCGACGACGTAGAAGAAAATTTTTAAACAGAAGGTCCATGGTGAGTGAAGTGAAGTGATGGCCCTGTCATAGCAAGGGCGATGCCCAAACAAAAGTGACACTGGAAATGAGAAAACTGAATACAGTCATCATTTGGAAGCGAAAAATTAGAAATCTAATTCTGTTTAATATAAGAGCCTTTGTTATCCCTGCTGTAGTTCTGCTTCTTACCTTTTTTAGTTAATCCATACAATCAATATCTTTCCAAGTCACTTCTTGTGGAAAACACACTATTTTTTCCTCTGCTTAAAAGTATTCATAGATTTTATGGCCAGAAGGGATCATTATGATCATCTCATCTGTTGCCCTGTGGGGTCAGGTCAATGCTCAGGATCTCAATATCGTGCTGTTAGACAGGAGGGTGTGGTATACAATTGCACATACACCCACAAAAATCAATTAGGTGTACACACACTCTCTAGGTGCATACACACTCCACTAGGCACATATACATCCAACACACATAACAGGTCACTCATTTATATATCATGCACACAATGATATATATATATATATATATTCACCAGTTCACATACAAACCACTCACCTACACATACACACAGGTGAGTTCCTAACTTGGGTGGTGTGGGGTGTATGTGTATGCTTAGTGTACTTGGGGTACCTAGGGAGCTTGGTAACTATGGGAGGAGAAATCAAGAGTCAAAGATCTCCAGAAGGAGGGGAAGGAGGGAGATGGATGCAGGTTAAAACGAGACAGTGAAAGTGCCAGGAGTGAAAGTTGCTGGGACCAGGATTCAAACTGGCAGACTAGAAGGGAGCTGGGGTTGCTTAAGGTCAAGGGGCCCCAGGGTTACTCAAGGTCACTAGTGCAAGGAGAAAAGCCCAGTGGCAAGGACGAGACCACCAGCAAAGACAGAGACACAGAAACCTGGGAGCTTGGAGCTGGAAACTGAGGCAGACAGCTGGGATATTGGGAGGCAGATAAGTTATGGAAAGGAGGAAACAGTTAGGAAACAGACAAAAATCTAACTAGGGGTTTCAAAATAACAGGTTTATTAAACAGACAACATACTACACAGCCCCACAAAGTTATTGGTTCCTACACACACACACACACACACACACACACACACAGATGGTGGGGATGATAGCTACCTATGCAGGCTGGAAAGGGGTCTTTCTCTAGAAGATGCTATCCCGACGGGGTCGCCGGCAGGGCCTCTGCGTGGAGAGGTGGTGTGGCATGGTGCTGGTCCAGATGGAGAGGGCATTCCACTGGGTCTGTCTTCAATACTCCTTTTTATGGGGCAGACTACCTATGACCCTAGTGGCAGGGGTATGCCCAAGAAACAGTCAGTCCCTGATGCACTGAGCATGTACACTCCTAGGTAAGCACATGCAGTTTTAGGTGTCTGTGATGGTGGGTTGACTGATTTATGCAGCAGTCTTTTTCTTCCAAATCTTGAGCCAGGGAGGGTCAATGCAGGGTGATGGTTGGGTTTTTGAGTTGATGGTTCAGTCATTCAGAGGGAGCTATTTTTAGACCTGTCATTGTCTCTCAAGCACCCTCATTCATCCCCATTCATTCAGGAACCAATTTCCATAGAAGGGATAGGTATGAGTCATAGGTTACAAGATACTTACACAACAGGGCACGGGGACAAGATGGGAACAAGATGGGAACCTGACACACAAAATGGATACTTGACATAACTCATGCCAACCCGCATTGCAGGCCAAAATCTTACAATGTTAATATGAAACAAAAATCAATGCACAAACGATAGGAATACAATATAATACTATATAAAACAGTAAAAATCAATGCAGACGTAACAGAACACTATTTACAATATAAAGAGGGACTTATTACAATAATAGCATACAAGAATTTAGCTTAGCTTACCTAGTACTACTTGTAATCACATATAAGGGATAAAGAGGGCAGAGAAAAAGTCAGAAATGGTTAGGGGAAGGGGACAGAATGTATTTTAAAAAAAAGAAAAGAAAAACTGGAGGTTTTGCTACACATCTAAACTCTTAAACAACGCAAGCCAAAGTACATTGCCCAGTAATAAGTGCATCGAGCCCCTAACATATGTTTGGACTGCAGCATATCTTTAGAAATCACTCTTTCTTGACTAGGAGAGTAAAAGTGATGGAGAGAATTCACCGCACCCTTAGGTGAGTTGTTCCAAAGGTTAATTACCCATGCTGTGAAGTAATTCCATCTCTTTTTTTCAGTCAGCATTTATTTAACAGCAGTTTCCAACCATTGGATCTCAAGATGATGATAGATAAAAATCAGTTTTAAAGAGGCCTTCATATTTCAATTTGGTTCATTCCCTGTTCTTGGCAAATGTACAGATTTCCATCTTTCTGGCCGAGTGGAACCAGAAAAGGAATTATTTGTAAATGCCTGATGTAACTGAGACTCCAGCAGGCTATATAAGCTATATAAGGAATAGACATATAAGCAGGGATCCAGGTTTTCCGTTTCCCATGGAAAAACAGAGAAAACCATGGATTTCCAATTTTTATCAGAGAAAACACAGATTTTCCCTTTTACAAGAGAAACCTGTAGATTTTTCCCTTTTGCAAAGAGCTCTGCAGGCTGGCAGAGTTCCAGCCTACAAGAGCTGTTTGCAAAAGGGGTAGGGATACCCTCAACCCTGCCAGGAGGGGAAAGCAGGGGGGAAGGGCAGGGCCCGACACTCGCACCTACCGGAGGCTGCTTCAGGCTCACTCTTCTTGCTGGAGCTAAGTGGGGCTTGGGGGTTGCAGGGCACAGCTGTGGAGGGGGAAGCTGGCTAGGAACTGCGGGAGTGGGGAGGTTTGCAGCCAGCCAGGCACTCCAGCCAGGAGAGGGTTTGCAGCCTCCTCACTCCCAGCCAGAGTGCTCAGCCAGCTGCAAGCCCCCACCAATCCTGGCCAGCTGCAAACTGGAGGGCCTGGCCGCCCGCAAACCTCCTCACTCCTTCAGACCCCGGAGAGCTTGGGCACTCCCCAGCTGGGCACTATGGCCAGGAGGGGGTGTTTGTAGCTGGCTGGGTGTAGTGGGGTTTGCAGCCAGTCGAGCACTCCATCCAGGAGCACACAGGCTACAAAACCCCTACCGGCCAGCGTGCCCGGCCAGATGCAAACCCTGGGTTGCAAACACTGTGCTCCCCACCCTGCCGCCCTCCCCAAGGCTCTCCAGAGTGCAGCATGTGTGACTGGCACACCCACCATGCCCCCCCAGATCTGGGGGGCATGGGTCCCCCCTGCTCCCCAGGACTGCACACTGCCACTGGGAGCTGCCTCCACCTGAGCCTGCAACAGGCAGCATCAGGAGGAAAGCTGGCTTGTTTTCCTGCTGTAGCAGCTGCTGCCTTCTGTTAGGGACAGGGGGCTGCAGACCTGGGTAGCCCTGGCAGCTGGGGGCCCCTCAAGCAGGGCTGGGGTGGGGGCAAGGGGCACAAGCAGGGCTGTGGGGCTGTGGGATGGGGGGCAGTGAGGGACACCAACAGGTCTGTGGGGGAGGTTGTGGGGGGCATTTATTTTTAACTATGGATTTGGGGATTTTTATCAGAGAATTTGCAATTTTTTATCAAAGACTCTGTGATTTTTTTATCACAGAAAACCAGGATCCCTGCATGTAAGAGTGCTATAAAAGAAAAGGCAGCCAGACTCTTACATTTGAAGGAGCCAATATTTAATTAAAGGCTGAACAAAGTAGTATGAAAAATGCTGGAGATGCTAGGGATGTTTTAATGTATTTACTCAAGGCATGGAAGTGTTAATGGAAGTGTTATTTACTGACAGTTTCTGTAGGTAGGCCTCAGGCCTTAGTTTTCTTTTTGTAGTGCAAGGAATATATATATATGTGTATATATCTATTCCTTCTTTAGCAAAATAGCTTATCATAAAGCAGAAACCTCAAACCTTACCATAAACTTGATGAAGTTTAGATAAATTTGGTTACTCTCCCCATCTCCATATACTATTTGTATACTACTTGGCATAAAAATTTAACTTCTGAGTAGACAGGAAAGAAAGCAAGTTTGCTATTTTTGTACTGTTTCTCACCTGGTCAAAATCCGGAAGTTAAATTCTCTGTGCCTGTGATTTAATGGATTCCTTGACTCTCTGCCATCACAAGGAAACTCAGGCATAGAGAAGTTATATTGCTGAGCGTGGGTGGCCATACCATTCATATGAAGAATCAGCAAAAGGGATATTATTTTTTGACTGAAAAGGAAGCCAGATGGCCCCAGAATAATTTTTATAGGATGAGTTTTTTAAATAAAATATTAAATTAAGACAATAAAATGGGAAAAAGAAATAATACTTGGAGCTTTTGGCAGTGTTCCACAGAAGCACCAACTGCTAAATAGCCAAGCACAGGGAGCCAGTCACACCATAGTTTGCAGCCCAGGAAACTCAGACCTTTTTATCCCCAGCCAAAAACCAGTTCATTCCACTACCTACACATTAAAGCTGTGTTTGGAGTTGTGTGTCTCCATAATAATATGCAATAGCTATAAGCCCAAACTTGTTTCCCTTACATATGCTTCTTCCCTGTTAACTTTGGTCTACCAAGTGTTTCTGAAGCACATGACACTTTGGGACCTGTGATTCTTGAAGCCCATGGAAGTCCTGAACTCAGAAAGAACAAAGGTTCAAATAGTCAGCTGCTTACTGACAACACAGTACAAAAACCCCCAAAGTTTTTAAATAGATTTTGGATCTATTGTGTTTCTTAAGAAAATAATATGACTGCCTTGCCCTTAAATATACATCTCCACTACTTATGCACCTGCCTTTACTTAAAAGGTCCAAAAGTAAAAGCAAGCGGTGCATTACTGAAATTTGCAGATATACGAATTGACTAATTCTGAACTTCAATGAAGGATAAAAAAAAAATAACACAGAGCTGCTAAGAGATAATGAAACATGGGTAAAAATAAACCTCTGGGAATTGTTGTGGGAAAATACAATCTAATAGGTATCATGGGATAAAAAAAATCCAAGCTATTCAGTTCAATTTGCAGAAGACATTTATATAACAACAGAGAACAAGTTATATAAGAATTTGCAATGTTTCATGGCTGTAAAAGAGGTAAACGCCACCCAGTATGGATGAACCTCATGAGATTTCTTTTAGTCCAGTCCTCCAATTTGTTGAGGTCTCCCTGAATCCTCCAGAGTACCTACTACTCCCACCAGCTTGGTGTCATCAGCAAGAGAAGTAAAAGTCAAGGAGGCAGAAGGAGATAAACCAGAGGGAGCAGGAGTCTTCTTGTCCTTATAGGCTTAGACATCTAATAGGTGGGATAAGATCTGACCCCTGGTTTACCTCTTTGGTGTGGCCTTTCAACACTGAAATAGCAGAATAGTTCTTTTGGAAGATGCAAGTGGTTATAGCTGGATGGAGAGAGTAAAAAGTGAACATTTAAAGCTTATTTCCAAAAAAAACTACTGTTTTTTTACTGTTCAGACCATTAAAATTACTTTGCAGGGGTCAATGCTCCATTGGAAAGGGAAACTGACCTCAAATATCTACTGACTATTTATAATGTCTGTGACATACCACTCAAATCGCATATTACAGGATCCACCCCATTCACTCTATCGCAGCTACTGTGATCTTAATTTCTTATTTCCTCTATGCCTTCTCTTCTGTGGGTATATAAAGAAAGCCACTCACTAAAGTGTAGGCAGGAACAGCACAGGTACTTCAGTAGTTACAGAAAATGTCTGTCATTGATAGATGCTTTCTAATTTACAGTAAAATCTGTTTCAAGTGAAAATGTCAAATGAAATTATGGAGATATTTGGAAGTAGTCTCTTAGGACAAGGATTAAGGAGGTGCTTTATGGGAGCTTGTTTTTAGGGGAGGTTTTTGGAAGGAAATAAGGCTGTGTGTTTTCAGTGCATTCTTCATCAGTTGCACAGTATATTGCCTTGGGTGGTGGGTACATTGATACTAAACCAGCTTGTCTTACTATTCACTCCACTCACTTCTGCAGTGGGCTTTGCTGTTGACATTGAAATAAATGAATACCAGAATACTTAAGCAAATGTTTTGTTTAATAGAGAATGCCTGAATGATATTCAAGTTACTTTAATGTTAGATTTGCTTCTGCTGCTGCTTTGCTTCGCATCAAAACACTGTGTGAGATTCATGGGCAAAATAATCAAATACAATCCAAAGAACACAGAAAGAGTGTCCCTAGTTACTATAGATCTTCAAAATGTATATTTCTTCAGAGAAATAAAATTGAAGACTTACAAATGAGACCATCAGAAGATACATGGGTATGGGAAAATAGACCATCCTAAAAAAAGACATTTTTGATTCTGAAATTTTGGAAACAGCACTCAGGTGGCACAAAACACACAAGGGAAGAGTGTGAGCCCATTGCAGTTGTGGAGCTACAAAGAAAACTCCCTTGCTCTCCCATTAAACCATTAAACTGTAAAATTGTGTGACTCCAGTAGCAATCCAATTGGACTTCACTACTCTACTGTAAATTATGAATTTCCAAAATAAATGACAAGCTACTCACTGTACATTATAATTTGTTTCCTGACTAGACCCCATCATTTTTTTCCCCATGGGAATTGACAACTGTTGAACAATTCAGTAATTTGATTAATATGAGGGGATATTAACACATTTAATTCATACAGACAGACTTTGCAAATACTGTCACATATCCCATCCCAGTCTATTATCTCTTTCTCTGTATTAATAGTTACGATTCTATTTTTGATTATCACATTAGTTTATTCTATTTTTGATTACCACGTTTATATAGTTCTTAATCTTATATCTCTAGGTTAGCTGAAAATTCAAGAAGTTCATGATAAACATGATATGGATAATTAGTGAATTAAAATTCCTGAACAAATGTGCATTTTGTACTGTACGCCAACTAATGTTTTTACCTTGCACATGTTTTGTTCATTAATCTTGTTTTAGTCAATTCTCTAGCACAAAAAACTTGTGCTAATCTTTTCGATAGCGTGAATGCAAACCATGTTCATTTGATTGGTGCATTTCTCTTCTCTGCTTTAGCTCGATCATGTTCTTAAAATTATAGACCATAACATGGTATGACGACTGGTAAAGAGTGCTTTCAAAAAGATTGTGGGCTTGTTAGAACTGAAATTACCATTTGTTTCAAAATGTTCCAGGGAATGATTGCCCAGTGAGATAATGCAAGTTAAGTAAAGAAAACTTCAAACAGAATTTAACCATGAAGGCATTAGGCGGTAATGCTCAGTGATGATCTGTATTTAAAAGAAATTCAATGGATTTAGCCTGGAATCCTAACTTGTAGAGTGCAACATTATTCTTCAAAAGGCTTTTTCTTGCAACTGTATTAACAGTATCATAAAAAGTAATGGTTATGTTTCACCATTTTCTAGAGCCTAAAGAAGCAATTCGAAGAACAGGATATGTTGTAAAATTAATTAGATGCAGTATAAAGTCAAACTGATATATAGCTTCAAGATTTTCTTTAAGAATCCATGATCTGGACAGCATTGAAGCATTATCAACCACACCTTTCAGAAAGAGATGTGTAGGGATTGAGATCCAAAGCACAGCCAGGTTAATGGAAAGATGTCTTACCTGTGTTGAAAAAGAAAAAAGAAGAAAAGAGAAAAAAAAAGGAGACACAGTCTAGAATGATATTATCATTAAAAATTGTGTTGAGAATGAACTCGATGAAAGAATAAAATAAGAGGAGCCTACCCTTCCAATAATATATTGGTGGTTAGGAGGAACAGCTATACACAGCTCTCCCCTATGTCAGGGGTGGCCAACCGGCAGGATGCATGCCACAAGTGGCATGGACAGCCTCTGTGTGTGGCACATGGCAGGCAGTGCAGTGACAGACAGGGCAGGAAGAAGAGCACCAGATCAGGGAGGAAGCACAGGCCAGAAAGCAGAGCAGCAGGAGACAGGAATCAAAGTGGCTAGGGTAGCTTGTAATATTTTACCCTTTAAAGTTGCACCTGTTTATAGAATGGTGAATTACGGTATTGTTTAAAGTTTTATTTTATATTCAGACTTATTTAATCATTGCTTAAGTTCTGTATAGCCTCATTATTATCTGAACTTTTCATTTTGCTGGTGTCAGAAAAATCAGCTGGCCTTGCCTCTTGAAAGCAGCTTCTGGACTTGAGTTTGCTCTCATGACATTTCTTTTCTTTTTTATCTCTGTGAGACGCTCTTCTAACATAATATAGCAATGGCTTTGCTGCCATCTCAAATTAACTGAACTTGGCACTACTGAGCTGAATCAGAGGGATGAAATGATTGGATATGTTAGTGAAAGGTGATAAGGGAAACCAAGGGCCCATACCCAAAGCAAGACACCAATTTGGAAGAAGGCCAAATTAACAGGTATGCTCATGATGGGTCTCTTTAACAAGGGAATATGCTGACAGGATAAAATATGGACAGTATGCTGACTGCAGAGAGACCAGTCCAAAAGCAAGGAGTCATAGAAAGAGTGAAGTTAAAGAAAAGCATAAAAGAGGGCAGCAAGAAAGTTAAGTGTCATCATCATCATAAATCCAGTCTTTAAGACCTATCTGGACCGTTCCACCCAACGATGTACCCTTTGCTTTGAGAGCTGTGTGGCCATCCTTTTCTGTTGAGCAAAGTAACATCTGGGATTGGGTGAGATCATTGTACTAAATGTTTTTCTCTCTCTCAATATAGAAACTGCTAATACTTATTGTACTAATAAAGTTAGACTTTGATTTTAGGATGCTGAGTTTTCCACATTCATATTTCACATTCCATTTAAGGGTTAATTGAACCTTAATGATCCTTAAGCACTATCTAGTGTTGGCAGTGGTGCTAACAGAGTCGCGTTTGGGGAGGGTGCAGAGCTAATTTGTGGCACATCTGTCAGAAAAGGCATGTCCTTGCTGCCCTACATATTTCTGCTCTTTCTCTGTGTACTCTAACATTTACTTCTGAGTGGTGGTTTTTGAGCTTGTAATATTAGTATTGGCCATGAGACATCAGATTAACGCAAAGGGGAGAACAAGGTAACAACTATCAAGAATTACTCACTAAAAATGGTCTCCCAAAACATAATGATTATATTGATTGTAAGATGTTCCAGGAGTGGAACAAAAAGTTTTAAACAGTATAATTCAGTAGGTCAAACGCTCTTCAGTGGACATATTTCCTGCTCTACATGAAACATTTTATAGGCAGCTTGTTATAAACTTCATAAAAATAAACTGTTAGCTGGTCTTCCCTTCCCAGGGAACAACACTATTTCCTCAGAATGCAGCAGCTCCTTACTCTACTTCTCTCCTCCCTCCACTGTTAACTCTTGTTTCAATTGTCTCTGAAGAAAAACTAGGAAAAAGCAGTATTCTTTCTTTGCCTAATATTATTTGGATAGTTGAGTGTAAACTCCAGGTTCAGCCAGAGATTCTCACTCACATATGGAAAATGCTGACTGCAAGGGAAGCACATGGATGGATGAGCAGCTGTTAACTTGATTTTTTTTGTGCTGAGCTACTGGAAAAGTAGTACAGTTCTGGGATGTCAGGCAGCCTTCACTGAAATACTGTTAT
>JAGPOW010003642.1:14124445-14155373 GCA_030014935.1 Caiman crocodilus
AACTGAGCCAAGGGCTCAGCAATCACCCCCGCCAGCTCCCTCAACACCCTTGGGTGTAGGTCATGTTATGATCATATACTATTTTTTTCCATGGGAACCCTGCCTTTTTGGTTGATATGGTACACATTTAATGAGCATTTGATCAATATTTTTCATGATTTTCATAAGTCTTTTCAGTGTTCACTGTATGGTTCCATTCTGTATTTACTACAGAACTCTACTGCGTACACTACTCAAAACCTACTATTAGGTGTGAAAAATAAGAGAATAGATAAAAGAAAAGTGCAGGCTTGCTAATAATGGACATGGAAAAGGTAAGTTATTAATGGAAGATGCAAAGAAAGCCAATTTTCTCATTGCCCACTGTATGTCTTCACAAAAAAAGGTAAATTGTGAGCAGATGATCAGCAAAGTTAATGGAAACAAAGTGGGGAAAGGGATGCATATCAAGATAAGAAAAAGATGTCTCAAAGATTATTTGACTGTTTTGTGTTAACCCAGCTCCAAAAAGCCTGTTGAATATACCCTAGCACAGCGGTTCCCAATCTGTGGTACGGCTACCACCAGTGGTACTCAGACAACCTGTCAGTGGTATGCATTAACAGATTTATTATAATTACTTTATACGATAAAAATCTGCTGGTGATACTTAAGGTTGCATCATTTTAAATTGCTGGTGTACAATCTGCCAGAGTTAGGGAACCACTGTCCTAGCATGTTGAAAGAAGTAGCTGATGAGATCTTGGAGCCATTAGCAATTAACTAGTTAAGACAGATAAGATCCAAGAGATTGGACAATGTCAAACATGGTGTTCATCTTTGAAAAAATGGGGAGGGAAGGGAAAATCTGGAAAAAGCCAGGAAATTATAGACAGGTAAGCCTGACTTCAGGACCTGGGAAGTGATTTGAACAAATTCTAAAAGAATCAATTTGCAGGCACATAGGATGGAATTCAATGTCTCTATGTGTGCCTAAATGGCATCTTTCTAGATATGTAAATGGTACTTTTAGTTCTTTTGTGCAGGATGTGATTTGATTATCCTTGGTTATGTATCCTTGGTGGATACATAAGTATGTATAATTGGCTGCGGACTGGCTGGATAGGTCTGCAGTTATATACTAGGGCTGTGCAAAATTTCGAAGGCCGTTTCATTTCAGCAGCATTTCAAGCATTTCAATGCTTGAAATACCAAATCTGAAATCACACTGGAGACATGTCGAAATGTGCAAAATTAAATGAAACAAGTCAAAACGTTTTGAAGATGTTTCAGCATTTTTAAGACGTTTCAAAGCTGGTCTTGCTGGGAAAGAGAAAGTAAGGAAAGGTGGGGGGAAGTGGGGAGAACAGACTGACATCTGTAGCTGGCCAGTGTCTGCCAACTGTCCCTGAGTTCCCTTCCAATCCCAGTGCTCAGGGGAAGGGACCTAAAAAGTTTAAAAACAGCATATAAACCTGTGAGCGCCTAAGTTATCAGCCTTTGTCAGCCTGTCTCTTGCCAGACAGCAGCATCTGAAAGGCACTGACTTTGCCTGCTTCCTAGCTGGTACTGTCTAGCTAGGAAGTGTGTCTTCTACTTGCAAAGGATTGGATAGGATACAGTTTACACTGACAGCTTAGCTATACCAGCCTAACTTGAATACTAGTATTGTTATCCCTATAGCATTCCTTTTTCTTTTCCTAAATCCATTGCTTTGAAATTATTCTTATTGGGTTTTTTGTACCTGAAGAAAAAGAAATCTGTGTTTTGCCTGACAGTGTGAACGCTGGACACTGTTCAGGAAAGCACAGCATAAATTAGATAGACTGCACACATAGACACCTACATATACACACACTACTCACAGTCAGACACCTTTTCCAGCACAGGAAAGCGTGAAGCATGCTGGAAAGGCCGGTGCTGCCAAGTCTGGGAGGAGAGCATGAGGGGACAGAGGGAGAGGTGTCAGTTCCCCACTGCCCAAGATGAGATGCAGACTCTTTTCAAACAACCATGAGGCTTCTGCTGGTACCAGGAGCAAGGAGAGCACAGCAGTGCCTGCAGCTGCAGCCCCTCTGACGCCAGCTGTGATAATAAACCCCAGCACCAGCAGCCTGACAACAAGCAGCAGCAGCAGCACAGTCTCCTCCACCCCAATTGCAGGTCCCAGCTTGATCTTTGCACTCTCAGTCTTAGAGGAGCTCAATCTTGAGGTAGGGGACTTCAGCTTGATAGCACAAGAAACTCTGGGGCAGGAGGGGGAAGCAGAGTTTGTGCTCTACACCCCACAAAGGTCCCTTAGAGCCAGGTCAGTGGTGGGCTCCCTATATGAGGCATGCAAGGAGTACTTTGGGGGAGGAGCTGCCCAAGGCAGGTCCACAGGTGGCCTTACACTTCACCTCCAACATCTGGAGCAATCCAGGTGGAGATCGCGCCTACCTCTCCCTCACAGGGCACTGGTGCAACCAGTCAGGACATTGGTAGGCTCTCCTTCAAACTGAAGTGATCAATGAGTCCCACACAGCAACCAAGATCATGAGGCCCATGAACCACTTGGTGAACAGATAGCTCATTGGGCAGGACTAGCTTACCCGCAGGTTCATCATCACTGACAATGGGGCCAATATGGTCAAAGCCATCCATGATGCCAACCTTGTTGGCCTATGTGACACACAAGTTCCACCTCATTGTCAGGGATGCCTTGGAGGGGGACAGAGCTGCCAGTGATGGCACCAGCACCACCAGCATGCTCATTTCAGAATGCAGGAAAGTGTCAGGCTACTTCTACCAGAGCATCAAGGGAGACAAGATGCTGCAGGAAACACAGGCAAAGCTGAGCATCCCACAGCACAAAATCATGCAGGATGTGAAGACTCAGTGGAACTCCCAAAACCTGATGCTCAAGAGGCTGGTAGAGCAACAGAAGGGCATCCATGCGATGGCCTTGCTCAGGGAGATTGACACCCTTAACAGAGCTAAGTGGAATACCATCTCTCAGATCTTGGTGATCCTCAAGCCCTTCCTCAAGGCCACTGAGACCTTCAGCACTGGTGATATCCTCCCGAGCCAGATGATTCCTGTAGTGAGAGAACTTGAAAACAAACTGCACAAGTTCTGGGGGATCCACGTTCCTGGCTAGGGCAAGCCACTGTCACCAGAGGGCCAGGCACTGGGGATGTGGCTGAAGGAGGGCATCAAGCAATGGTTAGATCTGCTGCAGTCCAATACGGTCCATGTGCTGGAGGCTATGTGCAACCAAAGGTGAAAAGGAGCATATGCGGCAGCAAAACCCTGGATCACTGAATAGAGGTCCTAGTGAACAGAGTCCAGGAGGCAGAAGGGCACAGGTGGGGGGGACTTAGAAGAGGGGGATCCACTGTCCCATGCCAGCATGCCATCCCCCAGCCAGTCTGCTCTTCCACCACAGGTGCTGCCAATGTGGATCAAGGGCATGGGTTCCACAGTGGGGTCCAGAGGCATCAGACCCCACCTTCAGGCAGGAGGTAGCACTTAGGTCTATCTTGCCAAAGATGTAGAGCCGCTGCTGTGTGTCCCCTTGGCCTACTGGGCAAGCCGCAGGATCTGACCACAGTTGCTGAGAAACACCTGTCTTCTCCACCAACCAGTGTGCCAAGCAAGAGGGTGTTCAGCATTGCTGGTGATGTTGTGACACCCAATCTCTTTGGATCATGGTTTAGTAGAGTAGCTGGTGTTCCTCAAGGAGAACTTCCCGCTGCTGGGGTTCCCCAAGCTCCAGGTGCAGATGGAGTGAGTGCCACCCTCCTCACTCAGTCTGCACCTATTTCCTTTTGGTTTCTGGTTTCCAAACCATTTAATGCCCCACTCTCAGAGCTGGAGGTAGCACTTACTGCATCACCAGCCAGCAGGAGAAGAACATGTCCCTGCTGAGTTCCCATGTCAGGATGAACTTGGAGGTATAGAATGGGGCTATGGGGAAGGAGGAGGCCTCAGGTCCTGGGCATGACCTAAAACTGTGCCCTGCCAAGGTTGGGAGGCCTGGTGAGACTGCTGGTGGTGCAGCAGCCCCCAGGAAATGCCAGAACCAAGAACCTTCCTGGTGAAAGATGGGTAGGAGACACCTTATATCCTTCAGTCACCACACGCATGCACAGTCCTGGTGGAGGACAGCCCAGATATCTAAGATGTTTGAGAGGCCTGAGTCTTGCTGGTTGCAGTGGCGTTGTGAGGCACCAGGTAATCTCATCTTAGTTGCCTGGGATGCCATCTGCAAGGCAGGGGCCACAATGTAGGGAAGGTACGGTGCTGTGGAATCACACACCACGTAGACAAGGTTCTTTGGTTCAATCCGATATCTATTAGTAAACCAACTGAATAGTTGGAGAAATATATCTTAGCAAGCTTTTGAGTTGAAAAAACCTTCATCAGGCTGAGGAAGCATCTGCAGTTGGTGTGTCTGCTCTCTCTGGATCAAAGGTATAATAAAGAAGCCAGAGGCTGACATGCAATGCAGGTAAGAAAGCCAGTCAGTGAAAATGGAAATGGAGATGTCAGGAGGTGAGGAACAGGCAGAGGGGTGGGGATATAGAAACACAGGTAAAAGTGGGGAGTCATGTCCGGTAGGTTGTAATATGTCACATTCCAATGTCTATATTGAGTCCATAAATTTCTGTATCCAGAAGGTTGATGAAATGAAGTTGTCAGCACCTTGAGGTGCAGTTTCCCAGAAAACCTTGCACCTATCTCCTTGAAACTTGAAAGGCTTTATGTCTCAGCAAGGGCTACCATGCCTGCTGTTTTCACCCTGCTCTACCTTAACACACACGAGAGACATAAATTTTGCTTGCCAACATTTTGAGGTGCAGTTTCCCAGAATTACCTATACCTATCTCCTTGAAACTTGGCAAACTTTGTACTCGCATAAGGGGCTACCATTCCTGTAATTTTCATCAGACTTAGGCAAGAAATAACAAAGTTATAGGCATTTTAGTCATTCCCCATTATAGCTGATGGCCAACACATCAAAATAGCGTTGAAATTTGAAACAATTTTGGGCAGAATGAAATAAAACAGTGATTTAAAATGCTGAAACAAATCATTGTCCTGTTGAAATGCTGAACCCAAAACCAACGCAAAACACAGGTGTTTCGTACAGCCGTACTATATACTTACATAGTCCAAGTCATAAGAAATGTAGCTGGCTAGAATCCCATGATTAACAGGTGACAGATGAAGGAGGACTCAGCCCTATTTTAGTCCCAGTAACTGATTGGTTAAGAAGCTGGAGACCCAGATTCTAGGCCATCCTTTCCCAGAGGACGTTTGAACCTGCGCATTATTTTGGCTTCGCAAAGAAAGTAGCAGGAAGCCCAGAGTGTCGGGGCGTCTAATTTTAAGTGACTCGTATCACACACAGAAACTCTGTGCCAGAGTTAGCAGCCTCCCAGAGCATTATTCAATTATCTTAATGACAAGATTGCACTTCCTTTTTTCTGCAGGCTCCTGCTTCAGTCACTATGCACCTCTACTGGGAGAAATGAAGCAGGAATCTTACCAACGATAGCGTCCTTCATTACATGACCCGAATTATCTCAAGAGCAGACCTGTCCTGTGCACTGAATAAAATAGAGATTCTGTGGATAAATAATACATTATCATCCAATTAAAGACTGTATCATTATATATTTGCCAAAGGGACACATTGTTGCCTAGACAAACTTATTTCTGGCAGCCCATAATTTCACAGCCTAACTGAAAAGCTGTGGGAGGAATGAGCATGCTCAACAAAAACAGAATCTTTGCACAATTCACCCAGAAAACTCAAGCAGATCACTACAGAGGTTAAACCAACTGTGATTTAACCCACACTAAGCTTCAAGGTTCTGCTTCAAAGCACATGGATGCTAGAAAATTTTTAAGAGCAGGAAGTCAAGATTTTTTTAAAAATGTGGTCGAAATGATGTATTTTCCCCTAGCATCGTTCTTGGAAATGGTTGAAACATTTCAGCTGCAATTAAAAAAAATAAAATCATCCTGAAGCAAAAAATCAGTGTGGAAAAATTCAGTCCAAATGGTTACCATTTGATAAAGTTATAAGAAACTTAAATCATGGCTGATAATAGAAACTGCGTAGCAGGCAACCTTGATAAAATCCAGTGAGACTACCAAAGTAATGTTACAGCTTAGCCTGTAAACACATTTATGTCTGGACTGGTGTGGCCCAACAAGAAGAAAAGCAAGGAAAAAAAACAAAGTAAAAATGAACAGTAAAGAAAAGGAAATGCTACATCTTGTCCTCGTAAGACACACATGCCTACATGCAAGCCATTTCTCCATCCCAGCATAAGACAGAATCTTTAACTTTGTTCATCTTGGTCCAAAACACTCCAGGACACACAACACACCTTAAGCTTTCTATAGCCAGGAAAAAGACAATCCCCTCCCCAACTTATAACATTACTTTAGGTTATTCCCCAATTCCTTTTCTACCCTCACTGAATGACTAAAATAGACCATCTCTTCTTTCCCCTTTGCAGTCCTTCCCTTGAACTCCTGCCTGCCTGTTTGCATATCAATGTTTTAATGAATCCCTCAATAACCTATTCCTTGCATACCTTGCTATGTATTGCTCCCTCCTGTAACTTCCTTAGTCTATACCTTTGTCATTATCTACAATAACAGTTCCCAAAAGACTGAAGAGCACTTCTCCTCAGCAAGGATAACACAAAGGGTACTGACAGAATTAGTATTTGTTGTGCATTTGGCCCCTTGAAAACACTCTTCAGATGTGCTCTGACAGAAGTGCATGGCTGCAGAGCACTTTAAAAGTACCTGACTGCATGACAAATCAATCCTCATTTAATGAGGGTTCAGATGAAGGTACTCCAAATTAGAGCACTTTCATTGTCTTCTATTTGTCTCTGCAGATAAGCAGGGCTGGACTGAAGCAGCCCAGCCTCATTCTCAATGTTGCCTGCAGGATGGGAGCAGGAATCAGGGAAGGGGAGAGCTCAAGTCATCAGTCCAGACTGCTCTTCAGTATTTGGGAGTGGGGTGGACATAGATTAGAGTCCCCTGGAGGTTGTGGGCTCAAATCTACTCACCCCCAACTCAATCGCAGCTGGGCAAACCCCATCTCCCCTTCCATTCTGCAAACAGCACTGGAGCTGGTGGGGGGGACAGGAGAGAGGGGAAGCAGGGTTGGGGGAAAAAGGGTGCAGACATGCAACCTTTTTCTCCTGGATTGACTCCAAAGTGAAACTCAATCCTCCTTCCCACAACCAAACAGCAAATGTCTGTTGTATCAGGGAGATCACTGTAACTCATGGTGCTTTATGTGAAGTGCCATGAGTTATAAGAAAGCACCATGAGTTACAGCAGGGACTTACATGTCTGGCAGTGCCCAAAAGCAGATACAACATGTTCCCCTGCTTCTGCTTGCATGTTCAAGGTCTGGGAATAGTCCAGTGAGAGTAACCTCAGGTTATTTTCAGTGGCTTTTCTCGACCACTCTAGGGACTGATGACTTGAGACTGACCAGAGGAATACCCAAAAGTGTCTTCACTAGAGTATTTCTGATTCTGAAGTATGCACATGAAAGCAGGTAGAAGGGCATGCTTGGGAACATGCCTACTACTGTGGTGTAGACCAATAATTCTCAAACTTTTTAGACTCCAGGCACTCCTCAGAAAATGCCAGATCTTAGTTTTCACTCATCTTTTGACTCAGGAAACTTATAGAGAAATTTTTCTGTTGCAAAAACTCAGAAAGACCACAAAAGGTCAGATGTTTTAACTGTATGGGTTTCTATATGAAATCACTGGTTTTATCTTGTTAATCTTGTTTACATAATTAACCGCATTAATTGTGTGACACCCAGCAGCACCCTTGAAAGGATCTCAATGCACTGGTTAAGAATCACTGGTGTAGACATCCACTATTGCCATTTATAGGAGTAGGAGTTTACTTCAAAACTTTAAAATTCCTTCTTCTGATCTTTACCAAATGTATAGGAAAGACTATTCTGGGATGAGATAGATGCATATGGAATTTAAGGAAAATCAGCTTGTCCATAGATAAGTTAGGGTGGTCCAAAGTCTATTCCTGGGAAAACGCTAGAGAAAATAATCAAAGAACACATTTGTGCAGGCCCAGCAGGGGAAATGATGCTGAGGAGAAACCAGCATGGGTTTGTCACAGGTAGATCTTGCCTGACAAACCTTGTAGCCTTCTATGACCAGGTCACACACTGCCTGGATGTGGGAGCTGAGGCTGATGTCATCTTCCTGAACTTTAGGAAGGCCTTAGACATAGTTTCACCCCCTATCCTCATTGGGAAGCTAGCAGACTGTGGAGTGGATGCCTACACAGTCAGGTGGGTGGCCAACTGGCTTAGGGACCACATTCAGAGAGTGGTGGTGGGTGATTCCTTCTTGACCTGGAGGGAAGTGGGCAGTGGGGTCCCACAGGGTCCGGTCCTTGGACCAATATTATTTAATATGTTCATCAGCGATTTGAACAAGGGCGTGGAGAGCACCATCTCCAAGTTCACTGATGATACCAAGTTATGGGGCAAAGTTAACACACCGGAGGGCAGGCAGCAGATTCAGGCTGACCTGAATAGGTTAGATCAATGGGCAGACAGAAATAGGATGCAATTTAATAGATAAATGTAAGGTACCCACCTGGGAAGGAGGAACCCCCGGCACAATTATAGGTTGGGGAGTGTCCCTCTCAGCAGCTCGGAGGCAGAGAGGGATCTTGGAGTCATAACTGACTCCAAGATGAACATGAGCTGGCAGTGTAGCGAGTCCATCAACAAGGCCAATCGCACCTTGTCATGCCTTAGTAGGTGCATGACTAATAGAACAAAGGAGGTGATGATCCCCCTCTATATGGCACTGGTCAGGCCAAAGTTGGAGTACTTGGTCCAGTTTTGGGCGTCGCCCTTCAAGAGAGATGCGGGGAATTTCAAGAGGGTCCAGAAAAGGGCCACTCACATGATCAGTGGCTTTTGTGATAGACCCTTCTGGGGGAGCTTGAGAGAGCTGAATCTCTTCAGCTTTCACAAGAGACAGCTGAGGGGAGATCTTGTGGTCACCTATAAATTTATTAGGGGAGGTCATGGGGAATAGGGGAAGTGCTGTTTACTAAGGCGCCCCAGGGAGTGACTAGGAATAATGGGTGTAAACTAGTTGAGAGTAGATTTAGGTTAGATATTAGGAAGAAATTTTTCACAGGAAGGGTGGCCAGGATCTGGAATGGGCTTCCAAGAGACGTGGTGCTATCACCTAGCTTGGAGGTCTTCAAGAGGAGGCTAGATAGTCACATGGCTGGGGTCATCTGACCTCGGTCCTCTTTCCTGCCAAGGGCAGGGGGTCGGACACGATGTTTCATTGTGGTCCCTTTCGATTCCACAATCTATGAATCTATGGAAGTCAAACTTATTTATTTATTAGCACCTAGCTTTTAAACCCACAATGGATCATTATGATCACCTAGCCTGACGTCTATAATTGTTAGTAAAGACATTCTATATCGGTCCCATGCCTTCTCATGGAGTTATAGTATGCCATTCAGAAAGCCATTCAGTCTTGAAGTAAAGGCTTCAAGTTATAGAGAATGCACCGCAACTCTGGGAAGCTAATTAAGTAGTCAAATCACATGGCTACCATCAACCTGGAGTGGTGAGTCAGATCCCAAAAACATTTTATTTAGTTCATTGATTTTAAATCTTTTTTTTTTTTGCATGAATAAAGGTTAGATATGAGCTGAGAAAAGAATTTGGAATTTGTCTGATTTATGACAGAACAGATCCTGGGAGGGTAGGGAGACTGACCCTGATCAAAGGTTTGTATGAAAAATAAAAAATCAAGTCACAGAAGTAAATTGCAAATATTACTTTCAATGTTTACTATAATCCGAAGCAGTGAACTTGTAGTACCTTTCTGTGTTTTTATATTTGAGATATGGCATAAGAAGATACTGACTAAGGGATACATTTTAATAGCCTACTGTCAGGGAGAGTTAACACACTTGCACCTATAACAACAACATTTTTATTAAATCTTGATTATGTTACATTAAAATGGTCTCCACACAGCCCTCAGGTAGTTAGTTGATACTTAGTTTTCAAATAAAATATTTATGAAGTTCTTTGTTTAGAAGTGTAATTATGTCTTTAAATGACTTTCATATGTTTATAGTGCCTCCAATATAAATGCCATATGATGCACTGTCATGCTGTCCGGAATAGTCGTTATGCATTTCACCATCACAACTGTTACATAACAATAAACAGAAAAAAGGACAAAAGGGTAACTAAGTTAAAACAGATTCTATACATACTTATTTTGTTGGTAACACAGATCATATCTGCAGCAAAATATGCTTCCAATCATGTAAAGTTGCATAGTTATTATAATACTTTCCATATTGAAACTCACAGTCAATGTATACTACTATGAAAGATACTGAAACTTACTCTATACAGACCTTTCCATTTCCATTTCTATATTGTAAAGAGGAAGCATAGAGGAAAATGTTGTGGATAAAAAAATTGAAAATCTACGTTCTGTTCCTGAAATTGCTGTTTAAGGGCAACAGAGGCCCTTTCTGTGGCAAAAACCTTCAAAAGGCAAGATAATTCTCCAAGGCTTTGTTAATTCATCAGAGAGACCCTATGGGAAGAGGGGCTGAAGGGCAAAGGAGTTCAGGAAGGGTGGTCATTCCTCAAAGGAGCAATCTTCAGAGTGCAGAAAAGGACCATTGCTGTATGCAGGAAAGGTACCAGAGGAGCCAAGGAGTACTTAAAAAAGAAAAAGGAGGTTTATAGATAGTGGAAACCAGAAGTAGTCACCAAGGAAGAATGCACAAGTATAGCCTGCATTTGTAGGGAGAGGATAAGGAAGCCAAGGGAGATGACCGAGATCAGATTGGCAACCAAAATCAAGAGCAAAAAGAAGTCCTTCTTCAGGTATACAGGGAGGAAGACCAAGGGAAATGTGGGGCCCTTGCAGAATGGGATGGGACAGTTGATAACAGACAGTCAAGAGAAAGCTGAACTCTTTAATGAATATTTTGTGTCAGTGTTCCTGCATAGAGATGGTGGCTGTCCACCTGGTCAGATTGTGGATGGCTGCATGTGGAGGGTGCAACTGCCAACCGATGGTCATTGTTGAACTGGTGAGGGAGCACTTAGAGCTGTTGGCTACAAAGAGCCAACTTTCAGGATCCTTAAAATTCTAGTTTATTAAACAGATGTGCAACCATTTAATAAGATCAAAACTGTACACTCTGGGGCTGATCACTTCCACACACACACTCACATGCACACACACAGAGCACCATACCTATCCTGATGTGTTGGAGTCTGCCGTCAATGGCCAGTTGAGCCTTTTTCCAAGGCGGTGTTGTCTTCAGGAGGGGGTCACTGGCTGGTCCTACTGGCTGGACAGATAGGGTGCTGATTAATTGGAGATGAAGAGGGCAGTACCAAGGGTCATTCTTCACTGCCTTTTATTCTTCTTTGGCAGACTTCTGCACTTCCCCCAGTTTTCAGATCTGCCCAAGCCAGGGGTCTCAGACCCTCATGAGATGTCCCCCTTGATAGCTGGTAGGTGAGAGCTGTCAGTCCTGGGGTCATGTCTGCTAGTATGTGCAGTTTCATGAGTCCGTTGGTGAATTTTGATTATTTTAACTGTTGGTAGTGTCCAGTCTCTGAAAATGGTGGATCGGGAAGTATTCAGTCTTAAGAGTTGGTCTCTGGCATTGATTAACTCAAATCATGTACATTGCTGCATGTACAATGAAGTTTCAGGGAGCTCCCAGCTCTGTATAGAATCTTTCCTCTTGTTAGTCTGTGGTCTCATAGGTGTTAATTGTTGCTCATTAACTCATTATTGTAGTTAGCTACTGCCTTTATGCACTCAATCACTCATTCCTATTCATTCAGAAATCAGCCCGATTCAGAGAGATTACAGTTCGATTCCCACCCTTCCTGATATTGTTACATGATACAACTTCTAAAAATAAAATACATTCATTGCAAGGTATAAAATTAAAACATATAATATAAAATGTGAATGCCATGGCACATACAATAAATCGAATACAAAAGACGTGGGAAAATATAGATGCAAAATACCTGTCATACTATGTCTACATAAGCCCATAGCAAATGTCATTTCATAAAACATAATTTTATAAAATACCTAAATAATTCTATATATGTATCCTTATAGTGAAAAGAAAGAAGTGAAGGGAGGAAGGAAGAAAAGGCAGAAGAAAGAGAAATACTCCAAGGAGGGGGGGGGCTTTATTGTATTGGGGAAGGCAAAAAGCGGGCTTCTTGTTACGTTATCCGCCCATGACATCAGCTGTCAGGGTGATGTCACTGTATCATTCAGACTAATATTTTAGCCTTATCTGTTTTAGCATGTACTGTACATAAGGTGGATATGAGTTTATAGTACAGGAATATAATTAGGAATGTTAGAATTATCATTAAGATAAACAGTATTACAATGGGATGCATCATACGGTTCAGGATACCAGAAGCAGTTGGGAACCAGCCCGGGACGGTTTCCCGTGGACTGTACTGAGTGACTTCTTTGATTCTGGTGAATATTTGGGTAACTTTGTGGTTATTAGATTAGATGACAGTGTAGGTTTTATTAGCTTGGGACTGTATTGCCTGTAAGGCCTGTTGGAGTTCTGGATGTGTGATGGCGATGGCATGTCTAAGAGCTTGGGGAGACATGCCTAAGTGGGCTGGCGTGAGTTTAGATCTGAAGAGGTTGTACTGCGAGGAGATTGACTGATGTGGCATGTTTTTCTTTCCGTACTGTATGTCACACCCACTAATGGACCTAACATTATGTAAACAGAGGTTGTGTTGTAAATTAGTAATATTAGTAATATTAAATTAGCAATACTATAGAATGAATTCACTGTGATAGAGGGACATAGGGTGCACAGGCAAACACATCCAAAACCAATGTTGACAACTAGGGATTGAAAACTTTAAGCATTACATGGGGACAAATTGAAAAATCAAGGTCAAAGCAGAGGGTTTGGGGTTGTAATGTGAGTTCTTCACAAAGGAAACCAGAGACAACATCTTCACAGTTACTGACAGCAATAGTTTTAAATTGGCCATTAGGTTATTTTACCCCCCATTGTGTACCTGTTTGTAGGATCCTGAAAATATCATTGATCCGGCTTCCCAGTGTTATGATTGGGAACACCTGGTCTGTTTTTCCACTAACCTCCCCACAATGATTATAAGATTGATGGACCACAAATTTGGATCAAATCTGTGAATTGTATTAGTCAGTTGTAAGGGGTTAACTGTGAAGACTGCTTGGTTTCATTTTTTAACAGTTTTTGCGGTACTAGGGGGATGCGTCCTTCCAGGCCTTAGGGTATGATACTCTTAATTATGTCTAGGTATCATACTTGGGCCTGGGTGTACATGAGGATGAGAGAGGTGTTTTGCCCTAGGGCTATGATAGCGCCTAGGGTGTGGGAGTCCTGGGAGGCCACTTGAGTCATCCACTGCATGAGAGAGGCAATAGAGACACTTAGCTGAATGCAGGTTCCAAAATTGTCCCTTGTAGTTTCATCCAATTGATGAAGCAGATTTCCAATTGATGCCAATCTGTTCTGGAGCACCTCCACATTGATGGCATTCAGGACACCAGTGCCAGTTCCAATTCCTTCTAGCACTGTGTCCAGCAATCATCGGCATCATGGGCCACTGGATCTAGAGCTGTTGAAGGGCTCATATATGACCTGCTGAGTTCATGCCTGCCATCCAGGGTTCAGCGGGATAACATAGTTGCCACGCTGCGGATACAGCTGGGTGATACTGTGGGACTGCAGATTGATAGTGACATTCCATAAAGATGTGTTATATTAGTCAATAAAGGTTTACTGATACCTTGCTTTACTACAAAGGGTCCAATTTCATGTTGTTCCACCTTGTCATGGATTATGACTTCTATAGTTAGGGCTGGGGAGCTCTTCAAAGCAGAAGTTTCCCACACTCCAGAACTGGATAAGGAGAAATTATATACCAGGGTGTCACAGCTAGATAGAGGGCATTCCTAAGAGCAGCTGAGCAACTTTACATTAAGGGTAAAGTTCACGTGTTCAGATTTTGCTCGGGTAAGGTCAACAGGTAGCTGTCTTTGCAGGGTGCTGATGGTCATTCGTGCTGGGAGATCTGGTTCAGTACTATTACTGCCCCAACACATCTGGATGGTGTGTTTCCCAGCAGGACGGGGGCTGGAGAGGTTCTATGCTATATAGGAGCAAATGGGAGGTGGTGGTGAGAGTGGCAGGGTCATAGATGCTGTGGCAGTAGATGCAGGTTTGGGTGGGTGGACCAGTCTGAAGATGAGAAAGTGCCTGGTGCATCCTGCTGATCCATCCCACATTTACCCTACTGTTCCCCATCCCCCTGCCGGGAGAGAGATCCTGGAGGTTCTCCAGAACGTACCACCCTGGCAATCTCAGGTTTCCCTGCTGGGATTCAGTCCTACATGGACACATTCCACATGGGGATTGCACCTGGACTTAAGGAAGATGACAGGGTTAAAAGGATCCTGCAGGCTGAATTCATTTATACCATTCTGAATTTGCCAGGACTGGACTACCCAGAGCCAGCATCCTTTTGGCTGGAAAGAAGGCCACTGTGAGTCTTGGATGTCCTCAAGTCTGCTGTCACAACTAATTACCTCTAGACAGCATTTAAGACTCATGCTCTGTAATGTCAGTTCACTGTTTAAGTTTCAGTAAAGACTTGCATTAAGTGGGAGGATCCACAAGAAAAGGATTCCCCACAGACTTAGGGTCTCCATACCAAAACTTTAACACTAAAAGAAGAGTTGGCTCAGAAGAGCAGAGGAGGAAGCGAGGGAATCAGCAGTGTCTGCTTTAATGCAGAATTTTGCAAACAGGTGGGGCAATTACCTACAGGAGGGTGGCCGTTACAAGTCAAAGATTTCTTTGGCCTTTTTCTGCCTCAACATTGAGGTGGGCACTGATCTGGGCCCATCTGATGAGTATTTATCAATGGCTCAGAGTCATTTCTTCCTGCTAGCTAAGAAGGGTAGTCAGCAGGATAAAGCAGATTGGTTCCCCTGTTCCTTAAGGATCAGGAGGTATTCTTTCATTCTCCAAGTTGGGTCATTGAAATGCTGTCTTCATGATGAAAGGTATCCTATTAAAACAAGGCTAAATTCAGTGTTAGATCTATCCCAGACCCTTAAACAGTTTCAGTTGGGACATATGTACCCATTTATTGGTTTGAACCACAGTCGGGCTTAGTCAATGATAATGAATGGCCCTACCCATTTGGACTCCAGAACTCCTTTGGGGTGAGTCTAAGTGATTGTCCAATTTCCCATAGCCTGGGAAGCTGTTCAAGCTGCTTGTCCATCAGCAGCCAAGATTATTGAATGGCCTCATTGATTTTCAGCTCCTGCTGCTTTAACTGGTATGGGAGCTATTTCACTCACTCAATGATCTCCGCAGGTTGTGGAGTGTCCAAGCTGTCTGGGTGTGGAATAAGGTATTAGAGATTTTCGTTTGCCAGATTTCATTTGAATCTGATAGGACTGGAGGCCCAGTTCCCAAATGGTTCCTGCTCCAGAGAGCAGCTAAGATCAAAGGAAGTTTAAGATCCCAGTCTATACCCATTTCATTTACCACCTTCCTTAATGATTCCTTAATCATCCTATTCATCTACTTTACCTGCCCAGATGCTTGTGAGTAGTGAGGAATAGGCAACTGATGCCTGATGCCCAAGGCTTGTAGCACCTGTTTAACACCCACCCCAGTGAATTAGAGACCTCGGTCTGAGTCAATCATTTTAGCAGTTCCAAACTAGCATATTACCTCTGCCCAGAGTTTCTTCGCTGTGGCTTCAGCAGTGTGGGTACACATTGGAAATGCCTCCACCCACCTGCTGAAGGAGTCTATAACCACTAGCAAGAACTGGTTTCCTCACACTGTGCAGGAGACCTTGTCAATGTAATCCATCTGGATTCATTGCCACAGACCCACCACCTTTTGATGGAAGAGGAGTCCAAGGTCTTTTGGTTTTGCTCCCTCCCCTACATAGTGCAAGCAATTCTGCACCCACTCCTTCAATCTTTGGATCCATGGTCAGTAGGCAATTTCCTGCACCCTTGCTGTGGTGGCTTCAGGCACCTTGTGCCTGAGGCTGTGACAAGCAGTGATGATCTCCTCTCTATACTCTGGAGGTGGCACACGTCTAACCTCCCCAGTCTCCTGGTGCACAACATAGTCTTCTTGAATTGTCCATTTTGGGTGGCTTAAGGACCACATTGCACCATGGCAATGTCTCCCCTTTCTTTCCCACAGCATCTGCTAATTGGTTAATTTTGGCTTCTTGATGATGTCATTTTGGCTTCTAATGTATCAGCCTTTTGATGTCGAATGTCTAGTGACTATACACTGATTTTAGTGACTATTCAACTATATATGTGGATTGTATAGTGAGGATGGATACCTTTGAATCCATTCCCAAATTGCCTACCAATCAGCTTTTTGTGCAATTTCCTTGCCATTTGTGGCATGTCACTTAGTTCTATTTCAGTTATATAACCAATGTAGCAGAGCCTTGGCGCAGAAGTTAGAGTCAGTGTAAATCCATAATTTCCCTTCAATTATGCCTTTTGAGTAGTTCTCATTTGATCTCAGCAATATTCCTGCCCAAAGCAGGGGAGTTGGACTTGACGATCTTTTGAGGTCCCTCCAGCCTTTAATTTCTATGATTCTATGATTTATTCAGATTATGGGTGCCATTTACAAAGCATGCAACTATCATTTCTGAAAATGAATGGGACAAGTACTTGTGAAAATAGCACTCGGGAGTTTAAAATTACTTAGGGTACAGATAAACGTACAAAATTTAAACAGCAAGTTTAAAGGGGCCATGGACTAACCATGAAACACCTGCTCCAAGCAATGGTTTGTGTGTTTTTACTGTGCAGAAAGTGAACGTTAAGTCACCAAAACTTTGCCCAGATTCATTGGCAGAAGGCAAGATAGAGGTGCATATTATAGACTAACTGAATCACACATGTAAACTACTCAGGTTTAGCTTTCACTTGCAATGGAATTAGAGCAAACATACAGATATATTCCAAGGAGCAACTGATGCTCAGGAAGCCCCTGGTTTCTTTTAATCCAGTATAACTTGTTCCTTTGTCTATATCTTAGAAATTCTGAAAGTTTTACTCTATACCTGCATCGGCAGTGGTAGAATAATTGTGAACTACACTAGCCCCATCTATTACACCTTTAGATGTCTAAATGCTATATAGCCATGTAAAAGCAGACATGCCATTAAATAGCCAGGAAAATATTTGTAATAGGTAGCAAAGAAAAGACCAGTGGTAAAGAAGACTGGAGTAGAAATGAAGGCTGAAATGGAAGTGAAAATCAGAGTGTTGATGGGGAAAACCCGTGCAATGTAGTGGCAAAGGTGGCACTGTGCACTCCGGTTAGGTGAGATGCCCACTTGCTTTGAGATGAGATTTGAAGAGCAATGAAGTGTGAGTGAGGCATAATGAAACGAGGAAGTAGTGCCTAGTTATCCTTTCAGCCCTTTGCAGCTGAGGGGCTGAGGACAGTGTCAAGGCTGTTTCCAAAAATCTTGGCATATCACTTTCCCCCTCCCCATAATCATATTACCCCTCCCCAGATGTCCTCTTTTTTGAAACTGGAAATATGGTAACCCTACAGGAATGCAACCCGGCATTGTGTGAAACAGCACTCAGTAAGCAAGTCTGTGGAGGGGAAATGGGCGGGGGGGGCAGATCAAGGCCCCCATGGTGAGGGAGGAAGTGGGGCAGGAGCAGGGGTTAGGGTGAATGGGGCCCTGGGGCCAGAGCAGGTCAGGGGCTGGAGCTGCAGGCAGGTCATCCAGGGTGCAGAGGAGGTGCGGCTCTCTGCCACTAAGTGTACCACTGGGGAAGGCATGTGCGCAGGGCAGAGGCAAGCTTTCTGCTGCAGGCTGGGGCTTTGTACCCTGCTGCCTTTGCCCTGGGAGCCATGTGTTGGCTCCCTCCATGGACTTACCTGTTGGGTGCTGGTCTACATACCACCAGGTTGCATTCCTGGCTGAGAGCATGCTGCAGCCAACAGCATGTGTGTGTCCACCTGTGTCTGTGTCTGTGCTTGTGTCTGTGTCTCTGTGCACACATTATCCACCCCCTCCACCTTCCTGCTGCAGCAGCCTGGAGCCCATGCCCAGGCTACCCTGCGGTCCTCTGCACTGCCACAACTGCCCCACTCGGTGGCCTGGAGGTGGCGGTGATAGCAGCAGAGCAGAGCCCAGGTATGGGCTCCAAAACCTGTGCATGATTAACGTGTTCAAAAAATTAATGCAAGAACTGTTTAACATGTTAATCACACACATTAATGGTAATTAATTGACAGTCTACTAAATATTCTAAAAGTTACTCTATTGGCTATGTTTTTCCCTGTTCCCTTAATAAAGCCCTGTTTGGTTAATTCATTGCCTGTAAATGGGAAAGTCTTGCTGATTCTGATGCACCCAGGGAGGAAAATTTAGTTTTCCCAGGTTTCTGGATGAGGTTGCAAGTGGATATTATTCAAATATAATTTGAATATTATTTGAATGGCAGCCAGAGACGGGGGCTAGGGAAGGAAGGGCCCTCTCCCTAGTGTGGGGCTTACCATATGAGACAAGCTGGTGTGCCCAGCATCTCCAGTCAGTCTTGGCTGGTGGCAACAGCATGCAGCTCTTGACCGAGTCTCTGGGCAGTGGGGCACAGTGGGCAGATGCCAGAGCAAGGCTCCCTTCCCAGGAAGCACTTGGCACTGCTGGTGGCTGGGAGTGACATGGCCAGTCACACTTCATGGCTGTGGCTAAGATTGCAGTGCTGTCATGGAAGGCATTGACCCAGGCTTCACAAGCTGCTTGTGGAGGCTGGGGGTGGAGAGCTTGGTAAGATGGGCTTCTTGTGGCCCAAGTGATACATCACCACGAATGCCAGGCCAAAGCAGGGGCTTAGGCAGGCCACCTGTGCTGCTGTACACAGCATGACTGTGGTCTGAGTCCTGGGGTGCAAATATAATGTCCAGTTGCCATTTAAAGGGCATGGACTTGCAGGCATGCCCCAACCAATGATCGTGGTCAGTGATGGTGACTCACTGTGCCCACAAGGCCTTGACCTTTATATAGCACTACCATGCCAACTGGTCATGCCTGTACACCTACATCTGGCCTGACAGCCCTTCATAGAAATGGGTTTTGGAGTGCCTGCCCCACACAAACTGACGCTGCACCTCTGCCTCACCCCACAGTGTCACAAAGTCACCAGTCTCCTCCTGTGAGCAGTTAAGGCCCCAGGTAATGGCATCAGTGATGATGTCATCAGGGCTCCTGCACTAACTCTCTAGGCCTCCACACAGCTGTCCTTGTACTGCTGGGCCTGGGCAACTCCCTGTAGCATGCAGTGCAGGGGAACAGTGCAGGACTAGAAGCCATATGGCAAAACGATGCCCCTCAGGACCTGCAGGGTCTGGGAAGCACTGGGGGTTGGCTGTAGGCAACTGGCACTGGCCCATTGCCCAGAGGCTGGTGTAATGGGCTCAGAGGCAGCATGGCTGGAGGCCCAGGAGGATGATGGAAGCCCTGGTAGTGGCATAATGGAGTTGCTCATTGGCATCCCTGATGGTGGCAGCTGTGTGGTGGCAGTGGCCCTGGAACAGTGTGCTGTGGGCAGTTAGGCAGTCACTGGTTGTGAGGGGGTTGAGTGGGGCAAGACGGCCATTTGCCAGGCAACAGTCTTTATGGTGGGCCAGCAGGGCGATCGAGGCAGGCAGCAGGATCCCAGGATGCTGCTTGTCACTGCCAGGACCAGGGGCTGGGACAGCCATAGTGCAGGGAAGCAGAATGGGCACAGACAAAGCTGCCATTTGCTGCCTCTGCTCTTGCCACACTGCTCCTGAGCAAAGAAAGAGGCTGCCCAGAGACCAAAGATAGCAAAGTGAGGCTGGCTTTTGAAGAGAGCTGCCGGGCTGCTGATAGCTGCAGCCAGTGCCTGGAGCTCCCCCCCCCAAGTGGTCACAGGAGCACATTGCAGTACTGCAGAGATCTGGCAGCAAATTTTCTCCTTAATCTCTGCATGTGTAGACACCTACCAAAAAAAATTACTGTGTAGTAGCTTACTGCACAGTAAATCTAGGCTGTAGTAAATGCATGTGTAGGCATGCCCATCATGTAGCCGAATCACTATGAACTCTTTCTGCTATTTAAGATGGTAGAATTTTCTGGATACCAAAACTGAAGAAAAAATTATTTGGGTGATCTGGGCCCATTTTATTTAGCCCTGAAAGATCATGTAATATAATGGGAAGTGGATTAAGCATTGAATTGTACCTCCATATTGGGACTAAGACTGTTTTTCAAAACAGTCTGGGGGTATTCTGGATATCTCATTCTCAAATAAAGCTAATTGGCATCCAAATCTTGAAAGTGACATTGAAAATTGAGATAAAACACAGTCTCTGATTTGTGCAGAGAACATTAATAGTAATAGATCATTTCTTCTTTCTCTCTGTCCCTGTGACAAAGCCAATGTGGTGGCCTGGCCCCCTTTCAATTGCCCTCCCCAGGAGCCCAGTTTTCACTGGTAAGCTTTCCTGCCACGACTTAATGGAAATTAACTAGTAGAATTTTGGCTCTGTTAGAAGCGGTGCCTCACCCAGTCTGGGCGTGCCTTGTGATCAGCTCAGCCTATCTTTATATGCCTGTTGGCTTGACACTTATGAGGTTTGGAATGGGAGCTCCTCCTACCACAAGCATCTGTGTGGTTTTCTTAATTTTTCCTGGTCCTACTGGACTCTGGCTCTGGCTGAAGTGTCAATTGGGCTTGAACCATCACACTAGCTAAGATTGCTAACAGTGAGTCTCTGGCATCATGCCGGGAATCCCTAACAGTCCATTCATCATGAAAATAAAGAAACATAGGCAGTCTGGCTGTCTCTCACCTGCTTCCTGAGTGTGTCCTGCCACCTGTCATCTGGGGGCCTCTCTCCTCAGGTCCAGCACCACTTGTTTGTCACCCTGGGAGTCATCCAGCCATCCAGAGCCAGGGCTCTTCTCCAGCTGTGACTCATACTCCCTGTGAGAGGAGGACCTCCTGTGGTGAGCTGGGGGTGGGCCTCTCCCTGGAGCATAGGGTTTCCCAGACCTCGGCACCCAAGCAGTACCAGTTCCTCCTCCACCCAGGGCTTCTCTCCCTAGCAGCTGGGGGTTTTTTGTTTGGGCTTCTTGGCTGCCATACACCAGTGGCAAATCCCACAGTACAGTGTCAGGTACCACAGGGCCAGCAGGATCTTCACCAGTTCACAGGTAAAGGACAGGGGGCAAGTGGGGGTTTCTCTCTCCTGACCCCTCTTACCCTGTTACAGTCCCCTTTTCTCCCAGCCCTGATGGCCCTAATAAAGGAAAATAACGTTATTATAATCAAGATAATAATTATTATCCATACCTTTTCATCCTCCCCTGTCTGGACAGTGGATGTGTTATATTCCAGCACTTGATTTTAAAGGCTGAGCCTAGTCTAAGCATGCAGCTAGTTAGATGTGCATTGGCTGGTTCCTATGCAAGCAGTCTACAGCCACTCTAACATTTTCCTTTGTGTGTTTTTTTAATTCACCCTGTCTTGTCTTTTATGGTTTAGGAAATTGAATGAGAAAAAAAAGCATTATTTGGCCAACAGATCCATATAGTTAAAAATCACAAGGTATAAAGAAATGTAAGTGTTAAGATTCCAATAGTAACACTGAGTTGGCTGAACTCTACAATCTGAACTTTGCTTTTGTATTTGATTACAATAAATTATCCCTCTCATTTAAATCAGAATTTGCCATTTGGAAATCAATGTCCAACATTGGATTCCAGGTTCCTAAGAGGGGCTGAGATAAAAATGAGCTGGGCAGCTAAAAAATAAGTAGTTGCCATCTACCTAGTTCTTTCCCCTGGGCACTTCCTTCCTAGTTGTTAGCTGTTCTGTAGCATGAGGGCAATGATGATGCTATTCCCATCTTAATCCTGAATTTGAAAGAGATCTCACACCACATTTTGTTGGTTGGGACTTGGATAATAGCAGATAACATGGTAACAATTATTCATGCTTTATCCATGCTTTTGTTGGCTCTTTGAGTAGCACTTGACATTCCAGACCAAAGGCTACTCTTATGTTTGAAGAACCAGTTCAGCCATAGGTTGGTGTCAACCATGCTAATCACAACTCTTTCAGCCTATAACCATATTCACATGTTCTGTTGGACTGTCTCAGATATGCATGGTAAACTCCATTGGGCATATTGAAAAATGCTCTTCTACAATAATTTGTTTTTCTAAGTAGTTTTGAAATTATTTGAAAATTTTGAAAATATTTATTTGGTTACCATGTCTACCTAGCTTCCTACCCAACCCAGATAGACCCATTGCTGGCAATGTGCATGTGCACTATTCAGCCTGTGTGCTACATTTTCCTTCTGTACTCCTTTTCCACAGAGAAACTGATAAAGCTACAGAAGCCAGTTAGGTATGTTAGGACCAGATGCACAAACACATTTAGTTGCCTAACTCCTCTATTTTGACACCTCCTAACTGAAATCATTGGGAGTTATGTGCCAAAATAGAAAGTAGACATCTAAATACCTTTGTGAATCTTACCCCGGTCCTTAGCTCATTCTGCAAAGGCTTGTGATCTCAGCTCTGGAGATGCCCAATTGCTTGGTGCACAGAAAGGTATTTTTGCATTAAGGTCTGTAGTCTCTGGAAACACTATTCTAACATTTCATTGAGATAAAGAGAATTTTACTTTTAGTTGAACTGCTTTTCTCCACTAGACTGTAAGAAAGATGCTAGTCCTATTGCTCAGGTGTCAGCCACATTATATGGCTGGACTCCTGATACTGGTCTGTATTATAAACTCAAATTTACGTCTGTAGTGCCAAGCACATGGCAATGACCGCACTCTAGGCAACTTTGCTGGCTCACAGGTTATCCCCTGGACAGGTGTCTTTGGATCTTGGAGAGACATCTATCTCCTTATCCTGTGCATAAACTATACCATGGTGCACTGAACTGTTGTGCTAATTTCATTTCCCTTGACTAGAAAACTAGGCAGAAGATTTGGGGATAGCTTAATTAATTGGTATGGGTGCATCCAACTCTATAGGATATCCACAGGAACTAATCATCCTGACTCTGTCTTATCCTTGGATCATGATGAGTGAGGATGTTGTGAGATCACATAAGGTACATTTTATTTCTCACTTCAGGTGCCACATAGTAGTTAATCATCTGGCCTCTTGAATCATGTGCTTTCTTCTCAAGGTTTTGTTTGGTTATGTTTGCTACTTCATAGTTTCTCCCTGGGATAATCTATCAGTTGTCTCCTGGGATTTCCATTCAGGCATTTAGAACATTTAAGATCACTGATGCCTTAACAGGGCTCTGGGCTCTGAGTCATGCCTCAAGAGCAAGGGGGGATTACCTCAAAACTGCTTTCTTTATGGGTCTTCCCTGTTAGACCACTGCAGAGCCTTGGGAATACATGTACAATCAGCATCTACAAATACAGTGTTTTAATATATCATGCCAACTGCATGGTACAAACATAAATACTCTTGCCCTGGCCTTGATCTGTATATCACATAGCCATGTTTTATTCTGTAAGATTTTATGTGATGTAACTTGGAGTTTTGTTTGAAATACAAGGGTGAAGGCTGTAGTCATATTGGTCTATGGACATTGGTAGACAAGGTTCTTTGGGTAAATCAGATATCTTTTATTAGACTAACTCAAATAGTTGGAAAAATTTTTTTTTAGTAAGCTTTCAGATACAGACACACTTCATCAAGCTGAGGAAGCATCTACAGATGGTCTGTGCTCTTCCTGGCTGGAGTGGTAAAGCAGCCAGAGGCCATGGAAAAATGTAAGCCTTGCTGTCTCGCTTAGCTATATTAAGTTACTTGGTCTATGGGGGCACGTCCATATGAGCATGCACATGCCTGGTGCAGCATCTCATAGCAGTTTGAGACACTGAAAGAGCCACGTTGAGAACTAAAATGTGTTCCCCACACTGTGTACTTACAGTCCAGATGCTAATTTTGATGCTGGGAAATGCCAGTATCAAAAAAAAAACCTGCTGAAAAATGATGGTGCAGGACTAAGAGCATGTTGTGGCAATTAGGAGCAAAGCAAGGTTGCAGCAGTAACCTGGACCCAGGCACCATCTCTCGTAAGTAGGTACATAGGGGTAGGAGTTTGGGGGGATTGGCCCAGCCTGGGGCCATGCAGCTTTGGGCTGTCACCCAGAGTCCCAGCACCACACACAGGGGCTGTGTGTCTGGCCGGGTCGGGTCCTGCCTCTATGGAGCTGGCCCAGTTGGATGGCATGTCAAGCACTTGGAAGCATGACCTGGCCTGGCCCAACACATGGACAGGAGCCACAGGTGGTGGCAGGAGCCATCCCAGTCCTGTTCAAAGCTAAGCATGAGCACTGCAGGCCGGGCTGGGCTGGGCTGGGTCTGTTCACTATGAACAGACCCCAGTTCAGGCTGCTCTGTGCCACTGTAGGGCTGTGCCTGCTGTGAGCCCATGGCCCTGTCAGTCCAGCTGCCTGCTGCTGCTCCCAGCACTGAAGGCTGGGTATCACAGGAGGTGAGTGGGGGGCTTGGCATGTGGCCCTCCCTCAAACCCCACCCACAAACCCCATACACCCACCCACACACATCACATCCCCCTTATGCCCCCCACATGCACACACCCAAGAACCCTACCACCACCCCATCACCCCCTTCTCACCTCCCTCTTGCAAATACCATATGCCCCCTACATCTCACACCCGGCATGCCCAGCTGCCAGACAGGATGAGACCTGCTGGTGGGAGCTGTGGCTGCAGGGCAGCTGTCCCTGCTTCCTGGCTAGCAAAGGAGTCAGGAGGAGCTCTGATTTTTCTATGATAAAAATAATGAAAACAAACACCAAAGCATATAGATATTTGGAATTTATTTTATTATGATGCTAGAGATACTGGTAGGTTTCCAAATAGCTTTAAAAATGTAAATATACCAATAAAACATTGCCCAACTGATCTCTCTCCATAGATAGATAGATAGATAGATAAAATCCATGTTCTTCCATGATTAAAATGAAATGACTATACACACACACACACACACACACACACACACACACATATGATCTCTCTCCATATATATATATAGTCTCTCCATATATATATATGGAAAGAGATCATATATATGTGTGTGTGTGTGTATATATATATAGTGTTGTTTCATTTTAATCATGGAAAAACACAGATTTGAGGGTATTTTAAAGAGTGAATTTGGGTTATCAGAGAATTTGCCATTTTTAAACAGGAAACACCAAGATTCCTGGTAGTCAGGCAAGTGACAGGACCCAGGCAGAGGAGCCTTCCCAGGGCTGACACTGGGGACCCATCTGGAGGGTAAATGAAGTAGCTGACCTCCTGGCCTTTTGAAGCTAAAAGGACATGCTTTGACAGTTCAAAGCAGACTACCACAATGAGCACGTTGCCAGGCAATAGCTGCCCAGAGGGCAAGGTCCGGGCAAACATGGCATCAGTGCCACCTGAAGGCCAACTGTGCATCCACAGTCCAGTGGCAGCTGGCCTAGAGATGCAAATGCCTCTACTCCAGTGCTCATAGCACAGCTCAGGTGGCTGTGCAGTCCCCATCCAGGTCTGGCAGGGGCACAGCCATGGGGCTGCAGGTCCAAGGGGGTAGATGCTGTCACTGGTGGCAGCAGGTCACATCCAGGCAGCAGCCCCACTGCCAGACTGCTGCAGTGGGTAGAGGGTGCAGGGGCCACTCTAGGTCAGGGCTGTTGCAGCAGTGCAGCTGACACAGGGGGCTAGTGTCCCTATATGTCAACTGGACAGCCCTCAGAAGCTCCTGTATATTTGTATCCTTCAAGTATCATGGGATCTAAGGCCCACCTTGCTAACTAGTAGCCCCTACTGTGTGGGGCCAATGGGTGAAAGATATAATAGAATCCTTGGGAAAACAAAGGCAAAAAACAGGATAGGAGTGTCACATGGGTCAACGAGTCAAAACATGAAAATAAGTGCACCTAAGGGGGACGCTGAGCAGAGACCCCTGGGCCGCACCCACTGGTCCTCAAAGGCATCCAAGGAGACGATGGATGCCGCCCACTGATGCTCCACCCAGAGACATGCATGGACAAGTGAAAGGAAAGTGGTCCCACAGTCTCCGGTCACCTTCCCAGCCAGAGCCTCCTTCCTGGTCAAATACAGGGCCCACTTGGCCAGCACCAGGAAGAGGTTGACAAGGAGGTCCTGGCACTTGGTAGGGTCACAGATGGGGTGACCAAAAACAAAAAGGTGAGGGGTGAAATTCAACCAGAGGAGGCTCTGGAGGTGGAGGAGCTGCAGCCTGGTGTGCTCGAGGGTGTCAGGCGCCAGGTTCTCCATCTAGCCACAGAAGGGGCAGGAGACCAGGGTGTCCATGAAGCTCACCATATACACACCCATGAAGATGGCTCCATGGAGAAGCCACCAGATAAGGTCTTCAGTAGTTCGTGGGATGAGGATGGAGTACAGATTCAGCCTTTAGGGTGCCTCAGCCATGCCCTCGCTAAGCAGGTCCCACCACTTGGTGTCTTGGCGGGACATAAGGGCAGATCATGGATGGATGGATCATGCAGCATGATCAGGATGGATCGTGCAGCAGACAAATGTGTAGAGGTGGCATCGATAGAAAAGCAGACCAGTCTGGTGTCCTCCAACCGACTCAGGTGGTGGAGCAGGGAGCACTGTGAAGCTGGCCAACCCTGCAGCAAATTCTAGGGGACTGGAAGACACAGAGGGTTGGGGATCACCACCTCACAGGGCCTGGTCAAGAAAGACAAGGGCATTGGGAGGTAGGGCAGATTTCACCTCCTGGACCAGTCCAGGACGTCTCTAACATACCACCATCCAGGATCAACCTCTGTCACAACTGAGGCACCTCTGACATTGGCACGTGCAGCTGGGGGGTTCCAGAAGCGGGGCACAATGAGCAGGTTGGCACCCTGGGTGACTGTTGCAGGAGACGTAGAAGCAGAGACCAGCCTCCAGGCCTGGAGGAGGTCCTGGTAGAAATCTGTCAGCCCTCACAGGTCCTGCAGGAAGCCCCGCAGGCTAACGAGCTGCCAGTTGCAACAGAGCCTGCAGAAGTGGCAGAGGAAAGCATGCCCCAAGTGGCCCCACACTGCGTGGCTACCAACACCATAAAGAAGTTCCTGCAGGGCCTAAAGATGGAATGCCAAAACCTGGCTGCACAGGTAAACAAGGCCCTGGCTGCCCTCCCACAAGGAGAGGCTCAGGACCTCTACAGTGACCCAGTGCTGTACCAGCCAGAAAAACTCCAGGCGCCCATCTCTGGAATCCCACCAGGACCACAGGGAGCACAGGCAGAGTCTGTAAGCGGTGCCAGAGCATGGACAGTGCCAACTGGTTCAGCACCAGCACTCCCCCATACAGGGAGAGACATCTCAGGAGCCCTGCCTATGCCTGGAGCCACTTTACTACTCTTGTCTCCAGCTGGTGCCAGTTCTCTGGTGGGGAGGGTTCTGTGGGGGACAGGTAGACCCCAAGTAGAGCAGTGAGCCCATGCTCCAGCAGATCCCATGGAGCATGGGTGGGAGTGAGTCTGCCTGCCACCCATCACCCACCTCCAGGACACAGCTCTTGACCCAGTTAAACCGGGCAGAGGAGGCCACCGAGTACAATGCCTAGCAGGCCTCTACCTGCACCAAGTTGTCTGAGTCCTGGACCATGAGGAGTACATCATCAGCATTTGCTGACAGGACCGGCTACGCTGCTAGCTCCCAGAGCATCAACTCCACCACCTGCTTCCACAGGAGAATGAGGAAGGACTCCAGAGCCAAGGTTTACAGCTGGCCTCACAGTGGGCAGCCTTGACGCACCTCTCTCCTGAACAGGATGGGCTCTATCAGGGTCCAGTTGAACTTGACCAAACATTCTGCAGAGGTGTACAGCACCTGGAGAGCCTGAACAACGCTGGGCCCAAAGCCAAAGGCCTACGGCATGCCTGTGAGGTACCCATGATCCACTCTCAAATGCCTTCTCCTGGTCCAGGGATAGGAAGGCGAAAGACAGGCTATCCTGGTGTGCTAGCTCCAGGAGATCCCAAACCAAGTACAGGTTGTCAAATATAGAACATCCGGGCACCATGTACGTCTGGTCAGGATAGATCATGTCCGTCAGCATGGACCACAGGTGCAGTGAAATGGTCTTCACTACCACCTTGTAGTCTATAAAGAGAAGAGACATGGGACACCAATTCCTTAGGTTGCAGGGATCTCCCTTCTTTTGCAGGAGGGCCAGCATGGCCCTCCAGCATGACAGAGGGAGCTCCCCAGTTCCCTCAGATTTGGCCCAGACTGCAGGATGTCCCCAAACACCCAGTGAAACTCCAAGGTCAGCCCATCAATGCCTGGTGCCTTGTTGCCAGGTATCAGATGGAGGGTAGCCAAAAACTCAGCCAGAGTGAGAGAAGCTTCCAGCCGGTCCTTGTCCCCCACATTGACAGGCCTCAGCATTGGTCAGTTCCAGGAAGAAGAGCTCTTCATAGAAGGCCCACGTACACTGCCACATCTTGGATTTATCCACGAGGGGGGTGCCATCACCTGCCAGAAAGCAGGTGATGTACTTCTTGGCCCTCCACCTCCTCTCTATGGCACAGAAGAAGTGGGAACCACAGTCCATCTCCTGAGGGAGCTGGAAGCACAAATGGACAAACACACCATGGGCATGGTGGTCATCCAGAGCACAAAGCTCTTCCCACCTCTCCTGACACACTCTGCAGAGGGACAGGTTGGCTAGGTCAGTGACCAGGCAACTCTCCGGCTGTAGCACTTCCCACTCAAGCTGCTCCCGGACTGCCTCCCTCTGCCAGGTGTGCCCCTGAGTGTAGGCACGGCAAACAAGCTGGATGCGCACCATCCCCACATTCCACCATCTCCAAGCTAAAGGGAAAGCTGCTCACTACTCCTGCCAGGCCAGCCAGACTCCCAGAAAGTCTCCCTGAAGCCCACATCTTCCAGCAGGCTGACACTGAAATGACAGTAGGCTAACCCCAGGCACCAAGGCCCTAGTGTGGCCTGGACCCAGGCAAGGTGGTGATTGCTGAAAGTGGTTGGCCAGATTCCAGATGAGTGGGCCTGGGCAAAGTGCGGCAAAGAGATATAAACTTGGTCTAACTGGAAATGGCATGTCTGCTCCTTGCCCACCCTCATATAAGTGAAGGCAGGCGGTTCAGGGGGGTGACAGGCACACCAGGCATCCACCAGGGAGTAGGCCATCAGGATTTCAAATGACACAGCTCAGAGAGCTCCCAGCCAGGTAATGAAGTGCTACAGGGATTTGGGAGCAGGGCTTAAGGGATTGGGGGCACAGGTGGTGTTCTCTTCAATCCTCCCAGTCTCAGGCTATGGGCTGAGGATGGAGAGGAGAACTGAGGTAGCGAACCAAAGACTGCAGCACTGGTCTCATCGGGAAGGCTTCAGCTTCCATGACCACAGTCCACTCTTTGGTGAGAGAGGCAGCGAGCTGCTGGGAAAGGAGGCTCTTCTCAGCCAGACTGGCTGACCTGCTCCACCTCAGGGGGATGGGGGGACTACCACCACTGCTGGCCCACTGAGTAACCCGTGCAAAACCAGCGGGCCATGGCACTTAAGGGAGTCCACCGCTGTCCCAGCCTGGGAATGACCTGTGTGCAAGGCAAAGGCCCCCAAAGGGACACTTGCCTATTTGTACATAAATGCCAGGAGCTTGGGGAATAAACAGGAGGAACTTGTCCTTCTGCTCAACACAAACAATTACAATGTCATAGGGATAATGGAGACCTGGTGGGATTCCAGCCATGACTGGTCCACAAGTATAGATGGCTATACCTTGTACAGGAAAGATCGAGTGGATAAAAGGGGCTGGGGGTGCAGCTCTCTATGTCAAGGAAAGCTATGCGACCCTGCAAGCCTGAAAGCCGACCCTGACATCCAGGGTGGATGACTAGAGACACTTCGGGTTAAAATCCATGGCACAGGGGACACAATGGTGAGAGTCTATTATAGACCTCCAACATAGGATCAAGAGCTTGACCAGGAGTTCATCAGGGAATTGGCCAAGGCCACATGCTCCCAGTCCATGGTTGTCATGGAAGACTTCAACTACCCAGACATCTCATGGCACTCAGCCAAATCTGAACGGTCACAAAGCTTTCTCATGTGAATAGATGAGCTCTATCCGATGCAAGAAATCTATGGGCCAATGAGAGACAAAGCGCTGCCCAACCTGGTAATGTCAAACAGTGGATGACTTATCAATGACCTAACGATCAAAGGGAAGCTGGGTGACAGTGACCATGAGCTGATCACCTTCACCATCCGCCGTAAAGCTGGCAAGTCAGTGAGCAATCCAGAAGTTCTCGACTTCAGGAAAGCTGACTTTGACAAGCTCAGGAAGCTTGCCAGTGAAGCCCTAAGGGACAATGACCCAAAGGGAAGGGGAGTTCAGGTAGAGTGGTTGCTTCTCAAGAAAGAGATCCTTGATGCACAAGCAAAGTCTATCCCATCTTGGAGGACAGGCAGCAAAAGGGCACAGTGGCCCCCTTGGCCCTGCAGGGAACTAGCAGACCTCCTGCATCCGAAAAAAAAGACCTACAAAGGATGGAGGAAGGAATCCACCGCCAAGGAGGAATATTCTGCACTGGTCCAAACCTACAGAGAGTGAACCAGAAAAGGCAAAGTTGCGACTGAACTCCAACTGGCTACAAGTATTAGGGACAATAAAAAGTTCTCATTTAGATATGTGGGGAGCCA
>JAGPOW010003642.1:14155473-14205173 GCA_030014935.1 Caiman crocodilus
CCTGACCTCTATCCTGGGGAAGATCCTAGAAAAGGTTATCAAAGAGAGCATTCTGAACAAACTAGCCAATGGCAAAATCCTGAGGAATCGCCAGCATGGGTTTGTCATGGGTAGGTCTTGCTTCACCAATCTTATTTCCTTTTATGACCTATCACCTGGACAAGGGGAAAGAGATTGATGTCATATATCTTGACTTTAAAAAAGCCTTCTATCTGGTATCCCATGATCACCTATTAGCAGAACTGGTCGACTGCAGCTTTAGCTTCAGTACAATCTGCTGGCTGGGAAATTGACTCCATGGTCAGACCCAGAGGGTGGTGGTTGACAGAAGTCAAGTCATGGTGTGCTGTGACCAGTGGGGTCCCCCAAGGCTCTGTCATTGGGCCTATATTATTCAACATTTTCATTAATGATGTGGACATTGGCATCAGATGCAGAATGGCCAAGTTCACCAATGACACCAAACTTTCAGGTAAAGCATCCACACCTGAGGACAGGAGGGTGATCCAAACTGACCTTGACATGCTCAGGAAATGGTGGATGAGAACTTGATGGTGTTTAACAATGAAAAATGCACGGTTCTCCACCTTGGGAAAAAAAGACCTGCAGCATTCTTATAGGCTCGGTAATGCTAGGCCAGCTAGCACTATAGACAAAAGGGACTATGGACAAAGGGGGTCATCACTGACCACTAAGATGAACATGAGCCTTCAATGAGATGCTGCAGCTAGTAAAGCAAGCAAAACACTGGCTTGCATCCATAGATGCTTTTCAAGCAAGTCCCAGCATGTCATTCTCCCATTGTACTCAGACTTTCCTGCCTGGAAATACACAGGCTTAGGGGTGATCTGGTGGCTGCCTATAAGTTTATCAGTGGTGTTCACCAGGCTCTGGGGAACATCTTTTCACCAGAGCACCCCAAGGGATGACAAGATTGAATGGTCACAAACTCCTCCATGATCGTTTCAGGCTGGACGTAAGGAAGAACTTCTGTAGTGTCCAAGCCCCCAAGGTTTGGAATAGATTGCCACCAGAGGTAGTTCAAGCACATACTTTGAATGCCTTCAAGAGAGATTTGGATGTTTATCTTGCTGGGATCCTATGACCTCAACTGACTTCCTGCCCTTGGGCTGGATGCGAAGATCTTCCGAGGTCCCTTCCAGCCCTTATGTCTGTGAAATCCTTGCCAAAGACCAGGCATTCACAAGGGTTGAGGGTGCTGACGTATGTGGCCTCCTGACAAAAGAAATCCATCAACTCCGGGTCCTTCGCAGGGGTGTACACATTCAGAAGCATCCTCCCATACATATAGAGGGCATCTATGAAATTGCAGGTCTGCCTATAGATCCGGACGTTACAGCTTTTGGGCCCTTTGCCTTCCTTCACCAGTGCATTCACAGTGGCAAGGATGCTGTCAAAATCTCCCCAGCGGTCCAAGGCTAGCTGTACCTTGCTGGCAGACTGGCAGATGCAGTCAGGGTCAAGAAATGCAAGTAGCTCATCCCTGGGGACCGCTGGGACTGAGAGGTCTGCAGGCTCCATGGAGCCTGCTGGTTCTCATGCATCCTCCTCCTAGTCCTGAAGCTCAAAGGGCTCCTTCAGCACCATCTGAACACCCCAGTCTGCTAAGACCCTGAACTCTAGTTGGAATTGGGAGAGCTCTGCAGCCTCCTGGGACAGGGGTGGGGGTAAGTGTGGGGGGTGAGGCTCCTTCCAGGAGCTCAGCAGCAGAGCAGTAGGCAGGAAGACAAATCAGGATCAGATGTAGTGAGGTAGCTGTGGGGTAGGACAGGAGCAGTCAGTCAATAAGGAAATAATCCACTGCAGGTGTGGTGCCAGGTGGTACAGCAGGGAATCTCCCTCTCTCCTGAGAGGGGACACCAGTAGCAGGAGCAACAGCAGCCGTGATGGTAGGAGCTGTCCAGTTCAGCCACTCAAGGTGTGCTGCTGGGGAAAGTGGATGTGAAGGTGGGGGCTGGCCTGCCAAGGCAGCTGGGACAGGCAAGGTACCTTTAGGCGCGGGCAGTGATAGTTGAGGAGGGGCCCACAGGTAGCACAGACTCCCTCCCCAGGCTGCCCCCAGTGCAGTTTGGCGGTGGGCTGGGCAGCAGGCTGGAACAGGGGTGCAGAAGCTGGAGTGTGGTGCAGTGCAGTGGGGCCCTCCCCGAGGGGTTGGGGGGCAGCAACAGGAGCAGCTTCCCAAGGCAGGAAGGGGTACAGCCAACTGACTCCTAAATCTCTGAAACCAAGCCAGCAGCTAGCAGTAGCAAGAGGCAGGAAAGAGCCTGACCATCCTCTTCCCAGAAGCTCCTGAGACCAAGATTGCAGCAACTAGCAGCAGCAACATGGGACAGAAAGAGGTGTGGCCAACTTCCTTCCAAAGTCCCCTCCCTCAGAAGCTCCTGAGAGCAAATAGCCCTGAGCTGCTTGCCAGGGCAGCTTTTTATACTGTTGGGGCCAGCACAGGCTTCCCCTGGCTACAAATCTAGGGGAAGTTTGGCAGGGCTAGTTTGCCCCAAGAGGCACAACTTTCCCTACATGAGAGTGCATGTTCAGGCATGTGTGCCGAGGCACAAATCTCCAGCACAAATTTGTGCCGCTACTATCTGAGCTGCTGCAAGCACGCGTGCATGCACATGTAGATACACCCTTGTTTGATAATTCGCTAAAAATGAGCAGACATGGTGTTCATCTGGAATTTAACTGAATCGCCCTATAACAGCACAAAATCAGCTCTGTTACATAATAGTAGAAATTTGTTCCCATACAGTCTTTGCAGTGAGACTAACTTAATGACAGCTAGGAAACGGGTGTGCTGATACTGCTGCCTGTCATGCTGGCTAATGTCATTTCAGAATTTTACTTGCATTCCCTCTACCTGCATCTGTCCCTTGTCTTTCTGACAGGCAGGCTGTAAGCTCTTTAGAGGAGGGGCATTCTTTTTTCTTTGGTGTTTGACAGTGCTTACCGCAATGGGGGCCCTGGTCCATGGTTGGCTCCTGACTGCAACAGTAACATAAATGGTGATAAGGGGCAGAATGTTTCTGACCCTACCAAGGGAGTGTGCATGTGTGTGTGTGTGTGCATGTGCGTGGAGGGGGATTACAGAATTCAAGAAGCTTTACTCCAGTCTGTGCTTGTTGTACAAACCTTAACACAACTGTAGTCACAGATGGAGACACAGCCTGAGCCCTCTCACCTTCTCCAGACAAGCCCAGGCCGAGTTCTCATGTAAAAGTTTATTATTAAATCACATACAAATGCTGATCCAAAAATAACCCACCGCTTTCAGAATGCACGAGCAGTTTTTAGTGATCCTATGCAAGTCTGAGTGAGTTTCTGAACCGTGGACCTTCCACACTAGAAGTACAAATTGCTAAAACTTGAGCAAGAAAAGTACAATCCTGTACTGAAAGCTGTAGCATCTTCTATGTGGACCAGCCACAAGAGGGAGCTAATGAACCAGTCACTTCTGGGATAGTTTCTTCTTGCTTATTCCCTTTTCTCTTCAAAAAGGAGTACCCAGAATCTAAGAGTCTAGAAAAGCACCATATACGCATACAACGTCATTCATTTTTTATTTTACTTGCATAGTTTTTCAAATATATTCCCTGCTCTAGGATCTAAGACCTTTGCCTGGAAGGTGTTACAATGAAAAGACACAAGTGAAAACAAAAAAGGAAGGAAAAAGAAAACGGTAACATGAAGAATTGCAGGGTGGGACTGAGATCCTAGGCTGTGACAATTCCACTTCCTGAAAAGCAAGGTGAAAGAGATCTGGCTTGTATTAATACATGGGTTATTCTGAGTATATTAGTGATTATGAAGCCATAAATTCCACAGAGGTCAATGGCAGGAAACAAAAGGATGAGGAAGTAAGTGTGGGCAGAGAAAAGGGGACAAGTTATGATTATAATTATTTTGCTTTAAGGGTAAGAAAGGAGACAAAAATGAGAGCACTGTAAGAAGAGAGAACTTAATTAAGGTGGTAAGCAGAGAAATGGAAGGAAGAACTGATAAAAGGGAAAGTAAGATAAAAGGAAAATAGGATAAAAGAAAAGAAAGAAATAATAAAGGGCAAATGAAAAGTATTGAATAAACAGAAAACAAGTTACAGGGAATAGTTGCAATGCTATAACAATACCAATGTCTTAAGAAATTGCTTTTAAAAATGGCCCCAAGATGGAAAGAGCTAAAGAAACAAGCTAACCTAGCTCTCCTTTTCAGGTTTGCTTCCCCATTTTCCCATATTTTTTCCATATGACCAAAGTGGATTTCTTGAATTATGCTGTTTAGAAATAAACACATGGAAACGATAAACAACTAGGACATTAGCTTGCATATTTCCTTAATGTATGCATATTTCTCTACAATTTTCCACATGAAATGGGACTAATTCACTTTAAATTTCTTGGGATCCACCCTCCATCAAAGTTTCCATAATTCCAGTACTAGCCCAGTAGTTGATTAATGTTCTCAAGTGGTATCCTGTAGTGTAGTGCACAAAAACTCTCATAGCTCAGCTGTTCACTTGTACAAAACAGCACATTTCTTGTGAAGTTGATAGAGGTGTGTTGATGGACACCAGCTATGGTCTCTCCTGATGTGGCATTGTACTGAAGTAAGGTGCAGTGCTATGCCTGTGTACATTTATTGCTTTAAAAGAACATTACCAAGTACTAGTTCTGTTGTGCTCCAGCATCTGTTATATCTTTTTACAAATATGGAAATAATTGTCCATATTCTGCCCTCATTTGCACTAGAACAGATCTAAGCTAACCCCACTGATGTCAGATCTACTAGATCTACTCCAGATTTAACTGACAACAAAAGGTGGCTCAATATATCTTTATCTGACTCTCTCTCCCTTTTGGCTTCATCGAGTTAAAACCAATGCGGCTTTTCTGATTTGTTTCCCTTTTTTCATGAGCATGACCTCTGATATATCAGAGCATGCATATCTTGCTTTTTTAAAACTTTTACTGACTTTGAAGAGTTTTTGTGGGAGAATGAAACCTTCAGGAATAGGCACAACCCAATTGCTGATAGTAATACAGTGCTGGCAGAAGGACCTGTTACATTCCACTTACACTGTTGCCTCCAGGGTTTCTCTATAAGTGCAGAATGAAAATACTGTATTGTCACATGCTGTTACATGCTCATTCCTATTTGCCTTATTAACCTGACAGTATCATTCATTTCTATGGGACTACTTGCATGCATTCGTCAAGCAAGTGTGGCTCATTGATTAATTAGTGGTCTATTTAAAAATCTCTTAGTGACAAAATATAGGGACTTTTTTCTTTTCTTTGTTACAAGAAATCAGATGGTGTGTAGAGTGAGGGAAAAGGAGGAGATATGACCACAGCACTCTGCAATCCTGCTATCCTAAGCCAGCAGAGCAGCCTATAGGCATCTACAGGAAGCCATTCATAAATTAGAGCAGCCTTGCAGGCTACTCTATCTTAGGCAGAGGATAAGGCAGATCCCCAGCAGAGTGCAAAAGGTGAAATGGAGCCAGTGATGTTTTTCTCTTTTAGCTGACAACGTCATACTCATAGATTTTATGGTAAAAAGGAACCTCTAGTCTGATCTCAGGTGGAGCATAGGTCAAAGAATATCATCCAGAAATTCTTGCAGCCATTTGTGGGTGAGAGAGAACTTTCAGACTTTAAGTGATGGACAATCCCTCAGGCCAAGTTCAGACATTTTACTTTTACCAGCATAAGTAATCAGTGTATACCCATAACAGAAGTTTGGCACGCAAAACTGGTCTATACCCATAAAAGAACAGAAGTTTGGCACGCATAGACTGGCTTAAAAATGGAGGAATCCAGCATAAGATTTCCCTGCGTCCTCCTCCGAAGGGCGGATGTGTGTTCTGTTTGCGACCGTTCTCAACTACACCACTTACAGACAAGCACGTAACTTAGATCAATTCCGCCTCTGGCTGTTTGAATGTCTGTACCGAGCCTTAATTACCTTTTCTGATTGATAACTTCCTCGCTGCTAAAAGTGTAAAACTTTCAGGTTTTCTTTAATACTTTTAAATTGCAACTACTGGGGCTTGCTGATCCTATCTCTGCTAAATTGAAGAGCCTAGAAATATGTATATTTGCACAGTATATGTACTAATTAGATTGTGATTGAGTTCCTTCTTAATTTTTTCTCGATGCTAATTATTGTAGATTGAATTTCCTTATTTGCTTACTCGTAAGTATGTTTTCCAGACACTGAATCATCCTCATGGCTCTTCGTTGACAGTTCTCAGATTTTTCATCATTCTAATTAAAGTTTGGTCTTCAGGACTATATGTAATCTTTCAGAAGTGGTCTCATTAATGCTGAAACAAAATCACCAATACATTTAGTCACTACTGCCTCTGCCTTAGTACGCATGACTTCACACAAGAACGTAATTGTCACCAGTTCCATCCCAAAGGGTGCATGTGCACAGTTTACTGGGCCTGGGAGACCTGATGTTTGCCACTATGGATTTATCATTTCACATACTATTTTATTAGTTATCTTCTATGTAGGAGATTCCCACTGATGTTTATTTTTAGGCACCGAGTTAATTTTTATATGTTCATTTTAAACCAGTATTTTTTTCATACAATACCTTCTTTTTCTGTGATCAAGTGCCAGTGGACTTATCTCTCTTCCCCACCATACCCTTAAAAGTTGATTCATGTAAAGGCTATAAAAATGTCAACGTGGATTAGCTGCATCAATGTTTTAATTAGCCAATCAGTTGTGAGGGACCTGCTTTCAGCAGAAAGGTTTTCCAGTTGCTACATTCTCTTCCTTCACTGCTTTTATTAAAAACAGGACACTGTACTATCTCTGGCAGCTGTAAAATAATCATGCAGGTAAAAGATAATAAGCTAAGCGAGTTCCAGTAAGGTATTTTCCCACAATCTCTCCTTGCATTTGTCTTCTGCATATAGAGTTACAACTTTTAAGTCAAGTACAACATAACCAGGTATACCATATTGTGTTTCTGCTGCTGCTTCAGCTACGGCTGCTGCTGCTTTTAAGGCTGGTGAGATTTTTAACATCAAATATTCTTCCATGATACTAAAAACATTCCACCAGTCCCACCTTTTACCCTGGACTCCCCCTTAAAAAAATCAGTCTAGAGTCCTCTCCCATGTTCTTAAAAATATCCATTACATCTTCTTCCTTGCTTAGATTTATCAGTCCTTCCTGCCACCATCCAGCATCTATCAGCCTATCCTTTAACACCTCACTATGCCTCAGATAGGTGGATTGTTTAGCAGGGAGCTGCTCGTTAGAGCAGCAGTTGAGAAGAGATTATTCAACAGGCAGTGCTGAAGACAGATGGGTTCTGTATGAAAGGAATTTGGGTGGGAGATACAGTTTCCTTTGAGTGATGGGCTGTTGGTTAGATGGAGAATAGACTTTATAGGAGGGGGTGTCTCTCTTTACTGTTGGAGGCCTACCCTACCTAGGGTAGGGGGTTTGATGAAAAGAAGTTACTTCCTCATTACTGAGTTGGGTACCTAGGTCCCAGGCTCCCTTCCAATTCCAGCTCTTTGGACCTCAGGGTAAGAATGGGTGAAGTGACGGAAAGGCTGCACTGGATAAAGGATTCTTTTGGGGAGCCCAGCTAGGGGCTGTGCTCTTCCTGACCCGCTGGTCACAATCAGGGAAGAATTGGGGGGGAATGTAGAAGTGGATGGCAACTTGGACAGCATCGATCATGAGGTGATTGAGTTCAGGATCCTGAGAAAAGGAAGGAAGGAGAACAGCAGAATAAGGACCCTGCACTTCAGAAAAGCAGACTTCAGCTCTCTCTGGGAACTGATGGGAAGAATCCTCATGTGGTTCAATAAGGAGAAGTGCAAAATCCTGCACTCAGGACAAAACAATTGCAGACACCAGGAGAGGCTGCGAACTGAGTGGCTAAGCAGCAGCTGTGCAAAAAAGGACATTGGGGTTACAGTGGACAATAAGCTGAATATAAGGCAAGGTGAGTGTGCACCTGTTGCAAAGAAGGCTAACAGCACATTGGACTCCATTAGCACGAGTATTGCCAGCAGATCAAGGGAAGTGATTTTTTCACTTTATTCAGCACTGATGAGGCCATATCTATTGTACTGGGTCCAGTTTGGGGTCCCCCACTACAGAAAGGATGTAGACAAATTGGAGAGAGTCCAGCAGAGGGCAACAAAAATGGCTAGGGGATTGGGGCACATGCCTTCTGAGGAGAGGCTGAGGGACCTGTGCATATACAGTCTGGAGAAGAAAAAAACTGAGGGAGGATTTAATAGCAGCCTTCACCTATCTGCAGGGTGGTTCCAAAGCAGATGGAGCTGGACTGTCCTCAGTGGTGGCAGATGACAAAACAAGGAGCAGTGGTCTCAAGTTTCAGCAAGATACATTTAGGTTAGGTATGAGGAAAGAGATTAGTAAAACACTAGAACAGGTTACCCAGAGAGGTTGAGGAATCTCCATCCCGGGAAGTTTTTAAGAACTGGGTAGACAAAGCTTTGGTTGGGATAATATAGTTGGGGCTGGTCTTGATTTGAGTAAGGGATTGGACTACATGACCTCTTGAGGTCCCTTCCAATCCTTTCTATGGTTCTATGATTTTATGATTTTCTCCACTTTTCTTCATATACTGGAGTATTAGTGGGGGGGGCAGGGTGGAAGATTGGGAGGCTGGAAAAAATTTATGGTGTACTCCCACATACCTCAAGGCTCAAAAAGGCTGAAAAGTGTAACAAGCAGCAGATTTGCAGGTGGTTTGTGACAGGTTTTTGCAGCCACCCGCAGATGTTTGCCATGCCTAGACACTGACACTGGCACTGGGGCCAAGCTAACTTTGCATGCATAAAATAGGTTTTTTTGTGTTAAAGTTTATTTAATAAACTTAAATATCTCATTTACATACAATAAGAGTGCAGTAGGAATACTTTTAGTGTCCCACACCCAGATACATGTTCCTTTCACTATCCGCACACAATTTTTTCTGCAGTTTATGCTCTCATGGCTGCCTTCGGAAGGAAAAAGAGCATAGATTTACTTTCTAAAATGGATGCTGAGATTCACCCTCAGGTAAGTCAGAGGCAGGTTCAATTAACAAACAGCCCAATCTCAACGGCCACAATTAATGTTCAATATTGCCCCTGAATTGTTCAGTCCTCCAACATGCACAAATATCTTCCCTTTAACACAGAGTCTTCCATTGCCTGAAGAAGGGAGCTTGTGCCCAAAAGCTTGCAAAGAACTTTTTTCCAACTGTTTAGTTGGTCCAATAAAAGATATAACATCTACCCAAAGAACCTTGTTTCCCTTTAACCTGTAGGTATTACCTGGCTGGTTGAGTAATACTGATATAGTTAATACAGCCCTTGTCTCCAGAGGCATAGAGTAAGGCATCATGGAGTCCTATTAAAAACTAAGAATTTCCAAATAGGAGGTGGGCTATACTTCTGATCTAATACTCAATGGCAGTAATATTTGGCATTCACACTGCTCTTTTCACCTCCAAAACTTCATGCAGTCATTAAAATAAGTTCCTTGGAGGTTCCCTGGGGGTAATGTGAGCGCCCCAGGAACTTCAGTGTAGAAAGTACCTCTCTCATTCTTTAAGTTACTGAACATAGGAGCCAAACTCAAGATACTTAGAGCTCAAACTTGACAAATAGGCTCTAACATGAGGGACTTTTTTTCTGAGCACCCAACCTGAGGCACATTAGAAGTGCATACAACAAAACCTTAGGGGAAAGCTAGATCTTTACAGCACATTGTTTGGAGGACACATTGACACATTCCCACAACAGTGCCTGCTGTCATGTCCAAGCATGATGGATTGGAGCAACACCTGTTTAACCAACAGATCCTCCTGTCTCTGCTGTGGATAAAACAAACTCAGATTTCTATGGTTTCTGCCAGGAATTTCTCCGTAGTATTACAATGGAGTTGAACGGGTGCTAGCCAAAAAAGTGCTATACTAGTCTTACAGAGCTGGAAAGCTTTTATTTATTATCTTTAAGTAATATTGTTTTTTAATTGGACATTATGGGAACTATGACTCTAACTCAAAAGATGGTTAGCAATTTAACAAAATATAAAACCACTGACTTCTAGTTTTAATAATAGGCTAAATGTCTACGTTCAGACACAGTTAATCAAAACCATTTTGTAAACTTCATTTTATTCAGGTCAGCCAGTCAACAGTACATGTAATGCATACTATAAAACTGATTTAGGGCTTTTGGACACCCAACCATCTACATAAACCAAGCAAGGATTAACCAGGTCTGTCTACTCATAAATTATAGCACATTGTTTTTAAGTGAGTAGGATAAAAAGCAATATGCCATGAGCCATCTACATCATGCTTTTCCTCCTTTGACCAATTTCCCAGTTACCCTCTCAGATTATCACTCCAGTTCCTTCTTTGTTCATCTTTGCATAGTTTCCATATAACTGTCCAAATCTGCCTGCAAGGCAACTAATCAAAAAAGGCTGAAGCAAGGAACACTGACCATTTGACGGTTTGCCCAACATATTAAAAATATGAGTTTGACATCTTGCAGCATGTTTTAACAATTGGTTTGTAAATTACAGGACGGCTAAGTACAATTAAATTAATTCCATGGTACACAATAACTATTTAACAAATGCTGTGAATTTTGTGCACAGATCAGAACTTGGGAGTATGTTTTCGACAGCTGTTAGTCTGAAATCTTACTGCCTTTACTACAGTCCCATCAGACAGATCCTGTGATAAACATAGGGTTAGGTCATTCTTTGATTGGGACGCTAACAAAAACACCTAGATTTTAGAGGAAGAGGTGCCGATAGAAGCAGTACAGAAGCAGTATTCTTTCCTTTTCAGAAGGTTGTAAAGCTCAATACACCAATACATTGTTAAGAGGACACTATGCTTTTAGAGGTGCTATCACCAAAACCACTAAATTAGCCAGGCTCTGAGCTCCTACCAAAGAAGGAGCACTTGAACTGGAAAACATGCAGGACTCTAAGTACCAGCAATCTCATTTATTTCAATAAGAGAGCTCATGTGAGTAATATTTCACCGGAATAAAATGTTCACAATCTGACCCTGTAACAATAGCATACATGTTGAATATATACAGTCTACTATACCGATTTACACAAACTAACATGATGGCAGACTTCTCGTCTAGAATATGCCACTACATGTATATAATACGTAAAGAGTATATATAGAAATTCAAAGGAAACTTACACAACACTTCCCAGAGACGAGCCTATGAACTCCACTTCATCAACCTCCTGGGTACTAAAAATCATGGACTAAATATAGACACTGGATTTATGACACATTATAACCTGCCTGACACCTGACTCCCCAAGTATCTCTTCACTTTCATCCCCCTTCTCTCTCTTCCCCGCCTGTCTCTCACCCATTGACTCCTCAATCTACTGACTACCTGCCTTGCATGCATACCAGCCCAGCCCCTGGCTTCTTTACTTTTCATTCCATGCAAGAAGAGCACACAACAACTGCTGAAACTTCCTTAGCCTGACTTCAAGGGCTTTTGAACCTGAAAGCTTGCTTAATAATTGTTTTCCAACTATTTAAGTTGGTCTAATAAAAGATATCAGATTTACCCAAAGAACCTTGTCTGCCTATAGAAACTTGAAACATCTAAGGGTTGGACTGTTACACAAATTTTATATTACTGGAGCTCTAATAACGTTTTACGAATGTAAAAGTCATGTAATGGAGTGGAAAATTAAGCAGATAAGGTCTTCCCACATATACCAATTTATGAAGCAAAGTTATTTGAATAAATTCAGTAAGCACCAGACTGGTTCAGAGAATATCTAACCAATGGCACTTCTCCTCTCCGATACTTTTTCTTCTTAGAGGCAGCAACTGTTATTTGTTAAAGACATATCAATAAGAATCAGAATTATTAAAAAACAACAAAAAGAATTAAAAGATTTGTGAATTGAACACTTATAAGAAAATGCTATTTCCTCAGACTTACTCAGAGGACATCAACACCCCTTTTACTTGAAATAAATGGCTCTTCATGTAATTAAAAGTGTTACCCAAGGTCTTTTGTAAAGTCTTTGTAATGTCACTATTTAAGGTATTTTGCTGGCTTCTTTCCATATAGAACACCTGCATGTGTAGAACAATATTTTATTGCAATATGAAATTAACTAATTTTGTTTGACTTGCATCTTGTGTACATTTCTGAAGACATCTAAGGTGTATCTGTATGAGCTGAGCCAAATACATTATTTGAAATCAGTTCACTGATGGGGGCTGGACTCGAAGATCTTCCGAGGTCCCTTCCAGCCCTAATGTCTATGAATCTATGAATAAATAGGATTTTCATTGAACAAACATGGCAACAATTTTTTTAAGCATTTACTCACAGGAGTAGTCCCACTTGAAAGCTGTGCAACTAACTGATTTTTAAAGTTCACCCAATGGAAAAATCAGGGGAGAAAAAATATCCAAATAAAAGTTTTTCATCATTATGAATCGAATTAAAGGGCCAAAAACTGTTTCAGGTTGCACTTCATGCCCCACTCAACCGGAAACAAAATATTTAATTTCATGTTCATTACTTTAAACTTTTTAATAATAGTTAGAAAGCAACTGGAGACATGTCACAGCAAAACAGTTTCACAATGAAAATTAAAATATTTGGCTTTCAGGATCTCCAAACACCAGTTTTTAGTATCTAGGATGTTGGGAGGCAAACCAATTCACAAAACTGATGCAAATTTGTAAAAGTTTTGGTAAAACTGAATCAGCATTTTCAGGCAAAATAGATCCCCTGAAAAGCTGTCCAGCTCCAGTCCCACAATATTCAATTTATTTGCATGAATAAAGTTTCTGTTTTTGTTATGCTTGTGAAGGTTACAGGTTCATGTCTGAGTGCAACCTCAGGATTAACATTTTTCCATGATGTTTGCTTTTCTGTCAAAGCAAAATTTTGCAAAAGAAAAAAATTCAGTTGTATTTTTTAGATTCAGGTAATAGTAATTTGATTCTACCTGCTTCACAAAATGCATTCACCCTTGTGTTCTTTGCATAGCTTCCTTAAGAAATTCTTGGCTCCTTTGCTTTGATGAAACACTGATTTAAGAAAGAAGGAAATTAAAATGTTCCCATTGATCTTATTATATTCAAAGTTAAAAGCCAGTGGGTGAAAAATGAAAAATGTGGTCAGTTAGCATATTTCATTTTCATCAGAAAATTTCAGACTTTATTTAGATTAACAGATAGAAATACACAGTTAAAATAAACAAGTCGTTAAAAATTAGGTTTAATATATTATTTATATCTGTGATGGGAATACTTGTGATTAATTAGTAGTAGTATTAATTAACTAATTAATATTACATGAAAAGTATATTTACCAGCTAGGTTGAGGGTGTGATACTCAGCAGAGATCAGTACCTAGTAGAAAAAACAAGGTAGAGATTACTTAATGGGAAGCTACACATTATACTTAGACCATACTAAAGGCACTTAAAACTCTAGTGTCTGCACATTAAAGCTCTTTAACTTGTGCCAAGTGTCCTCTGAGCATCTCAAAGTTATACCACTTCAGAGGAGGGTTAACTCTGGGTCATGCTACCTAGATGTGTCAGGAAGAACTGGAGAAGAGAAGAACGAGGGGGATTTGATATCAGCCTTCAGATATATGGTGCTGCAGACGGGTCTGCGGCACCACATGCTGCACATGAAGATGTTCCCTGCATTGCTGTTTTACAGCATGGGGGGTGGGAGCTGACCCCAGGAGATCCCGGGGTCAAAAAAAAATGCCAAAAAAAAGTGGAAGAGCGCATATAAACTGCCCAAAACTGGAGCCTAACTGGTCAGAGCCACATGCCAGCTGCCACCCAGGCTTCCTGCTACAGGAGCACCATGGCTACAGCTCCAAGGTGTGCTGAGGCCAGTAGGGTTGCTGGACCCAGCCTCCCTTATCCCTCCCAAGGTTACCTGCTGTGCGCCAGACCATGTGTGGTATGGGTGGTCCCTGGAGACAAGTAGCAGAAGCACAAGTTGTGCCACCGCTACTTATCCCCAGGGAAGCACAGATTCTGCTCATCTGAATGTGCCTAGAAAGATTATAAAGATGGTGATCAATTGTTTTCTAAAAGGGACAGAACAAGAGGCAACAGGTTTATATTGCAATAGGAGAGATTTAGCTTGGATGCTAGAAAACATTTTTGATTGTAGTTATGGCATCGAACAGATTACCTAAATTGTGGACTCTTCATCCCTCCCGCAACAATCTCATGCACACCCTCACTCACTGGCATCAGTCATGACTTTTTTTCCTGAGCAGTTTTCCTGATAGCTTCCTGAGGGCTGAGTGACCACTTCACAGGGATTTTTGTGATGCACGGTATATGGGTCCTCTACAGTAATTCCGATTTGGAGTCATTTTGTTGTTGTCATTACAATATGGACAAAATCCAAACACAAAAGCTAATGGCAATAAGTTTGCAATTTTATAGAACCCTGTCTTTCAACGTATCGTTTAAAAATTCAGTATTTCAGCCCCTGGGGTTTTTTTCCCCAAATATATGGTGAAACCAGCTTTCTTATAACAGACTACTCAATAACAAAAAATGTAAGAAAAATCTAATGAATTAAATAAAGATGGTAGCACAGGGGCCAAGGCCAAAAAGCTGAGAACATGGAAGGAAATATTATGATGTACACTTTGCAGAACACCGGATGTTTTTGTTTGAAATCATTTTTATTTAAAGGAATCTGTAGCATAATTTCACTAACCCTGCACACAGCACAAGACATTTGTAGATATTGCCTAATGTTTATGGAAAGCACTTATAATTTCAGTTAGATAAAACACAGACATCAATTCTTCCCTGAATTTTGTTCCTTGTTGTTGTTTTTTTTTCTTTTGTCCCAGCTTGAGAGTCATTGGATCAAATTCTCTGTTGGTATAAACTAGTGTTGCTCCATTAAAGTAATGTTGTATGTATCAATTTTGTATAAACTCGACGGAGTTCTGTTAACTTATACAAGCTGAGAGTCTGGCTTCTTGTATTAAAACTGTAGCAACAACACTAGTTATGACTAATTATGGACATAGTGGATGTTTCCTTCCTACGCACAATTATGTCTTCACCTATCTTTCTGGTTTTTATTATTAAACTCAAATACAACATCAAAGGTTATTAAAAAAAATCCGGATGGGAAAATGTCTCTCATTTCCATAAGACATTCTAATTTCTCTTCCTTACTTTAATTTGCTTCTGAGGACTTCAAAACATCTTATTGTCCTAAATAGAAGAAACATCTGTTGAAGTCATATACAGTTTATTGGCTGGGATCACTGATAAAAGCCAGCATAGGCACTCACCAAAACACTTATCTGCAGTCAATTTAAAACAAAAAATTACAAAAAAAAAAGAAAAAAAAGCAAGCTTTTCTTAAGAAACATGGGGAAAAATTTACAAGGCAAATAGACCAAAAAAAAAAACTGTGGCTGGGTTTCATAAAGCTTCAGCTGGATAACCCAAGCGGTTCTGTCTCACGAATGGATTCTGTATCCTTGCCGGCAGAGGTCTACACAGCTCAAAACCATAGTCTTTAATTAAAGATTGATGAAAAAGAGACAACCTGTGCAAAATGCGACTTCTCTGCCAGGATTTGCCACTGAGGAGAGGAATAACTTCATGGGGGAGAACATATTCTTTGGAGCCACCGATATCAGCCTCACTCCCTGCCTGGCTCAGTCTGGTACCCTACTTGTTAATTATTATTCATTGTTTCACAGCATTGACTTTGAGGCCCCATAATGGGGCCCCATGAGAGTGAGGCCTGTTGTGCTATGCCACGACTCTTTCCCCCCAAAGAAATGAACTTCCCCCTTCATCCAAATGACCTTTCCTTTACCGTTCTTTCAGGAAAGCCCTGGGCTCTCCATAAATCCTTTCTAATTTTAAGCAACTTAGTGCCAGCTTAGTAGGCAAGCAACTATGATGTTCCTCGTACTGGGACATATTTTCCTATGGTCTGTCTTTCCCCATGACAGCCTGCTGTGAAGCTCAGAGGATGTGAGAAACCTAGTGCTGGGGCAGAGACTTTAACTACATGCTTAGCAGCCCCTAGGAGCCAGGAGGAAGAACATCAAGAGCCTTGCTCAGGAGTTACATGTCAATGGTGCTGAGGGGTAGAGTATCAACATCAGTGAAAACAATTGTGTCATCCCAGGTGCATGACACTTAGCAAGTCGGGACCTGCTGGATATTTCCCATGCTTGATGCATTCCTGTATATCATTTCCATCTACTTATGGTCCTCCAACAGTTTCTATCCATATTTTCTAAACTCTAGTCATTTCCAAACCTGCACTGAACTCTGAGTGTAATTCAGTATTGAGCACTCTTGCTTTAAATGAATCGGTCCTTCATTCTCTGCTCATTCCCTTTTGTATTTCCATGTTTCATTTCCTACTTTCTTTGGCAATGCCCATCATTTCTTCTCTTTTCTTTATCATGTCTCTCATTCCTCCAGAAAATTCTGTTCCCATTTATTCCCTTCTCTTCTTGCAGTTTTCTCAGCCTGCTTGTATCATTTCCCCTTCTCTCTTGAATCTTTTTTCCAATCCTTTTCCCTCTCTTTTCCTTAGTCTCCTTCCATTACTATTACCATTCACTTCATTTTTTTCCCTTTGGGAAAATAGTTTTTCTCTCTGATCTCTCCTGCATTCATTTTCTTCTATTGTTTTAGTTTTCAAGGCCCTTCTTCCCCCACAATGCCACTGCTCTTTCACTCAGTACTGTGGAATGAAGCACAGAACAAAATGAAGGTCACCGGTTGAGGAGTCAGGGAAAGGACTGACTTCTGGAACTGCCGTCTCCACTTTCTTCCTACCCCTGTAACCCAAGTGAGGGAGTGCCTCCTGCCTACCCTCACAAGTTCCTTGAATCACAAATTTTATTTGCTGCAGATGGGTGCTTTTTGTTCCTCTCCACTCAAAGTGCTCTGTCTCTGCCGACACTCCTGTAGGAGAGGCAGGAAATACACCCCAATGAGTAACTATGGCTAGGCTGATAGGCTTTGCCTTTGTTGTGCCAGATTTCATAATCCCAAGGTTCAGAGGTTTATGACTTGTTTCTTGTAGTTCCAGACTTGCGGTCAGGATGCCCCAGTGTTGAGTTGGCAGGATCTATGGCTTCTTTAAATATTTTCCCGTTTCGGCTATTTCAGACAACTTCTTCCAGGTTTATATTGATTACATGGATATTTTAAAAAAATCTCTGGTGAACACTGACAGTTTCTTGTTAACCTTTTATTTTGAACTCAAAGTGCAGGCTGTCTCTTTGAAGGGGTTTCAGACTAATGAATGAGAAAGACGTCAGAGAGGGAGAGTTAAATGAACGACTCTGAGCAAAAGTTTTCTAGGTTGCAGTTTAACAAGGTTAGAAATAATATTGTGTAAGAACTCATAAAGTAAAACATGTCATTCCCTGTAAATTAACATTGCCACCTGTTCTTACCAAAATTCTGCGTATACATGCTTGGAGAGGGTCCAAACTTGCCACCTCCTTGTTTCCTTTATTAGTTTAAATAACAATTAACCAACTTCCTGTAAGAGTTTGCTCCTAAGTCAGGCAATTTCTACAGTTGCTCCTTACAAGACTCCTCTATTTCTGCCCCTCGTTCCCTCTGCTTTTGAAACAGGATACTCAAACTTTTCATGTAAATCCTGATTTGGAGGTAATGGGACCCAGCTAGTCTTATCGGAGTAAGCCGGCAAAATAGCTCTAGGCCAGCTCTTGAACCTGGGATCTTTTTGCTATTAATGTAACATTATTACTTCAATAAAATATACATTTTCATGTATTCAGAATTATCTCTAGTTTGACCAATCACAGGCAAATCACTATCTAGCATTAATCAACAGATAATAGAGATAATTGAAAATGGTAGTACCAGAGCTACTTTTAAACCATACTGCTTTTATGTTATTCTACAGTTTCCCTCCATGTGCATGCCTCTAGGATAAGATTAAAAGTCTTAGGATATTTCTGGTTCATACCTAACCAAAAAAAAAAAATACTAATTAAGCTTCAGAGGTTAATAGATCATGGCCCAACTAGGTTTAAGTAGCTATAAGATGTGGTTCATGACCATCAGATGCTTATGAACATTATCAAGTTTGGTAGAGCCAGAAAACATGAATGCGCTGTAATGTTTTGCTATCCTTTTTTGGGAAAGCCATGTATTATTTAGATTTTCTTTTTTCTAAATGAAGATGTCATCTTTTTTTCTGTAATGAGTATATCCATGGTCAGTGTAGCTCTTTTTCATCATAGAAGTGATTGGCTTCAATGAGTGTAATTGTGTGTATACCTACAGCAATTAAGGATATAATCACATAGTCCTATAAGCTTATTCTTTGTCCTCAAAGCCTGTTGTTTACACTGCATGGAGCATAGAGTATGGAGACTATTTTATATTGCTTTCTTTATTATTATTCTGTATTCATGGGATAGCATCCACACAGAATACATAATAATAAAAAGGGCAGTTCAGTGTTCAAGAATAATCTAAAATAATCCACCCTTCTACTTGTGCAATGAAGGAAAACACATTTTACTGAAGTGACTAGCTAGAATATCAAGCTTCTGAGAAGAGAGGTTGTATATCTATAATACTGATAAAACGAGAATTTTCAAACTTACGCTAGATAGTTTAATGCCATCATTTTTAACAGCAGCATAATTGTATAAGAATTCTAAAGACAAGGAAAGTTCTTGACAGTTTTAGCAACCGCAAGTTGTTACTGTGTGCTATAACGAGTTGGCAGTCTCAGTTCAACTCCTAGTCCTGAAGGCTTTAAGTTCTGCTCTGTGAAGACAATATATTTTTATAGGCACTCAGAATTACCCAATGAAGTCCTCTTTCAAGCTCTCCTGCTCAAATTGTTACAATTTGTATTTAAATAATTAATACCTATTTACCAAAATAAATAAAAAGCCGGATAGCCCTGTAATTAGTGACCTCACCTGGGACATGGGCAGGTTCATGCTCTGGTTTATGCTCTGATGGGAGTGAGCATAGGGATTTCTACTGAGGTCTCCCATAGGCCACAAAAATGCTCTATCCACTTGGAAATTGGGTTTTTGGAATCTCTCTTTGGTTTTTTGAAGATGGGGTTTAAGCCTCAAACCTCCAGAGCAGGTTCATGGTTCAGGCTCCTAAACAAAGAGAGGTGTCTCCCTGGGCACAGGTAGGTGTATGTCTCTGGGTGTTTCTACACATGTGCTTCAATGCACGGTAGCCTAGTTCATTGTAAATTAAAGCAGTGCTTAAAAAAAATACTATTACATTAATATGCAGTAAAATAGGCTACTGTACATTAAACATCATAAAAAACATGTGCTTGCATTACTGTGCATTAGGGCAGCTAATGCATATTAATTTAGTACCTCCCATTGGAAGTTATTTATACACATACATAATTTATGCACATACATTTGTCTGCTTTGACATGCCAGAGATCCAGAGATTAACTGAGTCTGCTCTGCATCGCATGCATTTTTATAAATGGTGAAATGTGTGTGAGCGCTGAGAAAATGGCGGTGGCGTACTTTTGAACTAAAACACCTTCGATGTGTTTTAGTTTAAAAGCACGCTGCCGCCATTTTCTCAGTGCTGAAATGCATTTTACCATTTATACAAATGCATGTGCTACAGGACTAGGCACTTTAAAAGTGCCTGGTTCTGCAGTGCAAGCATGTGTACAAATGCTTGCAGGTACTAAATTTATTGTACATCAGAAAAAGTGCATTAACGTACATGTAGTTGCACCATCTGTCTCTGTATATATTCCTAGTTAGCTAAGGCAGGCCCCTGCTAGATCATGAGGATCCCGTATTTAGATACCTTACTAAATAAGGGTGCTATGCTGAGCAGCAATGTATAGGAGTTAGGCATCACACTGCTTTATCTTTATTTTAGTATCTTTCTTGACCCAACCTTTAAGGCTCTTCCGTTAGTTAGGCTCTTTAGAAAGATATTAATACAGTCATCACAAAATTAGATCATGTTTTAAGAATATGATGGTAAATCGAACTACGTGCATGTGCTTTCAGGCTTTCTGCTGCATAAGTTGAAGTTTACACATGCAAACTTTTGTGAAAACACGTAGACAGATTTTTTCAAAATCATTCCCCTTATTAAATGTACACATTAAAAAACAAAGCAATAAACAGTATGACCATCACTCATGGGTATATGATGTAGGAAGTATCTAATAACTTGATTCCTGTAAAGATCATTTTTGTTAAGGAACAGTACGAGGAAACATAAAAACAAAATCACACAATTTGAGAAAGAAGAGACAAAGAAGACGAAGCGATAACGAGTAAGACTAATGCAATGTGTACTACGTTAGTCTGCCATCTGATAATCAATCTGGGAGTATACGCTCTAATACTGAGTGAAGACTAGCTAGCATAGATCAGATGGTTTATTCTTCCATTTATATGATTGGAATGACTTAGTTAGACTTTCAGTTTATGTACAGAATCAAACAGTACTGCCACAGATGACTTATTTATCTTGAAAAGGTATTTTTGCACTCCAAGTTTATTGTTGTCAAGTCAAAATTTTGTTCTGTACAACACAAACAATATTGTATCATTTCTAACCCTAGATTTTTTTCCCAGTGTGTTGTGTTTAATATAGTTCATAAATGAGAGAGCAAGATAATATAGGAAGGGAAAGTTTAAACTTTATCAGTGATGCAACTTTCCTTTTTAGTGAAAAAATGGGTGCTTCTTCATATGCCTTTAATTTTATCATGGTATAACATTTTCTGGAAAACATTTATCTTTCTTAATAATCATTAAGATATTGTACTAAGGTCTTTTTAAGAAAGATAAATGTTTTCTTTTACTTGCCCAAAAAAACTGCTGGTTTTCAAATGTCAAGTCAAAGTCACAAGACACAAGGTAAAATTTTCATACCAAAGTTTCCATACCTCCTAAGTGACTTAGGAGCTTAAGTCCACCTAACTTTAAATGTGTTAAAGGACCAAGTCACTTTTGAAAACAGGACAAAAATGGTCTCAGTAGAGCCTCTAGTGGATATTTTCTCATGCCACAAACCATTTTTCACATGCAACTATTGCGCTCTGCACAAGATAACCCTTACACTTAGGAACTACTAGAAAAATGTCATAGCTTCTAGTTGAATTCTGCCTGGACCTAGCAAGTGATCCTTATTTCTTCTTTCTAAGAGCACCTCAAATATTACTCCCTAAGTATTACATTCTCCAGTCACTGTGTACATGTACTCCATCATGTCTGTTCAGATTTCAAGAGGTGAATACCTGAGTCTGTCTTAAAACTAAAGGTGTTTTGATAATGGGCGTATTTTATGATAGATGTAAAAACCCCAGTCTTAATGTGTTGACAGCCCTTCTGATAGCTGAGATTAACTCTCACTACTAATAAAAGTCATACTTAAAGCCAGCTAGCTAATTAAGGCACTATTTCTCTAATATGCTTCTAGGGAGTCATTAGGAGTTAAAGATCTACATGCTTTTAAACATTGCATTAGACAACTATTCGTATCTTTAGATGCTTGACTACATCCAATATACATCATTTGATAGTTCTGGTAAAACCTTTCGGAGTTTAGATAAGGATAACGATGAAATGATCATCTAATATTATTGCTATGCTTTGGTCATTATCGTTTTGAGTTCTTCAGTATTTGTTAAAATTAGCTAACCTTTCTGTGCTAGAAGTCAGATTTTCCTAAGAAATCCATTGCCAGTTTTTGATTCACCAGTGTTTTCAATAAATTTTCCCATCTAAAGGCAAAAAATTAACATGCCAATTCGTTTTAGAAGAGTAATATACTGCCTACTGTTGAAAGCACTTAACCCTGGGAAGGAAGCACCTGGGATTCTTCTTCACCAGTTTGTAACTGGCCTGGTGAAACTTGCAGTCCCGCACAGGCAAAGCTCTGGTTCAAATCAATACAGAAAGTATGCTTGTGATTGGAAAAAATGTTAGTGTAAGAATGCACTGGGAACTAAGATAAGAGTCTGTCCTTTCAGTCTTGAACCTTTGTTTTCATTTGGGCAAGCTTTAAAATAAATAACCATGGTTTTCAATACACTATTTATTGTACTCTACATTATAACCAGTGCCTTTTTTAATAACAGTTTCTCATTAATACTCATTACTAAAGACCTATTATAACTGAAATTTACCAAGTGGAATTTTCCTCCTTGAAAAACAACTGGTGCACATCCAAGCATCCCCTGTGTGGAATCTGCTGAAGATCTTTTGCACTTTATGCATAAGACCTACTCAAACTCCAGTAATGTGTACTAGGCTGAATTCAAAAGGCACAAATGCCAGAAACAACAACTGTACTATATCAAACCCAGGAAAAAGTAATGGGACTGGAAAGGGAGATTTTCCAAAAATCAGAGTTTTTATTTCATCTGTGATATTGTTGATAAGTTGAAATGCTACCATGTGAAATCTCAGCACTTTCTTGGCTAGAAAGGCAGTCATGCTTATATAACAAATCTGGATTACAGTGGTTTGCCAAATTTAGATCATGTTTAGATTAGTAAGGATATGGTTTAATGTCTTAATGATCTCTTAATGAAAGATGCTTATAATGTCATGATTTAGTCAGGACTCACTGGACATCTTTCATAAAAGGAGAACAAGTAAGGGAAATACACCTCTGTAACCTAGTGGTTTGGGCATTTAGCTGAGGGCTGGGAAGTTTGGGTTCCAGATACTGTTTTTAGTGGGTGCATCTACCCGTGCATTAGATCTGGGAACAGTTTACTCATGAGTGAACTATTCACGAGTAAATACTCCCAGACATGTATCCGCACATGCAGGGAAGTGGGAGCAGATTGGCTGCTAATGGTAGCAAATTGCTCCCACTTCCTGGGGCCCTGCAATGGGCTAGGGCTGGGACATTGCACCCTGCCACGGGAGGCTGCTTGCTGCTGGGGTAGGGACAATACCCTACTGCCCCGGTAGGAGGGAGGTCCAAGCCCAGGGTCCCTGATCAGCGGCAGCAGACTTGGAAAGAGCTGCAGGGGAAGGGTAGGTCCAAGTGCCCTGCCCCGATCTGGGGCTGGGACCTACCCCATTCCTGAAGCTGTTTCCAAGCCCTGTGCCTCAATCAACTAATCAGGGCATGGGAAAGGGATGTGCCTCTGACTGGAAGAGTTCCCAGTCCCTGCTCCATGATCACTGGGTGGAGGCTGGGGAACCCATTCCCCACCCAGCTCCATGCTTATGCATATGGAGCATGCTCCATGCTTATGGAGCTGGGTGGGGACCAGGTTGGGGAGCTTATTCCCTGCTCAGCTCCATGCCCATTGCTTAGTCTTCTCTTGACTCTTACACAGTTAACTTCACACAGGCCCAACTTCAACAGTAGGAGAGGAGTGGAGGATGTCTCCTTCCTATGAGTCTTCTATAGCTTGGTGCTTAGGATATTTTTCCAGAGCAGTGGGTTTGAATCTCTTTAGATTTAGGAAGGTTAAGCCCAATCCCCCATTTTCACCACTGCAGTATTACATAAAAGGTGGGCACCACTAACAACACCAGCTCTGTTTTTGAGTGAAAGTAACTGTGGCAGCTGTGCTTTCCATTAAACTTAATGCTGAGGGTGGCTAGGATGTGGAACCAGCTTCCTAGGGAAGTTGTTCTTGCTCCTACCTTGGGCATCTTTAAGAGTAGATTAGATAGGTATTTGGCTGAGGCCCTGTGAGCCTGGCACTCATTCCTGCCACCAGCAAGGGGTCAGACTAGATGGCCTGCTCTAGGCCTCTTCTGATCCTACATACTACTATGATACTAACAGTGTGGGCTGGACTTGCTTTAAACATGCCTCACAGATTGGACCTTAAGTAGAAGTTAAGTGTTACTCTAGATTGTATTTTATCGTGATAGCAAAAGTTGCTCAATTGGGTGGCTCCTTTGCATTTCTAAACTTCAGAGAGGTTCAAAATGCAAGTGCCAAATGAATTGTGTAGTTTAGGAGTTTGCTAGTTACTGGAGTGGGAAGACTCTAGATCACTTTTTGTGATTTATGTACTTACAAAATCCTGTTCAAGAACTTTGTTTGCTGAACTGGATTTTGTCCTTAAAAACAAGTGACAAATAAAAAATAAAAATCGGATTACTTACAAATTAAGACAATCTTAATAAAACTCATGTTAATTTATAAATTAGGATAATCTCATGATGTTGGGGGGCTGACTCGTCATTTTCATGTTTTGGAGTGCTAGTGCTGTGGTTTTGCTAGAGGGGTGAATCAGAGGCAACAGAGGCAGACTTCTTTTTTGTCCGTTCACTAGTAAAATTAATTTCAAGTTCTTAATTTCATACTCTTTCTTTCTTAGACTGAAACTATCAAGACTTTGGCATCAAGCAGGATAGTTCATAGTTTCAGCACTGCATATAAGTTCTATTATTTGTATCTGATGGTTTTCAAGAGCTACTGATTATGGTGCTTCCTTGACATGGAAGAAATCTAGATGTTGTTCTATGCTTTACCACAGACTCTGGGCCAGAAGATATTTAGATGCCAAGGGAAATTTTTAAGCTAACTTTAGAAAAGGTATTTCTGCAAATCCCACTCTGCATCTTTTGGCACATACATACCTTTAACAATCTGGCTTTTAGTCTTTCTTAGGCAAGTTTTTAAAGGTGTTTAGGCACCCAACTTTTATTGAAGCTATTGATAAACTCTCAATGATGTAAATGTTTAAATACCTTTAAAAATCTGTCTTTCTGGGCCTCCATTCTCTCTCTTTTAACAGAGATACTAGTACTTTCTTTCCTCATAGAGCTGTTTTGAGGACACTTACATTAAAGAATAGTAGACAGTAATCACCTAAGACAGAGACATTCAGTTTAAGTTAAAGCAAAGTTTGACTGTCTGTCTTAGTTTCCAGATGGTGAAAATACTTAGTGGTGAAAATACTTATAAAATACTATGGAAAAGACCCATCTCTGCATTACATTATTTAAGTAAATTCTTGGAGCAAAAGGAACAAGGGAAAACATCAGTAAAAACACCTTCTACAAGGCTTGGATTTAGCTGAATTTGAACCTAAGTCCATGGTCCAAGCTAGCTGCTAAATCTTAAGAATTCTATTTATTTGCCCTTTTTCATCATTGTGAGGTTTTACAGATGCACACAAAGACATTTAAAGTCCAGTTAATACAATGTCCTATGAACAAATTCTAGTATTAAATACTGTAATTTAGGAAACTTACAGTATTTACCGAAGTATTTGTAAGTCTTGGTTGATACAATGAGAAGATAGGAGAGATGGTAATTGGTGGTCAAAAGAATGTCATTTACTCTTCCAGATCTTCAGTAAATCAATGGTTGGACCAAAGGAAATGCCTCCAGCAAAGAGCAAAAGCAAAAATATGCTAATTATTTACACCCTGCATTCAGCTCAACCTCTTCTAGCCTTGTGCTGAGACCTTACTGTATTTTGTATTCAGTTTCTGGGAAATAAAAGCAGGATGCTTGTGAAGTTATAGGATGTTTGACATACAAAAGGCTGAAACCAAATTCTTGAACACCTATATTTTATTAAGAATATACATGTGGCATAACAAACCTAAGGGGACAAAGTGCAATACAAGGCTATCAGATCTCAAGCTGCTGATTTCTGAGTCTGAAGTAAGGAGTGCCTAGTTTCCACTCTTTTTCTTGGACACCTCACCAGGGCAGGGGTTCACAGAACAGACCCTCCCTTACCTTACCCATCTCCCTCGTGTCTGCTGAACAATGAGTCTCCCCAGTGAAGTGAGCCATTCCAAAAGTTCTCCAAAATCTAAAGCAGGAAATTCCTTTCAGCACAGCTGTCAGTAATGGTATGAACTGTCAAAATATCTTCCCAAGGGGTTATAGAGCTGTTGCGTATGCATCAGTGAATTTTAGAAAGTTTGGTACTTGTATTAGAACTAGTTCCACCCCAAGCTACACAAGTGGACAGGTTCATTTGGTTTGGTTTAGCACTTCTAAACTCAGCACAAGAGTGCCACCCTTCAAGTACAGGCTCTCCAGATCTTCAAGGAATATTTCAGATATAAAATACTATTTTTTCCTATCAGAAACATCACCAAAATTGTGTATTTCCCAATGTGCAAATAGAGTTACATGTATTATTAAATCAGTACATGATAACTTTTATTTCTGCCCTGTATCACATAAAATCTTATGAAAAGTATACAGACTTTTTGTGGGATTAAAAAGATAAATTTTAATCCCAGACAATATGGGCTCTGGGTGCAAGGGTGAAAGGGATGGAGGTTTAGGTGGTGTTCTCCTCCATCATTCCAGTCAAGGGAAGGGAAGGGCCCGGGTAGGCGCAAACAAATTCTGTAGATCAATGTATGGCTGTACAGATATTGTCATCACTAGGTCTTTGGCCATGGGACATTATTCCAAGAAAAAGAATCTCTAGCAAAAAACAGGATCCATCTGACAAAGAGGAAAGAGCATCTTCACCAACAGGCTTACTAACGTAGTGAGGAGGGCTTTAAACTAGGTTTGCTGGGGGATGGAGGCCAAAGCCCTAAGGTAGATGAGGAAAAAGGTGACGTGGAGGAAAAACAAGCATCAGGGAGCAGCAGGGGAGGTCTTCTCATTCTTCCTGTGAAAGTAGGGCAGTCAGCTAGTTATCCCAGGTACCAGTACACAAATGCATAGAGCCTAGGAAACAAGCAGGAAGAATTGGAAGTCCTTGCACAGCTCCAGAATTATGACGTGATTAGAATAACAGAGATTTGAGGGATAGCTCAAATGACTGAAGCATTGTCATGGATGGGTATAAACTGTTTAGGAAAGATAGGCAGAAGAGAAGAGGAGGAGTCATCACACTTTATGTAAAAGAACCATATGATTGCCAAGATCTCCAGTATGAAGCTGGAGATAGGTCTGGTGAAAGTCTCTGGGTTAGGGTCAGAGGGAAGAACAACAAGGGTGATGTGATGGTAGGGGTCTGCTATAGTGGTGGATGAAGTTTTCTTCAAGCAGCTAGCAGAAGTTTTCCAATCAAAGGCCCTAGTTCTCCTGGGGGACTTCAATTTACCTAACATCTGCTGGGAGGGCAATACAGCAGTACACAGGCAATCCAGGAAGGTTTTGGAGAGTGTTGGGGACAACTTCTTGGTACAAGTGCTGGAATGGTCAAGTAGAAGCCATGCTTTTCTCGACCTGTTGCTCACAAACAGGGATGAATTAGTGGGGAATATAGTAATGGATGGCAACTTGGGCAGCAGCAATCACAAGATGGTTGAGTTCAGGATCCTGAGGAAAGGAAGGAGAGCACCAGAGTAAGGACCTGGACTTCAGAAAAGCAGACTTTACTTGCTCAGGGAACTCATGGGCAGGATCCCCTGGGAAGCCAGTCTGAGTGGGAGAGGCGTCCAGGAGACCTGGCTGTACTTTAAAGAAGCTTTACAAATACTGCAGGAACAAACCATCCTGCTGTGCAGGAAGATTAGCAAGTATGGCACAAGACCAGCTTAGCTTAGCAGGGAACTCTTCAGTGAGCTACAACACAAATAGGAAGCTTATAAGAAGTGGAAACTTGCACAAAAAACTAGGGAGGAGTCTAAAAGTATTACTTAAGCATGCAGGGATGAAATCAGGAAGGCCAAAGCACAACTGGAATCATAGGTGCTGACTTTTACTTTTTGCTGGAGGGATAGGGGCACTATGATGGACATATGGAAAGTTTTATGCATTTCAAGTGACAGCCTTCTTCTCAAGAGGGGCCAGGGCCCTCAGGCCCCCAAGTACTCAGCAGCTCTAACTGGAGTTGCAGCTAGCAAGGATTATGAAGGGTAACAAGTATGTTAGCAACAAGAGGAAAATCAGTGACAGTGTGGATCCTCTACTAAATGGGGGAGGTAACTTAGTGACAGATGATGCAGAAAAGGCTGAAGAACTCAATGCTTTTTTCAATTCAATGTTCACAGGCAAGGGCAGCTCCCAAGCTAGTGCACCTGGAAGCACAGTTTGGAGAGGAGGTGAGGAGTCAACAGTGTCAAAAAACAGGACTATTAAGAAGAGCTGAATGTATTTAGAAAAGCTGGATCCATGGGGCTGGATAGGATGCACTTGCGGGTCCTGAGAGTGTTGGCTGATGTGATTACAGAGCCACTGCCAATCACCTTTGAAAACTCATGCTGATTAGGAAAGATCCCGGATGACTTGATAAAGGCAAATATAGTGCCCATCTTCAAGAAAGGAAAGAATCAGCCTCACCCCAGTCCCTGGAATAATCATGGAGCTGGTCGTCAAGGAATTCATTTCTAAGCAGTTGGAGGATAAAACAGTGATTAGAGTCAGCATGGATTCACCGAGGGTAAGTTGTGTCTGACCAACTTGATTGCCTTCTATGATGACATGACTGGCTGTATGGATAAGGGGAGACAAGTGAATGTGATATACCTTGGCTTTAGCAAGGATTTTGATATGGTCTCCCACAACATTCTTACAGGCAAGCTAAGGAAGTACAAGTTGGATGAATGGACTATAAGGGAGACAGAAAACTGGCCGGATCATTGGGCTCAGAGGGTAGTAATCAATAGCTTGATGTCTAGCTGACAACCAGAATCAAGTGGAGTGCCCCAGGGTTCAGTTTTCAGGGCTGTTTTTGTTCAATATCTTCATCAATGCTTTGGAAGATGGGATAGAGTTCACCTTCAGCAAGTTTTCAGATGACACCAAGCTGGAGGGAGTAGTAGATGCAATAGAAGGCAGGGCTAGGATTCAGAGAGACCACAAGAGATTGAAAAGCAAGAGACAGCACCTCACCAGGACATCATGGCTGGCACAATAAAATTCCTTGACCAGTTAAGTTCTGTCAGAATGTGGAATGGACCCAGCAGCAGGAGGGAAATTTTAAATTTTAGGAGCTCCCTAAATGACTGATCCCCCCCCCGACCTCTAGTGACCCCTATCTGTGATCATCCCCACATAGTGGCAACCTCAGTGACAGGCACTGTGCCTGCAGCTTGTGGCAAGTTAATATTGGTGCCTCCTGTCAGATTATTGCTCTCCCCTCCTGTATGAGCTTCACTATCTTTGTTAACGTTAGCATGTTGTTAAAGGGTTAAGTAATGATTGTAAAAGGTACTGCAGTTGCAAAGAACCTATGAGTTTATTAAGGGTTAAACATTCATTCCACTTAAAATGAGTGGGAAGCTTCAAGGTCGTTCCAGAAAGCTCTCTGAAGGAAGACCTCTGATTGGTAATCGAGGGGAGTATAAAAGACCCCCTGCACCAGTGTGTGGTGTGGTGTGTAGGTGATTGACTGTGAGGAGGGAGGAGTGATTTTCTTGTGATCAGAGAAGGGAGGAGAAGGCCTCTCAACTCTGCGCAATCCCCTTGAGTAAAGTTTTCCTGAACAGACTGATTGTCTGGCCTTGCTCAAGGAGGCCCTTAACGCTGTTAGGGGAATCCCACAGGCCACCGAGGCGCTGCAGTATGCCAAGACCAGGCTGTGGTTGCCACACCGATTATTGCACCTGTACCTGAGAACTTGATTATGCTGCTGGGTCAACCTCTTGTACATAAGTTACTTCAGATTTTGTAAGTAAAGTTTTATTTCTCTTTAATTAAATTTGGTCTCCGGAGTCCCTCTCTCACCCACTCCACCCTGGATCCAGGCACACCTGGGTTGGCTCCACTACCCAGTGCAGCGCTCTGCCTGGTGTGCACCTCACACGTCAGGCCTTCACTGTCACCTGAAACCGCCCGCGTTGTGACACAGCTGAAGGGTGCACCTCCTGTAGCAGGAAAATGAGAGCATCAGCCTGCTTTAGGAACAAAAGGGAGGGCAAGACAGAGGGGGCACAAGGAGAAAAAAGAGCCATTGACAGGTGATGAGATTTTAGTTCTAAGTGGGTGACATTACGCTTTAGGGATGAAAAGACTAGGAAGACAAAAGATGCGAGTGGGGAAAGGGGGGAAAGCCAATGATGGGTGATGGGTTTTTATCTGTTAGTGATTTGCTGATCCTTCTATTGTAAATTGGGGAAGTGAGCATTGTGTTCCTGTGTTTTTCCTGTTCTGCTTTGGTTTAGTGGCAATAAAATTAATTCTTAGGTGAAATTAAAATGAATTTTCACTTATATCTGTCTGCTGACATGGCAAGGGATATAGAGGCTGGGCCTTCTTGCATTCCTCCTGGCCCCAGGTTACAACCCCACTGCATGGAGAGAGGCAAGACAGAAAGAGTTCAACATTTTATTGAGCTGCCCATGTCCCTGAAGCTGGAGGCAATAAGGAATGCATTGATGCTGGCGGCCATGTACTTCTCAGAAGCAGGGGTAGGTAATATAGAACTGCAACAGGTGGCTATCCAGCCAGTGGCAGAGGTTATATGGCAAACCAGGCTTGTCCCCAGCAGCATCATAGTTCAGTGTCCCAATCCAGAAGCACAGGTGTTCCTGGGGCACTGGGAAGATCAGCAGGAGCTGAGGCATCCCTCTGCTTGCATAAACAGATCATTGTGCACTGCCTGGGGAACACACACTTGGGGCACACTCAGTGCTATGGCACCTCCCTGGAGAGGGGGGTGGGGAGGGCGGGGCATGGTCAGCTCTTTGCCCAAGTTTTTCAGGACCCATAGATGCCCCAAGCCTGGATGCTGTGGCTGTGCAGCAGCAGCAGAGCGGATGGCCTGCAGGGAGAGAGCGGGGACAGCGGAGTCTGTTGCTATGGCAACTAGGAAGTGGGCAGGGCAGACAGGCTGCCTGTGGCCAGTGTATAGCAGGGTGACAGCCCCACAGCAAGTGGGTATGGGTGGCTCAGATAGAGGCCACCTGGGCACAGACCTGCCCTCCAGGACAGCTTATCATGATCCTTGGCCACCCTTGCACTGACATCTTATCTCTCCAATGTTGCAAACTTGCACAAAAGGCTTTTGGCTCTTGCCTGTAAAGTGCCAACATCTAGATATGGGGGAGAGACTGCCTGGCTCTGTGGAAATACTGCCTCAGAGTTGCCCACCGCCACCCCCTGTTGAAGCTGCCCATGCATGCTGGCTACACTAGCAGCACAATAGGGACTGGTCCATCAGTTGGTATCCTGCCGTGGATGGCCAGTGGTGGCTACCGTAATTGGGGCTGCTGCACTGTGTCAATAATATTTCTTCTGAGCGCATGCAGCTTTGCATTATTCCCCAGCCAGCCCATCTAAGATGGGGAAGCTTAGGGAGGCATAGGCTTTCAAGGATCAGAGTTTTATTATTGTGACCAGACAATGACACAATGGGCAAACCAACCCATCCCACTTGGTGGTGGGATGGCCCATAACTTAGCTAGGGTGGGGAGCACTAGTTGGGTGTGTCCTCTGACCACATCAAGTTAACTAGATATTAGTGTCAGCAACCTCCTCCAACCATCCATAAGCTAGCAACCCCCGCCCCCCCCTTCATCAGTCCACCTCTTAAATAGAGAGAACATGAAATTAGAAATCCAACAAAACAAATAGAAACCTTTATTTAAAAACAACAAACATAAAGAAAAGGAAACAAATGAAAGAACAACTCTTTTAAAATAGTGATTCAGTACTATGATTAACTATGGGTTATTATAACTTTGTGAATTGTGAAAAAAAACCCAAGCACAATCACATTGCAATTACTATTACAATTACTATAACAGTCCATTGACTGTAACAGTGCATGATTCATGACAAAAAAAAAAAAAAAAATCAATAATTAACTCTAACTAAAAGAACCTTGAGCTAGGGTGGACTTTCATTCTGAATCTGACCTAGAACTATTGGATTGCAGGGCATGGATCCACACCCACTATTGCTGCTTCCTGGCCTGATAGGTGCAGGGGCTGATGCAGGACCTGGGCTGATGACCACCAGGGATAGAATCATTAGTAATATGTCCGTCTGTGGTTGCCAGTCCCGCCAGGTCTCAGAATGCTTCCTGGACTCTGCGCAGTTCCTTTCATGCTGATCACCCAAGATGCTTCCCATAGCATGATGGACCTACCTAACCAGCTGACACAGACACTGCTTGCATTCGCTGAGGGCATTCTGTCTGCTGGTACAAGCATCGGGTGCAGCCTACCTTGGTTGTCTGTGTGTCCTTGATGGCGGCATTGGAATCAGAGCTGAAAATCAAGAAATGCAGGAATTAAAGTAAATTATGGATGCTTGCCACTCTAGAAAGATGTGCTCAGTGGATCTTGTGAGCAAAAAAGAAGCAATTGGACCAAAAAGACTGAGAAGAGGTGCCTGGATGCAAGGGGCTGCAGGCCCTGAGTGACTGTAAGAAAGTGCAATGCCACTGCAAACAAGTGGCTGCAAACAAGTCCGTCCTCCCCCTCTTCACCTCACAATCCAGCCTAATCGCAGCCATCAGTTCAGGTGATAGGTGACTATTCCAAGGTTACCCAGGGCTTCACATATAAGGTGTGGAGGTCAGCGACCTTGGTTATCCTCCTCCTTGGAACCAGCAGGTGATATGATTGGAACATTTCCGCTTTCTTCTCCACTGGAGTCCCTGCGAGTTGCAGTCCTGTCCTCAGGTAAGGATGCCCTGGAAGTTCAGTACCTCATTGTTCATGCCAATCCAATACTTCGGCTAGCGGCTGAAGGTGCCTGTAGTGGGCCACATCATTCAGTGGGGTGCCCTGCTGCTGCGCTTCGGTGACATCCTCGTGGAAGGCAGCCCACAGGAGTTTTGTCTTGACTCGGCACCGAACTGCAGTTTTGCTGTGGCTCATCTAGGTACAAGTGCCAGATGGCCTGCAGGCTGCATACAAAATGACGCACAACATCAGGTTTCTCAAGCACCCACACCAGGCTCCTTATTTCAGCAAAGGTCTACTAGACCTAGACCTATGTGCCTCAGTCCACTCTGTTTAGACATCTTGGAGCAATAAGGGGTACCTTGGGAAGCTGTGCACTCAATTTATAAGTTTTGAGGTGACCTGACCAAGGGAAGTTCACCCCCACACCCCGATCCTGTTGTGTCTGGGGAAAGTTTGCACAGCAGACATGCTCCACCACTGTTGCAATTTTGGGTGCCAGACAAAGGGGTTCACCTGGGACATTTTGGGGCAAGGCTGGGTCAAGACAGATGGGGGGCAGTGGCTGCATGCATGACAACTCTATGCATCTTATGGGTATGCTCATTCTGGATACCATGGGACAGTGCCAGGCTGCCCAGTGGCCCATGTGTCAGGATATCTCTCTAAGCGGGACATGATCTAAACTGCTGAGCATTTGAGAAATAGCTAGTGAGGGAATTATTAACCACAGAACTCACCCACTATTCATAAAGCTGTTGCACTTTAAGTTTGTGATCAGGTTCAGAGAAAGCTACTTGTTGATTTTAAGTAAAAGCAGTGAGCAAATTAATGGTGTTATGGGAGGTGGAGTTAAGCTACTAAAGCACTGCTAAGCATATCTTGATTTAGAAAACAGAAACTTATACTGAATTAAAGTTTTATTTCTGTAAATAAATAAATAAAAGAACAACAAAACAGAGAGCATGGAAACACTGCTGAATGCCCACTCCCCTCTCTCACAACTAAAAAGAAAAAAATGAAAGGAAAGCTGTAAAATGCTCCCTTTAAAGTCTTCTTCCCCATAAAGACTGGAGTCCCAGCAGAGCAGGGGCAACCATCTGCCACAGAACAGGGGTGAACCTCTTCATGAAAGAACAGTCATGCTGCAGGGGAATAAAGAAGATGCGAGGGTTTTGACTCATACTCCCAAAATCATTTTCCTCACTTCTGCTTACAGGTTATGAAATCTCCTAAGGGAGATTTCCCCAAGTCTTCTCTGGGCATACCTATCCACTCAGTGCAGCGACATATCCTTGTGCAGGGTCTGGGTCTCTGCATTGGCCATCCTCAAGCAACTCACAGTTGGAGGGCAATTGGAAGAGAGATGGGAGTTAGCCTGACATGTTCCAATGTAGCCCGCGTTACCTAACTTGTACTTTCATGCTTTCCCCTATTATCATATGACCAAGCCCCACTACAATGGCAAACTTACCACTGACTGCACTTGTGCCTGTTTCATGCTCCCAATGTTGCAGCTGGTTGGAAAGGGGGGAGGTGAAAGCATGACCACAGTGGGTGGCAAAAGAATCACAATGGGTGGTGGTAGTATCACCACTGTGAAAATTCATACAGGAAGGGTTAGGGGTGTACAGGAAAGTGGGACAAGAATGGCAGGGGGGGTGGATTATGGTGCACAATGGGAGGATGGCAGTAGTTGAGCCTCCTTGCTGGACCCAAGCTCCTTGGTTGCCTGGAATCCATGGCTGGGGTGGGTGGCTGCATGTCCTTTGGGCCGGCGTGTCTATGTTTCTAGGCTGTTCGACCAAGAACTGCTGCTAGTCTCTCAAAGCAGCCTGCTGAACTTTGAGGACCAATTAAAGTCCTATTAGGTGTTAAATGCTCAGAGCACAACACATCCAACAAGGACAGAGCTCACTTGCTCTGATTCTGGTAGACTGAAAGCAGGACAGCTGTCTGGACAGCAAGGGAACTTTGGGGGTCCATAAACCTCATATTAGGTGTTAAATGCTCAGAGCAGAAGCCTTCAATAGCATGCTTCATTGTGCAGTATTTCTTTAATAGCACTGAGGGAGTCAGGGAACACAATGCACTGCATTATCCCTGATAATGGAGAAGGGAGCACATACACAGCAAACACTGATCGATTTCCAAAAAAGATCGGGATCACCTCAATCACCCCTGACCACCCCAATCACCTTGACTACCCCAATCAGCCCAATCTTCAACCTCCCAACACACCCTAGGACACAGCTGTCAGGTCAGTGAGATAAGAGAAGACAAACAAAACAAAGTTTCATTGAATTATTTATTAATGAAGTAAGAAAAAGAGGTCAGTAGAAGATTGATTCATATCAGGCACTGCAGCTACACCTGGTGTACTAAAACATTCATTATATACAAATACCTGCAATTGATTACACACCTGCAAATTGTAGCAACATCTGGTGGACAAAGGGGCTTAGTACACACAATTCAGTAAATGACCGTGTACACGTGATAAATTTGCAAACTGACACATTGCAAACTAAACTACATTGGGATGTGGTTTAGTCTGTAACAATCACTAATTAAAACCCCATAAAAACTTCATGTACAGGTAAAATGAGACACCATTAAGCAACACAAAGGGGAATTTTCATCACGTGTACATCGTCTTGGCATCACACATACAGACGCCCTTCTTTGTTAGAATGGTAAAGCAGTGTAACAGACTGCCTAGGGAAGTTGTGAAGTGTCCCTCATTAGAAGGTTTCAAGAAGAGGCTGAGAAAGGTAGTTAGCTGCAGTAGCATGAAATTATGCAGAAGGCAGGGCAGAGTGACACCTTAGAGATAAGCACTGGTCAGGGGGGATTTAGGAATATAAATGCTTAGACTGTGCTGTCAAAAGCAACAGGTGGAACAATTGGAATCCCAGTGAAGAGTTCTGTGGTGTACAGCAGGTAGGTGGAAATTAAAAGACCGTGTTCAGCAGGAGAACAAAGCATAGCTCCCCAATTGGTTTGGATAAGAAAGAGTATTAAAAGGGAGCTAGGATAAGTTTACAGAAGTGACAGGTTGATATAAAAAGGGAGTTCTGGATTTTATATGTTAGGATTGTGATGAATGGAGTTAGGTTTGCAGTCCCCAGTTTGCAATACAGAATGAACAGTGTTTGTTTATCCCATGCTTTTGGACTTCACTGGTTGCCATGAGCCTGGGAAGGAATATTTTCCCTTTTCTTTTGCTATGCTTATCAGTGTTTCTGTTCACCTTCATTAGAAGCATTAGGTATTAACTGAAGCCAATGCTGGCAATTTTGACTGGGCTGTGCCACTGCTCCTGTTGGAATTAAAAAATCCAAAAGTTCCTGATTAGAGAATCTTGTTCCTCCATTCAGGGTCAGACCAGTGGTCACATCTGGGATCAGGAAGAAGTTTTACTCACTGGTCCTACTGGCATGGTAAGCAGGTTCTGCCACTTAAGCAAAAGCAAAAGTCAGCACTGATCCACAGGGAGTAGAATAATTAACAGGCTCCAGGGCATGGGCAGTTGCAGAAAGTTACCTGATAATTGGGTAATATCTAGGAACAGGGTTCATGGGGAGCCAGGAGTTAAGGCTGGGGTTACAGTAAACTGACTTGAGACTGGAGTTCCAGGTAAGCTGGATACCCAAGCCAAGGTTAGCAAGCACTAAGAGTCAAAGCTGAACTTAGGCTGTACCAGGATTCAGAGTTGAAGCTGGGAAAGCCAGGAGTTAAAGCTGGAGCCAGGGGAGCCAGGATTCAAAGCCAGTTTCCAACAAGAAAGTCAAGGGACTGAAGAAGGGTCAGAAGCAAGCACACAAGTCTTTGCCTGGACAATACACTACTAGCTAGGATCTAGTAGCGTATTGCCTGAGCCTCAGGAGACTGGATTTTGCGCTTGCCTAGTTAGGACCTATGCTGGGCTGAGGACACTAATCCGAGCTTGCTGCAGTTGGAACTTGTTTCCCTGCAGCCTCAAGAGATAGATTGCCCTAATGATTCAACTGAGACTTACTGGGCCATGGGCCCTGATGTGAGCTCATTACACCAGGCTCCTAGCTGTTGCTACTCAGTGGGTGGATCTACATATGCACATTTATTGTGCAGTAACCAAAATTATTGTGCATTGTGGGGGGGTGTCTACACATGCATGCCTGTATTACACAGGCAATGTGGCAATTTATACCAACTTGAGCATAAATTTAAAACTTACATAATGCAGATATCAAATTTACACCCAAGTAGTTACTGAGCAGTAACACTGTGTGTGGACTGACTTGGAACTAATGTTAGTCCTAAATCAGTCCACACACAGCATTAATGCGCTTTAATGCCTACACATGTAGCTGCCAGCCTATTCCCGCTTACTGTGCAGTTATTGTGCAGTAAATTTAAGCCAGTATAAATGCCCATGTAGACATGCCCAGTTACTTACTAAAAAGATGATAATTTCTCTTTCTTTTGCCTTTCAGAGAACAGAAGGGGTGGAGAGGGAGGGCACTCATAGCAGGAGGAAGGCAGGCTGTACAAGCAAATGCAGCAGGGTCCTGGGCCAGCTGTGGCAGGCAGCTGGGAGGCTGCACTGGCATCCACGGAGCCCCAACCTGGCTCACTGTGCACTTACACCCACTGCCAGCAATGAGCCAGGCCAGGACTCCACGGACCCACAGCTGGTCTGGGAACCTGTTGCAGCTGCTTGTGCAGCCTGCCTGGTTGGGATGGCCTAAAACTATGGTTTAATTACCCTGATTATGCCTGGGAAAGCCATAAATCCATTCTTAATGCATGGATTAATAGCTTCCCTGAGCTTAATCAGGATAACTAAGCAGTGGTTTTAGGCCATCTGGCAATCTGAAGGGCGGGGTGGGACTGCCTGAGCCCCTTGGCAAATCAGATGTGTAAGCAGACCCCATGATGCTCATCCCATGAAAATGGTGGGTGGCCACAGGACCTGTCTGTGAAATAGGCCAGCTGCCTCCTCAGGTTTGGTAGACCCCTATGTCACGGTGTGGGGTCCTAAGGGATGGCTGTGATCTCCCCAAGGCCCCCTTCCCGTTCCCAGTTGGCCCAAAGGGCACCCTCACTTCTTGCCCGCCATGTTTTTAATGGAGATTAAATATATAGGAGGCTGCCTTATGTCCTCTTGGACGCAGGTTGCTGTAATATCTGATCCTGTGGACTCCCAGACCCCTTGTGGGTCCTGTTCTGCAATTGGGTGCTTCGAGGCACCCTAGACTTATGGGCTATGCGTGGCTCCAACCACCCCTTTACCACACCCCAAGCCTCGCAGATGGAATTGATGTTGCTCAGTCACTGCCTTGTTATAATCTGGGCCCTGTGCAGCCCTGGTCTCACCCTGCCCCCTTTCTCTGGGGGCTTCTCCAAAATGCTGTCCCCCCTCACTCGGTCTCACCACACCCATACTGGGGCTTCTCCTCAAAGTCCCCTCTCTGGGGCTTCTCAACTGCCCCCCTTTCTGGGGCTGGGGTCAGTGCACTCCAAATGCTACACCCTCATTGGTGCTGGGGTCTCCACACACACGGCTGTGGGTCCCCTATGAGGCCTCCTCCTTCCCCAAATAGCCTCACCCAAACCACCAGTCTTTAAGCAGCAACAATACACAAGCCCCTGGGCTGTAACATAAATTAAAGCCACACAGCTAAAACATCATTCAAGCCTACCAGGGAATACTTCATCCCACAGCATTGTCAGATGCTGCTCCTGCAGTCAGGCTTCTCCTCTCTTCTGAGAGAGCTCCTTCCCCCCTTGGCTGCTGGTAGGGAACTCTCTCTGGCCTCAGCCCCTAGGGCTTAAGGGAGCCAGGCCCTGCCCCTTCAGTCAGCTGACCACTGGCAGGCTTGGGTCACTTGCTAGCTCCAGTTGTGGCAACCCACAGCTGGGCTCCTTACTCACTGCTAGGGCTCTTTCCCCTCTTTAGGAGCAGGGCATCCAAGCGCTCTGCGACACCCTAATTATGTCTAATATCTGCACACAAGATTTAAGGGATCCACAGCTTGATCTATGCTTCATATATTTGCCTACTCATTGAATTTGTTTTAGCCAGAACTCAATAGAAAGGTAGGACTTCCTAAATAAGCACAGCAAAACAATGTCACAAACTCTGCACTAATAGACAACTGTACTGTAAAAAGCTAATGTATTCATGTAATAAGGGGAAAAAACAATTATGCTAAGCTTTATACTCATATAACACCTTTCATTTAAAGTACTTGACAACTAGAGGAGACAACTAATCGAAGGTTTTTCTGAGAGAGGGTCTGATGCTTAAGGCCTATCACTGTTAAAAAGAAGTATCTCCTAGGGTGAGAAAAGGGTAAGGTTCTAAGCAGCATCACTATAAAAAATTAGTTTTGGCTAAGGAAGCCAGTGACAATCCGTTTTATTAGGGGAAAATGCAATATGCTGCTATTCATTGTGCCTTATTCGTACTTAAAAATACCATTTATGAAAATGATGAATACAAGTCAAAGCAATTTTTGCATTCTTACCACATAACACAAGTTCCCCATATATACACAAGGCCCTAAACTAGACTAGTCTAGGCTAATGCAAAATAAATATAGATAGATAGATGCAAACAGTAAATACCTATATTTTAAAAGTGAATGGAAGAAAAAAAGAGAAATCTGAATCAAAGCTTCTTTATAGCAGTCTGTACTGTATATTGCCCAAGTCAATACTAGTAATTATGAGAAAAAAGATGTTCAGAACATTTCTAATTCTTCTAGAATTTTGTTATCTCAACCTGTCTCTAAACACGATCCTGTGTTTGTTTGCTGGAGTTTGTCCTTCCTGTTTCCACACAGAGTGTTACTGTAACGACATAACCTCCCTGGTTTGACATTTACTGTAGCACAGAGGTTCAGCTTATTCCCAATGAGACCTAAGAAGTGTTCAGGTCTTGTCCTGAGCCTCTGACTGGAATGAATTTTACCACCTAAGCTCCAAACTGCACCACTTTGGAAAACTGGACTGTCTCTGAGGAGAATTCTGGCTTTTAAGGAATACCTTTGTCATCACGCCTACGTATTTTATGGCTTTGCTCTCACATTGTGGTCTTCATTGTTCAGGTTCATATAACACTCTTGAGTCATAGAAGAAAATAAGTTGTTATCTGGCTAGTTCTCAAACCTGTTTGTAACTGAACTTGCCTTCAACAAATTCAGAATGACAATGTTTTATTTCATTTTGCAGTTTCAGCTATTAAATACAAGGCAGTTAATGTACAAGCTGTTCCAGTACATGCAGTAGCAATTAAAGTAATCTTCAAATACATTTTAAATTTTCAAAGCATCCACTGGTGTTTTTAAAGAACAGCTAAATATTATCTCTTCAGTAAGGTGTACCAGTTATTTTTTAATATATTTACTTGGTTCTAGCTTATTTTTCCAGTTGCTCTCCATGTATGTGCACTTCTTTTCCTGTCTACGCTGTATTAAAACTTATTTCCACTCATCCATGGGGCAAGATTAACAAAGACACTGCCATCTGTTCCTAGACAGAGTTTCTGTCATGTAATTGTTGACATGTAAAGGGTATTTTATATTTTGCTTGGACGCTAATTGTGCTTTCTTTGGATTAAATATTTTAAACTGAAGTATGAAAATAGAATTAAGTATATAGGTCATAGCAATTATTGCATTATTTACATTACTAAACTACAAACACACGGCCTTTGGCCCCCAGGGCCCTGGCCAGCAGAACCCATCTCCTGTAGATTTATTTGGTGCTTTGAGATACTACCAACAAACTTCTAAAACTTTTCTGCATGCCACCGTGCCTGTGGTTTGCTGCCAGAAAAAACATTCAAGACATGTTCATTTGGACACTAATGTTTCTCAAAGCTTCTTTGGTATCAAAGCATACAAAATGTTCATATCTGAGGCCTGACCACAGTGAAGTCATGCAAAATACTCAACCAGCAGGATTGGGCCCTTTAAAGATCTGCACTATGTTTTCGTGGCATACAATCAGTTTTTTTCTTTCAATACGTTGAATAGGTCGTTAGAATCATAGAAACTTAGGGTTGGAAGGGACCTCGGAAGGTCATCCAGTCCAACTTCCTGCTCAAAGCAGGACCATCCTCAACTAGATCATCCCAAGCAAAGCTTTGTCTATCTGGGTCTTAAAAGCCTCCAAGGATGGAGATTCTTTAACCTCTCTGAGTAATCTATTCCAGTGGTTTACTACTTTCATAGTGATAAAATTCTTTCTAACATTGAACCTACATTTCCACCACTGAAACTTGAGACCATTGCTCCTTGTTCTGTTGTCTGCCATCACTGAGAACAGTCCAGCGCCGTCCTCTTCAGAACCCCCCTGCAGGGAGTTGAAGGCTCCTATTAAATCTCCAACCTAAATAAACCCAGTTCCCTCAGTCTCTCCTTAGACATCATGTACTCTATCCCCCTAACCACTTTTTGCCCTCTGCTGGACTGTGTCCACTTTGTCTGCATCCTTTCTGTAGTGAGGGACCCAAAACTAGACACAGTACTCCAGTTGTGGCCTCACCAGTGTGGAATACAGGGGAGGAATCCCTTCTCTCGATATGCTGGCAACACTCTTAATAATGCTATTAGCCTTCTTTGTAACAAGGCTACACTGTTGGCTTACATTCAGTTTATTGTTCACTGTAACCCCCAGGTCCTTTTCTACAGAGCTGCTGCTTAGCCAGTTGGTCCCCAGTCTGTACTGGTGCATAAGACGGTTCTGTCCTAGGTGCACGACTTCACACTTATCCTTGCTGAACTTCATGAGATTTCTTTTGGTCCAATCCTACAATTTACTGAGGTCTTCCTGAACTCTAGCCCGACCTTCCAGTGTATCTACTACTCCCCCCAGGTTGGTATAATCTGCAAACTTGCTGAGGGTGCACTCCATTCCACCTTCCAGGCATTGATTAAGATATTGAACAAAACTGACACCTGGGGCAATAGAATCAGGACTGACCCCTCGGGCACTCTACTTGATATCTGCTACCAACTAGTCATTGAGCCATTGACTACTACCCTCTGAGCCTGATGATTCAGCCAGTTTTCTGTATCCTTTGCAGTGGATTCATCAAGCCCATACTTCTGTAGTTTGCTTGTGAGACTGTTATGGGACACCGTATCAAAAGCCTTGCTACAGTCAAGGTATACCACGTCCACTGTTAATCTCACATTCATCAAGCCATTCAACTCATGGTAGAAGGCAATCGGGTTGGTCAGGCATGACTTGCCCTTGGTGAATCCATGCTGACTGTTCCTGATCACTTTCTTCTCCACTGAGTGCTCCCTGAGGACCTGCTGCAGGATTCTGCCAGGAACAGAAGTGACCTGTCTGTAGTTCCCCGGATCCTCCTTCTTCCCTTTCTTATAGATGGGCACTATATTTGACCTTTTCCAGTCATCCAAGACATCTCCTGATCACCATGAGCTTTCAAAGATAAATGCAATCACATCGGCCAACTCCCTCAGCACCCTCAGGTGCCTCCCATCCAACCCCATGAACTTGTACACATTCAGCTTTTCTAAATAGTTTCTAACATATTTTTTTTTGCCACTGTAGGTTGCTCATCTATGGGCAAGATGCTGCCTCCCATAAACTCTTTTTTTAAAATTTTTTTTGACTGTGACCCAACAAGCACTTAAACGTGGAATTAACTTAAGCACAAGTAGTCCCATTTGTTTTAGTCACCCCATTCTCAAAAAGAATTTAAGCATGCATGTGTTTGCAGAATCAGGGCCATTGGTTTTAATGGGACTACTCATATGCTTAAAGTTATGCAGGTGTTTAACATGGTTGTTGGACTGAGGCCTTAAGTATTTGAAAATAACAAGCCACTGAAAGTGTTATTATGCAATATTATGTGCAAGTACAAACTCAATTACCTTTCATTTTAAAATCCCTGTTAATAACTTTTTAACTTCATGAAACCATAGTAAAACATACTAAAATATCATTGCTGTCACTTGTATGACAAAAAACTCACTCATTTCAAAATATACTGAAGTATCTTCATTGACTGCTACTGTGCAGGGAAAAGTAATCACCACTGTGTCAAATCCAGTCAAATAGGTCTTTCCTACTTAATGTTTTCTTTTCTTTTTAAGATTTCTGAAAAGGCAGTTTAGTTTTGGGAAGAATATTAGTCCTATGAAACCCCAGTGTATTTTGCCACTGGGAACATCAGAATTATTGTTCTGGAAATTATGAGGCAACACATTTTTTAATTTTTCCAATAACTTTTCAGACAATATTCTAATTCATAATTCCCCATTTTAGATATTTCCATCTGTTTTGACATAAATGTTTGGTTAATGCTGTATTCCTAAAGGGTTTCTACAATTCCTAGTGACTTTTATAAATGCATTCTGATTCCCCATTAAACACAAAAACTCAGCCATATGGTGTGAAAGTACTGTTCAGCTTGCCAGAAAAAAGCTTGTGTAGTACATGAATGCTTACATTATTTATAAATATTTATAAACAACTATAAAATTAGGATCCTAATTATACAAAGATATAACCTATTTTCTTACCGCAAGGTACACAGCTAATTCCTTTGAAAGTCTGTCCTGGAACTAGACCTTTTACTCAGCTTCATCCTTTTCTATGCAGCCAAACCCACCATGTGTGGGTTTTTCACAGGACAATCTTGAATATATTTTTAATAGGAAAATGTGACTGTAAGCACATAAAAATTGGCAAGAGGACTCAGGGGAAGGGGAAGTAAAGCTACTTTTAGTATTTTTAATTGATTAAACTGATAGTGTTTAATTGTTAACAACCATATGGGCAGATGAACATTTCCAAATAGATTTTATAAATGTTTTCTAACAGGTGTTATTTATCATCATTGTAACACTAGCAGTAATAGCACAACTAAAACTCGCAGTAAAATAGTTAGTTTTGCATGTAAACTGTATCCAAAAGAGAGGGGGACAAAACCTATCTTAAAGTACCATTAAGGCTAATATTTAAATTACACAAGAATCGGAGAATTCTTATATCTCATGCCTGAGTTACTCTTTTTATATCAACTTTCTCTGTGTCCCTAAGCACATAATATATGTATTTACATGAGTTAGACTGGAAACATGTGTTTCATTGTATTGAAAGCATCAAGGAAGGAACAAAATGTAATAGTGTAGACTAATTGTGCGCATGTTTCTTACCAAATGTTAAAGCATGCAAGCTTCTTTTTGTTTACGGGTAATCTGTATATACTGAAAAAGACTTTTTGGAGTCTTATTGTCATGCTCTGCTTATTCAAATGCATGATGGCACTCTGTTAATAAATGTATAGATTTTATAAAAGGAAATGGATGGGGAGGGGGGAAATAATTTATTTAGATAATTAGTCTGTTTTCCCCGTAATGTTTGAGAAACTGCAAAGATTATAAATAAGCATACACTGTTTATAATGTTTATAAATAATAAACAGTCCAAGGGCAGAATTCAGGCCGTGCAGATGTATAAGCAACTCCCATCTAGGTGTATGTATCTGGTAGAGAGATTTAGATGTATGCATCTGACAGCATGGGTTGACTTGGGTTTAGTCAATAAACAATAAACTAGATGTATCTAAGGAGAAAAAGGATTTTTACCTTTCTGAAGGAAATTAATTATAAGTCAGTCTTGAGAAACAATTATAGGACTCTTTCTGCCCTCTAGAAAACTACAAGATGTTACTCAATGACAAGGCAGGTATAAGCAGAGAGCAAAGCCTAATATGTAAAAAGTATGTCATTTTCCCATTCCTCCCTATACGTCCTTTCCATTCATTTGCTACCTCCTGCCATTAGATTGTGAAGTCTGGAGTGGGTTTCTTTTATTTATTTGATTGTTTTACATTTGTTTACAACTTTCTGTATGACTGATCCTGCAAGTTTTTAAGACCAGTAGGTGCTACTCTCCTTATAGTATGTACCATATTTACTCATATGGCCCATACTCTTTTTCCCCAAAAATTAGTCTTCCAAGATTAAGTGCATGTCTTAATCAGGGAAACTGATTTTCCGCCTAAAACAATAGCAGTGGCATGTCCACGCGGACAACACTGCGGGAATCAACTGACTTTATTGCTCATTATAATCTACCTGGTTTCTGTTAACTGTTCTTCACTAGGCAGATGTTAATGACCTTTTTAATGGGCTTGATGTTCCGCTAATCAGATGATCCTTTCATCAGGATTCTGTTGAACAGTTTGCCGTTTAGCTATTGCTAGTCTCTCTTCTATTTTATAGCTTACAGCCTGTTTTTTGCTCTTTCCAAAATCCTAAATTTGCCCATGGCATCCAGTCCTCAGCAGCATCTAGAGTTTCAGCTTCTGGCAGAGCAGCTAAGAGCTGCTGACAGCTCAGTTCTGAAAAGGATTAAAATTGTAGTTTTTTCCTAAACAGGAAAGGGAGGGTTAGTGAGCTGAAGATTAGGCTGTGTCCCTACTGTAAGCAGCCATAACTCTGGAAAGATCTTTCTTCCTTCATTCTGCCTTTCCAAAAGCAAGGCGCAGGTCTTATTTGGTGTTATACAAGAAAATATAGTCATTACTTATACTGTGAAAGTATTAATATAGCAATGTATAGTACAATACAATAATAGCAATACGTCCAACGTACACCAATAGCAACTGTCAAAAAAGCAATTAATTCAACTGAACAGAAATCCTGCTGGTGCTGCCTGATGGAGCAGAAAATAAAGCAGGGTGCTTCTATTTTAGGCAGAAAATCAGCTTCCCCACTTAAGACAAGCAACCCAATTTTGGACGGGCTGGGGGTGAGGGAAGCAGGGAAAAGTTTGTGTGGTGGGTGAGTAAATGCAGTGATACTTATGATCATCATTTCCATACATAGCAATGAAACTCGCTCTTGGCTTTCACACAAGAGGGGTCAATCAGGAGCATAAAAAATGGCACTTTGATCTCTGATAGTCAGAGGCCAACGTGCCCTTTGAATGTTCAGCTAAATCCTGGCTAAATGAAGCTCCGATGGTGCCAGTCACCCTGACGTGGCTTCCAGGAACAGGCACGGCAGCCGGTGCCGCCTATCACTCGGAAACACCCCTTGGTGCAAAGATTGTGGCTCATTTTAGCTCCCAAGGGACCGCTTCCCCAGGTTATGATTGCATCCCCTCTCTTTTATTATTATAATACAAAGAGCTCAAGGAAAGGACTGGAGAAGGGTAGTGGGGAGCTTTTAGCTGCACCAAGGGTGAAGACCCACTAAGGAAGTATGGGGGCCCCTAAAGACGTAGCAACTAGTTTCTTGGGTCAAATCCTAAGAAAATAAAGGAAGGGAGCAAGGTCACAGGCTCATAACAAGGGGGCTGCAAGGGTGCTCACTGCCCTGGGAGCTGGGGAGGAATCCCAGGCATTAGTCCCTTGCATGATGCACCCTGGACTTGTACACACCCGGCTTTTCTAAATAGTTTCTAACATGTTTCCTTGCCACTCTAGGCTGCTCATCTATGGGGCAAGATGCTGCCTCCCAGATACTCGCTTTTATTTTTTATTTTTTTGACTGTGACCCAACCAGCCCCGTAAACCGAAGCACATGCCAGGCCCACGCTGCACGTGGTGGGCAGGCTCTGCGTCTCCCAGCGCAACCCCAGCAAGAGCAGCTACCCGGCACACTTGGCGCATGCGCAAGGGGAGGCTCAGGCGGCCGGGGAAGGACCGCGCCCGCGAGAGGGGCGGGGCCGGGCACAGCGCTCGAGGCCGGGCGGAAGAAGCCGAGACGCGTGCTCTTTCCGCCGGCTGCTTCCGCCCGGCCTGGCCGACGGTGCGCCGAGGGCTCGCGCGGGGATGCTGGGCGCTGCCGAGCCGCCGCCGGGGGAAGGTGCGTGCGCGGCCGCGGGCCCGGGGGTGGGCGGGGTCAGAGCGGCCGTTGGCGCCGGGGCCGCGCGTCACATGTCCGCCCCCGGGCTGCCGCTCCACCTCCTGCTCCCTGCCCCAGCGCCACGCCCGGTCTGCTGCTCCGCTTCCTGCTCCCTGCCAGAGCTTTCTGCTTCTTAGCGCAGCTACGGCTCTGTTGTGTGATCCCTGCCCCAGGCGTCCTGCCCGATCTCCTGCTCTTACAGCTAGCGCTTTGGTTTCTGCCCGGTCTGCCGCTCCGCTTCCTGCTCTCTGCTCCGATTCCCTAGCTGATCTGTGCCTTCTCTTCCCTGCCTGATGTGCTGCTCTGCTTTCCGCTCCCTGCCTGTTCTACTTGCTGCTTCCTGCCCATGTTCCCTACCAGAGCTACTGCTCTGCTTTCTGCTCCCTGCCCTGTGCTCCGAGATCCGCTGCTCTGCTTTCTGCTTCTTGCCTTGCGAGACCTGCTGCTGTGTCTTCTGCTTCCTGCCCCTCCTGCTGCGACTCCGGCCAGGGGATGAAATTTGCCAAGGAGATTAAAACGTTGGGGACGTTTTAAGGCACTGATTTGGTTTGCTCCTGGTAGGGTTCGCGTTCAACCCACCAAGCAGTCGAATGAGGCAGCTCTTCATCCAGCAGCAAAAGTTAAGTCTCCCTTTGTAGAGCGAAGGCTTGGTGTTTTCAGGCAACTGAGACATTTCAGGCAACTGCCCCCTTCCCTCCTCCCCCAGGTGCAAGGGGGCTGTCCTGACTTCCAGAGCAAGGGCTGGGCTTAAATTAGCACCCTGTTCATCTCCTACAGCTTCTAATTTCTGACAATGAAAAGTTCCTACATGAATTCAAATGCTACCTGAGGATGGCGGTAACTTCAATAATGAATTAGCATAGTTTTCTTAGAGCTTCGTTAGGACGGTAGGAGCTGTTCACAAACTTATTCAACTCAATGAACTATAAAGGTCTTTACGGTTGTGGAAATGTAAAGTAAAGCCAGTCCAGCGACCAGATGTTATACAGAATGAGCCCTGGTTACACATATTATTACCCAGCTAAAAACTTGTCAGCAGTAGAGCTCAAGGATCCTTTTTTCTCAGCCTTCTCCTAAGATGAATTGATAACCTTCCATTTATGAGTCTGTCTAGCAGGTTTCTTCCCATTTGGTTTCATAAATATGAGTGTATCTTGATTCTGGAAGCATTCTGCATTGTTCTTGCCTTACCTGAGGGACAGATTTGTAAGGTGTAGGCTAGCATGTTTGATTATCCATACTTTATAGGAGTTTACCGTAATATGTGCATGGCTTTGGGACTGAAAAGAAAAAAAAAAAAAGCATTCAGTTGTGGTTCTGACAGCAGTGTTTTAATTTGAAGTTTGTATATTGCATGGGAATCAGCAAAATGAAGTGTCAGCATAAAGAGTAATGATCTAAGTTAGTGCCTGGGTCCAGAGCAGAAGGAAGTAGAACAAATAGTGAGAGATGGGGAAAGCTGAAAAGGAGAAGGGAAGGGAAGAAGGAAAGCAAGGTGGTGCAGATGTGGGTCATATACTGCAGCACTTCTCAGTATTCATTGTGAGCAGGGGATTTTCCTGAGTTGGAAGCAAATGGTTTGGCTGCAGAAGAATAATTGCTGAAGAAAGGGAAGGTTGATGCATGAAACAAGAATACTGTTTAAGCAAAATGGTTGTTCTTTCTTTAGCATCTGCTGCTGCTGCTTCTCTTTGCAACCACGTCCCTCCTTTCTGTCACTTGTCTTTTGTGTACTGATCTTCTCCGTGTTCATCGATTGTTACTTCATTTGTATATCATCTCCTTAAAGCAGTAGTCTTTGCTAGAAACTTTCACTGTTAATCCAGCACAGAAAAAACATTACTAGAACACGAGTGCTGCTTGGAAATGTAACCATCATATCATGGTGATTGGGTCATTTGGACCTAGGATGAAGAGACTTTAGGTGTGTAAGCTGGGGACTGAGTTTGGATAGTCAGAGCCTTGCAAGGGGCTGTCAGTGGGAAGAGAACTCGGTGTGTGTTGTCAAGATGCTGATGCCTGAAAGTCTCTTCAGTGTGTCCCTGGCGTAGAGGGAGCACAGGCCAGATTCTGTTCCACCGCATGTTGTCAGTGGTAGTGGATTCAGGTGCCTAAACGTGATTCTGTTTCATCCTGTTTGAGTCCCTGAAAGTGAGCAACCATTCATGTCATCATCTGACCCTTAAGATTGATCACAAAAAAAACGAGGAGGAGGAGGACCCACGGTCATAACAGCTTTTTCAGGTATTCCGGCAGGGTGGAATAGGATCAGATTTAGGTGCCTAAGGGCTTTGTTTCTTTCCTGGAGCTCTTATTACCTGGATTGTCTCTAGTTTAACACCCGAAATTAGTTAAGTACTTCTGAAGTGTGTCACAGAGTTGCACCATTCCGGGGCAGAATTGTTTCTGATGGGGATCACTGCTCCCACACAACTCCCCTGTTGAGCCTGGCCCAAAGTGCGGCAGTGGTGATGAGGGCAGTTGGGTGGGCAAGTTAAACCTTCCCTGCCTGCTCCTCTGGGACAGACCACATAGGCAGCCCCAAGTACGTGGGATTGGGAGGGAATGGGGGGAGCCCCAGAGAGCAGGAGCATGGGGGAAGCCTAGAATGGGACAGAGGGGACTTCTTAACTTTTAGCCCTCCCGGGCTCTGCTGTCATGAAGTCACTGCTTCAAACTCAGGCTAAATTCATAGATTGTTAGGGGCTAGAAGGGACCTCACAGATCATCAGGTCCAGCCCCCTCGCTAGCACTAACATTGATCAACATGTGTACAGCTCAGTGTAAAGTGTCACGAGGTCCTGAGTCTGGTTTGGTGACTAACGTCTGGAACAGGTTCTGGCCCATGGTTCCTCAAATGCTGTTACGTGGGAGTGGAGAGGCTGTGCACCAAGATGTTTAAAGCCTCCTCAGGGTTCTGGTCAACCCTTTTAGCACTGATGTCTTGAGAGAGAATGGGGGACGGGCCTGCCGGGAGAGGAGAGGACGCTCTGCCGCTGAGCCAGGTAAGTCGGGTGAGCATAGGTGGTTGTAGCTTGGGGGGAAACAAGTGGAGGGGGGAGGCAGCAGTGTGTAGCCTCAAATGCCTCTATACAAATGCACGTAGCATGGGAGGTAAGCAGGAGGAGCTGTCTCTCCTGGTGGCTGTGGAAGACCCAGATTTGGTTGGGCTCATGGAAACCTGGTGGGACCCGACCCATGAC
>JAGPOW010003642.1:14205273-14228015 GCA_030014935.1 Caiman crocodilus
CTCCTACCTTGGGCATCTTCAAGAGTAGATTAGATAGGTACTTGGCTGGGGTCCTGTGACCCTGGCACTCGTTCCTGCCATTGGCGGGGGGTCAGACAAGATGGCCTGCTCTAGACCCCTTCTGACCCTAGATACTATGATACTATGAAACACGAAAAACTTCCTGCTCCTGTCTGCTTGCTCAGCTCCAGTCTCCCTTTGCATCTCTTTTGTGGATCATCAGTGTACAGACCATTTCTTTGCCACTCTCAGTCTGGGCCACTTCCTTTAGGTCCTGTCACATCTACCCCATTCCTATCAAGCACATCCCTAGCTGTTTTCATTATTACCTTATGATTTGCTGTATTGTAGTAATACATAGGAGCTCTCATCTCCAACCCATTGTGTTAACCACATTGCTCCTTTACAGCTCCCATTTTCCCATTATGCCTGTTTCCTCTGATTTTTGTCACGGATTTTCCCTGCATTGTGTGCAGTGCTTCCAGCAGTGACACTCAAGTATTCCCTTTTCCTCCTCATCCTCCCCTACCATGTTTTGCTTTCAATATTTGAATCGGTGGTTCTCAGGCTCCAAAAATGTCAGCTCAGACTCCAAAAGTGTCAGCTCTTGGCTTTCACTCCTTTCTTGTCTACAGAAAAATAATACAGCAGGTCTTGTGCTGCAAAGAACTCAGGTCACAGCAGCTTAGACATGGTTTCTACACTTTGGATTCCTTTTTGAAATTCCTGGGTTTAACTCTGTGTAGGTGTTTTCATACCTAATATTGTGTGGCATTCTTAAAAAGATCTGATGGCACCCTGGCTGAGAATTGCTGATTTAAACTGAGCAATTCTGATTTGTATGGAGGTTGGGAGGGAACTAGGATGGACTTGGTAAATGGAAGGAATGTGCCGGCTGGCGGTTTGGCGTCAAATGTGGCTACGTGGATCCTGGGTGGCAGAAAGGAGTTATTAAATTAGAGTGGGTGTGTTGTTGAAAGTGAGTTTCACATATTCCACAGACAAAATGAGTTGTATATAAGACATCATAATTTTCAGCATATGCCTGTTCCTTTCTGACCTACTTTGTCCTGTTTTGATTGTAGCAAGGTGGTGTCAGTATTAGCCCTTTTGACCCAAATCATTGTCCAAAATAATTTAGGATCCTTTAGAGCTTGTTCCAGGTGGAAAAAGAAACTGGGACTAGAAGTGGTTATTTCTTTGTTTCATTCTTAAGTATTTACAAAACATGTAAAGAGCCTTTTTTCCCCCTAATCACAGCAGGAATCAAACAACAAGCAGCAAGAGACTTTGCACTCACTCACTCACGGTTTCAGTTTCAAGCTTTGTTCCTGTCCTGATTTCAATAGGAAGCTTTGTTTTAGCTATTTCCAGGGGTTTAAACTGTTCCCAGTTCTTATTTTGACTATGCCTTTGCTTTCAGTGAGGTTTAATTCAACCTAGAACAATACCTTTCATTCCTCTCCTTCTCCCCCTTTCCTTCAACAACCTGTGGCTGAGTTTGACAATCAGCTGATTGTCGGCCCTGGCTACACTGTTAACTTTATGGTTGGTTTGTATGGTGCCTTAAAAATGTTTTCCATTATGTATGGAACATTTTATGGTTCTTATTCCATTTTGTGGCACCTTGAATTGGGTGCAGGTACACATATTAATATGTTAGTCATGGCATAAATGTAAGATAACATGAACATGGGGCCACAAACTACCCATTTTGTTTGAATGGAGAACTCAGTCATTTTCTAGCCTTAGTTTCTATACCTATATTCCCAATTTTGTGGAACAGCCATGTTGAAATCCTGTCTCTTTGGTGCCTTTTCAGATGCATGTAACTCATCTGGGAATATTTTGTTAGTTAGAACTTAACCAACATGGTTGCTGAACCATTGCTGTTTCATAAATGGACTAAAATGGAAACGGTGGACCTGATCTTCATTCTTTGTTACAGTCTCTTAGAAGACTTAGCTCTCTCTTTGGTCTTGGCTCATCTGGATCTGGAAGCCCAGCTGGGTGTCTGTAAATTGGTCCATTGCAGTTTTGTCTTGGTGCGTGTGTTCCTTAGACATAGTGACTCTTATTTGAGCTGGAATAGCTGTCCTGGGCCTCTAGGTTACAGATGGGTTAGAAAACTGTTATAAATGTTCAGTTTTGCCCAAATTCTCTGGTTGGCTCAATGCTTCAGCTAGGCACCTGATTTGCACTGTGGTTTGAGCCCCTTTGATTTCCTTCTGAGCTCATAGTTTAGCTCCTTAAACCTTGCTGCAGCTCATCTTCCATAGCAAACTTCAAGTTCACCATAACTTTTCTCGTTTCTCACTGTTCCTGGAAAACTTTGTGGCCCATTTTATTCAGACTGCAGATCACCTCATCAATCCAAGTGTGCTCAGACCAGAGCAGACTTCTCCTACAAATATTTTAATCTTTTGACTACAAGTCATTTTTCAGGCTTCTCTTTCTGAGAAACCTCCAGGCTATGTTATAATTCCTTTGCAAAATCTCTGGCTCTTGCTGTTTATAGATCATTTTACTATCTTGGTTATGTTCGTTATCAAAGAGCATCTTCCTTTATTTGTTAGACATTAAATACCCACTGGAGATCCTCTATCCAGTTACTTCAGATGCTTGAATGGCATCACAAGTGCATTTTATTTAAGCCAGTGGTTCTCAATGGGGATCTTCTCTAACTTGTGAATTATGCATCACTTCATTTAAAAAATGAATTTATTTAAGTGTTTAGTGTCAAAGAGGCTTAATGCAATCCATATATTATTTGTAGTGAAAACATTGCAATTTCTTCTTAATTCATAATTCTCTAAGTGTTTACTGTAGATTAAGCCTTGCATCCAAGTGATTGTGGGGCAAGGGATGGGAGTTTAGAAGAATCCTGAACATTTCCTATTGGAGTCTTAGGTGGATCCATTTAAGTGGATTCCGCCTCAGTGTCTAGCTTTCTTTTTTTCAGTTGGCCTTTGAAGGCACTTAACCATCCATTTATTCTATAGGGAACATAGGCACTCAACTCTCCACTTAGGTGCTGCAACTCCTAACTCCTAACATGTAGGCACCTAGGATTAGATCTAGCTCTAAGCAATGATGCAAGGATTACTTGCATGTAATGATATTAAAAAAAACAAGGCCAGGGTTATGACTTGCCAAGTCTTAGTTTGAAAAATACACCTGCTACCCTTTGATAAATGATTCATTTGGCAAATGCTCAAAGCTGTCTCATAGTTTATCTTGATGACATTTTAATTCATAACTAGCTAGCAGATGTACATGCACACTTTTTGCCTGACACTGATGCTTAGGAAGGTATGGAAGGGGGGTGGAAAAACAGGTCCTACCAACACATGTGATATCCATTTGGACATTAACAGTTTCTAAATATGTTGCTTGTCCCCTTCCACTCATCATGTTCATGACAAGCAATAGTCTCTGAATTAAAGATGTCACTTGAATGTTTTTTTGTGTGGCTCTTTTTCCTTTCATACATCTGTTATTACATAGTATTACATAAACAGTGTATTTAGACTATGATTTTGGGAAACATTGATATTCAGTTTTAAATTGAAAGATGCACGTACACAATTTCTTCAAGTCTTTATAGCTCTAGATAACAGACATTTTCTTCCATCTTATAAATATTCTGGGACAACTTAAGGCAGTGAGAACACAAGGAATGAGAGACATTGGCATTCAGTGGCTAAGGCAGCGGTTCTCAACCTTTTTGGACTTGAGGTCCCCCTCCATAACTTGTGAATTGGGTGGTGCCTAATTACAAAAACTAATTTATAGAGTGTGGTGCTTGCGCCTTGCAGAGGGGCCTCACGGTACTCCTACTGGAGGGTGGGGGACTGTCTAGGCAGAGACAAGCCTGAGCCTGTGTTTGCATGCTTATCTTTTAACACCTCTCATCTCCTCACATCTCAAGGCACCCTTCAAAAAGGTCTGGTGGTGTGTAGGCATGTACATATGTGCATCGCTTGTATTTATTGTGTTGAAAATGTAGTATGCAATTAAGTGTCCTGTTAAAGCAGAAGAATATCCCGCTTCATTGGAAACATTTTGCTTTCATTGCATTCTCATTTCATGAGTATGCACACTCATACTGGACTGAGTATGCATTTTGTGAATATGTAAAGCTGGGGTTTTTGCCTTTGTCAAGCCCCCTTCCCAGTTTGAGGACAAGATTATGCAAGAAGCATAGTAGGTGGAATGATTGTGTGCTTTGGCCTGATACATCCACATACATTTCTGTCAAGCCCTAGAACATATGCCACACAACATCCTGAGTTAGTGGATATAAAGTATCACCTGAATCAGACCTTTGTTTAATTCACCAGTGGAAATGGGGACTGTGTTTCTTCAGTTATTTATGCTTTAATGATGGAATGCATAATGTAAGGGTGCTGCTTATACATTGATACTGACTGTTCAGTTGTAACAGTATCTTTATCTGTTTAGCAGCAAGCATGAGACGGGTCTCTGAAGACCAGATTCCTCTGCATGAAGAATTCATATACTGTTGTGGAGCCGCTACTCAGGTCCTGAAGTGTGGGCCCTGGAGAGACCTCTTGAATGGAGAAAGTACAGATCTCCCCAGGCTCTTATTTCTGATTATTCCTGGTAAGCTTTTTTTAAAAAAGACTACACTTTTTAATTAGAGGAATGCTGTTAAGTTATATTTAAACATGAAAAAAAAATTACTTGGTAAATTGCACAGGGAATCTGGGTACTATTCTTGCCTCTACTTCAAAATCCCTCTACTTAGTTTTGTGTATTAATTGCACAATCATACTTTTTTCTAGTTTCCAAATACTGGCACTGTCTCTGTTACAAATGGTATGGCATCCAGCTGCATTTGAAAATGTTTGAATGCATTTTACTGTTATTTCCTTTCAGCATGAGGTTTAGGTTGCATCTGCCCATGGATTGTCTTGTGCAATTCTCCTCCTGGCTGTTTCTCTTTCTTGGGTTTTTGTTTGTAACCATATCGCTGACTTGTTAGCTTTGCATGTATTCCAGTCAAATGATCAGAAGAGGGAAAAAACTTGTCAGTAAATCTTTAAAATAAAATATCCTTACTTTAGGGATAATGGTTTTAAAATTCTAGATTTTCTTATTAATCATATCTAGTATGGCTTGTATTTTAAAATTTTAGGGACAGCTGAAGTTAATGAGACTTTTGCAGTTGGCATTAGTGGAGGCAGAATTCAACTTAGAGTGATCAAATGTAGCATATCAGTTTAAGTATCCAAGTGAATTCAGTAGTGACTGATTATTTGGAAACAGTTTTGATGTTTCTAACTTGCTTACCATGGCAAAGTATTATATTTAAGATAGAATACTAATTGTAAGGAATTGCACAGTATTGAAATAAACGACCCTCCTATTATCAAGTTTGCAAGCTTATTATGTATTTGACCTCAAAGTATTTTTTTGAACTAAACTTTAGCACAGTGAAAATATGCTAAGAGCAAGTTAAAAAAAGCCTTGTTGTTTCATGGTTTGCATGAAAACAGCTTCTTTGTGTTTGCATCTGTTGCACGAGTAAAATGATTGAACGTGTAGACTTCTCATTACCTCCTAGGTTTAGGTACCTAATTGTGATTTTTCTGGTGTATAATTGGGCAGAAGCCTATTAATGTACAATAAAATAATCAACTCTTGCTACAAGCCTGAGAGTTTGCCAGTAAATAGGAAGTCATTGGAGAATCTGGAGATGATTGAAGAGGCCGATTTGAGATCCACATATTCAACTGAAGACATGACAAACTGTTCTGGGAGAAAGGACTAGACCCTGGTGACGTCAGGTCACAACTCTTTCGCTTTGTCTCGCCTGTCCACCTCCATAGCAAGAGGTGTCTTGCTCATTATGATTGATGCTTTGTCATACATCATGGCAGTGAGGATGTTTTGTGATTAAGGCACTGAATCCTTAGTACAGGGAACTCCAATCCACCGACCCGACCCTTCAGCACAGGCTGGGCAAACCCCGGACCAAACTCCCTCTCCCTTCCCCCCACCCCCGCACCCCTATTCTGAAGATGGCACCAAAACTGCATGGGAACAGGAAACATCTGCGGGTCTGGGGAATCGCTGTAATTCATGGTGCTTCTTGCAAAGCTCCATGAGTTACAGCAGAGAGTGCATATTCGTCAGCACCCCATGTCTCTCAGGTCTTGGTGTTTAATATTGTATTTTTTCAGACTGGTCTATAAGATCGCTCTTATTTTGCCCATAAAATAAGACCTAGACTTGCTCTAGACCTGTGACTATAAGTGAGTTGGGAGTATAGGATTTGGTATGGGAGCTGATTTGTCAGGCATCATTATGATGTATCCTGTTCATCAGAGCTGGTGCTATATAAACACAGGTGCAATGCTTGTAGTGTTTGCTTGAGCCAGAATGCTTGTGCATTCATTCTCCTGTCCTTCTAATTGATATGGAGGATCTTCTGAAGACATCACTAGTGATATTTCAAAGCTTTCAGGTGTTTTCTATGTCATCCAAGTTTTACACCTGTACAATAGGTTAGAAATAACTACAACCAAACAAGAATTTTGTTTGGGTCATGATTTCATAATTATCAAATACACCTTTTGGATGTCTCCCAAATCGTAGCACTAGCACATTTTATCCAGTGTTGAATATAATTGTCTATGTTTACTTCTTGGAAAATTTCGCTACCTAAAGGGGGGAAATGCTCAACATTCTCTAAGCACTGCCCTCTAATTGTAATATGCAGCGGAACAGCTGGCTGGTTTGGTGTGGGTTGCTAAAGTATCTTGGTTTTTGTGAGGTTGATATTGAGTCCAAGCATTCCATGTACTTCGCAGAAGCAATTAAAAGCGATTTCATAGATTTCATAGACATTTGGGCTGGAAGGGACCCCAGAGGATCATCAATTCCAGCCCCCTGCCCGAGGGGCAGGAAGTTGGCAGGGATCCCAGCAAGATAAGCTTCATTTGAGTGGGCAAACATGTTGCAATTGTCAGTGTGTTGAAGATCAGTAATGGGAGAGTTGGTTATTTTGTACTTGGAACATAACTGGTTGATGTTAAAGAGATTCCTGTCCATGTGATGCTGGGTGCTGACTCCAGATGGAAGCCTATCGGCAACGAGATACAGAATTGCTGTGATACAGCTGGAAAACAGTGTTGGTACAATTGCACATCTTTGCTTGACTCCAGTTCTATTAGTGAAGGGTCCATTTCCAAGCCGCTGCTTAGGCCTGTTGCTGTCATGTTGTTATGAAGAAATCTGATGTTAACACATTTTGATGGACATCCAGATCTCATCAGGATCTTTCATAGGGCAAAGCCTGTAGTCAGTTCAGCAAAAGGCATGTAAAGATTTGTTGCTTGACAGCTGCAGAAGAAATGCCACAAAGATTGTGTCTGTTGTATCTGAGTGGTCTGAAACCGCATTGGGACTTAGGTAGATCTTTTCAGTGAGGAAAATGAGTCCACTGAGGAGAATACAGGTGAGGGCAGGAGTGCAGTACCATGGTAATTTCTATGGTCTTGGCTGTGTATGGTTACGATTCTGGCATCTCTCAAGTCACTGTGAATCTGTTTGTGTTTCCAGATTTTCATAATTATGGTGTGTCGTTGCTGAGAGCTTTTATCCACTGTGCTTATACATTTCGGCTGGTATTCCATCATGAGCACGTACTTTGTTGTTCTTCATCAGTTTAATAGGCCTTTTTGGTAAGTTGGCAGATCTTTCAATAGCTCCACAACTGAGATTCTGATGTTGAAGACAAAACCACTGAAGCCATTTCACAACACCCCATTAAAGGGTGAAAGTACAAGTCACTTAGTAGTGAGGTGTTGTGGAATAGCTTCAGTGGTTTTGTGTTCAACATTAGAATTTTTGTTCAAGAATATTGAAAGTGCTCCTTTCGGTGACAATAGTGGAGCTGTCCTTAAAGAGCGGTGGGACCTCAGAGGGATGGCTCCTTATATGCTTGGCCCATATATAGCTTTTGTTGTGCTGGAGAAAATTACATGTGTTGTGGCTGTCAGGAAACCTTTGAATCTCTTCCACTTCGTCTTCCCACCACTTGTTCTTTCATGCTCATATTTTTCTCTTGGTCTTGGTTTTTATTGTGGTGATAAATGCTTTGCTTCTGTTTGAAGCTGATGCCATTCATCCTGGCTTTGAAGTCTCCTTCTCCTGTCAGTGAGAGCTTGAATTTCCGTGCCACTGTCATTGAACCAGTCCTGGTGTTTCTTTATGGAGAGACTTAGAGAGCTCTTTGCACACCTCATGGGTGTCCTCCTTGAGGCTGTCCCAGTGATCAAGTGTGTCAAGATCATCAAGGACATTGGAGAGTTTCTCACTAAGGCACTGCTGCAGATGATCTTTTTCTTTTTTTCGTTTTTTTTTTCTAAAGCAAGGTCTTCTAGACACCCTGCAAAAAGAGAACCTGATGTGCCATACTGTCTACTCTTACGCCCAGAAGTAACAGCCAACTTAAGTAACTATTTCTCCTGTTTGCTGTAGATGTGTTCCTGAGCATGGACCTGCCTTTAGGTGAAAGGAGAAAAAATAGCATGTAAGACAATGGAATGACAGTCCACATAGATCAAAAAAGACCAGTTTAGCTGCAACTCTGCAAACATCGCATTTACTAAAGGGAGACTCAGGAACAGATGCAAATGAAACATTCATAACATCCTTTCTGTTCACGCAGTCTGGAAGCCTTTACTAACAGCTGATTGACATTTTTGCTGTTATTTTCAGCCTTGAGCATACATGTTGGAATTCCCTGACTCTGAAAACAGATTTTTGGAAAATAAATGGACTATTAAATAAAGTATTGGATCACGGGATAATGAATGGTAGGGGGGAGGGGGGTGCATTTCTGGCAGGCACAGACCTAGCTGGAGATGCTGAGGGCCCTTGGCTTTCTCCCAGACCCATATCCTAGCCGATTGCTAACTGCTAGGAACCAGAAGGTCAGTATTGCTACTATAAATAATACAAATGGGATGGGAGGGGGTAGTGACAGACAGAGATCCCTTTTATGTGCTAAAAATGTAAAAGTTAAATGCACTTTATCATGGATAGGTTGTACAAGAAATAAGTCACAGACTGGATTGTGTAAAGTATGGTCTCAGAGGGACTATGATTTTGTATCCAATTATGTGAACTATCTTTTATAACCCCTTAGTAGGAGGAGTTAGCTGTGTTACTCTGAAGTCAGGCAGAAGGCAGGGTAGAGATATACATCTCTGATTTAGTTACTCTGTAAAGTACAAGCCTTCACAACATCTGATGAAATGAGCTTGGGCTCACAAAAGTTGATGAATCTTTTGATTTAGTTGCTCCATAAGGTGAATCTCTACCCTGTCCCTCAGTGGGTTAACTGCCTTGTAGATCCCTATTGATCTATTCCAACCTTCTTGGCAAATGTACCACAAATTATCTCTAAATGATGTATCTGTTAGTTGCCAGAGTGCCTCATTGCCCGGCCTTCTGACTAGGGTTATAGCAACTAGGATATGATTTCTGTCAACATGAATCTTAGCGGTTTTTGAACTGAGATGTAAATATTGACTGAGACAAAGCAGATGTCAGTGTTTTCTTCAAGGGATGATGAATATTGATGGTTGGTGAAACAAGGACCATGCATTTGAAGGATGCCTTCCAAAAAGATTACAGGAAAAGGGTGTTAAGTTTGGAAAGTCAAGTACTCAGAAATTAGAAAATGTTCGATTTAAGATTTCTCATGCAACCGTAGTTTGGTTCCCTTGTAGGTGCAATGTGATGCAGGCTTAATGATATAATAGCATACTGGGTTTTTTTCTTAAACTTTGGTCCACCCTCTTTAACACTTATTTGCTTCTCTCTGTCTTCCCTTTATCCTATTACTCCTGCCCCAGTCCCACCTTCTCACCTCCGTCTGCTCCTCACCTCCGTCTGCACAGGCTCTTCTTTGCCATATCCTGTCTCTCCTCTGCGTTCAGGTCAGGGTGTCGGCTCCTTGTTGTCTGGGCAGCAGCAGGGGAAGCATTGAGTCCATTTTACCTTTCCCTTAATTTGGCTTAAAAATCATGACATTAAAAAAAAAAAAAAAAGAAAAAAAGAAAGAAAGCAAGAAAAAAGTTTTTAATACTTCAAGGTTCATATTTTCAGGTTTGCCCCTGCAACTCTGAAAACTGGAAATGTATCTCACTATAAAAAAGGGAAAGAAACCTCTCCCTAGTTCTGTCTCTGGGTTGGAGTTTCCTTAAAACCTAAAAAATATTATGGAACACCTGCAAACTGGCAGTGCTGCTCAAATAATAACCAGAAATATCTGGAAATCTTTGTGTTATGACCCTGCTATGACTTTAAATTTAACAATTTTCACCTTGAGATTCAGGATTAACAGACTGCCATTGTCTGACCGAAGTGCTGGTATTTAGGTTGCAGGTGCTAATAGTGGAGTTGAGTGAATTATTCTGACTTGGAAGTGCCGTGTAGACATCCTATTAATTGTGCGAGTAACTCAGGTGTTGCATGTTAGATGCAAACATGCCACACATTAAAGCAATTTATCACTATTAAAAAGAGCAAACCTATTTCAAAGAAGTTACTGTTTAAATGTAGAGCTTCACTGTGGTGGGTAAGCATGCCTTAATTTTGATGTCTGGCATGCTGGCATTTAGGCTAGAGATAAAAGTGAGAGGCAGGGGCAAATGCACTGGGCCAGCCAGGCACCAGCTCCTCCAGCTGGAGTATGCCCAGTGTGGAGGGAAGTGAACCCCCCACTGGGGGCTTTTTGTTCCCCTGCAGTCCGGTCTGGTGGGCTGGAAAACGCAGGGCATGTTTCTGAAAGAGAGAGAGAGAGTTTCATTATGGAATTAAAAAGGACAGTTACCTTTTGTACAATGACAATACCCAATATATGGCTGGATGAAAAGGAGGAGCAGGAAAGTTTGTTGTTTCAGTGCGTGAAAAGGAAAGGGCTTGACTCATGGACGCTTGGGGCTTTTCATGGAGTGGATGGACTAAAAGATGCATGTAAGACATACATGGTGTATGCTACTGGTGGTAAGCATTGACCAGGGAAACAAAAGAAAAGCAGCAGCCAGGTGGGCTCTATGGATGGCTGCTGAGGAAGCACAGGATGTAGCAGTGCAGTCCCAAGAGGAGGTGCAGGCTTTGAGAGACCAGGTTAGGGATGTGGAAGAAAAGATTAAGCAGTTGAAAATCCATCACTGTCAAATGATTGTAGAGGCTTTACAGGCAGTTGTTATACAGAAGGCAACAGAACAAGAAAGATGAATTAAGGAATAGACTTGGGTCTCTCTTTATGCGAGGTTATTTTTTTGGAATAAAACCCTCCCATAAAGGGAATTCGCATAAAGCAAATCCATTATTACATGTAATTGGTAGAGATACATACGAGCCTCACTACTGCCCCCCTGCCCCTCCTTAACACAGTACAATAATTGCTGCATGGAGAAGCTGTGAGATCTGTGCTGCAAGCAGCAGCGTGCGCAGTGGGCGTGCTCACCCTGCACTTCCCTGGCAAGACCTTCTCCCCGTGGCCGTACTGTTCCCTGCTTCCCTGCCCCAGGTGCCTCGGTAGGCATGACCTGATGCAGCAGGGAGCTTGTAGCCTCTCCACACAGCCCTGCTGTTCCCAGCCGCTCCGGGTCACATCTGCCGGACTAGAGAGGCACCTGAGGCAGGCAAGCAGGGTGTCAGGGAATGGCATCTGATCATCCCACACTGCCCTGGAAACACACTTCCTGTGCCTGTTGCACTTTGAGGGGCACAGCCATGTGCCACAGGAGACACGTGGCCAGAGAGGTGGGGTTTGGGGCACTGGGACCAGGCAGGGAGAGGAGCCAAGCAAGGCCCAAGGCCCGCTGTCCCCATGCGCCCACCCGTTCCCCTTAGAAGCGTGCACGACAGCTGGGAGCCAACCCTCCCCCTCCTGCAACAAGCCACTGGAGGCTCTGTCCTGCTCCCTGCTGGGGCCCTGCAGCTGCACACTGCGGCCCTGGGCCCTAAGCACCACCCCTCCAGCTGGACAGCAGCCCCAGCCCAGCTACAAGGGACACAATCCCTCTCCCCTCCCAACTTACCTGCTGGAGCTGCCTTCAAGGCTACTTGGGGCCACACTCATGTACCTTCTTCCACTTCTTCCCAGCTCCCTGCAGGCTGGAACTGTGCCAGGCTGCAGGGAGCTCATTGCTGGCCGACTTCGCATAGGATTGGATTTCTCACACACAACGAATTCTCATGTAAATAAGGTCATCGCATATAAGCAAATTTGCACAGAATGCATTAGCATAAAGAGAGACCCGAGTGTAAATGTAAGACATTGGAGAGTGAACTTTGGCAATTTTGAAGAGAATCTTGCTGAAGCACAGGCAGGAATATGGGCAGTTATATGGGATGCTAAAAAGCAGAATGGGTCAAAGGAAAACCACCAGCGTTGTCGAGAGGCAATTTATAGCTTTCCGGGTCAGCTGCAGGAGAAGCAGGGAGCAGTGGTGGCCGTGACAGCTGGTTTAAGGCAGCCTGGTAACTGGAATGAAAACATTTGGTTGGATCGAGATTCCCTGGACCCTGGTGGAGGTAAATGCTACCTGAAGATGGAGGTAGATGCTATCTGAAGATGCTAAAGCTTTGAGTCCTTATGCTTCTTTGAGGCAGGAGTTGCATGATGTGAAGGAAAAGCTGGAACAGTGTCCTATGGCTCCAGTAGTGACATGGCAGATTAAAAAGATGGAATAAACTCCAGCTGCAGGGGGAGCAGGAAATGGTAATGTAGCAGATCAGCAGCAGCGCAGGGTAGAACAGACTGTCACTAACTGCTTCTTTAGCACCAGAACAGGTGAGAGCACCAGCTATGAACTTAGGTCCGTTAAACAAGGATACAGCCATTCAGCAGTTTGCAGAGTGTTTGGATCAGACAGGACTGATTGTTTCTGATTGCCAAACTATAGCCAAAGCTAGTTGTAATTCAGAGATCTGGTCAGTGATTAAAGTGGCTTTGGGTGATGGCCAGCCAGTTGGAAATAACTCATACAGGTGGGCTACAAGCATTTTGACTGCATTTTTAGGTGCTTGGATAGTGTTCAGTTATACTTTATGATAGTGCAGAAACCCATAGGAGGTCCTGAATCTTATATCCAGAGGAAGCAGTTGTTAGGATGTGCATCAGGTTTGATTCCTCAGCTGGGAAATGGAGATTATAAAACTTTGATTTGAGATTCAAGACCACCCTAATAGAAGAGTTGGTTGCACAGGAGAAAAGTCACTTTAGGACCTATTGATGAAGCTATGCAGTGGCCCGAGTTGAAAACTTGCATTTGAAAGGCAGGAATAATATACAGGGAGAATGGTCCTAAAAAGGAGGTACAGAGTAAGGGTGATAGAGGAGAACCACTACAAGCAGTTACATTTAGTGACAATGGACAACCTTCCTAGCAGTTTGGCACTCCTCAGCACAAGTTGGGATTCAGGGAAAGAGGTGCAAGTAGATGTCAAGGACTCAGAGGTAAGATGAAATATGGAATCCAGAGAGGGTCAGAATGAGGAAGGTTGTGATTCCCTCTGGACAGAGGTCTGGAAGAAATGTATGTGTATGGGAGAAAGATGGAGACAAGTGGAGTGGGGAGCCCACTAATGCATTGGTAAAGAGATTGACAGGGGTCATTTGGGCATAGGAGCTAGCAGAAGGAGCAGAGCCAGACCCACATCAGTCAGTTCAGCCTTCAGCACTTCCTGACTCACAATAACGATGCCCCACTCCACAAATGCCTGGGGGCTAGTAGGACAGGTTTGTTTTGACTACTGGGGGTGCCCATGCCCAACCATTCAGTCTTTAGTGGGAGACAAGGAAATGTGAAAACCCTACATGCTGATTGATACTGGAGCCTCTATCAGTATTTTGAACAGCATTGGGTTCCAGATGGGGTTTTGATTTACCCCAATCATTTGCAACTGCAGTCCTATAACTGGAGAGTTGGAAATTCAAGGAAAAGAGTTGGAGGACTCAGCAGTAACCCAACCCAGTGTGACAAATAGGAGGGTGAAAGTTTTGGGAGAAATATGGCATACAGAAGCATAAGGCAGGAGGAGACGGTGCGAATGGAATTTTAGGAATAATGGCTTTGCAACAAGGACGAGTACTGCTGGATTTAGCTAATGGGTGTCTGTGGAAACGACCAGTAGAGGAAAAGAGTGTGCTGATTTCGGCAGTGTATCATTGTACAGCTATCAAGACTCCTGTTGCAATTGATAGGATTGATCAGGATGAGTGGATGTAGGCATTTCCTAAGGTTGGGCAAAGCAAAAGTTGAAATGTGGCAAGATACAGCCTTATGTCTCGATCAAGGGACCAGACCTTCAGCCACAGAGTCAATATAAATATCCATCAGAAGCTGGAGTGGGATTACAACCCACAATAGATAGTTTGTTGAGTCAGGAAGTGACAGTACAGATGCCTAGTGTGCGGTTTCCCAAGTTGTCCCATTCTGAAGGCAAATGAGAAAACCCAGAGACTAACAATAGACTTCAGAGCCTTGACTGCAATGACTCACTTCATAGCTCCTGTTGTGGCAAAATACCCTGAAATTCTAGCAGCCATAGCAGGAGGGGTGAAATGGTTTTCAGTACTGGACTTGGCTAATGCATTTTTTGCTGTTCCCTTGGCACAAGAATGCTGGTATAAATTTGGATTCACATTCAAGGAAAAACAGTATCATTTTACTCAAGTACCCCAAAGATTTTACAGTGCCCCAGCAATATGTGATGCACAGGTGGTAAGGATGTGAGGCGAACTTTCTCGAGATAGTCAAAGTTGTGTGTTGTCGTAATCTATGTAAAAAGAAGCGTTTCGCATTGAGAAAATGGGAATACATTGTAGGAGGGGCCTGTTCAAGACAGTGTGGGGACTTCAAAGAACTGTTGGAAAGCCAGTGATTCACAGTCTGCACGGTGCATGAAGTGGACTCAGTGCCTCATGGCCCAGGAGGAGCAAGGAGGAAGATGGATCCAGAGCCTCAGCATGGAGCCAAGAGAGGGAAAGATCTGATGAGAGGTTTGCAGCCCAGGAAAGGCCAGGTTAGCAGGGCTAGGTGCCAAGGGCTCACTGGTCCAGGAGCATGGCCAGGACCCAAAGAGTGATCAAAGTCCAGAGGATACAACTAGAGACCTCAGGGGTTCAGGAACCCATAGCCCAAAGGGTTGTGGAAGAATCCTGAAAGACATCTGGCAATTCACAGAGAGGGCCCTAGAGGGGTCAAAAAACTAAGAGACCACTACTAAGACTGCCAGAGCTGGGAGCCCAAGATCTCTACTAGCCTGAGAAGAAGCCAGAAAGTCCAGAAGTGAGAGGCTGTGCCCATGAGGAATGAAGAATACCATGGCAGGAGAGCCTGGAAATTGGTCCTGGCTAAGACCTGAAAACTGCACCCTCCTAGGACTGGTAATGTGGCGGAGCTACTTGTGGCAGGGTAGTCTCTACAAAATGCCATGTGTTGCTACCCCAGAGAGAGGCAAGTATAGGGTGCCTGAAAACCCTGCCTCCTACTGCCTTGTGAGTTACCCTTGATGGGAAAAGACTAGGGGGAACATACCCCAACAGAAAAACCTTTGGTGAAGCAAAGGGGGAAAATGTGTGGCAAGGAAAGCCTTGGAGCACCTGTCTCTTTAAAAAGAAAATACTGTTTAAATAAAAGTCTTTGTAGGAATATATGCAGGGAGTCTCTGGATGAGCTCCAGCATGGGCAGGACCAAGGCAAAGCCTGCCAGGTGTCAAAAGCGATTCCATGATCTGAACTAACCTAAAGAGGGTCAGCCCCCTCCCCTCCTTTTGTCTTCGTGTTTTGCAGTGATGCGTACATTGCCACTGCACGCCAGCACTGTAAATATGAATATTCCCCTGCAAAGAGTTTTCTTCAACAGGTTTGTATGTTTTTCTTTTGCAGAAACTGTAGTGTAAAATTCAATACAATAGCAAAGGTGACTGATAGACCAGGAGGCCTCATTACTATCAATAGAATCAACAGCATCTTTCTCATCTAAGCAATGGCTTTACTATTATAAGCAAAATTGTTTTGTGTTGTCTGTCTTGTTGTTTGGTTGACTGGTTGAAGTTGTCAAAAGTTTAAATGCATATGAATATCATGAAAATATTATAAAAATCATTGGTAATACCCCCTCTAAAAATTGAATTTGTCTGTGGATCCCAGACCAGGATACTTCCATCCAGCTTGAGCTGGAAAGTTGTTCTGAGAGTTGAAACCAAAGGTAGCAATTCATTTGAAAGTTTCAAGCTGTAAATGGGTGTATGTTGTAGCCATGAATCTGGTATCTATTAGATCAACTTAAATAGTTGGGGGGGAAAAATTTCTTAGCAAACTTTCAAGTTTAAAAACTCTTCATCAGGCTGACTACATCAGATTCACCCAAAAAACCTTGTCTGCCTCAAGTTGTAAATTCCATTTGTTTAGCAAAATGGCATTAATTAAAAAGGTAACGTGTATTTTTATTTATAAAGATAATTTTGTTTGCATTCAGATGGTATTAACAACACCAGTATATCAGGATGTGTATTAAAAACTGCATTAACCCATTGTTGGGAGAAGGAACTAATGCTCAGGTTTTCCCCTTGTAGGTGAGCATATTGTCAGGCTCCTTCTTGCGTGCTCCCTCTAGCTCTGCAAGCGCTGCGTTCCTCTCTGCACAGTGCCACAACTTTAACAGGAAAGGTGGAGAATGCCTTTAGTCCATCTTATTCTTCAGCCTGGTGGTTAGAGTGCTCATGTAGGAAGTGCAGGGGATTTGTGTCTAAATACTGTTAAGCTAAGGGAATCATGCAACCCAGGTCAACCACTTCCTGAGCTTGTGCTGTAATGGGTAGTGTGTTGCAGAAGTAGCTGGTGCTACACAACTCCAAAGAGCTAACTAGTCACCAGAATCCAAAGATGGGTGGAGGGTTGGATGGTAAATCCAGATTTCTCATAGCTGCCTTCCTGAAGACCTTAATTAGGCACCTAAGGAAGAGTGTTAAATGGATCCTCCTCTCTGGCTTTTACTTTGGTTACTAGGTGTTGCCTTTTTCCTTTAGTATGCAGGCTGTTGTGACCCCCCACTCCAACTCCAAGGTGCTGAAGTCCCTTTGATTCTCCTTAGATACCTCTGTTGGGTTTATAAATTCCAGGAGCTGAGCTCCTAAGTACCTTGGAGCTTAAATTTCTCCATGCCTCAGATCCACATTTTAGAGAGAGGGATAATATTTTTCTACCATACAGGAATGTTGGGAGGGGAAAAAATGCTTTGGCTTCTGAGACCACTATCCATATTATAAAGTGACATACTGAGAACATTCAGAAGCAAATCAGTAGAGAAATCAAAAGGACAATGGAAACCCATGGCTGTAATTGTCTATCAGTTAGCTAAATGTAGTAATGCTTATCCTTCATAAGTCAGATATCCTGCAGTGTAAGTTGTCTGCTTTCATTTAGAGTCCTGCTTCGGCAAGACGTCTGTTAGATGCAGAACACAAAAGGCACCAGGGCAGCTGTAGGGGGAAATCTGGAAGTTTGGAACACCTTGCAACATATTCCCAGACAAACAATCAGAATGATGTGGCTCTTCTCATCTCTATGCCAGCTTTTGTAAAGTTATGATAAATATTTCCTGGCATAGATTGTTTTGTGCTGGAAAGTATGTATTTATAATTCTGTTCCTTTTATTGTGTGATGTAATACAAGAAAAGGCAAAAGGATAGCTCTGAAGTGGTTTGATGAAAGAAAAAATCCAGGCAAAAACTGATGTTTGAGTCTTGCCCCCAAAATAGAGGATGGTAGAGCCAGGCGCTTGTTGGTCTGGGCTGAGTGTGGTTAGTCCTTCTGTAGATGATTCATTGTTCTACTTTTAATGAAGTGATCTGATGCGTAGTTTTCCAGTCTAAGAAAATTCAAGCATATGATTTATTTTATGTTCAAAGCAAACTGTTTTTAGCATACAGAAGGGAAAGATACCAAATGCTGTGGACCCTGCTTCTGCTGGAGTTGGTGGCAACAAGCCCAGATTTTTCAAGAAATTTTAAATTGTATTTTGTATATTTATTTCCTCTTCATAGCTCGCATAAAAGGGTCAAATTGATCTCCCACTCTGATTTGTACTGAAAAAAGAAGTTATCTAAAAAACTTTATCCAGCACCCCTTAAAGATTCTGAAAAAGATTCCTTTGACTTCACCGTTGCAGGATTAAAACTGTGGCAGAAGCCAAATTCTGCTCATACTTGCAACAGTTACAAAGTAGAGACTTTAGTAGTGTTAATCCTAATGCAGCAAAGATCAGGTAACCTGTTTTTTAGGGTGTCTATTCTTATTTGTATTTAGGGTGTGGACAGTGCATTGATTGCTGGGCAGAGTCGCATCCCAGATGAAAAAGGTCAGTGCCCACACAGACACAACATGTTAAGTCCAGGTATTATTCATTGAGCAATAACATGTGCTGCTGCCTCTCTTCCACCAGGTGGCAGAGCTGACAGCCTCTGGTCCATGGCGAACCAGTTCTCCAGTAGGAAGTGCACAGCTGGATCTGCAGTGTGGGAAGTTTGTCTGGTGAACAAGCATGTGCTGCCACTGCATTTCATCTCCTTCACTGACCCATAGGATGTCATAGCTAATTTCACCCAAGTCATAGAATCAGAGAAATTTAGGGTTGGAAGAGACCTCAGGAGGTCATCTAGTCCAATTCCCTGCTCAACAAAGTAGGACCAGCCTCAACTAGATCATTCCAGGCAAGGCTTTATCTACCTGGGTCTTAAAAACCTCCAAGAATAGAGATTCTGCAACCTCTCTGGGTAGCCTGTTTTAGTGCTTTATTACTGTCCCCAGGAGAGAGTTTAGGTTAGATACTAGGAACAACTTCCCTTGTTGCAACTTGAGACCATTGCTTCTTGTTCTGTCTTCTGCCACTGCTGAGGACAGTCCAGCTCCATCCTCTTTGGAACTACCCTGCAGGGAGTTGAAGGCTGCTATTAAATCTCCTCTTGGTCTGGTCTTCTCTTCTCCAGAATAAGTAAGCCCAGTTCCCTCAGTCTTTCCTCATAAGTGTCTCAGCCCCCTCACCATTTTAATAGATTTCATAGACATTTGGGCTGGAAGGGACCTCAGAAGACCATTGAGTCCAGCCCCCTGCCCCAGGGGCAGGAAGTCAACAGGTATCATAGGGTTGCAGCAAGATAAACATCCAATTTTCCCTTGAAGGTGTTCAAAGTAGGTGCTTGAACCACCTCCAGTGGCAGACCATTCCAGACCTTGGGGGCTCGGACAGTAAAGAAATTCTTCCTTATGTCCAGTCTGAAATGGTCATGAAGGAGTTTGTGACCGTTTGACCTTGTGATCCCCTGGGGCACTCTACCCTGATAAACTTGTAGGTGGTCACCAGATCACCCCTGAGCCTGTGTTTTTTCCAGGCTGAAGAGTCCCATGGCTCTCAGCCTCTCATTATAAGGTCTGTTTTCCTGACCTCTGATCATGTGTGTGGTTCTCTTCTGGACTTTCTTTGCCCTCTGGTAGATTCTCTCCAATCTCTACATCCTTTCTGTAGTAGGGGGTCCAAAATTGGACCCAGTACTCCAGATGTGGAATCACCAGAGGTAAATAGAGGAGAATAATAATTTCCCTCAATCTGCAGGCAGTGCTTCTACTAGTGCAGCCCACTATGCTGTTAGCGCTCTCTCTGCAACAAGGTTCTTGAACTGTGGGGGTAGGAGCCATTGATGGCACCCACATTTCCATCCTTTTCTTTGAGCACTGTGCCTAGAACCTCGCTGACTGCAAGGGCTTTTTTTTTGGTAATGATACCAGACATAGTGGATTACATCAAACTTTTGCTTTCATTAATGTCAACTGGTCAGGAAAGGTCTATAATTCCATGTTCTTCAGGAACTCTGGGCTCCCTGAACTGATAGAGTGGAAAGCGTTTGCCTGTGAGGTTCCCACCAGTGAAGTGGAGGTAGTGACAGTACCCCCACTGCTAATTGGGATCACACCCACTGTGGTCCTTTTCAATTCAGATGCCAAGCAGCCACCTCCACCTTTTGACTTGGATTGTTGGCATGCCTGGAGGAAATCCTGACAATGTTTAGGACCTATGATCAAGCAGCCCTAGATGTCTGCTGTGAGCTTATCCCTCACTGGTGTTCAAAAATTGGTACCCATCCTGAGCCTTAAGCATGTACCTGGGGGGTGTGACCTTCTGGGTTGCATGCAGCAGCAGGAGCCACTCCCTGTGCCCCCTGGATGAGCTGCAGGTCTCTCCTGCACCCTGCCCTATCCTGGCTGGGCAGACCCAGTCTTTGCCCCTGTCCCACTTCCTCCTTCACCAAGGAGGCCTTGCTCTGCCCCCCTCCCCTACTCTCCTTCCACCGCAACAGATTTACCAGCTGCACACAGCTCTCCAAGCTGCCAGGCTCTGCTCCTCACCATCTACGTGCTGCACTGCAGCTGTGTACATGCACAAGATGTTTATCAGCCAAGTTTATCGGCCACATCAGGCCAATTTCCAATAGAGTCAATTTTCTTTATATCTGTGTTGATCCAATATCGAAGCAATGTATTGGTGCACCTCTACTGCTCAGTGAATAGAATTTGGAACTGATTTGGCCCAAGATATGAAAGTGCAAAAAAAAGAAAAAGTACTTTGTGTAAGTAGGTACAAAAGTACTCTGCTTAAAATCATGCTGAAACTTGCAGTGGTCAGGGTTGGGGCCAGAGTCAGACTTGCAGCATCTGTCCTCCCCTCTGTCCTTTAACCCTACCTACTGTCACTTACAGCTCACTTCCACCTTGTGCTCGAGGGGGAAACAGAGCCCAAGCAGGGTATGACAGTATGGGGGGAAGGCAGTTGCTGGCAAGAAGTCTTCCCCGTGCAGCAGTGGGCGTGGGGGTAGAGGCTGTTGTAGCTGTGGAAGTGGGATGAGTTCAAGATTACCCTCTGATACTTAGATTCTACACAAGGAACATTCATAGATGTTAGGGTCAGAAGGGACCTCAATAGATCATTAAGTCCGAACCCCTGCATAGGCAGGAAAGTGCTGGGTTCAGATGACCCCAGCTAGATGCTTATCTAACCTCCTCTTGAAGACCCCCGGGGAAGGGGAGAGAGCACCACCTCCCTTGGGAGCCCATTCCAGACCTTGGCCATTCTAACTGTGAAGAAATTCTTCCTAATGTCCAGTCTAAATCTGCTCTCTGCTAGCTTGTGGCCATTATTTCTTGTAACCCCCAGGGTTACAAGCCTCACCAATTCCCTTCTGTGCCCCCATGATGAACTTGTATGCAGCCACAAGGTCGCCTCTCAGCCTTCTCTTGCAGAGGCTGAAGAGGTCCAGGTGCCCTAATCTCTCCTCATACGGCTTGGCCTGCAAGCCCTTAACCATACATGTGGCCCTTCTCTGGACCCTCTCCAGGTTATCCACATGTCTCTTGAAGTTTGGCGCCCAGAATTGCACACAGTATTCCGACTGCGGTCTGCCCAGCACCCGATAGAGGGGAAGTATCACCTCCTTGGTTCTGTTCGTCATGCATCTGCTGATGCACTATAAAGTGCTTTTCTGATAACTTTGTCACACTGCCGTCTCATGTTCATCTTGGAGTCCACTAGGACTCCAAGATCTCTTTCCGCTTCCATGCCTCTGAGCAGGTCATTTCCTAGGCAGTAGGTACGCTGGACATTTTTCCTCCCTAGGTGCAGCACTTTGCATTTCTCCTTGTTGAATTGCATTCTGTTGTTTTCAGCCCATACGTCCAACCTATCCAGGTCTGTTTGTAGTTGTTTCCTGCCTTCCGGCGTGTCCACTTCTCCCCACAGTTTCGTGTCGTCTGCAAACTTGGACAGAGTACACTTCACTTCCTTGTCCAAGTCGCTGATGAAGACATTGAAGAGTATTGGTCCAAGGACTGAGCCCTGCGGGACCCCGCTGCCCACACCCTTCCAGGTCGATACCGACTCTTGCACTACAACTCTATGAGTACGACCCTCTAACCAATTTGCCACCCACTGGACTGTGTAGTCATCCAAGTCACAGCCTCTTAACTTGTTCACCAGTGTGGGGTGGGATACCGCATTGAAGGTCTTCCTGAAGTCTAAGTAAATGACATCAACCCCTACTCCTGCATCCAGGTGTTGTGTTACCCGGTCATAAAAAGAGACTAGGTTAGTCAGGCGTGATCTACCTGCTACGAACCCGTGCTGGTTTCCCCTCAACATAATTTTTCCTGTTGTGCTCTTGCAAATGTGAGCCTTAATAGTTTTTTCAGAGACTTTGCCTGTGATGGAGGTGGCCCTTTTCAAGTCTTCTGGGACCTGGCTCGTGTGCCATGAGCATTCAAATATTCCTGCCAGTGGCTGCGCAGTGACGTCAGCCAGTGCCTTCAGTACCCTTGGATGGAGCTTATCTGGGCCTGCCGACTTAAATGCTTCCAGTTCCTCCAAGTGCCTCTGCACCATCTCGGGGTCTACGCTTGGTAGTCTGGCGTCTTGCTGCTGCCTCTCTACAATCCTAGTGAGAGTCTTGTCTTGCCTTAGGAACACAGAGGGAAAGAACTCATTGAGTTCAGCCTTGTCCGTCGTCCCCCCGCCCCGTCCATCACCAATTCCTTCTGCCCTTTAGTAGGGGTCCTATTCCACCCTGGGCCTTCCTTTTACTCCCTATATATCTAAAAAACAATTTTTTGTTATCCTTAACTTGGGATGCCATCCTCAGC
>JAGPOW010003642.1:14247671-14262910 GCA_030014935.1 Caiman crocodilus
GGGACAGGGCACAAGCAAAGTGGTGGGGGATGTAGGCATGTGTCTCCCGAGATTTTTGCACCCATAGCTGCCCCATCTCTGAGTAGGAGCCATCTCCATGGCCTGATGGGCTGGACCCAAAGTGGGAGGGAGCACTGCATTACCTTGAGTGCCAAGTGGGGGTTCCCACTGCTTGCCCGGCAGCAGTGGGGACACAACTCTATGCTGCCATGCTTCGCTTTGCCAACTATGGCGGTGCAGCACTCCCTCCTGCTGTGGGTCCTGCCTACTGGGCTGTAGAGGTGGCTCCTGCCCAGAGCTGGTCTGCCCTGGCTGCAGCCCCGTGGCTTGTGCCCCGCTGTGGGTGCATACATCTCTGGGGGCACGTGCCTCTCTCCCCACTCCCCTGCTGTGTGGCCTTGGCCCCCCTGCCCCTCTGCATTACATTGCCTGCCCCCAACACCAATGCACTGCCTGTGCCCCTCCCACCCCCATTGACTTACGTGGAGGGAGCTGCTCTCCACCGCTGCTTGTCTGTCACATTCACGTGCCACGTGGGTGTGCACATGCACGTGGCAACCCCTGCCTCTGATCACCCTCCCTGCTCCCCCCAGCCCCGAGCAGCACCTTGCTGACTGGAACTCTGAAGGCTTGCAATTTTTCTGCTTTCAAGGAGAAAGATTTAAATAATTTTCCTCAGGTTTTGACCCTGACAGCCCTCTTACCAAGGAGGGCCAGGACCCTTGGGTCGCCACATTTGGTGTACCACAGCTCAGCACTGCTCAGTAGGCCTGTCTGAAGCAGCAAGTATTTGCTTCGGATTCAGCCGATTCGAAGGGACAGTGATTCGATTTAGTGATTCAGATCACTGTCCCAGTTCGATTCAGCCGATTTTCGGATCCAGAGATTCAGCCATAGGCTAAACAGGTAGCAGTCCTCGACCCCACTGGACACAGCTGCCTCTAGCTGGTCAGTCTGCGCAGGCGGGAGGGAAGGGGTGTGGGTTGTGGGGGAGAGATCAGCGCCCCCACAGCAAGGGAGGGGCTGGGGCTGGGGCTGGGGCTGGGGCTGGGGCTGGGACTGGGACTGGGACCCACAGTTCATACATCCACCCATGAGGACATACAATTCCCAGTCCTGGAGCTCATACCCTCCCCACTGCATGCCCAGTATTTCGCAGCTTGGGAGCACTTGTCCCTGGCACACTGGGGTGAGCCGGGTCTCTGCACTGGTGGTGGGTGGAGGAAGATGTAAGGCACCAAGATTGGGTATTGCTTCTGTTGCTGAATCCGTACCTGCTGATGGATCTGTGGGGCGGGCCAAGTTGTCAGTGCTAGCCACAACACTGCATGGGATTCATGAACCAGCTTCTGTGAGGTACTTGGACTGGGACTGATAATCAGCCGGTTTCATAGTTGGTAGGGTTGGAAGGGACCTAAGCAGATCATCAAGTCTGTGAACCCCTGCCGTGGCATGAAAGAGCACTGGGGTCAAACGACCCCGACTAGGTGTTCATCCAGCCTCTTTTTAAAGACCCCCAGGGTAGGAAGTTGGTTCCAGATCCTAGCTGCCCTGACAGTGAAGTAGCGTCTTCTGATGTCTAGCCTGAATCTACCTTCTGCCAGCTTGTGACTGTTATTTCTAGCCACTCCTGGTAGTGCTCGGGGGAAAGAGGGACTGCCCCAATGTCTGCTGGTTCCCCCTGACTAGTTTGTAAATGCTCACTAGAACCCCCCTCAGCCTTCTCCAGTGGAGGCTGAACAGGTTCAGGACCCTTAGCCTCTCCTCGTAGGGCCTGCCCTGCTGACCCATGATCATGCAAGTGGCCCTCCTCTGGACCCTCTCCATGTTGTCCACATCCCTCCTGAAGTGTGGCGCTCAGAACTGGACACAGTACTCCAGCTGTGGCCTGACCAGTGTTGCATAGAGGGGGAGGATCACCTCCTTGGACCTGCTTGAGATGCATCTGTGAATGCATGACAAGATGTGGTTGGCCTTCCTGACTGCGTCCTCACACTGTCGGCTCATGTTCATATTGACCTCAGTAATGACTCCAAGATCCTTCTCTGCCTCTGCACGGACAAGAAGGGAGTTCCCCAGCATATAGATCTGCTGCTGGTTCTTCCTCCGGTGCAGTAGCTTGCACTTGTCAGTGTTGAAACCCATTTTGTTCTCATCCGCCCACCCCTGTAACCTGTCCAGATCTGATTGCAGCCTATTCCTTCCTTCTAGCATGCCCACATCCTCCACATCTTAGTGTCATCTGCAAATTTGAACAGGGTGCATTTTACCCCTTTGTCCAAGTCACTGATGAAGATGTTGAACAGTGCAGGCCCGAGGACCGAACACTGCAGAACTCAACTGCCCACATCCAGGTGGAATAAAACCCGTTCACCACCCCTCTCTGGGTGCAGCCCTCCAGCCAGTTAGTAACCCTCTGATAGTGTAGGCATTGACACCACAGTCTCCTAGTTTTTTTAATGAGAATGCAGTGTGAGACCATGTAGAAGGCCTTCCTAAAGTCCAGAAAGACTGTATTCACCACGACACTTGCATCCAGTTTTTTGGTTCCAGCCCCCACACTGCACCAAAATCTTGAACTTGCATTATATCCATTGGGCAGTCTGACAGTAGTTGAACACACATTACTTAATACGATTTAGAGATACTTCTCCCATGAAAAGGTTTAACTTTGCTCCGATACCATTGTACATAGCACAGGTTTTCTGTTTGAATACACGAATGTCCATGGTTTAAGTACAGCTAATATGTTTTAAGTGTAACGTGCAATATGGCCTACAAAAAAGCAGATGGTACTCCCAGAAGAATGGCTTACCACAAGGCAGTGTGTTCACCCTGCTTTTATTTAACATCTACATTAACAATCAGCCACTTCCTGCCTAATGTCAGTGTTTCATCTATGCTGACAATCTCTGCATTGCCACACAGCAGAAGAATTTTGAGGACAAAGAGAATGTCCTGGAGATAGCGCTGAACGAGATGTCAGATTATTACCTAAATAATTATCTCAAACCCAGCCCTAGCAAAACCCAAATTTGTTCTTTCCATCTATGGAACCAGGATGTGAAACAACACCTGAATGTCACTGGGGTGACCAGAGTCTCAAACATCAGAAACACCCAGTCTAGGCAGGGGTAACACTGGACTGTATGCTTAGTTACAGAAGCACATACTAGTTACCAGAAGCCAAGGTCAATACAGAAAACAACCTTCTGCCTAAACTAACCAATTCCAAGTGCGGAGCACATCCACTTCCCTACGTGCCACGCCCTTAGCACTTTGTTCCTCTGTGGCTGAACAGGCCTGCACCACCTGGGGATGCTCAAGTCACAGTAAACATATTGACACCGTCCTAAATGATATATGCAGAATTGTAACAGGCTGCCTAAAACCCACCCCCATTCCCTGCCCACACACACTATCTGGCGTAGTACTTCTTTAGATCAGGAGGAAAGTAGCAGGCAACATTGACTGGAAGGTACAAGAGTCAGATGACTGACACCTGCTATACAGACATCAACGGCGCACCGTGACCTCTCATTGAGAAATAGCTTTTTGTCCTCTACCATATTGACCACATTGCTGGAATCAGCTAAAACCTACAGCACAAAAAGAATTGGAGAAACTAGGAGACAAAGCTATTGAATGGAACTGGTGAGGAATCACCCCCAGTGAGGAGTTAGCATCTGGTTCCAGTTACAAATGGCAGAGCCTGAACAGATTGAGCATGGATCTTAGCAGATGCAACTTTCTTGTGAAATCATAGGGTCTCTCTGCAACCAAACAATGTATTTTTCAGGAGAAACAAACCATGGATCATCTCTTTAGATGCCCTTGAGATGACTTGAGATGTAGCACCACAATGCACCCATCACAATCTGGCAACATGAACTCCAGAAGCAGTGGCCTGTGCAGAATATTGGGAACAGACCGTATAGAGAGGTTGGATTAGAGACATGACAAAGAAGAAGTCATATAAAGAACTTGCATCTTCTTCTGTGCTAGGACTTGAGCCAAAGATCAATTAGTTTCCTTGAGCAAGAGTCTTTGCCTCTTGATTCTTCAGACTGAAATTAGAAAATATGGGCAGTTCTGTCAGGGGACAGTTAGAATAGATGTCATAGCAGTGATTTCCGAGTTGGTCTGATGTGTTCCTCGGGATTGAACCTTTTAATTAATAGTTGCTTGTTCAAAAAAAATGATTTTGCATTTTGATTTTGCTGTTAGAAATTATCATAAAAATGTTGCAAATACACTTAATTCTCAAAGTTGGATATTTCTAAAATTAAATGTGTGGTACTGTATTCTAAATTTTGCAATTCCAAAGTTTTTATTATAAACCCATTATTGTTTGTGTCTCTCTCTCAATTTATTCAGATAGTTCCATTCTTTATCCTCTGTTTGCACTTCTCTAATGCAGTTGAGATTAGATTTATAGCTGGTGCACATAGAAACCTCAGTGCTGAAGTGGACCAGTGATTTTTTTTAAAACCTATTTTTGTTTGTGGATCCCTAAAAAATTTCAACTAGAGGTGCAGACTCCTTTGAATTGTAAGTGTGGGCATTCATGTACTTTTGATTGATCATAGTCCTCTACCATTGACCCCTTAGATATAGTCGGCAGACCCCCAGAGATCTGTGGACCAGAGGGTGACAACCCACTACACTAGTTCACCTGGGAGCCTGCAGGTCAGATGTGACCCACAAGGGGTTAAGTTGCAACTCCCAGAATTCTGCTCTGCAACACTAGCTGGAGTCTTTGGGCTTCTCCTCCTTTCTCACCCTAGTGCAGGTCACAGGCGTACAACCCCTACCGATGCAACCCATGTGGCCCCTGATGCTGAAGTTAGACAGCCCTGTGCTATACCATCAACAGTAGTGTCTATAGTGGTGACTGGTGCAACCTTTTCAGAAGTGGGATCAAGAAACGTCACAGTTAGCAATTATGGAAAATTAGCACCGGAAAATTTCCTGATCCCCATAAATTACAGGTTATGTTCCTTCTAAAACAGTTAGAAGCCTTATGTTAGAGCCTTATGTTAGAGCCTTATGTTCCTTCTAAAACAGTTTAGAAGGGTTATTTTATTTTTTTGTTTCATTCTTGTGCTCGCCGTGGACTAATCTTGTTGCCCACATTTTTGGGCAACAGTTTTGTGAAGTCAGTTGTGTTCATTCCCTTCTGGAGTAATCAAATGGTGTTTTTCTGCATGTTGGATTTTGTCACGTGCACTGTTCTACTTCATTATGTATTGGGGGGGGGTTTTTACAAACATCACTGTTTCTAGTATCACTAGAAGTATCACTGTTCTAGCTTTTTGGTACAGTGATTACAGAACATGGATTGCCCCAACAGTAAATCTAGGGATTTTTTTCAAAGTGGGGTTGTCTGCTACTGATAGTGTTCTAATTAATGTTTGGGCATCTGTACAATTTTCTGTAGCACAAGAACTGAAGGTGCTTGGGTTTTGTTGATCCAGTGAAAGCTTTCTGCCACTGCTATGCAGAGTATTTGGGGGCTGTGACTATTTAAATTGAAGGTTATTTATTTGTATTTGATCATAAAAATATGTGGTTCAAGTTGATGTGAATGGCTTGGGTGGTGATGCCATATCTGATATCAGACTTCCTGACTCTAGATATCTTGTTTTTTTGGAAGTGTAGTGGTTTGGATATTAGTCACGTATTTCCTTTTGTGTTTTATTTTTTTAAACAAGCATCCAGTTTGCTTTCCAAAGGAAATGGAACAACTTATGGCAACATTGCTGTTTATCAATGAAAAGTTGGGGCAAATGCCCAGTTGGTGGAAGCTGTAATATCTCTGTCACCAAGTGCATTAGTGGGGATAAATGACTGGGTTCTTAAAGTGTTTGTTTTTTTTTTAACGTTGGTGGAGAGAGGCATAAAAAGCATCTGTGTCTGAAAGCAAAAGTAGACAAATTTAAATGAGAAATAAAGCCCAACTTTTTCAGCAGTCAGGATGATTTAACTTCTGCAACAAACTACCAAGGGAAATAGTGGCATTGCCTTTTTGATTACTTTAAATCCAAACTGGATACTTTTATGCTCAATGTTGGGTGAACACATGAAGTTTTCTTGGCATGTGTCCTGTGAGATACGGACAGAACCATCTATAATTTTTTCTGGTGTAAAAAAATTCTGTAGATCTATAAAGCTCAATGTTATGATGAAAACCTTCATTATGTGCTATTACTTTGTGGATTTTTCTCTTAGTTATTCTTTTAATCTTAGTCTTCACTTGAAATATTTTATTATGGTATGGCAAGACTATAAGAAGTATAATTTTGATTTTATTTTTCCTTTGCATCTCTTTCAATTATGTTCAATGTTTATCAGTATTTTTTTATAAAACATGCATAGAAGGTAAAAGTATAGTGGAGGATATCTGCTTAATTGCATTCTTCTTCCTATGCATTAAGTTTTTTGCAACTTGAGACTGTAGCATGCATGAAAGCTTTATTTGCCCTGAAGTGATTGAAGAATGATATGAGATTCAGGTATCTTGAGGACCCTTCAAATGGCGAAAGTTGATACAATATATTGTGTTCATGTGGGCTTTCTACTTTTCAACAGTAGTTTTTCAAGATGAAGTCACTGAGATTGACTGGATTTTTTTGATGCTGTTGAAAAATCCCTATAATGGACAAGTGTGAACTCTAGTATATTGATCAAAGGCCATTTTGCCATCATAATGAGGTAGGTGGCTCATCTCTCACAATACATGAAATTAAAATCAGTTATTAAGTTGGACAACTTTTTGATTTTATTTAATTGTATAAAAGAGCTGGAAGGGACCTCAGGAAGTCATTCTATCCAATTCCCTGTTTGGGGCAGGATCATTACTTTCTCTCCCAAGTGTTTTATAATCTGATTTTAAAAATTTCCAAAGATGGAGGTTGCACAACCTCTCTGGGTAATTTGATCCAAAGCTTACCTACTCTCATGGGGAGAGAGTTCTTCCTAATATCCAAGCTACATTTCCTTGGTTACAGTGTAAGTCCATTATTTCTTGTCCTGTTCCCTGTAGCCAAAGATAATAGATTATCACCATCCTTCTTATAACACAACCTGTCAGGCCTTTAAAGATTATTATCAAGTCTTTTCTCAGTAGACTGTTCTTCATACTATATTATCCCAGTTCTTCCAAACTTTTCTTGTGCAAAATCACTAAACATTTTTGTTGCTTTCTATTGAGACTTTTTAACTTGTCAGCGTCTTGAAGTATAATTTCCAAAACTAGGCACAGAACTCCAGGTGCACCAGTACTTCACAAGAATGCTTAAAATGGAATATTTGGGCCCTAAACTACTGAACACATTGAAATCTATTCCCTTTCACAAGTTATCCATGTGTTTACATTTAGGAACAAAAAGAAATCTATTGTGCAATAAACCCCATTGTAGTTGGGGACTGTAAATATTAAGCTTATATAGCCAGTCAAGAAAGTTCCATTTCATACCATGTTTAAGGCCTGCTGATCCAGATTTTTCAAGCAGGAAGATGAGTCCTGCACTTTCAGTTCTACTCAAGCAAATCTGGCGTACCACTAGTGGCTTGGACCTTGAAAGATCAGTAAGCCATTTATTCACTATCACTCAACGCTGGAATTGCTCTACGGTATTCTTTGTTGGTAAAACCTTTACATGCAACTGTTCTTTCTGTTGTTATACGCTCATTTTATTGCAGTGGGTCTTTAAGGAGTTTCGACCTGGCAGTAGCGTTCCTTAACAATTGACCACATGGTATGTCTTTTAACCTGACCAGATGCTTATAAATCGGTGGAGGGAGGAGTTGGCTTGCTTTTACCGATCTTGTCTCAGTTACCTTTGTAAAATAAACATTGGGCAGAGGTTCCTTTCATCAGAGGATAGAAATCTCCTTTCGTCTCAAAGTCATTAGTCACAGATGCTGTGAAATACATACAGCATTTAACACAACGTCTGACACATGATTTGTAAACACTTCTCACTTTCAGTTTTCTTCAGCTGAGGACTCAATACTTAGATATTGGCTACCCTGATTGCTGATGGGAGAGCATACATAAAAGGTCTGGAAGTGTAAGGGTTGGGGTTTTTTTGAGGGGTGGGGGTCAGCGGTTAATTCTCTTTTGCTCTTTTTACATGAATAAAGAAACTGAAATGGATATTGAAAACACATTTAAAGGAAAAAAAACAACTTACTGCTTTTAGAATAACTTGATCCCTTGACCGTAGAACACCTTGATGCATTTTATTTCAGGGTTGAAGTGTAACACAGAATGACCAGACGCGCTAGCAAAGATAAATTCTGTCTTTGGTTAGCTACTTTCATCTTCCGATTTGCTGAAAGACGAGCTTTGTTAGTTAATGCGTCAATTATTGTCCGGAGTCAATTTCAGTATCTTCCTGCTTATCTACATGAAACAATTTCAAGATGTTTATAGACCTGAAATGTTTCTGTGATACTGAAATATGCAAAAATATTTTTGACATTTTAATTTTTTCACAAATATTGTTTAATTAAGACTTTTTTTTATTTGAAACCTACATTGCAGTTTTTTTGTGCAGAACCTAGGCATGGTTTTAGGCCAGGTTTTAAACATTTTGGCCTATTTAACTTTTCCTGAATACTAATGAAAACCTTGTAGTACTTTCTTGATCATACGTACTGCAGTGTTTTCTTTCTGTTTACCTGGTAATTTTACTAGTGAACACCAAGGCACTGACAATACAAAAATAACTGATTCTGTTACTGTCACAGTTATTTTAAATCAGACAAGCAAGATGTACTTGATGATATATTTATTGGACCAATTATATAGTTGTGAAAAATGTTGGACAAACTTCTGTGCAAATAATGTCCTTTCTCAAGTCAGAGGAAGAACAGATACAATCTAAGGTAAATACCTTAGCACGTAGGTACCACAACTCATTTCAGCTCCATTTCATAGATATTAGGGGCTGGAAGGGACCTCATGAGATCAAGTCCAGTCCCCCTGCTATAGTCAGGAAGTCTGCTGGAGTCAAATGATCCCAGCAAGATATGCATCCAACCACCTTTTGAATGAGATTCTTATTTTTCTCACAATTCCTGGTGACAAATATCATCATCATTTTTTTTAACCAGTCTCAATGAACAGGATTGATCAATATTGCTAGTCATTACATAAATGAAAACGATCATTGAAACTTCTCTGTGCTCTGCAGGTTTACTGCCGCCTTCTCATTTTTCAAGTAACCATTTTTATTTACAAAATGGAGTTACACAAAGTTATTTTAGTTTAGACCATACTTGCTTTTTCCCAAAATCTAAATATTTTTCCCCAAAAAGCTTGTCTAACTACTTTCCCAACTAATCCTGTAACAGATAGCAAGAAATCCCTTGCTTCTTGTACTTTCTCTGGGCCATCACAACTACAACAGCACTATACCACTTTTTAAATCAGGACAGTTAGTAACAGTACATCCAGTCTTTAAGATTAGAATTTACCATTAAGTCTAAAAAATAATCAAGCAGAGCCCAAGCCATGCATTTATACACAAACAAGGAGCCCATTCAATGTATTTATTAGGGAGCATCTTTTTGGAGAGTACTGTACTTTCTGAATAGTCCTAATTCAACTCTCGATGAGAACAGAGTTAAGGCAGACATAACACATACAGTATATAATTTTAAATGTGGTTTAAAGCACAAGCGTCCAGCCAAGCCAGCCAATTTAGAACAGTTTAAATCTCCTGGACTGTTTCAGGAGTATACTTGGATAATCGACTGTTATTCTGAACTGGTCCTCCTTAAACCTGTTCAGTATAACAGACAAATAGCAATCTTTCCATGACTAGTGTCTGGCTGGACCTCCAGGAACCCCACATAACACTGCTGCTCACCCTGTTCCTTCCTTTCCAACCCCCATATGGCAACTAGCTATTCTATTATGTAGCCAAAAAACAAAAGCTCCAACCTATATTGTCTGGATTTGACCCAGTCCATGCTATCCTGGACTGATTTGGGTTGAATGAAGGTGGTCAGGTATGAAGAGGGTGATATTCCTGCTTCGGGAGTCCCAAGGCACTAGATACTGTGTGGAGGAGAGGGTTACCCAGTGTCTCTGCAGCCTTTAAACCAGAGCAGGCAATTATTTTGGGCAGAGGGCTGCTTACTGAATTTTGGCAAGCCATCGAGGGCCTCATGACAGGCAGCCCAAGGAAGATAAATATTAATTTTCTACATTTTTTAGGGGCCCTGGGGGCCAGATGGAATGGCCTGGTGGACCACATCTGGCCCCCGGGCCACATTTTGCCCCCCCCTGCTTTAAACAGTACCTTCTGCCAAGCTGTTTGGCAGTTTCATTGCATTATAGCAGTTACCAAGCTTTGAAGTATCCCAGACTAATAAATACAAGTTTGGCCGGGACTGTGTGGCTAGGTGGGTAGAGGCAACTTTTAAACAGCGTTTTCCCTAAAACGACTGGTCAGTTTCATCCTTTTGTGGCAATTGAGAAAGAGACCTTGGGCACTGCCCAGAGCACCCACACCCTTGGGGCCCCAGAAGCAGGGATGCTCCCTTTACCCATTTAGCCACCCTTCTCCCACCCCAGTTCAGTCTAGGATGCATCAGTACCTGTTTGGTTACCACAAATGGAATGAAACATAAGCAGTCTGAGGGAGAATGCAGTTTAAATGCCATGGGGACCAGAGACAGCCCCCCAAATACCCAGCTCCCCAGGAAGCCAGAAGCAGTGGTCCAGGCACCTTCCCATGCCTGGCCACCCCTAGAAAGAGTCTTCTTAAGACCTTAGCCTGAGCCAGAGACCTTGGGCTGCTCTAAGGAGCATCTGGAACATCTAACCTCACCCTCCCTTCCCTAGAAAGAGAGAAGCAGAGGTTCAGGTAGACCCCTCCCCAACTAGCTAGCCACCACTTCACACCCAAATCAGCATGTAATAAGACCAGCTTGGGTCAGGTACCAGAAAACTGAAGTAAGCTGATGGATGGCCTGGCAGAAAGTGCTCTTTAAAGGCCAGGTAAGCTCTGGAAGCTCCAGAGCACCTAGCTTCCAGAAATACAGAAGCAAGGGTCAAGCCAATTCTCTCCTCTCCTCACCCCTGTACCCCTGGGGACACCCAATCAGGATACCACCACACAGGGTTTGGTAACATGCAAGAATGAGCTGCATTGAAATCATTTGCTCTTGATTGAACTCCATGTTAGTGAGAAGGAAGATCAGAAAATTACCCTTGCAGGCAGTTGATGTCTTCTCCCTTGGTGCCCAGCCAGTCAGGGTCTTCCTGTCCTGCTTGGGGTATACCGGGGAAACTGGGATACTCATCCTGGGCTGAGTGTTCACTGTCACCCCTTAGTGGCAATTTAAGCATTGCAGTGCTTAAAGATGAGTCAAAAGATGACTGTTCTCCTTAAAACCCTTGACAGTGCATGTGTGGATACTTTTAAATTGAGAAGATTGCAAACTAGTTCCCAGTCGGTAACATTCTTGGACTGGTTCAGGTATTGTGCTTCTGTTTACTCAAAGGGTCATTGGCATCAAGTGATTTTATGATGTCTACTTCAGGTAGGGACAGAAGTAACATTTTAAATGTTTCCAAGTGTAAACAGGCCTGGAAATGTTTTACAAAGGGATTGTTTCAGCAATGGGATGTAAGTACAGCATGCAGCTGCAGCTGTCCAGCCAGGGGGCACTACAAGAGGTTGCATTGACCTGCGACTGCTCCCCGTTTCCCCCTAAAGGTGATGGTGTGTGAGCGGAGGGTGCCTCTCACCAGAGACGGAGGATTTAGGAGCTGGAGAGCCTGGCACTGGTGATGGCGGAGGTAGTAGGGAGTTGGGCAGGTGTCAGTAGGTGTCTGCCGTGGGGGGAGCACATGAGGGTTTGTAGCAGCAGTGCTAGGTCTTAGTAAGAAGCTGGCAGCACCCTGGGAGTAGGAGTGCCCTGAGTCTGGGTCCCAGGAGCAGACATAGTGGCTGGACAGTTTGGCAGGCTGTCAGGAGGGGGAGAAGATGAGTGGAGCATTGTGGGATTCTGGAGGACCTAAGTCCCCCATTCCTTTGCAGACAGCAATAAGTGAAGACCTTGAAAATAGGACCTCATTTCAAGAGAGAGTATTTTGGGGCACTTCAGCTCTTTTGAAATGTTTTAAAGGACATGCATATCTGTACAGCTTTCCTCCCTTTCTTGTACCTTTTTATAGTGTTATCTTTACATCCACACTACTAGGTTCTAATGGTACTATGTAGTTTAACTGGGACAAATTTTGTCCTCTTTGTTCCGTTGCTTGCATCCGAACTGAGAGTACTTTAAATGCAAATGAAGGAAGAGTAACTGATACATCTCAGGTGTGATGGACTTGGTGCCTTTTAATTTGTTCATGCTCTGAAATCTTCACTTACTTCAATCACTCAGTGAGAACTAAGTGGGACTTTAGCATGAAAAAAAGGAATTGGTAAACATGAACTAAGGTGCTTATTTTATGTTCCCTGTGCCACTGCTAGTTGTCCCTGGGGAATGTCTGTGCCATGCACCCTCTGGCACATGGCAGGTTACCCCGGGTGGGATAGGGGAGTCCAGGGTCAGCACTGTGCTGGCCCCAGCAGCCTTACCTGGGCTCTGGGGGCCTTCCAGGGCTGCAGCAGTGGCAATCTTGCCACTCAGAGCCTAGCCAGCAGCCAGTGTGTGGCTCCTGGCTAGTGCTGCTCAAAACCAGAGCCTGGCGCATTGCCCGTGCATGTGCTGTTCTGCTTTTTTCTTATGCAAGTTGTTTTGGGGTTTTTTTATCCATGGATATCCAGGGGTCAGAAATCCCCCCTGCACTGCTCCCTTGCAGCGTGGAGAGCAGCTGAATGAGCAGTATGTGGTGCCACAGAAATGTCTGCAGTGACACATACCACATGGCCTAAGGTTGCAAAATTTAGTAATAAAAAATTAGGAATTACCAAAGTTAACATTATGTGCATAATGGATTTAGCATAATCTAATGAGTTGTTGTAGCAGATGTGATAAAAAATGTTATAATTGTTTATTGCACTAAGACCTTCAAACTCTCAACATGATTTAATTTAGTTTTTAAAATGGTAAAGAATTTCAGAGATTAGAGTAACAGAACCTGTGTGGTATGTATTGGTGAGATGAACAGCCATTGTTGGGCTGTGTTTTCATAAAATCTCATTGAGCTTCTTCTGAGCAGATTCCTATTATTGTATTTTGATATTTATTATATACATTCTAGGGATAATTTTCAAACACAATTAATAGAAGCCAGTGGGCCAGCTGGCAAGCAATTTGAGCTTTGGTGAAAAAAATGTATTCCTTTTGTAAGGGTAGCAGTGTGCTTTTCACAAAGAATTATTCTCATACATAATCAAAATATACTTTGTCAGTGTAGGATAAGTAGCAAAAAAATGAAATGTTTATATGGAACTGCATTGTAGTGTGTCAATTGCTGTATTGTTAACACTGAGCAAATGTATGTGTTTCTTCTATTAGGTAACCCAGGATTGGCAGGTTATTACAGGACCTTCATCCAGGCTCTTTATTGCGGACTAAACCAGCAGTATCCAGTTTGGGCAGTGAGCCATGCGGGACACTGTAAACCCCCAAGTGGTATGGAAATGACAGAAGGTACTTTACTGTAATTTGGTTCTCACCTACTCTGCAATACTGTCTTGCAACATGTGTAGCTATTAATAATCTCACTTAGCCCTTACATGGTATTTTTCATCTTTGAATTTCCCCACCAATGATCCAGAAAACAACTTTGAAGAAGGGGCATGCTGAGAAAGAAAGCGAGTTGGCTGATGTAAAAGCAAGAAGGGTGGGTTGCTTCGGCTCTTGTGAGGGAAGCCATAGAGGAGGAAGACCAAGGGTCTTGGGCACTGGGTTGTTGGGGAGACAATGCAGAGCCCAATCTGAGCATCACAAGACCCTTGCACATGTTCGGAGCTCTGTTGAAGGAGCGCTGGAATCAGTCAGGCTCCGTAACAGCAACAGGTTTCACCAGCTTGGAAGAAGTTTCAGTATTAGGATGGCTCTTAGGATAGCTTGCTTTACTGACAGCATTTGCGCCTGAACTTTTGAGCCTTTTATATTAGCTTCTGTATTTTCAAAGCTAAAAGTGAAACCTGAAACCTTTTTGTCAAATTGCTACTAATTATTCTGGTCAAATGTCAGACTCTAAGCCAAACATTAACACTTTGGCGCTGGGAGAAGAGAATTCCCTGTGCTTCTGCCTTCTGGTACAATGGGGCCTGCACTTGCTAGTAAGCATATAGCACTGTGGAGTTAAGCACTGGAAGCTGTTGATGGATAGCTAAGAAAAAAAGGAAAAAAAAGAATTAATGAAATGACACTATGCAAAGTTTTCATGTAACTTTCTGTTTATTTTATTTGGAGCAGAAAGTTCAAATCCTGTCATCAGCATGCATTTGAAATGTGTTTAAAATATTCTTTAGGGAGTCTCTTTCAGACTTAGTCTTCTAGGAGATTCTAAAAACTTTAATAATTTTAAAAATATATATATTGTTACTGCCCTAGATTACTTGCTTTACTAGGGCAGCAAATTATACTCTGCAATAGCAATTTAAGAATGCAACAACAAAAATAAATTTCACTTCAGTTGAACCCAAGGGACAATGCCAAACAGCTAGAAATCCTCAAGTTATGCCACGCTGTCACAGTATAAATTGTGTGCAATAGAAGAACAGGTATTGGCCTATGTCAGGAGGAAGGAAGAGAACAGGAAATAACAAAAGGCAAATTTGAGTTATCAGAAGCTGATCTTTCCTGCATTTATTTAGTGCAACAAATGCAGTGAAAGAAATGCAAATTGACTGCAAAAACACGACTAGCTAAAGCATGAATAGACTGTATATGCAGCACCTAAACATTCCAAGTTAAAACTAGAAAAGGTGACATACAAGACCAGAATTAACCTCTACAGGAAAAGTCTGTGAGATGTGTACATGAGTGCTATGATGTGATCAGCCCTCCCCCCCACCATCCCACCCCCAATGCCTTAAACACGTAGTATAAGGAAAATATAATCAAATAGTATACAACCATATACAGTGCAAAAGTATTAGGATTATAGGACAGTACCGCTGAAAGCGACCTGTGGTCCCTATCTTCAAAAAGGAAAATAAAGAGGACCCGGGAAACTACAGGCCAGTTAGTCTTACCTCAATCCTGGGTAAGCTCTTTGAAAAAATTATCCTGGCACACGTCCAGGAGGGCCC
>JAGPOW010003642.1:14263010-14329428 GCA_030014935.1 Caiman crocodilus
TCATCTGACCCCGGTGCTCTTTCCTGCCAAGGCGGGGGGTCGGACTAGATGACCTGCCCAGGTCCCTTCCGACTCTAGATACTATGATACTATGACCTCACAAAGTCATCTAGTCCAACCCCTTGCACAAGGCAGGGCTGTCCCTGACTAAACCATTTCAGCCAAGTGTCCATCCAACCCGCTTTTGAAATTTCCAGGGGTAGAGATTTCACAACTTTTCTAGGTAGCTTGTTCCAGCACTTGGCCGCCATAATACTGAGAAACGTCCTCCGAATCTTTACCCTAAATTTCCTCTGCTAGGGACTGAAGCCACTGCTCTTAGTCCTGTTTTCTATAGCCACTCTGTAATTAAGGGTAATTACAGAGCCAATCTTTGTCATGTCTATAATTACCCTTCAGTTGTTTGAATATTGTTACTGAATCCCGCTTCAGACTTCTCATCTCCAAACTAAACCCTAGTTTTTTTCAGCCTTCCCTCATAAATTGTGCCTCCTAGACCTCCCATTTTCGATGCTCTGCACTGGACTCTCTAGTCTGTCCACATTCTTCTTGAAGTATGGAGTCCAAAACTGGATACCATACTCCAGGTAAGGCCTCACCAGTGCTGAGTAGAACAGAATAATCATTTCCCTTGATTTGCAGGAGTCGCTCTTATTTGATACAACCCAGTATGCTCTTAGCTTTTTTGCAACAAGAACACACTGTTGGCTTATATTCAGTTTATAATCCACTCTAACCCCCAGGTCTTCCTCTGCAGTACTACAGAGTACTCCAGCCTCACGTCATTACCCAGTCTGTCTTCGTACATGCAGTTATTCTGTCTCAAGGACTTTGCACTTGTTGTTGTTGAATCTCACCTGATTGCTTATGGATCATTTTCTGTCTATCCACATTATTCCAGATCTTAGCCCTGTCCTCGAGTGTCTTCAGTTCCGTTCAACTTGGTGTCATCTGCAGATTTGCTAAGTATGCATTCAGTCTATCATCCAAATCATTAACAATGATGTTAAACAGTACTGAACCCAGAACAGACCACTGGGGAATCTCATTTAAAACCTTTTCCCAATTAGACATTAAGTAGGATGTTCCAGCCAGTTATGTATTCACCTTATAGTACCTTCATCTAATCTGTATTTCCTGAGCTGTATTTCCTTAGCATTTCCATGAGAATGTCTTGGGAGATGGTGTCAAAAGCCTTGCTAAAGTCAAGGTTTATCACATTCATTGCTTTTTCTCCATCCACAGAGCCCTTTTCCTTAATGTAGAAGGAAATCAGCTTGATCAGGTGTGACTTGCTCTTGGTAAATCCATGCCGCCTTTTCTTGATCACCTTGTTCTCCTCTAGGCACTTTACAGTAGATTCCTTGAACTCCTGCTCCATGATCTTTCTAGAACTCAAGATCAGGCTGGCTGGTTTGTAATTTCCTAGATCCTCCTTCTTCCCTTAAAGATGGGCACTATATTTGCTTTTTTCCAATCATACAGGACCTCGACCTGACCTCCATGAGTTCTCAAAGAGAATAGCCAGTACCTCAGAAATGACCTCAGCCAATTCCATCGCTATCCTAGGATGCATCTTATGCCTGACTTATAGTCATCTAGCTTTTAAAAAAAACCTCTAACCTGTTTTGCCATTATTCTAGGCTCTTTGTTTCCTTTCTTATCTTTACTGCCAACTGTACTTGTCATCTAATAGCTACCCCTGTTTGTGAAGACTAAAGGAAAAAGTCACTAAATGCTTCAGCCTTCTCTACATCATCTGGAAGTTGATTGCCTTATGCATTCTGTAAGGAACCTTTGGTTTCTTTGGCCTTCCTCTTACTTTTGGCATACTTGCAGAACCCCTTTTTATTGCCTTGTATGGCTCTTGGCAGTTGAATCTCAAATTATGCCTTGCCTTCCTAATTTTTTTCTGAATGTCCAAATGATTCTCTTATATTCTGTCTTAGTACTGTGACCAAGTTTCCACTCCCCATAGGATTCTTTTGAGTGTGCACTCATTGAAGAAATTTCTGTCTAGTCAGGCTAGCCTTCTGTTACACTTCTCATTCTTCTGTTGCAATGGAATAGCTTGCTCCTTTGCCCTTAAGAGAGTCTGTTTAAAGTACATCCTGCTTTCCTGAACTCCTTACCCCTCAGACTTGCTCCCACCATTTCTCTGAGTTTGATAATGTCTGCTTTCCTGAAGTCCAGTGTCCTTACTCTGTGCTTTCTTTCCTTCTTCCCTTTAGGATGTTGAACTCCTAGCATTTTTTGGTCACTGTCACCCAAATTGTCTTCCATTTTCACATTCTCTCCCAATTTCTCCTTGTTTGTGAGCAGTGAGTTAAAGGGAGGGTCTCTGCTAGGGCTGTGTGAAGCGGCCCCTATTCGATTAGGATTTGGATTCAGCCCAAATCAGGGACAGTGATTCAATTCATTGATTTGGATCACTGTCCCCGATTCAGTTCGCCTGAATTGAAATCTGAAGATTCAATGCTGATTCAGAGAATCAGCAATTTGGACATAGGCACAGCTTTAAAAGTTTTTTTCTACATACCTTGAAGTAGCAGGCGTGGCTTGTGAACACTGCAGTGCTGGGGCTCATGGAGCATCTCACAGGAGTGTGGGGGGCCCTCCTTGTGCTTGGCAGTGAACCGGGAAGTGGACTGGCAGTACCTCTGGTTGACTTCTGGGTCTGCCAGGGAGTGTGCAGGGAAGGCCCCCCCCAGCTCAGTGATCAGCTGCAAGGGGACTCCAGGTGCCCTTCCACCCAGACCCAGGAGGCACCAGTCGCTGAGCTGGTGGAGGGAGCCCCACCACACACCCTGGCAGACCTGGAAGTGGACCAGAAGTGTTTCTGGTTCACTTTCGGGTCTGCTGCTGAGCATGCTGGGGAGCCCTCCACACTGGTGTGGGACTCTCCATGCACCCCAGCATCGCAGCACTCATGAGCCCCTGCTACGTAGAGGTATATAGAAAAAACAGTTAAAGCTATGTCTATGTCCAAATCTCCAAATCTTTCTGAATCTCTCCAAATCAATTTAGAGCATTCTGATTTTGATTCAGAGAGATTAAAGGTTCCTCTGATTCAATTGGGATTCGGAGATTCTGCCACTGAATTGGGCCAAATAACTGCCAAATCAAATCGGGGATCAAAACTTCACACAGCTCTAGTCTCTACCACCTGTATCAAAAAGTTATGCTCATTACACTTCTGGAATTTGTTGGACTGCTTGCACACTGCTGTGTTTCACTCCCAGAAGATATTTGATTATTAAAGTAGCCCATGAGAATCTGTTTCTGTGATTTGGAAGCTTCCATCAGTTGTTTAAAGAAGGCCTTTTGTTTTGGTGGCCTGTAGCAGATGCTTACCATGACATTACCCAGCATGGCAGCCCCTCTGGTCTATAACTAGAAGCTTTCAAAAGGCTTACCTTGCACTTCATACTACACCTGGACAGATGAGTTCATCACCTTTGTATATAGAGAAACACCTCCTCTTTTTTTTCCCCCTGTCTGCTCTTCCTGAACAAGCTATGCCCATCCATGATTATACTCCAGTCATGTGAACTATCCCATTCGATCTCTGCAATCCCAGTTGCATCAAAACTGGGAGATTGTATTAAAACTGCCAATTCTTCCTGTTTATTACCCATGCTTAGTGCATTATTATATAACCACTTCAGGGATCTAACTGATGGTCTTCTCTTCTCTCTGGAAACATTACTATGGCTTCCATTATGCCTTTCTCTTACAGTAAAAGCTTTGCTATCCGGCATGAGGGGGTTAAGGAGAGGGCCGAGTATATAAAAATGCCGGTATTGGAATTAGCGTGATGGCGCCAGCGCAGGGTGGTGATGGCAGTGCTACTACATGCAAACTCCTCCTTCACCACCCTCTGTCCAGCCGGCCAGGCAGAACCTGTGCAGCCTGCAAAGGGGAGCCACTGCGCTCCCCTCCCCACCAGCCCTGCTCAAGCAATACTTCATGAACATGCTGGATAATAGAGTATTCCAGTTAGCAAAATGCCAGTTAACACAGCTTTTACTATACTAAGTTTTTAGTCAGGTTGCCTGGCTCTTTATTTATGTCTGGGCTTCTGTCTCCATTCCCTGGTGAACCTTGTTTTAAGCCCTCCTGGGTTATCAAGCGAAAATGCAGACACTTTTTCATGTCTTTGTCAGGTACACTGCATCTCTTCCTGGTATCTTCTTTTCTTGGATCGCCACACCACAGTCCAAGAAACCTAAACCCTGTTGGCAAATCTATTTACGCAGCCAGGGGATGCATTGATCCATCTGCTCCTTGCCTGACTATTACCCTTGACTGGGCCCCCATCCTCTTCACCCTTGTGCCCAGAGCCTTATTGGCACTTTTGATGTGTCCAAGATTGCCTCTAGCAGTATCACGAGTGCCCACATGGATGTGTAGTATGGGATAGTACTGAATGAGCCTTGGCAGCCTTTCCATGCTGTGTCTGATGTGGGCTCCTGGCAGGTAATAGACCACCTGAGCCAAGAGGTCAGGCTGGCAGATGTCTGTGCCCTGCAGGAGAGAAAGCCAGCCACCCATCACCTTCTGCTGCTTCTTGGGATCATGGGCTTGCAGCCCCCAGTGGAGCATGGTTTTCCTCTCCTGCTACTAGAGTGAGCTCCAGGTCTCTAATAACTGCCTTCGTTTGTGCGTTATGGCATATGAACACTGAAGGAAGCAGAAAACCTTTAGACAACCTGCGATCCACAGAGCCATTGGATTCAGTCTGCAAACATTGGATCTCAACAGCTAAATTGACTCAGTTCAGGTCAAAGGTGGGTGGGCACTAGGACCTGACTTCCTCCACCGATTTGGTTTTTTTTCCTCCCGCTCTCTCCTGCCTTACCCCCAGCAACCTGGGGAACATGTCCACAACCTGCACTTATCCCAGCAGTGACAGAGGAAAAGGAAAGCGACTATGGCTGAAGCGCCACGTCCCCCCCGCCCCACACCGCTGCAGCTGTGGATGCTCTCCTTGTGCTTTTTGGGAGAAGAAGCTGCTGTGGCAGGTGCTTCCCCGTGCTCCCCAGTGACAGCAGTGGCTGGGTCCTAGTGCTTGACCTGCACATGCCAGCCTGCCCCTGACTGGAACTGGATTGTTCTGGCACGCAGCTAGAAAAGGTTGCCAACTGCTGCTTTAGATAAGTGAAAGCCACCTCTTCAGTTGTCAGGGTGCAAAGAGCTTAGATATTTCTTCACTGTCATGTAACATACCTGCAAATACCTTTCTTCTGAGCACTAGGATTGACAGTGAGTTTGATTTCCACATTGCTGTTTTTTAATTGTCTTCATATAGATTTCAAAACACAGTCCTTAATATTAATTCAGTGCTTTTCTGAAACAATCTAAAAGTTCTAAAAGTTCTTGATTACATGAAGCAAATCTTGACTCTGTGCACTAGCCCAAGAAGGATTTTCTGTTTGACTGTTGGGAATGGAAGCTTTTTTCCTAAGACTGAGCCTCAGTGTGGCTTCACTTACATATGAGTCTTGTGCCATTTGCGAAGGGGCAGCGTGCCAGAAATAGGATTTAGTGTTATATCCACCCTTTAGCATTGACTTTGGGTAGCAAAACCAGCAATGAAGAAAGAGTACATTCTGTCCAAGGAAAATAGGGCTTTGCCCTCTTCTCTTATGAAGTTCCCTGGACTCTTCAATGTTGCTTGTGCTTAAGACCCAGCCACCCAAAGTTACCTGACATTTCTCTGCTTGGGAAAGATGAGGAAGTAAATCAAACATAGCAAGATTTGAACTGATGAGTCCAGGGGCTTTTGGGATTCTTAAGCCTGAGGTTTATATTTAAAAGAATGAGATGGCCAGAGTAGCTAGGAAAAGGAAAGTGGCAAAGAGAAAGTAATTAACGGTGAAACTTCATGCAATCAATAATTAATGCATTTTACATAAAACACTATTCAGTGTCTTTGAAGTGGTGAAGGAGACAATACACAATGAGGTATATTCTGTTTTAGTTAAATTTAACTTCGGTACCACTTGAAAGTTTAAGAAGACTATAGCATGCCTTCCTGTGGTAGATACCACTAGTAGTCTACTCCATAACTTATTAGAAAGAACAACCAGCGATTTGAAAACCGAACTAAAAATACAGTTCTCGGCCTTGTATGCCTTTGGTAACACAGCAGGTCTGCTGGACCTATACTCAATCCTTTCATTTCCCTAAAGCTTGTGCAATTTTTTTTTTTTGAAGATAACTAGTCCATTTTAAGATGATAGTTGGATGATGAATGCATTTAAACCTGTTGTAAGGTACTAGTGTAAGTTCATTCACTCATACATAGCTACAGGTACATAATGTAAGTGGGCACATAAAATTTGGTCATGTGCCAACAGGAATGGCTGGTCGCGTAGCACATGTCTGACAAGCTCATGCTCTGTGATATTATTAAGCGCAGGTGGATACATGGCTTGGGATTTATACAGTTAGGTCAAACAGAGGTGTATATGGTTATTATTATTAAAATGTTAATACAAACACTTATCACTAAAAGGAAACACAATTGTTTCCTCCACTGTCATGGGAAGCAACGGAGTACTTCAGACCACACTTGTAGGCTAATAATGGCTTTTCAATGATGAGTGCTCTCTTGTGTCATCGCCGATACCTAAAACTGCTTACTCAAGTTGTGAAGGATGATAAATGAACGACTCTTCTTTTGCTGCTGATGTTTCTGCTTTATATGAAATTATAGGAAATTTGGTACGGAAATCCTCAGCTGACATCTTTGCCTTTTGATGTAGATTGAAGCTGAAAGACGTAGTAATCACTATGTACGTATAATGCACCCACATTCTGGGAATTCTTGCTGATTGTGGTTTCTGAATGTGTACTTTTATCCATACTTTAATATTAGAATTCTACCTTTAGAAACCAGTTGCACAGGAACTGTTCAAAATCTTGACTTTCACATATCCAGTATCCACTTCTTCTCTGAAAGAGTCACTCACCTTCTTCCCCTCCTGCTGTAGAACTCAGCATGTGGCAAACAGTTGTTCAGAATATCGCGCGTGGCTGAAACACTTAAAATTGCAAAAAGGAGAGAACAGCTTATTACGGCTTTCACTGTTTAAAATCAACATAATCTATATACACCCTATAAACGTTGGTAGCATCTTAAAAGTCTTGCTTTTCCCTTTGCAATGCCTAATATTGACACTTTGACTCCTAGTTTTCCTAATGGTTAATGTACTTGACTCAGTCACTCAGATGCTACCTATGAACGGCTTCTTTTATAATGTTATAAACAGTGATTACATATTCATCCTTGCATTTTTATTTGCCATGCCAAATGTATTATAATTGTATTGATGTTGTTTTTTATAAACTACAAATATTTTCAAATCCATTGTTTAATTCTGTCTAACAGACAGGTTTGTAAGAAACAAAAAAGTCTGAACCTAAACAGATTGTAATTCAGATACAGCAGTTTCTGCCTTTAATTTAAAATAAACAGTCAAAGTATATCCACAATTAGTTTATTTTTCCAAGTTTGTAGGGCTTCTTTTGGCATGTCATTATTTAGAAGGGTCTTGTATTACTTTTCTTTGAGACTTCCGGTCACATTTTGATGAGAAAAGTAATCTTTTGGATCTCCCCAAGTAGCATGTTAGGCATTGAGAAAGTTTATTTAAACTGCAGGTTAGTGCTTCCTACAAGAGTGTTTTTAAAATACATTGTAGCTCAGTGCCCTGGCTATTAAAGCTGAGGCTACTGCCTGAGAACGGGTGTATTAATTAGTATTTTCCCTGCGATTAAATGGGTGGTCCTTTGAGTTATCAGCAAGATGAAATGTGGTTAATATTTTAATAGCATATAACTGCCATTCAGATGCTACATCTTCTGTACAATAAAATAAACATAAGGTAGGGAAAAATAGCACTGCAGTCTGTTGACAATTTGAGAATATGTTTACTCTAGAAAGGAATAATGGAATGAAAAATGAAGAAAAGTATGTTGGAGGTTTTCAAGGAGAGAGGTTAATTATTGGATGATAATAGCACTGATGTGCTAAAGCAGCTTTGTAAATATCCCTATATTTAAAAATAAAATAAAAAACTTTCATTAAAGACAAATGGATCAGATTATAACTGTAAAATTATAGAGTGAAGGTCACATTTAAAAAAAAAGTTTAAAAAAATGCGCTGTATTAGGCACTGTGCCATCTAGATAGTGATGAGATTACTGAAGAAGTCTGATACTGCTGCACCTAAGGGTGGCAAAACTGGACCCAGTGCTTATACTTTGAAACTAGTTTTTAGGGATGCTTGTTGTCCTACCAAGAGACAAAAAAGCCTGATGTTCACAATGTTGTAAAGATGAAACACCTCCACTGCTAATAGTGAATATCAGGACTAGTTGGGAATTTTTCTACAAAAGGTCTTCTTACTAGAAAATGTCCGTTGCTTAACTTAACTCCCCGCCCCCCCCCCTCAGTTTTGTGAAATGTATGTTTTTATTAAAAAGAAAGCTCTACTGAGAACTTTTCTCAGGTCTAGTATGAAATTTCTGGTGAAAGAAACCCCAGAGCAGTGGTTGAGGATATTGTCTTAGAAGGTAGGAGAACCAATGTCCTACCAAAAAGTCATGTAGAGCATCCTGAGTAATTTGATTTTGATTAAAAAAAAATCAAGCAGAGCATTTTTGCCATTTACCACTGCTTATTTCTGCATGAGAAACATTATTATCCCCATTTTACAGGGTAGAATTTAAAGCACTGGATCTTGTGTGTGGTCACGCTGGAAGCACGTGGTACAACTGGGACTAGGACCCAGAATTCTAGAGTTCCAACCACATGCCTTGCTGCATTTGTCAGTGCCCTGCTCACCCACCTCTAGCATTATGGGACTATGAGCAAAAGGTATTCTCTCTATATAAATATATATGTCTATATATCTATATATGTCTATCTATATATAATATGCATGCAACACCCTTTCTGAATGGCCTGCATGGGCACTACTGCCCTCTCTCTTTACATTATACTGCATGAATTATTTATACAGTTTTTGAGAAGGGAAAATGGGATTAATAACAAGAAGACTGGAATGCATTAGAGAGATGAGCAAGACCACAGTGTGATTGCTTTAAGTGACAGCACCCTGTTTGGGGAGGAGGATTTCTCTCTCGCTTGATAGTTCTATATAAATTGATATAGATAGATAGATATAGCGAGAGAGAAATTCCCCCCGCCTTTCCACCAACCAGGGTGGTGTCACTTAAAGCAATCACACTATGGAATGCATTAGAGAGATGAGCAAGACCAGTCTTCTTGTTATTAACCCCATTTTCGCTTCTCAGAAACTGTATAAATACTTCATACGGCGTAATGTAAAGAGAGAGGGAAGGTAGTGCCCATGCAGGCCATTCAGAAAGTGTACTACATGCAAGAGGGGCAGCATGGAAGAAAGCACCAGAGATGGTGGTGGGAAAATCTAACAAATGATCTAGGAAGATGTGGCAAACTTTAAATTATGCAGGCAGCATTATTATCGTTGTGAAAAATTGATAACAATATGGCTATATATGTTCTGTAGCTCTGTGATTAACATTTGGTGGCCATATGTTAAGTAATTTCTTGAATTAATTGCTTCATGTCTGTGTTCTAGCATTTGCTATCTACCAAAATGCAGTTCATAGCTCTATTACAAATGAACTTTTTAACCTGTTCTGCATAACCAGTATTGAATCAGATTCTGCCTTTGGCCACAGTGTGTATCTTAAAGTGGATGGAAGTTAATGGACTGAATTCATAACAGAGTGTATCTGGGCAGAATCCAGGCAATTTTGCCATGCCTTATATCCCTGTCTGCTGCATTACACAGTATGGCCATGCCTAAACCACTAACTTGTTGATTCAGACGGTGGCATCCTCAAACATGCCACATGACTCTGCTTTTCTTACTTTCTTTACTGGAAGCATTTTTGCTAGGACTACACAGTCCTGAGGATGACTGTGTCCTGAGAATTGGTGCTAAATAGGTTGCCCCCAGTACTGTGTGGATCTTAGTAGCATGTGTGAAGCTGTTTTATATGGTACCTGCCAAGACCAGGCCTATCACAATAAGCATGCCTACCTGAGGTGGGCCATTTGTTTTTATAATCATATGATCCAGGGTGCTGGTAGGAAAGTGTCTAAAATAGTAACCCGCAGAAGCCAAGTAATACTCTGTGCTATATATACAAGAGAGACGCATGTTATTTTGAGACGGTGATTCCCATACTGTGGTCTGTGGGCCACTAGTGGTTCCCAGATTACTTGATGGTGGTGGAGAAGTGGCCGATTGGATGGGGTTGTCTTTTCCCACTTGTGCCTGCTTGCTAAGCTGTGTTAATGATAGCTAGGAATATATGCAGTGCTTTTCTAATAACGCTATGTGTGTGGCAGGTGGTCTCAGGGATGTCAGGCTACCTTCACTAGATGTTGGAGGGGGTGGAATTATGGTTTGCAGAGTTACAAACAGGAGAGGAGGAGGGCCATGGATGTTTTCCAGAACCACTGTTTTTGGGGAATTTGAACTATGACTCATTTGTAACTAACAAGCCTTACTCTCATCATTGTGTTATGGGATCAGTATCCTGAGGGGTGTTTATGTGAATGTGTAAAAAGTTGAAATACATTCGGGCGTTTGGGCTACATTGTGGCTTTTAAGTTATTTTGAGCCAATTCGAATGTTTAAAATGCTTGTTTGTTTTGGAAAATCTTTACACTGGTGGTCTCCAATTCTTCTGGCCATGCGGGCCAGGTGAGTGGGGTGCAGCTGGTCCCCAGTTTTGGCCTAGAGCATGTGGCTGCATCATTCGACACAAGGGGCTGAAATTTGGCAGCATTAATTGCTACAGCTCCAGGGCCACAGCAGCTGCTGCTCCTCTCATTGCCAAATTTCCAGCACTGTGCAGCAGGCGACATGACCCCACATTCTGGATCCAGCTCGCGGAGCAGCCCTGTGCGTGGGCTGGATGAATTGTATAGCACTGGTGTAAAGCATTTTCCATATATGGTTCGTGGGCTCGTCATGGATCTGGAAAATTGGAGATTTGGCAAGTGGTGGCCGTGGCATCTGGAGCTATGACAATGAACACAGCTGCCACTCATCCAACTTTACAGACACATGAGGACCCCATTGTCCATATCTTGGTCACTCTTGCCTTACACCCTCCCTTTGTGTTGGGTAGCTGTTGACAGTCAGTGCAGCCAGTACTGAAATACCTCATTTCTTGGTTTGTGTTTGTGGCATTTAATGCCTGGCCAGACTGAAAGGCAAAATACAAGGTTATTGTGCAAGCTACTTATTGATGGATAGGTGGAGGTATAAATATGTAAGTTAAACTACAATCCTCAGACATGCACATGCTTATACTGTTAACTTGTAGCATTTTGCAGTATTTCCTGGAACCAGGCATATATATGACTGTCTGACACCCTCTTAAAGTTAGATAACCTCCTCTTGTAGTGTTTATTGATGTATGACAGGATTGTCCAACTTCTACGTAACGGGGGGCTGAAAACCCCGTGGGCTGCACCAGCAGGGGCTGCACGCTTGCGGGCTGACTCAAGGTGAGCCACGAATTCCCCAGGCAGCACTTTACACAGACGCCCATTGCATTGCGCCAGTACCTAATGCCCTAATCCCACTGCTAAACCACATAGGCACTCCTCCTTCTACCATTGCACCACGCAGGTCAAGGCCCACCCTCTGCTTGCATGGCTGCACTGCACTGCACTGAAAGCTGGAGAAGGGAGAGGGAGCCCAGAAACTCTGGCTGCTCTTGTGTTTCATCCACCAAATTTCACTCTCACAATTCTGTATTGCAGTTGCTTCTGTTGCTTTCAGTCTTTGATGTTGGCCTTGTGAATAATCACAAGGCTTGGTCATTTTTAATACGTGTAGCAAACTATGCATATAAATGTATTTGGGGACCTGTTCTTGAATATTAGTCACTTTTGGCTGTATTAAAAAGATGCTGAGTCTATCATAATTAAGCATGCTTCATGTGCAAGTGTGGATTTAAAATATAGTTAAGAGAGTGAGTTTCCTGTTTCTGTAGCTAACTGCTGCCAGCAGTGATTCACTTTGAGCACTTCCCATGGTATTCATCAACAGTGAGGTGTCCCACATCAATGCTTGTATAGAAGAACTGGTTGTTTTCATAGCATGGAGCAGGAACTGTCAGCTCAAGGCAGTATAGTCTTGCTCCCTGTCCTGATGCTGCAATCTCTGTTGCTCAAAAACCTTTAATCTTTCCAGCCTTTTGAAAAGGACAGGTCTTCCAAATAGATGTAATGAATCATTAGTATTGAAAGAAATGTTGGTATTTTTGTCATTGCCTGGAAATATTGGTGTTTCACTCATGGTTTTATTACTGGATGTCTGTTTTGAGGAAACAAATGAACATTTCATGTTATGAACCCACTGGAATGTTTTAAATCTAAATGTGTGAAAAGCAAATAGCACTTGAGATGCTGCAGTGGTCTCCTTACTGTGATACTTGTTTATCCCTTTTGAGCCACATTCTGTTAATTATTCAAAAAGGCCCCAGATCAGCCAGATGTTTGGGCACAGGTCTGACTACTGTCATTCAAGTAGACTGAATTGGGGAAATCCTAGCACCCTTGAAGTTGATGGCAAAATTCCCTTGTGAATTGCAACAAGACTATTGGAGTTCTTCAAGTTAGGTATGTACTTAAGAGGCTTGTTGAATCAAGTTCAAAATGAGTGAAATGAAATTTTGTAGCCTGCATTAAAAATATTTCTTAACAGCTCTATTGCATTATCTTTTTAGTGGTCTACACCAACAATTTAGCAACATTTGATCATGAAGTCAGATCTTACAGTTTTGTACCTTTAACTTAAAGGCTGTTTGCATTTGTGCTTGAATTGTATAATCCTTTGGTTTTCATGGAGTGGGCCCAGTTTATGTGGATTTGAGAAAAGACCTAGGATTCTGTGCTTTGTGTTACAGCCGTGTAGAAGATAGCTTCTCTGGATTCTGGCTATTTCCCTTTTTTTTTTTAATATGTATTTTTGATACTTTATATTATTAATTTCTCCTTTAGAAGGAATCTGCAGATCTCTTCCCAATTTGCAAATAAGCTGGATGTCTATATTTTTAAAGAAGTGCTTTAAAGTAAAAGTTGTAGAAACCCAAATAGGTTTCTGGCTTCTTGTCTAGAAAATAAGAGTCATGTTAAAGTTTTTTGACGTCCATCCATTGCAGAGTTTAATGCCTTCAGTGACTGCATTCCATGGAGCTTTGGATTTAGGTTTTAAGATTGTTTATGGATCATTTTCAGCCTTTCACCCCATGACATAGGTATGTTCTCCAGCTGATACCATCACCTCTAATTAAATGCAGATGGCTGTTAGTGCAAAAAAAAATCTCAAAGAATTTGAACCCTAAGAAACCCTATGAAAATGTAACATTTATATCTTTGGCATCTTGACTTTAGAAAGCACGCCACAGTGCACCAAGATGAGTGACACTGATGTTTTAGTGCATGTTGTTTGAGCATTTGCTCTATTATTGTTAGTAAGGCAAATAAGGTAGAATAGTTAAATTTAATACATGAGAGATTGGATTAAATTAAAAGATGTAGCTTCTCTGTAAATCTGAAGATTTCTCCGTATAGTGTGGCTAAGAATGCTCTAGTCCCATGCAGTCGTGACAATAGATTTTACATCTTCTGGCAATCTGAGGATGGAGTACCCCCTTACTCATATTTACCCTATGTGTATGAGGCACATGCTTTTGTTATGGCCATTAGCTTCATTCTCTGCACAAGGTGGTTTTGAACAAAGAATTGCTGAACAGACATTTCTAATTATTTGGCTCAAAGTTTTTATTTTCTGATTGGGACATTAGAATGTTTCATTTTGATGCCAACCAAATTGGTAATGGAAAATAACACTGGACATAGTTGATGGCATCAGATCAAGCATGTTCAAATAGTGGTTTTATTTGTAATTAAACCCTATTTACTATGAATATTGAGACCTTTCAGAATGCCCAGTATAATCCACTTTTTTATAGTTTATCTGCATACATAAACCAAAGAGCTGTTTGTTCACGTTGTTTTGGCTTTTTCTTGGGAGGGTGGGGGTTCTTGCTCTGAGATGGGAACGGTGGCTGGCAGATGAAAATTAAATGGAGAAAAATGCAAAGCAATGCACATTGGAAGGTATAATTACAAATGATAGAGAATGTGCTGCATCCCTTGGTAGTCTGTTCCAGGTATTTAATTACTGTACTCTTGCTATAAAAAATAGTTGGATAAGATACTTCCTTTAAAGGTGAGGGAGTTGCATTTAGGTGAAAGCTGAAGCTTAATTAAGCTCCTTTCATGGTGAGGCTGAAATACAAAATGGAAACAATATCCTAGGGCCCTGGCACACTTGCTGCTGTTCTGCTGGAGTTGTTTTTCCTGTTGATGCTTGACTGGACTATTGACCGCCTTAAAGATATGCACATGCCAGTGTGTTGCTATATCAGGGCATGTGATTACAATAATGTTTAAGGTGTACATGGTCTGTTGTGCAGTAATGCAGGTAGAACAGTATGTTTTATTGGGAGTATTGCTTAATCTGAAAAAGGGGTTGATTCTTGGTGTTGCATAGTTGCCAGTTAAAAAGCTCCCATTAGCTTGTATGTGGAGCAGAGTGGCTCTGGAAATGCCGTTATCCTATACTCATTTTAGGTGTACAACTATTGTTTGAAAAAATCACCATTGAGGTTACATTGCTTGAGTCTCCACAAATGCCCCCATACTATCCACAAGACATGTAGGGTAAAGAACCCCTTGACTAGGGGTTGCAAGGCAGTGGATTTTATTGGAGCATAATAGCTTCATCCTTGGACTTGTAAGACACAGTGCGCAGGTTAGATTTACTAATACTCTTCTCTACATAATTAAAAAGTGTGACTCTGCAAACCCACATGCAATTGCTAGGACTGCAGTGAACCATGACCTGGAAATTTGCAGTCATGTGAATGAACCAAAAAGTCTGCATTTGTACAACTAGGAAATCTCTTCAGATTTATTGCTTGTTGATTTGCTGATGAATTGGACTCAGTTATGTGCAGCACACCTTATCTGTGTAAAATGAAGAGCAAAATAAACCCTCACTTAGGAAGAACAAAAAATAGCTTTGCAACAGTAGCACTTCAGTCTCTATTTCAGCTATAATGGAGAACTCCAAGAAAAATAAATCCATCATAATGTCTTTGGCACATTGCCACACCTGCAGTACTATATTTCAGATAGACGACTAAGAATCTTTGCAGACACATGGAAACCTTCAGCACTTTCTTCGTGAAGGATTAAAATGAAATGTCAGCCTTGGTAATGGGAAGGCCACAGTCTAGATCACATAGCTCTATTTAAAATTTATATTGTGCTATCTCCATATATAGTTATGAGTTTCCTTTCAGTAGAAATGTTTCCCAAAACTCACTACAAATTGAAGAATGGACTTCCCCTTTGTTTTAAAGAGCAGATGCAGAAGGTTGATAGGTAAGGATCTACCCAAATCGAAGAGGCAGGTAGCCAATTTTGCCGGCAGGGTGCAGGGCAGGCCACCATTTTTGCAGTCTTATTGTAGCAAACTTCCCCTCCCCCACCCCATCCCATTGATTGGCCAAGGAACCCTGCCCTTCTCTATTGATTGGTTGTGAGGGCTGTCTGCTATGCAGCTCTGCCCCTTACTGCTAATTGGTGGAGTGGGTCAGGTCTGCATAACAGGCAGCCCTCTCAGCCAGCCAGTGGCAAGGCATGGGGGCGGCAGCCATCTTGGGCTGCTTTTCTTACTGGGAGCTCCCCATGCTCTTGCACCCCAGCGGGTTGCATGGCTGAGCCACGAGACCTGCTGGCTGCCACTGTGGAGCCAACGTTTTATCTTCAATAAGTTGGGGGGGGTCCCCCTCATGGGTTTTGCAAGTATTGCCTGATTTCGCAGGCAATGCTGGATTTTGTGCTTTCTGCAAAATCGTGATTTGAGTAGGTCCCTCTTGATAAGCATTGGTAAGTAAGCCAGTGTCAGTTAAAGGAGCGATAGAGTGAAAGTCTAGACTCTGAAATAGGTGGGAGATTTGCCACTGATTGTCATGGAGCCAGAATGAATAGCATTGTTTCCCTCTGCCTTGCAGTGCGTGTTGTTGTTCTTATCACTGTAAAGTGAACACAAAGTGGAGTATAAAATGAATGCTACATCTAAACAATGGCATTTTCCACTCGCACTGAATATGTTAATGGTTGTACAAACTATAAAGCAGATAATCAGATCCTGAGAGCAGGTTTCACTCATCCGCTTAATTTTGCTGTAGCCCTCTTTAGCCAGCAGCCCTGCCCCTGCCCTTCCTCTTGGAAGCAAAGTAACCATCAGAACTGGTAACAGAGGGGTCACGTTCTGGGCTAGGGTGAATTGCCCTGGCTCTACTAAGAGCAGCGGTAGTACACCAATTTGACCCAACGTAATTTGTGTGGTACATTATCAAAAGTGTTTTCTTATAAAAAAATATTCATTTCATAACTGTGTATTTTAATAGCTAATGTTTAAAGACAAAGGAATAAAACCATTTAGTTTTTGTATTTTTTAAAAAAAATAAAGCTTAGTATTAATGGAGTTAAAAAAAATATTTTCTTAACGGGATTAGTTGCATTACAAACCACATTAAAATAGCTAGTTAGCCAAGGTATCTCTCTTAATATTTTTCAGTTTCATTTATGTTGCTTTAGGATTTTCATTGCTACTTTAAAAATTCAGTTGTGTCTCCTAGTAACACGAAGAAGGTAGATCAGTGACTAACTGGTCCAGAGAAGCATGAATTTTCATAGGCCACAAGCCACTTCATCCGATGCTTGAAATGAACTTGTAAAATGGCAAATAAAACTTTGGGTGGGATTTTTAACAGTGCTTAACATCAGCAAGTTCTTCAGTCTGCTGCTGCTAGTGTCCTGCCTCCCTCTCTCTCATGTTCATATTCCACGTCATTGCTTTTGCAGCTTTGCTCAACTTGACCCCATCTATGTCCTCGGTTATTCCAGCCTATGTACTCACTGTCTTATCTTGGATTCCTTGCCACCTTCTACCAGCTCTATTGCTGTTCTCCTTGCTCCTTGTCCTACCTGTAAAATATTGCCTTTTTGCCTTTTCATGTCTTGTTTTCTGTGTTCATTCTTTCAAACCACTCTTTTCCCTTGCACTACTCTCTGCCTCTCCTTCTCTATATCCATGTATTGTAAACATGGAGAAGATTAAAGTTTTGGGGTTTTGGGGTTTTTACAGATTCCACTAGCTGTACTTGTCTTTCATGATGCCTCACTTGGCCAGCAGACCTAATGAATCTTTCTAATCTTCCTAATGCAATCGCTCATGTTTCTTTGTTTTAACCCTCCTACAACTGCCTCTTCCTTTTCTTTATCTGCTGTCATCAGCTGTATAACTGCCCATTTAGTTCCCAGATTCTTTAAGTTGGGCATTGCAGCTGTCTCAGTCTCTCCAAAAACATACAAAGGAGTAGTATAACTGACCACAATGAAAAGTAGTATTCTTATGCACTGTGCACTGAAAGTTTTCTGTTTCCTCTCAGTTTTGTGGCTGAAATTTCCCCTTGTAAAACCATGAGATATTTATGTCTAACCAAACATTAAGAGTTGATCATACTAATACATGTTCCACTAAAGAATTACCTAAGTACTCTGTATTCCTCTGTCCAGAAATAATACATTACGTGCCTCAGCCTAATGGTACAAGATAACTTGGGTATCAGCAAAACAATTTTTCCCTAATAAAACTAGGTGATACATATGTCAGGCCAAAAATAAGTGTTTTCCCATAGGTAATAAATGAGCTAGAACACTGCCTGCCAAATATTAGTCTCAGGAGCTAAGGCTGGGAGAACTATTTTGAGGGGATTTTTTTCAGATAAATCAGACTGTTGTGTGGAAATGTTGCCTTTCTCTGTCAGAAAGCAAACAGAGGTGGCTTCTACTGCGGAGGACTGAGTCTCTTAATTCAGTGGAGAAGGCCGAGTTAATCAAAGACACAAAGAAACTGCAAGATTCCCACTATGTAACTGTGTAACAGGGCACCATCCCCAGGGTGGCTGCAAGCCCGGAAGGCCCCCCAAATCCCCTTTTTCCTAGATCACTTTGGGAATGATCTCCCTTTCACTTGCCCACCAAGTCTTGAAGTTCCTTCTTCTCAAGGGAGGCTGCCCCAGAGCTTCCAAGATCTGGCCTTGCTCAATAAACTTGTAGACATATGAAGCTCCTGTCTTCAGGGCTAATTACATGGCTCCATCCCTCCACCACACTGTGCCTCATGCCTTGCAGATTTTGAATCTCCAGTTGGGTGGGACCTTTGTCCCGGTGTCTTACTCCAGGCCTATCTTTTCCCTTTTTGTTGGGGTTTTAGCCTTCCTGGCTTCCGCCCTTCTACTCTGGCTGGTCCTGCAGCCCAGGCCCACTGCTGTTGGGCCCCATCCCACACTGTGCCATGAACCTGCCCCAGCAGGGCTCAAGACCACCACATTCCCTTGGGGATACTAATGGGGCCTCCAGAAACCACCTCGTAGAGTCCCAGCCGAAACCGCTGGTTTAAATTGCAGCATCAGGCGAGGGGGGGAGCAGGGAATAGGAGATACTTTGTTTACCAGAGCACCCCTTGGAATAACCAGGAACAATGGCCACAAGCTGATGGAGAATAGATTTAGGCTAGACATCAGAAAGAACTTCTTTACAGTTAAGGTGGCCAGAATCAGGAATAGGCTTTCAAGGGAGGTGGTGCTCTCCCTACCTTGGGGATCTTTAAGAGGAGGCTGGACAAGCACCTGGCTGGGGTGACATTATCCCAGCACTTCTTCCTGCCACTGGCAGGAGTCAGACTCAATGATCCGTTGAAGCCTCTTCCGACCCTAGCATCTATGAATTTATAACCAGTAATCCCCTGGGCTGTAACATATGAAGAAAAATAGAGGCTGTGTGCCTGCTTACTCAGTCCCTCTTTCTCTGTGAGTCGCTCTGTCCTGTCCCGCTGCCTGCCAAGCTGTTTTCTTCCAGCCTCCTGGGCTGTTCAGGAGCCCTGCACTTGGCCACTCCCAGGGCTGGTCCTCTCTCCTGGCTAGCTCAACCCCAGGACTTGTTAGCTCTGGTTTGAGCTCTTTCTCAGCCATGGGACTCCCTCAGTCAGCTGACCTGCCTGCAGTACTGTCCTTGAACCCCTGTTCTGCCAACTCTAAAAACTCTGCCCTTAAAGGGCCTGCCCTGCTTTCTAATAACAGGGCCAGGGTTTCCTGTTACAATAATGGACCCTTTGTTGGTACGGAGATGGTACCCAGAGGCCCAGTCTGAGAGTAGGGATGTGTAGAGTGCCATATGTGTATCAGCCACTGGAGACCTGTCCTGATGGCTTGACTGGCAGCCTTATTCACCCACTTGGTACATTTTCAAATGAATGCATTTGTGCTTTTTTCCATGCTCTCTTTCTAGATCAGCAGGAGCTCCCTCTAAACATCTGCAAGGTTAATATATTATCCTCCTTCAAATCCTTCATTACGTTTTACCTTGTCTCTGATTCTTCAAAAATAAAATAAAATAGGCAGCTGGTAGCAGATCTCACTGTGTGTTGTGTTGGTGAATATTATCGTTATTATCTTCACTGTAGAATTAACATAAATGATTGGTACCTGGGCGGGAGCAAATAAGTAATTTTAGCTTGAGCATGTGTTGTCCACTGAAAAACCTTGTGTAGATTTTAGTAGCATTACTGTTTCTGCACTTGACCACATCTGTGGATATATTTGATAGGTCTTTGTACTGAGACATCAGAAGGCTGGTTGCCAGTTACTGGTAAGAGAGCTGGTCGTGTTTTTTGGTGGGGATTGTTCAAAGACTGAAAAACTTTTAACATGCCAGTGATTTTTATCTGGCATTTCCTTTCCAAAATGAAGACACTCACCTATGTCTGTAGCCCTTGTAGGTAGCCCAGGCTTTAAAACGTGTTGTGGTTCTGTATTTTTATAGCCTCTACTATAGTGGTACCCCAGTCTGTGGCTGGGAGTTCTGACTGCAAAGGAAGGAAGAAATATTGGTGGGCAACTGAGGCAAAGCAAGATTGAATGAGTGATGCACAGTCTTCCATGAAGCCTGTGGCAGAGTATGAATTCATATGGCTTCTATCACAGTCCAGAGCCAGTCTTAAATCAGGTTAGTAAAAGCCTCAAAAAATAAATAAATTGAGAATCAATTTGTTCAGCATAGAAAGGTACATCTTGGAGGTTAGGAAGGGTAGAGATTAAATGAGAATTGCGAAAGTTAAACACAGTTTTTACAAAGGAAACGTTAAAAGGTGTACAATGCAGAGCAAAGATAGCATGGCTAATGGGAATGAGGGGATGAAAATGGAAAATACCGTATTCAAATTAAGAACAAAAAGAGCTTAATGCACTGAAACCAGGGTGAGAAGGAGGGAATTAGGTAATCCTTGTCCCAGGGTACTGAAGAACTGACACACAAAATTGCCAGTCAAGCAGGAAGGATGTTTAATAATTCTATGAAAGATAGGGCAGTAGCAATGTGATTGTCTATTAGCAATGTAAAACTTTCACTTAAAGAAGGCAAAAAATGATCCAAGCAAATACAATAATATCAATGATGTACAAAGTTTGAGAACAAATTCTGAAAGAAGACTTGCATAAAGACATGAAGGTGTCTCACTTTATCAGATATCCGTCTTGGATAAGATAACTGATTTTTCTCTGTGAGGGAGCTGATAGATTTAATTTATCCTGGCCTTTGGAAACTTTTTGATACAGTACCACAAAGCAAATGATTAGCTAAACTGGAGACAGTAGAGAGTGGTGAAAGAACTGCAAGATGGGTAAGCACCTGGCTAAAGTGGCAAAAGGTTTTGTTTTAGGCTGAAAAGAAATTTACTATTGGAGTTTCTTGAGGAATGCTCTTGGGGCCATTCATACAAGTAAAAAAAAAAATAGGAGTGTACCAATCAAAGAGATCTCAAAATATGGGAGGTAATCAGTAGTGGAAGAGGTTTGTAACATGGAGAAAGGACTTGATGATTTTTAAGACATTAATAATAGAAATGGAATGAAATCCAACAGCCAATATGCACTTACACACTTGGGGACTCCCAAGTTGGAAATTTATCAGTTGGAAGGGCACAGGTAAAGAAAGACTTGGCCATTTTAGTTGATTCAGGATGCTTGTGAACTGCTAATGTGTTGCAGCCATGAAAAAGACACATGCGTTACTAAAGTATGTGAGGTAAAATGCTTCCAGCAGAAATAAGGATCCATTAACACACTAAGACCTCATCTGAAATACTGTATGCAACTGTAGTCACCCATGTTCAGATTGGAACGGGGCAGAGTGGAGAAGCATAGATTGTAAGGCCGGAAGAAGTTTTTCCTAATGTTGAGCCTAAATCAATCTTGCAGGAGTTTGTGGCCATTACTCCTGGTTTACCCTTCGGGTGCCCTGGTGAACAGTTGCTCACTGAGCCCTGGATATATTCCCCTAGTGTAGCAGTAAGCTGCTACCAGGTCCCCTCTCAGCCTTCTTTTCCACAGGCTGCAGAGTCCCAGATTCCTCAGCCTTTCCGCATATGGCTTGCCTTTTAAGACTCTGATCATATGGGTGGCTCTTCTTTGACTCTCAAGTTTGTCCACATCCTTGTTAAAGAGTGGTGCCCAGAACTGGATGCAGTGCTTTAACTGAAAGGAGGCTGAAAGGGTTTACTTTGTTTGGCCTAGCACATGGGTTTTTCAATCTTTTTTAGGCTAAGTACCCCTGCTGGACAGATGCTGGGGGGGAGGAATGTGCAGCCGGACACCAAGTGGAGAGGTAGACATGGAGCGCTGCTGTTGCCTCTCAGGAGCAGGGCCAGGGTGGAGCAGAGAAACTCACTGGGCTGGAGTGAGGGCAGTAGTATCCCTCTGCAGGGCGGGGAAGCTCACTGGGCTGGTGCATGGCACTGCCAACTTCCCTGCCCTGCAGAAGGGCACTGCTGTCCTTGCCTCAGCCCTGCTCCTGGCTGCACTCCATCCCTGCCCACCCAGGCGTACCCCCTAGGACCCATCCAAGTACTCCCAGGGGTATGCATACCCCTAGTTGACAACCCATGACCTAGGAAAATGAAGGTTGCAAGAGGATGTGGTTTCTCTGTGTAAATTCATTAAGGAAGTGCTTTTCAATCTGTGGTCTGTGGACCCCTGGAGGTCTGCAGGCTGTATCTGAGGGATCCATGAAAGATAACTGATTAATCAAAAGTATGTGAATCCTAGAGGTGCACCAATAGAAATTTTTGTGGCTGATACTGGTAGCTGATTTTTAAGAAGGCACATCAACCAATACCAACCCAATTTCCGATACAGAGCCCAGCAGTGTTAAGAGCAGTGTCTGGGTGGTAAGTCTATTGTGGTGGAAGGGGAGGAGGAAGGGAAGAGGACATGTTGGGGGAGGCTCAGATTGAGACCCCTGTGGTGTGGGAGGGAGGGGGTAGAGGCTGAGATAGGCACTGCCCAGCCAGAGCAGGGCATGGGACAGAGCTGTGGCATGGGAAGGGCAGCTCCTGCCACTGCACATACACTGGAAGGTCAAGGGGGGGGGGGGGCCTGGATCTGTGCATGGAGGAACAGCTACTGCTTAATGCTGGGGTCAGAGGCTGTGCTGGGCTCTTCCCAGTGGGGGCAGAGGTGGGCCAGGCTGCACTTAGGGTGAGGGGGCGGTGGTCCTAGGAGCAGGGGTTTGGAGGGTTACAGCAAATTTTGGGGTGGCTGTAGCCCCCTGTCCTGTAGCCTTCCTCCCAGTGCTGCTGCCGGGTACCCGAAGTGCAGCCCGGCCCAGCCCCCACCAGGAAGAGCCCAGTGTAGACCTAGCCCCAGCCTGCAGCATCAGCTGCCTTGCCCCGCACAGATCCGGGGGATACATGACCCTCCCTCCCCCATGCCTTCCTGGTGTCTGTGCAGCAGCGGGAGCCACCCCCCTCTGCACCTCTGCATGGGCTCTATCCCATGCCTTCCCCTGCCCCACCCCAGCTGGGCAGCACCTGCCCCAACCCCAATGCCTTCCACACTGCGGAGGCCTCAATGTGTCCCCGTCACTCCTCCCTTTCCTCCAGGGGACCTTCTATCAGACCTTCCGTCACAACAGACTTACCAGCTGGACGCAGTTTTCCAAGCTGCTGGGCTGCGTTCCTGGCCCTGTGCATGCAATGGCTGCAGTCATACAGAGCATTTATTGGTCACGTTATCGGCCTCATCAGGCAATACAAATCAATTTCTGATATAGTCAATTTTATCGGTGGCGATCTGATACCGGACTGATGTATTGATGCACCTGTAGTGAATATGCACTTTACAATTCAGAGGTGTCTATACTGCCATTCAGCATTTTTTAGGGGTCTGCAAATGACAAAAGTTTGAAAACCACTGCATTAAAAGGAAAGACCTCAAGTCAAAAGAAAAGCAGGCTAGGAGCAATGTGGTTCAGTGATGCTGGCCTGGAATGGAGAAGACCCTGAACTTAATGACGACTTCTTGCCCACAGTGAGGTAGCTTCCATGCTGCACTGCCTTCCCATCTATTTTATTTAATGCAAGGAGTGGTGGTTTAGCTTCAAAAAAAAGGAGCTCTCAAGAAAGAACTGGATAAGCCTAACCTGTGGCATGGTGGTTAGAACACTGTTTAGGTTCAGACCCCTTGTGAGCGAATTGGGCTAGAGCCTGCATCTCCATATTCCTAGGCAAGTGCCCCGACCACTCAACTACTGGGACTGTAACACAGGCAAGTCATCCTGCTTCTCACCCCCTTGCTTCCCCTACCTCCCCCAAGTGTACAGACACAGACGCCAAAACAGGAGGTACACAGCTAGAAAACTGCCGTTTAGATCCACATAAGGAAATAGTTTTAGTTCTATAGAACTATAGACCTATAGTCCTTATGAAATGCTTGTAAAATGCAGCTATTCGGATATTCTTATACAATTATATTGGTATTCATGACTACGTAAGGAATAGCACAGAACTGGACCAGAATAACATACATATTAATATCTGTATTGCTGAACTAAGTCCATTATCATGATTTGGCATAAAGCCCGTTTTTTTTTTTATCTGTTAGGTCTTGATGCTCATCTTGAGTTGTTCTCTGATTACTCTGAATTAGGACAAGTTTGGAAATAAAGTAAATACGAAGAAATGAGACCACCGTGAATATATTTCATTAATAATTTTTTGGTGCACTACTTTTATTATTTAAAAAATGTGTGCTGTATGCATTCAGTAGCATTTATTGAGCATGTTAGCTTATTCTTGCTGATCACATTAACTATGATTTTATTTAAAACACACTGCCCTTCAAAAAATCAATTGGACATTACATAATATTGTTGCAGAAAGAAAAAAGAACTAGTTAGTAAACGATTCCCGTATTCCAAATCACAAATTGAAGTAGTGTTATTTTTCTAATAAAGAAAATAATGACACGAACCATTACAGCATTTTGAGCAGATGATAATTTATTTGTGGAGGGTACTTTTACAAAAAGTAATTACTCCAATAAACAATAACGAATGGTATGTTTATCTAAAAAGTCCCATGTATAGTTCCCAAAGGGAGGGCAGACAGATTAAGGTCTAAGGGTTAATCTAAAACATAATGCTCTAAGACCTTGTTCCTGGTATCAATATGAGTTTTTAAGTATTTATTAGACATTTGTTTAAGCCTGCTCCCCCCCCAACTAGATTGGCATTTTACAGTTCGCTGCTACAACTAATGTAGAGTTCACTAATCAAATAAGGGATTGGGTAAAGTCTGTCAACAGTAGATACAAGGTGGGGGCGATAAGATGCACCTCCTCCCCCCAGTTTGCCTGTGTTAGACATGCACAATCTGGCAATTCAGTTTTGAAACACTGTTCTGCCGGTGTTGACATTTTCATTTAGTATCACTCAATGGCAAAGAAATAATGTACATACACGATTAAGCATAATGGGATAGACTGGTAGGGAGGTAAAGGCTTAATATTATAGAATTTATACTTTCATAGTTTCTAGGGTTAGAAAAGACCTGAACAGATCATCAAGTCCAACCCCCTGCCCTGGACAGGAATGACTGCTGGGATCATAATACCCCAGTCATATATCTATCCAACCTCTTCTTAGAGGACCCCCCCAAGGTAGTAGAGAGCATCTTGAGAGACAATTCCAGAGCCTGGCAGCCCTAACTGTAAAGTAATGCATCCTAATATCAAGCCTAAACCTACTGTCAATCAATTTGTGGCCATTTATTCCTTGTTATCCCAAGTGGTGCCTGGGGGAACAGAGCCTCACCTATTTTCTGCTGGTCCCTCCTGGTGAGTTTATAGATGGCCACCAGATCACCTCTCAGTCTTCTCTTGTGGAGGCTGAATAGATTCAGGCCCTTTAGCCTATCTTCATAGGACCTGGTCTGCTGCCCCCTGACCATGTAAATAGCCCTCCTCAGCACCCTCTCAAGCTTAGCCACACCCCTCTTGAAGTGCAGTGCCCAGAAGTGGATGCAGTACTCCAACTGCGGCCTGAACAGCACTGTGTAGTGGGGAAGCATCACCTCCCTGGACCTGTTTGCGATGCATCTGTAGATGCACAACAAGGTGTGGTTAGCCTTACTGACCGCTTACTTGCATTGGCCGCTCATGTCCATCCTGGAGTCAACAATGACTCCAAAATCTCTTTTAGCTACCGTGTTGTTGAGAAGGGTGTTCCCCAGCCTATAGGTGTGTTGCTGGTTCCTTCTTCCTAGATGCAGCACCTTGCACTTGTCTGAATTGAATTCCATCCTATTCTCATCCACCCACTTCTGTCACCTGTCTAGATCTAGCTGGATTCGGGCCTTCCCCTCCAGCGTGCCCACCTCGTCCCACATCTTTGTGTCATCAGTGAATTTGGACAACGTGCTGTCCATGCCCACTTCCAAGTTGCTGAATAGCATAGGCCCAAGGATCGAGCCCTGGGGAACTCTACTGCCCACGTCCCTCCAGGTCAAAAATGAGCTGTCTACCACCACTCTCTGGGTGTGACCAGTGAGCCAATTTGCTGCCCATTCGACTTGGGCAGCAAATTGATGTAGCATTGATGTAGGCATCAATGCTGCAGTCACCTAGTTTGGTTTTTTTTTATGAGAATGGGATGAGAAACCGTGTCAAAGGCCTTCCTGAAGTCATGTAGATGGATGACATCCACCTCAACACCCACATCCAAGGACTTTTGTGACCTGGTCGTAAAAGGAAACAAGGTTAGTCAGACAAGATCTACTCGCAATGAACGCATGTAGGTTGTCCCTGAGCATTACCTCCCATGCTGAGCCCATGCAGATGTGTTCCTTGATAATTTTCTCAAAGGTCTTCCCAAGGACTGAAGTGAGACTAACTGGCCTATAGTTACCCGGGTCCTCCTTTCTCCCCTTCTTGTAAATGGGGACCACATTGGCCCTCTTCCAGTCCTCTGGGACCTGGCCAGAGCACCACAAGTCCTCATACAGCTGTGCCAGGGGCCCTGCTATGACCTCTGCCAATTCCCTCAGTACCCTCAGATGAAGACCACCTGGACCTGCTGATTTATACACATCCAGCCCCTCCAAGAGTTCCCTAACTAGTTTGTCCCTGACCCTAGGCATGTGTGTTCCCTGGGCCTGTCCGTAATTGTAGTGGGGGAGTTGTCCTGGTCCCTGCTCGGAAATAAGGAGGCAAAGAACTCATTGAAGAGATGAGCTTTTTCCTTTGCTGTAATCAGCAGATTGCAAACCTGTCCTGTACGGGTCCCATGTTATCTGGTGCCTTCTTACTTCCTATGCATTTGAAAAAGGACTTTTTGTTATCCTTAATTCTGGTCGCCAGCCCTAGTTCTATCTTTCCCTTGGCCTTCCTAACTGCTTCCCTGCAGTCACCAGCAATGGAGGTGTAATCCTTCTTGGTGATTGCCCCTTGCTTCCACTGATTGTATGCCACCACTTTTGCCCTCAGGCCATCCTGGATGCCTTTACTGAGCCAAGGGGGCTTTTTAGCATTCTTGCCCCCTTTGGTTTGCATTGGGACTGACTCCCTCGGAGCCCAGAGGATTGTCTCCTTAAGGAACAACCACCCATCCTGGACTCCCATTTCATTGAAGCTCTGAGTCCCCAATGTCTCTCTTACTAATCTCCTTAGCTCATTGAAGCTGGCCCTTCTGAAGTCAAGGACTTTTGCCTTACTGCTGGCTTTCACCACGCTGCGCTGGATAGTAAATTCCAACAGATGATGGTCACTAATGCCTAGGTAGTCAAGCACCCGCAGATCCCTCACCAGGTCATCGCCTGTGGCAAGGGCCAAGTCCAGCAAGGCATTTCCTCTGATGGCATTATGTACCTCCTGGGCTAGGTGGAGGTCCTGTCTGTGGGCTAAAAACCTATGTGAGCATTCAGACCTGGCTGACTGATCCTCCCAGCAGATGCCTGTATAGTTTAGGTCATCCATGACAACCACATCCCTTCTCCTTACAGCCTCCGTGAGCTGACCTGAAAATTCCAGGTCCAGCTCATTCCCCTGGTGAGGTGGTCTATAGTAGATGCTCACTTTCAAGTCCCTTTTCCCATGACCCCCTTGCATTATAGCCCAGAGCACCTCAGTTTGCCCCTCTTCTGAACCCATCCTGATCATCGACGTGTACTGCTCTTTAACATAGAGCGCTACATTCCCTTCCCCCACAACTTTTCTCCCTACTCTATACAACCTATAGCCCTTGATGTCTACTGCCCAATCATTGGTAGAATCCCACCAGGTTTCTGTAAGCCCAACCAGATCTGGGTTTTGGCTAGCTAGCAGGAGGGTGAGTTCCTCCTGCTTATTCCCCATACTTCTAGCATTTGTGTAGAGGCAGTTGAGACATCCTATGAATGTTCGTGCTGCCCTCTTGCTCCCAAGCTTGCCCGGGCCCTTGTCACTTACCTGGGTTGTTCCTGCTTGTGTCACCTGGCTTGAAGTCGAAGTGTCCTCCTGTACCTCTGCTTCCCCATCCCCAGACAAAATTAGTTTAAAGCTCGCCGTACAAGATCAGCCAACCTGGAAGAGAAAACACGATTGCCTTTCAGGGAGAGATGTAGCCCATCTCATCCTAGTATGTCTCCTGCGTGGAAGTGCGGTCGTGGTCGAAGAATTCAAAGCCCACTCAGTAACACCAGCTCCAAAGCTACCAGTTGACTTCTCCGATGCAGGCCTTGTGACGCTGTCTGCATCTGCTCAGTGGAAGAACAGATAAGAAAACCACTTGTGCTCCTGTCTCCCTAAGAAGTAAAAGTTTAATTGTCAGTAAATTAATTTATGTCCACATTCTTATTTTTCTTTATTACTGAGTCATTGCAACTCATTCTTACCTTTCAAAAATAACAGTCCTCCCCATTCCTAACCCCCCCTTCTCTGTGACACCTGCTTCCTACAGAAATAATGCTAGTGTTCACTAGCTAGTACAGGCAAGTGACCATGGGAGGTTCACTCTTCTTGGGAGTCAGGCAAATAATATGTAGCTCTCACCACCTTTACAGCCAAATGTAAAACCCACTTAACCCAAGTTTTCTCACAGTAGCCTTCCATTCACTAAATAAAAACACAAAAACACAACTAAAGCCACCTTGGTGGCAGAGCAAGAGATGAGACAAGTCATCTTTTTGTGAAATGGGAGGTATTCATATACTCCAGTGATGAGATCCACATATATAATTGGATGGCTGGAATGGCTGATCATCTCAAAGGTAAGCTAACTGACTTCTGGTTTGTAGCAGTATATCACATGTCAGTTTGTTTTACTTTATGTAGAAAAGATCATTTGTCTTCAAGATAACTTTCTGCCTCTTGTAGCACCTCACAGGATGATCTGCCCTTCCTTTTAAGGGAAAGCATGAGTCTGGGGGAGCATGTGCCCCCCTCCCCCCATGTCCTTCCTACCAGTTGCCTACAAGGGAAAGTTTATATTATGCCTTAATTGGTTGTAAATAAATATTAGAGCTTAGAGAATTCCTGTCTGAAATCTTCCGTTCTGACCTCCTGAGCTTCATTTCCAAGCTGGCCATCTCTGGCGCCTGTGTAGATATTCACAAGTGTCCAGTTTAGGTGTTCAGATGTCTAGGATGCGAGCCTACTAATCTGGCATTATGGCACATAGGCGGCTGAATACTTAACTGGCCAGGTTTATATTCATTTTCCCTTTTTGAACTGGCGCTTCAGATTTGGCACATACAAATGTAACCATGCATCCATCCTTGAAGACATAGTTTACAGTATCTTTCAGAAGTGACTGTCTTCAAAGACACTCAGGATCCTGTAGACTTTGTATCGGAATGCCTATGTCTTACAGACTTCTGCCAGTTTTGTCACAATGATTTGAATCTTTAATATAGAGTGTCTGCTTTCTTCCGGGGTTGGGGTCCGAAGGCTTTTTATTGCATACACAGCTCAACCCCCCCCCCCCCCCCAAACAAAACCTGTCATTCCCCTAAAAACCAGGGTCCTCCTTCATTGTAAGAATAACCAGTCAACTAATGCCTGAGCAAACAGTTGAATTTAATCTATTATTGTTTTCTGACTGGGTTTACTAGAGGTCAGAAAGAGATTCTTTAAAGTGATCACACACTTGTTTTTTTCCAAAAGCACATCAGAAGATTAAGAGTGTGCCAAAGAAAAACAGAAATACAGTGTTTTTTTAAAATATTGAAAAAAAAGCTAAATAAAGTCTTTAAATGGCATTACTTGGCCCAGATTGTGTTTGCAATGCAAGGTACAACTCTTGTGATTCTGCTATCTGAAAACTGCTTAAATGAGCTCTGTTGCAGCCATGCAATTTATTCCACACCTGAGGTGAAATAAGTCATCCTCCACTCCTCCTCTGATGTTGAGCCATTTGAGAACTAACAGCCAATATGTTTGTGCAAGTCTGTTTGCTTATACAAAGATCCCATTTAAGTTTCTCCACCCAAGAAATTCATGTTGATTTTGGATAATCTCTGGATCATTTTATTCCATTAAATAAATAATCTTATAAACCTGTGACACTTTGCCACCTTGCTCTCATATATTTTGTGCTATTATAAGGGTAACGTTTGTATTAGGGACATATTATGAGCTAATGTCAAACACAGTAATTTCATATTTGGTCAAAAAAACAAAGTTGAATCCATAGAGATATGGGCCTCTTTGGGATGATCTCAAGGTCTTGCTGATGTGAGTTTGGATTATCTGCATAACAGCGTTGTGTTCATTCTTATTCATTAATGACAGTAACTCAGTCGGCAGGGATTGACAGCATAGATGTGTTTGCAGGATCAAGAGCATCATACATGATGAAAGTAATTTCTCTGTTATGTTTAAAAATGGAAGATACTGGAAATTTGAGTACTAGGAAACGGGGAGGAAATCACAGACTTCCAAGCTGATTTGTTCTTCAGGTTATGATTTTATATTCCTTATTAAATCAAAAAAATTTCTATTGCAGTCAGTTAAAAATTTTACCTGACTGAAGACTGCAGAATTAGTCCATTAGCCACCATGAATGGAATTTAGCCTGTGGATCCTCAAAAAAAATTCAAATACATGCTTATCTTCCCATGCAAAATTTCCAAAAGTTTTACCCATGTAATTTGGCTTGGCAGTATACCAGTTTTTGAAAAAGGAATGGACTAGCCATCTACAGACTTTTGTCACAATCCCTGTTAGGTTGTGCTGGCTTTCAGGGCTCAATTTACTTTTACAGGATGGTGGAAGCTGAGGAAGAAAGAGAGAGGACCTAAATAAGTAACCTTACATTCAGTTGCTCAGAGCAGCCACAGTTCCTCCTGAAATCACTGAACTGTCAATGTATTAGCAGCACAGAGGTTTAGGCTGCTTTTTCAGTAACCAAGTATGGCATTTAGATACCTAACTTTAGTAAGTTTAATTTGAAAAAGTTGGCCCGGTGTTGTTAATTTTTGGAGCACTCACTAGAAGGTAACCCATTTATTAATATCTGGTGAGAACCACTCCCTATACCTGAAGAGTTTGCCTGTTAAAGAGGACACCACATTTATTCAGAAATTGGGAGTCGGATCTCTCAGCACTCATGGGATGGCTTCAACATCGTGAGCTTTTAACAATAATCTATTGTATATTATTTTTATTTGCCAAATCTTTTCTGAACCTCTTTGTGGGGTATTTTGAAGTGTTTGTCTATGACACAAGGGTTACATAGTTACTGTTCCCTCTCCTTGTAACCCCCAACCGGGTGAAAGCTGAGACTCTCCAGTAATCACTTCTTTTCAGGAGTCAGAGCTACAAATCAGGCATAAAATATTGCAAGACTGACAATGAAAAATTGATAGCATGAGACAAATAAAGGGTGGGGATCAGAAACACATTTACAGAGTGTTCTTCACCTGCCAAAAGTCACAGAGCATATTGGTGGCAAATAAGGTGACCACCTATTTCTAATTGGGTGGGACAGTCCTGTTTGGGAACCTCAGGTGCCAGTCCTGGGCTGCATGACTTCTGGACAGTATTTGTCCCGGATTCACAGCATCATGCAGGGATCCACAGGAAATGGCAGGTTTAAAAATATAATGCCGGGATCAGGATGTAGGGGGCACCACACATGATGTGTACACCTGCACACGCACACACAGCCAGGAAATACAGCTGGGCAGCATGGAGAGCAGCTCCCTGCAGGTAAGTCTGTGTGGGGGGGAGAGGGCATAGGGTGGAGAGAGACTGTAGATAGAGGGTCCCACAGTAAAGGTGGGAGTGGGACAAGTGGCTGGGTGTGCTGCATGGGACGGGTGTAGAGCAGGACAGAGCTCAAGGCCGCTCATCCAGGGGGCCCAGAGCAAGGGAAGGGGCCCCTCACCACTGCATTCACCCCTGAGGTGGATCATGGAGGGGCACATGCCCCTCCTCCTGATTTGTGCATGGGGCAGGCAAGGTGCTCCTACCCAACTGGCAGCAAGGGGACAGCAGTGGTGTGGAGCTGTGCCCCCCACTGCTGCTGGGTGGGTAGGGGGCATGTGGCCGATGCAGGGCTCCCAAGTGAAAAGCAATAGGGTGGGGAGACTTGAGCCCTGAATCCATCCCAGGCCTGCTCAGCTCAGCTTTGGCTGTGCCACTGGCGGAGCAATAGTGGGGGAGAGGCATGCATATGTCCCTCCTTGACATTTTAAAAAGGGTTGTCACCGTAGTGGCAAAGTCTGGAGTAGAATTCAAGTACCTGTACTCCTAGGTCAGGGTCCTAGCCTTTAGCTCATACTTTCCCCGATATTCTGTGATTTGTGTGTGCTGTATGTACTTTTAATAAGACGAGCGAGTGGTCAACCAGTTTCTGCGTGGGGTTAGGCTGCCGAGTAAATAAAGAAGTGGTTAAGGCTGTTTTTGCTAAAAATAGAAATTAAGATTAAAAACAATGTTTTGGCCTTAGGCCCTATTTGGGGTTTTGGAAAACAGAATGAGCATTTTCATTTTCCATTACCTGCAGAAAGCCTTATAGGCAAAACATTACTTCTCATCTAATTCTGTTTTCTTGCGCATGTTTTAATAAAACTTTCTTCCTTCTTTTCTTTTTCATTTAAAGTAAGCTAATGGAAATTATGCCAGGATATGACCAGTAATAGTTTTACTAGGAATATTAATTTGGTTAAACAAAGCTCTTTCTATGGCAGACTCTATGGTAATTTGCTTAAGCTTTGGGGAAGAAATATTAGAAGATGCTATTTTCTTTCAGCAACTTATCATTTTGCTTTAAATTATTATATTTAATGCTAGCTATCTTGTACAAGCTCACGCTTTCCATTGAGGGAAATAGCTGTTGCATCCACAAAGCGACATCTGTTAATGCTAATAAACTCCACTGCTCAAAGTCACTGATCTTGATTGGGATGAAAATTTACTGTGTATCGATTAGAAGCTTTGATGGCAGCATTTGAAATATTATGGGCCAGATTCTTATTTACACTAAGCAAGGGCCTTTTTTATTCCATCTCTCAGTGTAAAGGGCTCTAAATAGAATACCAAATAATCTTTTGTCACATTGTTTATTGTAAATGAAATCTTGCTTCTTTTGTAACTTTCTGTCCTTAAGTATTTTATGCAAGTAATGGGACTAAATGTTACTCAATTCTGTCTTGTGTGCTGTAGTCTCCTTTACTAAAGAATCTGAGTCCCTTTAATATATTTATTCTCCAACCAGCATATGTGGTAGGAACATGGTGTTTACCCTCATTTTAGAAACGGAGAACTTGAAGTAAAGAAAGACTGAGATTATGTATGGACATTCAGGGAAGTTAGAACGAGTTAAAAATGGCCACCCAATCTAAAGTATGTTGGGAAGGGGGTGGGCTAGCACGGAGATCAGGGGTTAGCAGGGTCTGTGGGGGAAAGGGAAGGGGGATCAGCAGGGTTTGATAGGATCGGGGATGCAAGGGATCCATGGGGGGCTTGGAGGGATTGAGGAGGCTAGCTGGGTCCATAGGTATTTGGTGGGGTCCAGGCAGGTTTAGCAGGATCAAGGGAACTAGAAGGGTCTGCAGGAAGGCAAGGAGGGGATTGGAGGATCCCCTTCAGGAGCAGGGGCTATTTTTAGCCCCCTGACTTCCCACCTGCCCCCCGCTCCCGAACAACATCCCCTTGGAGAACTTTTCTCTCTCCCCTGTCTTGCCTGCCCCTCCCCTCTCCTTGATTTACTTTGACAGGCTCCTGGCACCAGGAGTGTCTTCCAGGATGTGGGATTTGTAGGGCTGGGGATGGGGCTAGCTGGTTTGTGGGGTTTGGGCTTGGGGGGGTGGGAGGGAAGTTGTCTGCCTGGGGGTGGGGGGAGGCCAAAGGGGCTAAAAATAACCTGATGCCATGTGAGTGGGTAGAAAAAGGGCTGCCCCAGAGCTTGGGGCCAGCAGTGAGCTTTCCCAGTCCCAAGGTTATGCTGGGAACTGTACAGAAGTTCAGTTAGATTGCTCTTGCCGGATCCAATTTAAGTTAGACTACCTTGGAGGTAGGTTGAAATTAGGTTGGAACAGCCATTTTTAGACCTGAATGTCTTGCCCTTCTATACAGTTTGCAGTTATATCCCCACTTAGGTCAATCTAAATGTAAGGTCCAAGCCTGAGCAAATGAAGTTGGATTGGGTGGCCATTTTTAATATTATCTAACCTCCCCTTAACCTTCCCAAATGTCTTTACTTAGCTTCTTGGCAACATCCTGGCAATGCCTAACACAATACAGCAGCACAAACTATAGCAGCTATAGGCACTTCCGCTGACAGACAGACAAGGAGCTGGAGGTGGTGGTGGTAATAAGCTGTGTATTGTTTCAGTGGGCCTTTACTCAAAATTCTGACTTATTTTGTTTCAGAGTGTTTTCTAGAAAAGCTGAGATGAATTAATTGAAATAGCCCTTTTAAAAAAAAAAAGAAAAAAGTGTCACCGCTTTCTATTTCAGACACTGATATTAAAGAACTAGAGGATATATTTGGACTTCACGGACAAACAGAACACAAGCTGGACTTTCTCCGAAAGAACGTGCCAAAAGATATGAAGCTTGTGCTGATTGGCCATTCAATTGGTTGCTACATCACCCTTGAAATGATGAAGCGGGCATCAGAACTTAAGGTAGGTCAGCCTTGGAGAAAGTAATTTATATCACTTCACGGCATTCTGTACACTTTGTATTTAATTAATCAACCCTCAGAATGGGAAGCAGCATTTCCATCCCATGTGTATTTTCAGACCTCGGAAAAAGGCAGCTAGTTACTTTTCTTTGAATGGTCAGTTTCAGTACAGTCGTACAAAATGCACAGAATTTTATTTTCCACTGTAATGCACTTTATAAAGCGATCAGCACTTCTGCAATGGGGAATCTAGAAAGGCAAGAGTTCTCTGTTTGTGAATTGAAGATAGTACTTGTGACACTGATGGTTCCTCAAAAGATGTTGCAGATGTTCAAGTAATTACTTGCATAGGCTGGTTTGGTAATTAGGCATATCACAGAAATAGTAAGTGTCATTATCAATACTGCTGTTGTATATGTTCACACATTCAATAAAACTAAACAGTATTTTATCATGTGTACAGGATCAGATAGAGTGTTGCTGTAGATGGAGTAAAGGAGTTGTATTGAAAGGGATAATATAATAAGTTGAGTCTGCAAATGTTTATAATTAATATTCATGTTTTAAACACCTGTTATAGAGTGCTGAAAAGTTTTCAGAAGGTTTCAGCATTCTCTTGAGCATTTATAATTTGCAAATTGCTTATTAAACATATCAGTATCAGAGCTGTGAATTCAAAGAACATTGTCCATTTTAGTAAAATGGGATCCTAATTTGAGTCTTGATCTGTTACTAGAATAAACTATGGTGATAAGACAAATACACAGGACTTCCTTTTATGCTTCTCAAATCCAGAGCACTTTGCAAACATTAATATTCATACAATTTTAATAAACTAGCTAAGTAAATTAATAGTACTGGAAAGAGAGCTGAAGCACAGAAGTTAACTGATTTGTACAAGGTGAGAAGGAGCTGGTGTCAGTGCTGGGATTTCCACTCCAGACATCCTTACCAACAGCTGTACTGTGCAGGCCACTGGACTTTGACCATTATGTTGTTACTGCATGAAACTGAAAGTAGCTAATGAAGAAAAAATGACCTTTTTAAAAGGAGAGGTAGTTAGCTGTGCTGGGCTGAAGTCCGGCCAAAGGCAGGAGACATTGGTACCTCATAGACTTTAGTACTCAAATACAAGACAAGGTTTTTTCCTCCAGTTAGCATGGGGAAAAGGGATCCCCATCTTACATTCACATACAGTAAACTGCATGAAATACATTGTCTATCATTAAACTGCTGCCAAAAACTGCATGTGCTCAGTCCTGGAAACCAACTCTGAAGTTGATTCAACACAGATAACACTGAGCATGACTATAAAATCCATTACCCTTATTGTGTGCCACAAGGATAGATTAGTGCAGCTCACCTGAATAGGATTTATGGTAGTGCCCAGTACACTCAGTTCCCCTCAGCACCAGCTGTGATTCCAGTCATGATTGAAGAGCTAATTACCACCTGGCTCCTTTTGGGCAGGGAGGAGGCTTTCTGGAGTACACACACATACTGGGCAGTGGGGTCACCATGGCTGGAAATGCTGTTGACTCTGCTGGGGCCCAGCCCAGTGAACTATATGGTAAATAAAAAGCCTCTTGGCTTCAGACTAATATCGTGAATAGTTTGTTCTATATATATGCTGGTACAAAACTGCTACTTAAAAGTGTATTTATGGAGTACTTGTAGTAATTCAGAGAGGCATAAATTTTTGTAAGCAACTACTGTAGTTTGCTTTGGATGCTACAAATGAACTTGCACGAAACATATGAGGAGCAGATACATGAACCTGGATATTATATGTTGACTTGGTTTGTGTTGATGGTGGGGAGGTACAGCTGGTATCTGGATCCATTGACATAGCAGTGCTGGTCAGAAAGCAAGTTACCAGTATCAACTGGTGTCTTGGTGAGAATAGGTATTAGATGGTCTGCTGCTCGTGATGTGTCATTTGAATTGGGGGCCTGAGATAAGCCAGGACGGATTTGTCCCCTCCGGGAGGGGTTGGAGGTCATTAACGGTGCATCAAAAGTGTTCAAGCTGGGGGATGTAGGTGAGAACCAGAGGGATTCTGTTTTGTCACAGGGTTGGTATTGTATCAGGTTAGAGCTGGGTCCAAGCCTGGCTCCGTTGATTAGAGGGCTGTGGTTTTGGGACTGCACCTTCCTTAAGGTGTACATCCCAGTCAGTGAGATCACAGCAGATACCACTGTAATGTGGAGCCTGGGTGTAGACGATGGATCTAGTGATTTATTGAGGATTAAAACTGGTGGTATGGAAGTAGCTGTAGTGTCCTGCTGATTTCTGATACAATGTGGTGGTAATGCAGCTTCTGTAAGCTTTCACAGCATTAAAGTCCCTCCTGGTAGAATGTCTCTAAAGATTCTTTCTCACATTTTCCTATATTGAAGACACCATTGATGTACCTTAGATATATCAGGGGAACGAGAAGGTAGCTGGAGAGGAAATGGACATCAGGGCCTTCTATATAAAAGTCAAGGTCAAATATATTTGACATCTTTTGGGGGCCAGTATGTGTGCCCATGGCAGTGCCATTCATTTGTAGGTATAGGGAGTCTCCAAATCTGAAATATAGGTAGTTTTGTATGAGGACAAAGTGTGAGAGTCCATTGGAAATTGAAGCATTTTCATCATCAGGGATAATGTTCTTTATGGCTTATAATCCATCTCCATGGGGGATGTTGGTGTACAGAGATGCAACATCTGTGATAGCTAAGACGGTTGCTGGAATCTTGTCAATAGAATCCAGTTTCTTTAAGAATTTGTTTTTTCTCATCTCATAGCTGGAAGCTCTAGTGGTAAAAACAGTTAGACAACAACTCCTGATCCTTTAAATCAAGTAAAGTACTAAATATACATTAACAAAACACATAAAGTGAAAAATCAAATAGAGATTTAAAATACTTCCGTCTTTATATTATAGAAAGTGATAGTAGCAGTGAAGAAAAGAGTTTTCTTTTTTTAATGAAATAAAAATCTGTAGTGACTCAGTTCTCCTTTAGCTAGAAAAGATTGTGCAAGGTGAGAGAATGAAGGAGATTATCCCTGTGACTCTTTTTTCTTTTTTTCCCCTTTGCACCTGAAACTTCTCAGTGAGCCCTTCTGTGTCACTCGGACACAATATTCTTCCTTTACATCCAATAGAATGACAAGCACACTATAGGTGCTCAGCCATAAATAATAAGAATGACAATCAATAAATAATACTGACATTCTTTACATCCCTTCTTCGACAGCAGCCACTTTTTTAATATTACATGACCCATGTTGGAGAGAAGTAGTAATATAATACATGTTTCTTATGGGCATGAATAGCCCCTTCCTTTTAATATCCATTTTCATTGTTGCATCAATTAAAATGAAACTTGAGCTTAATCTGATACATTTCCACAGGCATAATATATTCTAAACAAGGAATTTATTATAAACAAGGAACTTATGATGGCACTTGTATAACTGTTTTATCTACTCAAGAAAGGAGTGTTTTAGAAAACATCATATGCAGTAATTTATCCAAAAATATCAACTCTTCTTGGTCAGCAGCTGTACAGTTTTTATTGCTCAAATAGTTTTATCTGGTTTCAATTAACTATGAATTTTTCAGTAATTTTTTTACACCTGGCTTAGTGGATGCTGGTGTCATATTTGTCAATGTGTTGAAACTTTGGTATCTGTAGGACATGCTAAAACTGCCCTGTGCAATGTATGCTTGAAGTTTAATATATGACACACTACATTTAAAGATGCATTTAACAATAGAAAATATTTGTGTAAGCCAGAGTGTTGTGCAACCTTTGTCCTTTTGCCAAAAATAAGTTAACTGTTACGTTTTATAACATATGAAGTGTGATAATAAGAAACTTGTGTTTCCATTTCTCCTTTTATTTTTACTGGAATATTTGATTCCCACAAGATTTTGAGCACATATGTGTAGTTTAGTAGCTAGATCATTTTATTTTATTTTTGTGTAGTTCTTTTGTGATATTCCTTTATTACATGAGGTTTTTTGTTTTGTTCCTAAATTCACTGTTTTTTAAAAGCCTTTCACTGCTAATGTTTTACTGTTCTGAGCTAGAGCTTAAAAGTGCTCTATTTATTATTTTAGTAATTCACTAACTGTTATTTTTAGGGTGTATTAAGAGGGTTTTATTATTTGTATTCAGTGTATTGTACTGTAGTAATTAAATCAGATGTAGACCAGCTTGTCCTCATTGGGTACATTGAGGAACTAGGCTGGAGGGCATGAAAGAGAGGAAGTGCCATCCAGGTAGTATTGCCATCATCTTCCCTTGTGGTCCAATGATAGCCAGATTTCTGAAGGCTTAGACCACTGATTCTCAACCAGGGTGCATGGGGCTCTCTGAGATCCTTTGAAGGGTGCGGCGAAGTGCGAGGAGCTAAACTGGTAAGTACAGGCTCAGGCTTGCCCTTGCCTGGGTGATCCCCTACCCCCACTGCCCATCTTACCTACAAGGAGGTAAGAACAGTAATATATAAATTAGTTTTGGAAACTGAGTGCCACTTAAGTTGCAGAAGTTGTGGAAAGGTGCCTGGAGTCCAAAGTTGTGAACCAGTCTTTTAGAGTATACTCCACTGGATGTTCGACATCAAAGCTAGAAATAGAGGGGGTTGCACCTTGCAGAAGTCAGCCTATCACTAGAGCAATTTTTCCTGCTGGCCCCACATCTCTCTTGTTAGAACTCCAAGTAGGAGTTTATGCAACTTCACTGTGTCCCTTTTACGTCTGCTACTGTGTGATTCTCCGCCAGCGTGCTGTGAGATCATCTGAGGGGTTTCACAGAGCCTGGCCCCAGTGCAAGGAGACGCATGCTGGTTCCTCCACACTCCGGGCACCCTGGAGCCTGGCAGCAGCTCCTATAGCCCCTCTCATCAGCTCTACAAAGCATGGGAGGAGCAGGGGAATAACCTGTGCTGAAAGGCACAACCCTGCACCACTCTTGTAGGAGGTTGCCAGTGGTATCTCCTGAGCGAAAATGGGGCAGTGCATAGGGTGGAATTGATTCTCAGCTGGCTGCCTCTTCCCTTTCTGTATCATTCCCTCAGCATCAGTGTGTCTGGATGGATGGTTAAAGTTCTGATTGCTTATTTAAGAGCAATCAAGGAGCAGCTAGAGGGAGGAGTAGGCTTTCCCTGTTCATGGATGTGCCGACAAGTCTAAATAAATCTTTTTTGAGTCCTGCTAATCTCTTGGCTTCTGAGATAACCTTCGTTACAGCTCATTTAGAAACCAGCAATGTTACTTTCCATGTGCCTTAATCAACATTGGATTTCACACACCATTTTGTTGCTCAGTAACCCACTTTTGTTGAGTCTTTCTAAAGGTTCTCTAGTCCAAACCAACCCAAATAATTTTGTGCCATTTCCAAGGTGGATTTAGTTTGGTAAAAGGCACTCTTATTTTGGAACGAGTGTATCCATGCATGGAGTCATTCCAAACTAGTTCCACTTGCAGACAAGCTCTTTTTTATTGTAGGCTTCAGTTTTTAAGGTTGTGTGATCATTTCAAGTCTGTAAATTATCTGTTTTTTTCCAGAGATTAATGTCTCAGCCAGCTTGCCTTTCCCTGTCTAGTCCTCTGAAAGGAATCCCACATACTAGAGTTTTTTAACACTCCAATTCTTAAAAAATAGAGTTTTTAACAGCCCTCCAAGAGCTTGTCTAAGGAGTGAGTGGAGAGGCTCCTGTGGTAGTGCTATCTGAACATGGAGATCTTGCTTTCTCTGTGAGGTCCACTCTGCAATCTCTTCATCTGGGATTAGAACAGGGGTGGGCAAAATACAGCCCATGGGCTGCACTTGGCCTGCCAAGCACAGCACCCACCAACAAATTGTGCCCTGCCCAGCCGTTCCACTCACGAGGGTGGGAGTGACACACCCACGTGTGCACCCTCCTCCCCCCCAAACATACCCTATTGCCTTCCTCCCACCCTTGTGGATAGAAGGACCTGGCCAGGCAGCGTGCAGGGACCTGCCCTGGTCTCCTGCTGGCTCTGGGCAGGGGGTAGGGAAGCTGTAGGAGTGGAGCTGTAGCTGGGGAGGAGCGTGGTGCTGGGCCTGACGGCAGTGCAGAGCCCACACCTAGGGAGATGGGGGTCAGCGACAGCACAGAGTTGGGCTAGGCAGCGTGTAGGTGGGAGGGAGGGTGGGGTGTGTGGGGACCGTCTCACATGCACACTCCCCCCCATGGCGTGCAGCCCCGGCAGGTGGTGGCAGCAGAAGCAGACTCTGCATTCGGGGCACAGGTGCCCAGCTGGGCATGGCTCCGGCCCGTGCTGCACATCACAGTGAGGGGCACAGCCTTCCCTGGGCCTCTATCGCTGGTACTCTCTGCCATTCACATGCAGAACCTGCACTCGCATAGCACAGGAAGGAAGTCCCATGTGCTGGAGCCAGATGCCTTCCCTGCTGGGGCTGCACAGCACCGGAGAGAAGCCCTGTGCACTGGAGCCAGCTGCCTTCCCTGCCACCCAGAGGAAGGCACCTGGGGCTTCTCTCCCCTGCCGCGCAGCCCTGGCAGGGAAGGTAGCTGGCTCCAGCGCCTGAGGCATTTCTCCTGTGCAGCACAGCCCCAGCAGGGAAGGCAGCCGGCTCTAGCATGTGGGGCTTTCTTCCTGTACCATGCAAGTGTAGGGGCTGCAGGTGAGTGGCAGGGAGCCCCAGCGATACATATGGTTGCGGGGAGGTTGTGACCATCACTGCAATGTACAGTGCTGGCCAGAACCATGCCCTGCCAGGTGCCTGCTCCCTGAGTGCTTCACCTGCTGCTGGTGTGCCGTGGATGGTCCCCACTCCCCACACCCTACCCCACAACCCCCCCACATATCTACAACCCCAACATACCCTACCACACAGCCACACCCCTTCAAACCCCCACTCCACCATACATACCCATCATACCCCCTGCACAATATACAAAACTAAGCATTAATTTTCTAGTTATTATGCAATCACTTCTCTATACAGTAAATAAACACAAATCGTGACAAAAATATTTTTTGTAATAAAATTAAAATACGTTATAGTAGGTATTTGACTTTTAGTGTATGATTTGTTTTTTGTCTGGTTCTAAGGTGGCAACTCCTCCAAAGGAGTAATTCTGGGGGGTAAGGGGAGGGACTTCTGGTGGCAAAGGTCAGGGGCTAGGGGTGGGACTTCCAGCCCAAGATGGCAATAAAGGGTGGGGCTACCCATGTGGCCTTGGGCAGCTCATCAAAACCTCCACTTGAAATAATTGCCCACCCCTGGATTAGAAGAATAGTGTACAAATTCCTGTAAGTCAGTTTTTATCAAAACATTTTTCCATAATGGTCTCAAGGTCAGACCAGTCTGCGTCCCATCACAAGACTGCTCCTTTTGTTCCATATTTACAGTCTGGTTTTGTTCTGCTGAAGTCAGTGGCCACCTCTGAATCCTGGAAATGGGACTGAACCAGAAGAGACAAACAAATGAGAGTTACTGTGATACAAAACTGGGTCCAGTGACCCCCTTTGGTTACTATTTTAGAATTAATTGTGTTGAAAGCCTAATAATAAGTTGGGAAGCATTTTCATAACGACTGGAAAGAAAGAAATCACCACAATTAAGTATGGGTCTCCTTGAAAAAAACAAAATTCTTTGGGACAGAATTGTTGGAAATCCAAGAGGGAAGATGGATCAAGAAAGGTAAACTTATTAACAGTTCAAACACCGTTGCAATTTATCTGTATGCCAAGCCTTATAACCACCTCAAAGTTTTGACCTTTGAGAGAGTGCCAGAACATTAGCAGCAGCGTGGAAAGGTAAAAGAGAAGAATTCACAGGAGCATGAAGTTCTTAAAATTTACATTTTTCTGATAAGATTCAGCCATAAATCTAAGGCAAGAGGTAGGTTGGGTCTCATTATGGAAGCTACTTTCTAAAGGGATATATATGATGAACTAGGTGCATCGAGGAACTAGGCTGGAAGGCCTGAAAGATGAAGTGCCATCTGGGTAGTATTGTCATCATATTCCCTCATGGTCCAGTGATAGCCAGATTTCTGAAGGCTTAGACCACTGATTTTCAACCAGGGCACCGTGGCACCCTGGGACTCTATAAGATCCTTTGAAGGGTGCTGTGAAGCATGAGGAGCTAAACTGATAAGCACAAGCTTGTTTAAATGTTAAGCACAATTGGGGCAGGGGAGGATGCCATTGTGACAGTGCCCTGTCTCATGTGTCTGCTGCTAACTGACAATAAGTTAAATTAATCACTTCCCGCAGATGTATCCCATTTCATTCAGATGAAATGGCTACGAGTCAGGACATCTCTATACCAGCCATGGCTTGGGGTTGGGAACTGGGAGCAATGCATCCTGGAGGACTACACCTTGCTCGTTTTACCTCTGTGGAGCAGACTGAAATTACCCTACCAGAGGCCACAGTAAACCTTCAGCTAAAGTGGATTAATTTTGAGACACTCAGAGGGCACTTAGTGTGAGTTAAAGAGCTTTTAACATTCAGGTCCTTGTGTTTCAAGTGCCCTTAATATGGTCTAAGTGTGATGTGTAACTTCACCCTGAGTAAATGTAAGAATTCTCTGAATCAGTCATTTAGTAAGGCAGACGACAACCAGTTACAAAGGCAAAGCTAACAAATCATTGTAAGAAAACATAACAATAAATTTTGATACCAATTTCAAGGATTTTTCTCTTTAAACAAGGTGTTTGTGGTCAACACATTCAACATTAATTCAGTTATAGAGATCATTCCTTACAAATTGTCAGATGTAATGATTTACTTTCAGCGAACCCAGACTGCACTGACAGAGACATAAACTGGTTCCTTTTTAATAATAAATATGTCTACAGTTGTATAGTTCAGAGAACATTCAAGGAACACATCTCCCTATTCCCTTTTTGGCAGTGTCTCTACTAGCAACAGCCTTGTTCCATAATTTTGGGCAATTTTAAAGAATGTACCTAAAACAAACCAAAGAATTGTAGTTCAGTATTTCCCTAAAAAGAGGTCTCCTTTCATGCTACAGCTGGGCCATGTAGACTGCGCTGTGCTGGAACCAGTGCCACAGTAGATATTATTGAGTAGATTTGCTTGGCTGACACGGTATTTTTTGTTTGCATTATAGCAATTCAGGACTGATGGCAATAGATTCTAAACCAGGGATATGGCTGATGGATAAGAAAAGGAATTAACCATAGATCCCATACCTCAGTAATAGTTATGTTCTGAAGAGAGAAAATAAGTGGAGAAAATACTTTTCTATTGTTTTCATGCCATTGAAATATTAATAAATGAAGCAAATACATCAGGAAAGAAGCATCAAATGAAAAGAAAAAATAGTTTACCAAAACTGTGTATTTGTTTAACATAAATGAAATAACAACATCATTTAGCAAGACCAAGTAAGAGTTATTATATAATAAGCTGATCAATGAGGAGATTAACATAAATTAATGATACATATTTAACAAAATTGCATTGGGAAAGCCATAGTGTAAAGTTATACTGCTTTTTATCTTCCTTACACCATACCAGATAAATTCATCATATTCTAAAAAATCAGGACAGATTTGTTAGTTTTCAACTGTTTTCAGCATCTAAGAGGAAGGAGAGTATGGGGTAGGGGGGAAAGGGAGGTCAGGGGAATGAACACAGTTCAGTCCTGATTTAGCAAAGCACGTATGCATAATTTAGGTTTCATCAACTTCTCTGAGACTTAAGCACATACTTTAAATTTTAATATCATGCACAAGTATGCCATTGAATTGGGGCCTTTTTGTTTTCTATTGTTCCTTTTCTGCAATCCCTTTAACAAATCTCAGTAAATGTCAAATCTTTGGGATTATATGCAAGTAGGTACAAGTGGACCGAGCCCACAATTATATTGAAACATAGCAGTCAAATAATACATCTGCAGATGCTGCAAAATCCACTTCGCAACAAATGGCAAAGGTGCGAGGAGTATATTCTCCCATAGAAGCCTCAGGCTTTTTTTCTTTTCTGTTTTTTGTTTTTACCCACTATGTCCGATACCACTCTGCCTAGAAAAATAGCCATTCAACCAAGCTGTGCATATGCTAACATTATGCAGCTCTGCGTCCATCTGGAAATAGGAAGAACTAATGTAGATGATTTATTAAACCTGCTGAAATAAAATAAATAAGATGTTAGGATCCTTGAAGCATCTAGGGAACACAAATTCCTATAAAGATTTGTGGAGGGATTTGGACAAAAATTATGGAGGATGAGGGAAAACATCCTTCATATGAAAATCCAGGACAAACATAAAACTACCTTATTTAGAGGGGGGAAGGCAGAAAGCAAGGACAAGCTCACAGCCAACAAAGACTTGTAAGAGAGAGACAGCACCTGCTGACTGCACGCAGAAGAGCTCTCAAAGCTAAATTAAAGCTGCCCCCTCCCTGCAGCCCCCAACTCCAGGACCCTGTATGTGAAAGGCAAACAGCTGGATGACCTATTGAAAATATGAGTTCTTCCATAATGCATCATGCCAGATACTTTCAGTGGCCTGAAATGCCAGACCCAGCTTTCCTAAAGACCTCATTCTTATTCCCTTCAACCAAAGAAATACCAAAGAAACTGTACAATGTGACAACAAATCCACTCATTGCTGCACTTTATGGAAGTATCAGAAAACAAAGATTCTCTGTGTGTGGGATTACATTTAGTCCAAACTCAACCAAATGACCACATCCTTTGTAGAACACCCTCCTTGAAAGAGCTCTCTGCTTTGCAAAGGAATGAGAAAAATAGAGTCAAGGTGGAAGAAGAGTGTGAGATAATGCAGCCTCTTTCAAATATATGGAATAATTCTCAGGGACCCCAGATGTGATAAGAAATATATAGAACTGTTTAGAACTGAAACTAATTAATACATATGGTAGTGCCTGGTGACACCCAGAACCAAAATATGTCCTCAAACAAGGTCACATGACCAATTGTCAGCCAGTAAATAAAACCTATGAAGAACAGTCCTCAACTGTCCCCTGCAGAAGTGTAGGAGCACCTAATTTCAGTGCGCTGGTTTTCTGACTGCTGTTGTATTCGATCTCCATATCTTTGACTGGAGTTCAGTAACTGCAGAGTAGTAGTAGTACCAAGGTATCTTCAAACACTTCTCTCCAAAGGAACCCTAATGGTCCTGCTATATACATTTATTCTTTCTAGTAACTGTGGCTGCATAGCTGGCTAGAAGCAATGAAAAAGTAAGGATCAAGTGACCACCTTGATAAAATTCAGTATAATACGGCAGTGCATATTAGGGTTAGGTGTACGTAGGATGTTCAAAGCTTCATGCTGAGAAGGGATTACCTGCTTGGACTGTTCCTGTTTTGCAGGCCTTCTGGATCTTGGCTGACAAGATCTTAAATTTCTAACCCAAATCCCTATACCCCCAAAGAAGCATAAATACAAGGTACAGGTCAGGCCTGTAGGATCCTTCATCATACTTGGCTGAAGTTCCTTCCCTATTCTGTGGTCCTAAAAAGACTTTTTGAAATTAACCTGGACTCAGATTGATTTGTTTTATTCTTTGCACTAACTTTTCAAGCCGTGTTTTCCATTTCACATTGCCAGTACACCATTGTGCTGGTGATACACACATGGATCCACATGGAAGCTGCAGTTCATCACATCTTTAACAGTGGTTTTTAATGCTGTCCTGTATTCGTTTGCCCACATTTAGTACCAGAACAGAACAAAAGATATTCACCTTGAGAAGTAATACAAAATACTGATGAAGATAGCAACATGGCTGTATATGAACTGGCAAAAAGATATCTGTCTAAAATAAAACGGAAGAACTTGCTGAGATAAATAGAACCTCCTTTCCACTGTCCGTTGCCAGAAATGGACTAAGGCCTGTGCCTTATCAGTGGGTAGATGTGATATCTTTTATTAGACCAACTGAGTAGCTGGAACAAAGTTTTATGAAATAAAGTTTATACAAACAACAGTTTCCCTATGCCTGAAGGAAGGTACTTGTGCCTGAAAGCCTGCGAAGAACTTTGTTCCAACTACTCAGTTGATCTAATAAAATATATCGCATCTACCAAAAAAACCTTGCCTGCCTGCGTCCTTATACCATCACAGCTACAACCAAAAGCCCTTTGCCTTATCATTGTGTTTTGTCATTAAGCTCCTTCTTACGCTTGCTGAAAACAAAGAGGTTAGTTACCAGGAAGACTACAATAATGTACAATCAGGCTTAAAATGATATTGTTGATTTAAAAATCACGCAAGCAGACCAGAAACATGGCAGTGCTGGTCAGAAAGCACGTTACTGGCATCAACTGTATGCACAGAGTAGTAGTAAAGAACGAGTCATCACTTAACATTGCAATTTTTTTTAGTGTTGACACCAATAATCAACACAGGCCCAATACTGTAAGGGAGCGGGTGCTTTCCAGTCCCACTCTGTGTCCCTCATTTTCTTCCAGGGAAGATCTCAAGAATACCTAAGAGTAACAAATCCTAAGACTAGATTAATAACTGACAGAGGGGACATGGTACACAAAGCTAGATGCATAAGGATAAAGGAGACCCTAAATTGAAGCCACATTATAGGCATAAGTGTGAAAGTCTGGTTGACAGCTGTGCCCCCTGCAAGGTAACTAGCATGATAGTTATACTAATTGCTGTATGATCGTGCAGTATTTTTACGAGTTAATGTGCAGGGTCAAGAGCAGCAGTTTATCTATTTTAATTCATCTAGGTCAAGGATGTCAAAGATGCAACCTGTAGGTTTTGAACTGGACTTGCATGCTGCATGTGGTATGTAGAGGATCAGCCATGTGGTACATACAGCTGGATCCAGTGGACACTGCACATGAGATAGTGGGCCGATTCCAGTATGAAGATGCAACATGTAGGTCCAGATCCAGGGAGCCTGTGGCACCTGCATTGAACTTATCCCATACCACTTACCCAGCCTTTGGACCAATCCTGCACCACTCATCTGGGCCTGATGTGTCTGACGCCTCTGATCTAGATCAGTGGTGCTCAACTTGTGGGATGGCTATGGATGTGAACAGCCCATCACCTAACACCCCAGCTCATTTTTTATTTTAAGATGTATCTCGTTTGTCAAACAAGATGGAGCATGACTGATCCAGATCATCAGGCTGCCTTTAATTAAAAGCCTAGAAAACTATAGAACATTCTTTTAGATGGACATTGAGTGGCATTCTTGTCCTGTTTACACTGCGCACAGTAATTTACAATTTATATCACTTCCTATTCGTTATACCTATGGTTTAATTCTTGGCTGTGTACAGCAGTAAATATGGTCTTATGCCTATGGTTACACACCTTGTAGAAATGTACGGACAAAGATTTTAAGAGGCCCTTGAAGAATATATTTTTTAAACGTTTGTGTTTGCTTTGTTACTAATGAGACATCTGATTGCTTTTCAAATGTATGCAGTTAAAATTCAAACAAACCTATAAAAGATTATTTTTTCTAGGAAGTTACAGGACACTAAAATAGCCAAATGTACAAACAGAAAAACAGTAAAAATAAATTGAAAACCAGAATCTGTGATCACTCATCAAGAATCCAAAGTAAAACATAAGAGTGAAGAGGAAATGAAGAACTAAAAATAAAAAGATGGCTAGAATGGTAAATGACAGAATAACAGGATTTATTAAGTACTGTAAATTTTTACAGATTTGTTCATAAAACCTTGTTATTTTGGATCTCCAGATACTTGGATTCGCATTTTAATAACTAAATCAAATGATTCCATAAAAAAGAGGTCATCTTAAATGTATAACAAGAAGTGAAGAGATTTTACAAACAGTTAAGATTTATGACTAAGATTTTCAAAAGAGCTCAGCACTCAATCTGGGGCTGGATTTGCTAAAGAGCTCATTATGCTCGCTGCTGAGTCCTTTTGAAAATCTGGCCCCAAATTTGGATATAAAATGCTTGGAAATCAGTCTCTTGAAAATCTGGACCTGTATCTCTCAAATGATCCAAATTCACTGTCAAAGCGGGTTACATATATTGAGAATTTTTTTATTTTTTTGCATTTCAGGTGCTTTTGTAGGAAACAAGTAAAGGCAGCAATCTTCCTATAAAATAGGAATCTTTATCTTATGAGGGGGGAAGGTAAGCAATTAAGGTAGTTAAGGGTTACAGGAGGCCCCACACACAGAGCAAGTAGCCCACAGAGGAAAAGGGTACAGAGCAAGTGTGTAGGGACCCCATTTAAATGCTCCCCAGTATACAGTCTGGTTACTGCATGGGTGGGATTGAAATGTGGCAAAGAAATCCACTAGCTAAAACGCATGCCTATAAGATATAATTTAAATTGGGATTACTCCTGCAATCCAGAATTAGCACCAGAGAATTTCTTTATACTTTACCCTTACTTTTTTTTGCTGACTACCCATTTATTCATGCTGTGTACAGAGCCTGGGTCTGGGGTTCCTTTTAGAATGGACATAATAACAGTGTAGCTATTTCTCTTTGGGATGTACTTCTGATGTGTATATTTCTGTGAAAATACACGATTGGCCGTGTTGTCTTAGCTCTGAGTTTGCTGTGTCCCTTATGAAGGGGAAAAAAGGGTTTCCAAGACTTACTGACTGAAAATGCAGGCCATATTTAGTTGTATAACCTGTGCATTATTAAAGGCGTACTTCCATTTAGGGAGTTTGGGATAATATCTGAGATTGTTCCATAAGAATTGGGATGTTCCCACTGCCTTCTCAGAAGTAAGCAAAATTAGGGCAGAAACAAACTTTTATTTATAGAAATGAATAAGAAAAATCTGCATTGTGAATATTGAATTTAGGCAAAATTTAGTATACATTAAAGTTAGGTTAATTCATCGCTGCAAGGAGATTGACTAATTATCACGAACAATTAATTTTCTGATTTTTGCAAGATGCATTTTGCATGCCATATAGAGACACTGTAAAAAGGTCTTTGATACTTAGAGTGAAGAAAAAGTATATTACAAAAATTCTAGGTTCAGACTGTATGATTTGGGAATTGTATGATTATCCAGGTAATGCTTAATATACAGTTTCTTGAAAGTCAGAGTTTAGAATGGATGTAAAATTGTATAAGAATGTGATGTATCTTTATATATGAGGGTGTTTTAGAAAGTAACAGTAATTTAGAAATAAAGCTGTTTTGTATACAGTGGTCATTTATTGGACTTCTCTACATAGTTGTCAACTATGAATGCATTTGACAGTGCCATCATCAATGTTCCCTGCTTCTGTACAGTTTGACTTCTTGCACACAAAATGGTTTTATTTTGAAATTGCCATTTCTTTCCGACACACCTGTTTGTGTGCGTGTAAGATTATACAAGAACTACGTGATCATGAGGGAGTATCAGTCAGACTTTTGTGTTGTATTTTTACATGCACTCATACCCAAGGTAGAAAATAATTTCGCAAAATAAGAAAGTTGCCTGTCTACATCTTGTTGAGCCAAGAAAACTCTGCCCTCTATACAAATTTGATGGTGACATTGAGGAAATACATTGCCTTTCCACAAGAATACTAGACTGGATAACTAACGTTTTTAACTGAACTTGTAATTGTTGCTCCTAGTCAGCCATATGACAGAAGAAGTAGCAAACTCCAGTGTTGTGTGTCTGCATCTGGAAATGACTACACTTAACAGGTGATGAATTAGACACAGTGCTTCATGTACAAGTTAGTGGGACTCTGGCAGCGATTCAGTACACTGGCTAATAAGACCAAGACCATAATGATGAGTTATCCCACTGACCAATTAACCAGATTTCACTGTATATTATTATTTTCCAGTAAATATACAATTCTCTTTTCAAGTCACTTGTATTTCTTTCTTTGCTGACTGGTTTCCGGGGATTTTAAAAATCCTTCTCTTCCAAATTTTAAGGCCTCAGCCAGCACTAAGGGCCTGATTCTATTCTGCCTATTAAGTGCATACGTGGACTAAGTATGTTCCTTATTCCACCTTGCTAAAGTCTCTGAAAAATTCTTAATGCAAAAGGTAAGTGGGTCCTTCTTCTCTATGCTGTATTTTGTGATTCATTTTTAAAGGTAAGGTGGTGGAGTGTTACAAAAGTAAATGTATCACATTTTCCAAAACATGGACATGATGGAATAGAATCACACTTAGGTGCCTAATAGCTAGAAGAGGAACTGCCCCCAATTTATCTAATCTGAAGTTGTGCAAGACCGTAGATGAGTTTTACCCAGTAATTCCTACATCTGGCTATGGTATTTGCATGTTCCCTTTATTGTGTTATCTGAATACCTTGCCATCTTTTAATGTATTTAACTTTGGCCCTCTTGGGCCATAGGATCATAGGAAAGTAAGATTAGAAGGGACCTGACAAATGTCATCTAGTCCAGGCCATTACTCAAGGAAGAATAATCCCTGATTTAAACTGTCCCAAACAAGTATCTGTCTAATCTCTGTCTGAAAGTTTCCAAGTGTTGAGATCTACAGCTTCTCTAGGTAGGCTGTTCCAATGCCCGACCCTCTCTTAGTCAGAAAGTCCCTCCTAATCTCCAGCCAAAATTTCCCCTGCTGCAGTTTGAGGCTGTTGCTCCTAGTCCTGTCCCTTATAGCTACACAGAAAAGCCCATTTCTATCCTCTCTGTAATCACCCTTCAGGTATTTGAAGACTGTTATCAAATTCCCCCTCTGTCTTGTCTTCTCCAGGCTAAATAACTCTAGTTCTTTCAGCTTCTCCTCATAAGTCTTGCCTCCCAGATCCCTAGTAATTTTTAGTACCCTGCACTAGATTCCTTCAAAACTGTCCACGTGCTTCTTGAAGTGTGGGACCAAAACTGCATTCCAGGTGCACCCTTACTAGTGCTGAATAGAGCAGAAGAATCACTTCCCTTGACTTGCGAGTGACTCTCCTGTTAATACAACCCAGGATCCTGTCAGGTTTTTGCAAGGAAAATACATTGTTGGTTCATATTCACCATATGAATATAAGCCAACATATTCCAGCATAACCCCCATGTCCTTTTCTACAGTAATGCAACTAAGCCAGTCATTCCCTGGTCTGTATTTGTGCATGTAATTATTTCATCCTGTGTGATGGACTTTGTACTTGTCCTTGCTGAATCTCATCCAGCTGAAATCTGTGGATTATTTCTTCAGTTTATCCAGGTCATTTTGGATCCTAGCCCTGCCCTCCAGAGTGTCCACAATTCCATCCAACTTGATGCCATCCATAAATTTGCTAAGTGTGCACTTGATGTCACCATCCAAATCCATTAATGAAGAGGTTGAACAATACCAGACCCAAGACAGACCCCTGGAGAACCCCACTTGATACCACCTCCCAACTAGACACTGAACCATTGACATGCGAGGAAGTACTGAGACACAAAAGGCATAATGGCTTATTTAAGGTCTCCCAGGGAATCTGTGTCAGCATAGGGAACTGAACTCAGAATTTGCAAGTCCTAGGTACGGTGTTAAACTTAACTTATTCTATCAAGTCATAGAACATGAGGTTGAGCTATGGCATATTTTTGTAATGAAATCAAGCCTGGATATTTTGGATTCTGACTTCTTCCATACTATCTTCAGGCCAACATTTCACAAAAGGCAGGTCGGTCTCTTTCAAAGAGTGAGCTAGTTCTAGCGCTAGGGCAGGTGCAATGAAATTAAATACAAATAATAAATATGTTTTTCTGTGAAGTTTAAAATATATATAATAGAAAATGCAGTAAAATTCTACCTGCTTTCCCGCTCTAGTTATTTTAATACATTGATATTTTATTTGTAGCACCTGGTGATTTATCAGGTGCTTAACAGTACAATTGGGAAGAGCTGATCCTTGCCCTGAAAAGCTAACCATCTAGTGAAAGCAGAATTGTAGTATATAATTGATTCCTTCTTGTGCTACTTCTCTTACTTTTTGCTAGAGGCAGGAAAGCGGTAACCTCTGATTAAGTACGTTTCATTTTCCTTAAGCTGTACCATTATTATTTTTTCTTTTAAATGACAATCTATATTGTTTGGATACAAATCTGGTTAACTCTGGCATTCTGAAAAAATGCTGAAATTTTCCTTTAATATGCAGTTCAGTCTTAAATATACATCTAAATGAAAGTCTAGAAACCACAAATGTATGTAATAAACGTGTTAACTTTGGAATCATGTATGAAAGTTCAATTAGCATTAATGAAAATACTCTTCTAGTAACATATTTATAGCCGCCTTAGTCACTGGAAAATTCAAAGCATACTCCATTTCAGCTTCTGAAATGAAGCATCATCCATTATAAAATTGGATTGTACTGAATCCTAATTCTTCTTAAAAGCATTAGCATGAATGTCTTCTCATTTAATATAATTTAAGAAGCTGTCTGACTTGTCAAATCATATATTTTGCTGAAAGGAAAAATACAAAATCAGGGTTTGAATAAGTATTAAATAGTGGACTTCTTAATGGGAACTTGTGGGGCTCAAACTTTTAGCATATTACTCTGTTTGGCATTAAGAACAGAAAGGCTTGCTCCAAAGTCACTTTCTTGATTGTATTAAAACCCTGTATAGCTGATGACCGTGACTTTAATTCAAATGATAAATTGGATATAATGCATTTTTTAGTCTTCCTGTCTTATTTATCCCTTTCTCATGTGATCTAATGATTGAAAGGGAGAGTAATCTGTAAACCTGCTTCAGAAGCAAGCTTGCATCCCACCCTACCCCCAAGTCATTGGTGAGTCAATAGAGAGAGAGAGGAAAAAAAGCAATTTGCTAAAAGTGCTCCCCAGGACTCTTCCGTTTCTTTTCCGGGTACTAAATTGGGGTGTATGTCTTTTTGCGGGCCTTAGCCAATGCTTCTTTTTGGGTTTTTTGTGTGTAATTTTGTAATTTTTCCCCCTTTAACTTACAATGTATGTGTCCTAACTCTCCCTCTTTCTTCCTCTCGTATCTCACTGATGTCCCTACTTGGGACTGATTTTTCTCTTAACTTAAGGATAAAACCCAGAATTTGTCAGTTACAGTAAATAATTTTAAGTCACTGGGCACATTATACTGCATAACACAATTCACGTTTTCCCATAGGCTTTCTGAGTTTTGTGGCCAAAAGATTGTAGTTATTTTGGGTGACCAAGCTGAATTGTCTCGACTGGGCCTGCTTTTTTTACCTGCTCTCTGACAGTCGGGCCCCTTTAAGCCATCTTATAACAACCAAAAACTGAAGAACTTGGAAGTGGAATCGTATCACTTCCGGAAAATATCACCCTATGTGTCATACCAGCTGTGCACAATAAAAATTATAGTGTGACTATGGTAGGTTCAGGGCAGTAGAGGATCCGGCCATTAATGGTATCTTCATGTGGGGACATTTCCCCATTCTGAGAATTACGAATATACGGTAGGTTTGTCACAAGCAGTGAGTCTACCAGCAAGCGGTTCTCTAGGGTTGGATTTCCCAGTGCATCCCCTGTATGCGTACCTTGCAGATGCAGTGTGGTGATCTCATGGGAGTGCTACGCTGAAGAAAATCCCACCCCATACATTCAAAATGAAAATGGAAAGTATGTCTCCTGGAAAGTGGCAGCTGCTTTCTGACATTCGTGTAATGGGAGCAACTGAAAGCTTTATGGTGTGTAACTGTGACACTGCATTCCAACATAAGCTTCTCTCTGCCCTTCTTCCAACCAATAAACCATTCTTCCTCCCTTTCCTCCTAATCTTCTTCTGTTTATATGTTTTAATCATAATAGCAACAAATCCATCCCTGCCGACATTATCATACCGTTACAAGTTCTGGCTGTTGCCTCTGGCACTTTCCCTCTTCAGTATTGCCCACTTCAATGGGCCTTAATTCTGAATGCAAAACACTGCTCTGTCAATGAATATTTTCTCTGTTAAATTATTTTCAGTCCAACAATAAGATACAGATTTTTGGGAGAACAGTTTTCTCATTATTGCCCTAATCCATAAAAAAAAAAAATTTTTTTGCATGTTTTCAGGCAAGTCTTTACAGTTACCCAAATATTTGTAGTACAGAGTAATTTGCATTTCAGCCCTGTGAGGCTTGTAAATGTACTGAACAGTCTGTGAGTTTAATATTTTTAAAATATATACTTTTAATAATTCACAAATAGCTCTGTATATAGAGTTAGCCCATAAATTATTAACCAGTGGAGAGAGAGGGTTTTTTTTAGTGCCTATGTACTGTGTGAAAGCTAGAACTCAAAATTGTGTAGTGGGAATTTTACACTGCATGTGGGAAAAGCTCTTGTCAGCTCCTGTTTGGAAAGAACAACTCAAATAGTTTGAAAGTACAGTTAGTTTTTCCCTTGTTTTACAGACCAGGGGGGTGATTACAATCCAGTCCCCCTGAGACAAATACCTATATTATGAAACATTCATCAGCACTGTGTGAGATTACAATGCAGGATTGTTGTACCAGCCACTTTTTTTGCCACTGGAAGACATCTCCATACAAAGGATCATTTAGTCTTGAATGACTAAGTTGGACAACACTGATATTTAATGAAGTAGTAGAAATTCTACCATAATATAAACAGAAATGTTTACATCATGAACTGTGGTGTTCAGTGGGGATACTGGGAAACACTGCTTTCCCACATTGTTGGAAGAAATTACTGTAGTAGCTATTGTAGGATTTTTAATAACACCATGAAGTACCCATGCTAAAACTGTAGAGTCTTGGTTCTCAGTTGCGCACAGGCCTTTTACACATCCAGTATAAAAAAGAATCAAACCCTTAGGCTTCCAGCTTGCCGAGCCTGCTTCAGTATTACACAAGGGTACTAGAGAAAGTGGTCTTAATGTGGACATAAATTTAAACTCACCTTGGTTAAATGAGAATCAGGTCAACACAATTTAGAACTTTCTGCTTTAGCATTTAGTCGACCTGTGCAGCACGATATTCATCATTATGCTGAAGAGCTAGTCTAAAATACAAATGCAAAAAAAAAAAATGCTTGTCTTTGAGTTTTGTTTCCATCCAGGTGGAACTGCCAGGAAGTACTGTAGGCATAAGGCATTAAGGACATATTTCAAATAAAACTGAATAATGTCTGTTAAATAAAAAGGGTGCCTGGAGATGGAAAACCTTATGATCGCTGTGGAGCATTTTAAACAGATGAGAATATCACCTACTATTTATATCATCCGGTGGATTCGGAAAGGATATTGTGCAAAAATATAACTTAGATTTTCATGAGGTATTAGGAAAAGTGTGTGTAAAAGTTATACATCTAGAGTTTTGAACGCAATGGGGCAATTTCAGAGGTGATGTATAAGGTAGTGTCATTTGCATGGTAGTATGGCTGTAAGGGAGCATAAGTTGGTGTGACGTATCTATTGAAGGACTTGAAGAAAGTATGAGTTAAATGGGTTTGGAGAGAGTATTGTAACAAATTTCCCAGTAGCTGCTGCTTTTCTTATTGAATTCCGCTTTTTCTTACCACATGGTGTATGGTTTAAACTGTTCTAGACATACTGGACCAAGAGACAGATCCTTAGCTAGTGAAATATGTTTTCTCTGTATTGACTTCATTGGATGTATAACAGTTCACAGCAACTGAAGATCTGCCCTTGAATCTCCAGACATTGCAAATATGTTTTGTTTTACATTTCTAAGGGATGTACAACTGCTAACTAGTGTCAGCACTGCAAGTGAACCTTTTCTTTGGCTCACTGTACTTGGACCAAGGGGACATACAGCTTGATTGGGTGAGGAGTATACCAGAATCGATGACTAAGAACTGGAAGAGGTCTAGGGTCCTGTAGGATTTTTCTTGTAAGGTTTCTCTTAAATCAGAAAAGGCAAGATCAAATCAGATGCTTCCACAAAAAAATAAAAGAAATCCTATAGTAAGGAAAATCATAAAATTACATGCACTTAGAAAAAGTTTCTTCATAATTTACATTCCTTATGTAAGAAAAAAAAAGAGCTCCTGTGTGATAGTGCCGTTATCTCTATAAACATTTGATCCATTTTTCTTAATCCTGCCATGCTGTTGTCTTTAGCAATGTCTTGTAACAGTGAGTAACACAGATTGTGTTTCTGCAAGAATTTTGAGCTACGTAGATGGTCAAAAAGCTCAAGGCTGAATTGATTCAGTATTTATAAGTTAGTCTAAGCTGAAGAATTTGAACCGATAAGCAAATGAATGCACATTCACTTTTGATTCAGGAAATGCAGCTATATGCCTGCAGTGGCTCAAGCCAGAAGCCAGGGGGTGCTAGAGCATACCTGCCAAAGGGGAAAGATGAGAGAGAGCCCTGCTGGAGTGGTGCAGGTGTAGCCAGATTCCAGCCCATGCTCTGCCTAGGTGCGGGGGAAACTAATGGCATTCAGTTCATAAAAGCTTGAACAAGAATAGCTCTTTCTCTGAAAAAACTATAAACTGATGTGCTATAAATGCAGCCTGGGCTGTGTGTTCACTTACCCTTCCTGCTGCCCCTGAGATCTCTGGGATTTGCAGTCCATAATCAGAGCAGTAGGACTGTCAGGGTTGCTTATCACTTCCTCTTCCTGCTTCTAGATGCCTCTGGGATGTTAGTCTACTCACAGTCAGCACTAATTAAGGCACCAGGGCAGGGCAGCTCTGTACTCAGTGGAAGGTGAGTTTAACCCCCCTCCCTGGCCCCAGGCCCCAGCTGGGGTTTGCCTGGGGGTGCAGTGATCCAGCCTTCACTGCCCCAGTTAGGGAGCAGAGGGCAGGGCCAGACCTGCTCTCAGAACCAGACAACACAGCTCAGCCCAGGGCTGAAAAGCATGCTGGGATGCTGAGGGACTGTGATTTAACTTAAACCAGGAAGGCGTCTCAGACAGAAATTTCTTAAACTGGTTTGACCTAAATCGGCTAAGCTTAATACTATATTCAGCCAGGTTTATCTTAAACCAGTTTGTCATTTTGAAACTGGTTTATGTGCATTGAACTTATGTTCTGTTACAGGTTTAAACCAGTTTCCGATCACTTAAACTGGTTTATGTGCCTAGCCCAGAGTCTGTATGTGTCACCACTTCAGGTACAGTTTTGGTGATGAAAGGGGGAATAGGATAGTGCAAACTCAGTCTTACTGAGGAGGATGGAAAATGGTACAAAGAGAGTTCAGCATATCTCTTGAAGATAATTGATACTGCGGGAGCACATCTGAAAGATAATTTTTAGGATTTTCCAGAAGATTTAATGAATAGCTTTACCCACACTCTCAAATGCAGTTAAGAAAAACATATAACTACAAATATTTTGTATGCATCCTTATTCAGAATAGAAGTGAAAAGCTTGGCTGCAGGGATGCTTGAATCTGTGATTTCAGACTATTCTAAGGATAAGCTCAGCAATCGAATTTAGATCTGGATACACATTTCCCTGAAATTGAGGAGTTTGTATTTCTCTTTCTCTTTCCGTTTCAAAGTAATAGGATTGGGTCCTTAACTAGTGTAAATGAATACAACTCCTTTTAAAATCAGTACGGTTATTCAGTCAGAATAAATGGCAATCTCTGTCCGTGGAACCCCCTTGAACCTGAAGGGTCTTTCTTACACTTTGGCAACTCTTGTGCAAGTAACGTCTTGTTGAAATTGGACTGAGTTCATGTTCCTGTCAAACCTGCTAGTATGACATATATTTTTAAATATATATAAAAATGCAAAGCTAAGTGTGAACAAAGATGCTGAGAAACAGCAACATCTCTGACATCAAACACAGATAAATGGAAAGCAGCACTGAAACAGGAAACAGCCTTTGTCACGCAGCCAGCCTGAGCTAGGGACAGACATTCAGAAAGTCTGAGCCTGAATTAATTCAGTCTTTGCAGGTTAGTCTCACCTGCAGAGCTTGAACTGACTTGTAAGTGGATAGACATTCACTTTCCATTCCAGGAATGCAGGCACATGCCTGCAGTGGCTCAGGCCAGAAGCTGGGGGGCGCTCTAGAGCAGCCCCCCCCTCCCTTCCACAGAGAAGCTGAGCTGAGGGTGAGGAGCATGGCCAGGCCCTGGCAGGCCTGAGTATGACTGAAGAGGGGTTTAAACCCCCACATTGGTTTGGAGGGTTGAGAGGAAAAGAAGGGGCATGGCCAGACCCCTGTGGCAGGAGAGGAGGGGGAGGGGGAGATCCCTGGCCACCACAGCAACTCCTTTACAACAAGGAGCAATCCAGGCACACAGCTTGACTGCTTAGCCCCGGAGGGGGAGTCTTCGTCCTCCTCCCCTCTCTTTCCTGCTACCGCAGGGTGGGGTGGGAGGCTCTGTGCGGTGTTGCAGGGGGGACTCTTCCCCCTCCTCCTTCCCTTGCCCTGCCACCATAGGGTGGGGAGGGCGGCTCTCTGCAGCACTGCCCAACCCGGCCCAACCTGGGCACCAGGAACAGCTGTCATTGAGCCACAGTCCGGCAGTGGAAAGGGCACTGGCTCCGCTCAGCCCAGCCAAGGTGGGCATGGTGGGGCTGGCCCAAGAGAAACTGAGCCCTGTCAGTGAGGAGCCTGATCTGATGTGCATGGGTGTTAGCTGCTTGGCCAGTGGGCTACCCAGGCCGGCTCAGAGGCACCATGGGGCTTGTGTGTCCACAGTGAGCCCCATGATGGATGGCTGCCAAGCTCCGAGCCACCCTGGTTAGCCTGCTGCCTAGCCAGCTGCTGCCCGTGCGCACCAGGCCAGTCTGCTCTCACTGAAGAGCTTATCTTCCGTGTCACTGAGCTGCAGCTGCTGAGCCCCAGGCCAGCCCCACCATGCACCTACCTTGGCCAGGGTTAAGCAGGGCTGGCCTGGGCAGCAGGGGCAGGGCTATTTCCAGTGGCTGCAGCTCCCCGTGCCCAGGCTGGGGTGGACAAGGCAGCACCGCACAGAGCCCCCCACCCCATGGCAGCACGGGGAGGAGGAGGAGGGGAAAGAGTCCCCCTGTGGGGCTGGGCAGCACCACCCAGAGCCCCCTCCCCACCTCATGTCAGTGGCAGGGGAGGGAAGAGTTCCCCTCCAGCATTGCACAGAGCCTCCGCAACCAGCTGTGGCCCCCTGATTGGGGGGAAGGTGGAAATTAATCCCCTTTCTGCCCCCTTATCCTTAACGGGGCTATGCTGCAATGGTTGCAGTCCCTGCTGGTGGTACAGGAAAAGAGGGGGTGGAAATAAATCCCCTCCATGCTTTTGTTCCCTGGGGCACCCTGACAGAGGCTTGCTGCTCCAGCGGCAGGGACATGGCTAGATGCCATCCCGGCATGGCCCCATTAAAGAGAAGGGGGGGAAGGAAGGGGATTAATTCCTCCCTCTGGCCCTTCTGACCCAGGGACTGCAGCTTAGGTCTGCCAGTGCTCTTTCCTGCCCAGGGCAGGGAGACAGATTCGATGATCTACTAACATCCCTTCTGACCCTAAACATCTATGGAGGCAGTGGCCAGGGCTTCACCTTGGCTGCTCATGTGCATACAGGCAGATCCCAGCTGCAGTGGAGGGAGGAAAGGAAGGGGAAGGAGAGAAGAATTACCCCCTGACCCAAATCGATTAAGTCTGATACTACATTCACCTAGGTTTATCTTATACCAGTTTCAGCCATTTTGAAACTGGTTTATGTGCACTGAACATACGTTCTGTTACAGGTTTAAACCAGTTTCTGATCACTTGAACTAATTTAGGTATAACTTCTGTCCCTAGCCAGGCATACAACACAGCATGAAGGCAATATTATTTTGTTAAAACATGTACTGAATTCCGTGCTGCTTTGCTTTGCAACTCTAGAGAAGAAATGGAGTGCAGCTTTGCTATATCACCTCTTCTCTGCCTCAGTTCTAATTAACCCTCAAGTGACAATTCTACCAAATGACAAAAGAAAGTTTGTGAAGACATCCACTTCAACATGGCACTTGGAGAAGACAGTGACCTATTGTTTGTGCATTTCAAGAAACAAAAAGCCTTGGTGCATTTTTTTAAAATTATTATTATGGCCAGGAGAGTGACTATAAAGCTGTGGCATTTTGGTATTGCCCTTAATCTGCCACCTATCTGGCGTGTCTTACGGGACACGAGTCCTAATGTCCTCTTACTGTGCATATGTCAGGGCTGTCACATCTATGCGATTGCAACCTTTATAGTAAAAAACGGAGACTTTCCAAGCACTGCAGACACTGACCCAAGTGGGGAAAGTGTGACAACATTGTCAAAGGGAAGTAAATTAATCGTCATTCCAGATGTATACACCACTGAGCCAAGAACTGTGAGTGAAGGATCCATGTGCAATCTCTAGAGTGCACGCTTCAGTAGGAACTCTGAAATGGTTGTCGGAGCAGCACTTCACTGAACTGTCCGGCAGCCACAGCCAGGTAATGAGGGCAATTTAAAAATGTGTTCTGCTAATGAGCTCCTGGAAGGCTAAGACAAATTTGTTTTTTGCCTAAAAAAAATTTTATTAATGCCTCCTTTATTTTATGCATTCTACCCTGTTGCAGAAAAAACTTAGCAAGATAAGCCTTTTGTAAAAAAATTAAGGCAGAGCGTGCAGGGGCAGGTTTTCTCGGTTTTGGTATTTGCATGCTTCTCATCTCTGTAGTTTGAGGACTTCAGACACAAGGCTAAATTTCAGTGCAAAAGTAACTACTGAAAAAATGTGGCAGGAACATAACTAATGGTAAATACAGTCTGTCAAAATGTCTGTGACTTTATGCCCATTTATTAATGTAGTGGGTGTCTGAAAGATGATTATGGCTTGACACAGTGCGTGTGCATATTGATGGAATTAGAGGTTTCCATATTAATTATTTTTCTATGGCTTTCAATAATATGTACTCCCCCCTCCAGTAAAAAATTGTTTTGTCATGTCCGGTACTATATGACTAGTTATTGTTTCTGCTTACTATGAAACTACTATGAAACTATGCTTCTTGCTCCAGTATTACTAACTGCTCCAGATTCCACAGTCAGGACCTAACAGATTTGTTGGCTGAGAACATAGCTTTCTGAACCAGCTGTATGGTGCTAACAGATGCAAAATGCTGCTTTTTTCAGTAAAGTAAGAAGTATTGTTAGACAGTAGAGAAAGAATGAATAGAGAATAGAGTAGAGAAAGGTAAGAAACAGTATTTTTACACTGTCAGTTTCGTACCAGTGATTACACCTTAAACATCTTTGGCTAAATATCCAGGCTTCACCTCTGTGTGCGCAAGATTGCAGGGTGGACGCAACTAAAATAACACCAGTCCCTCTCTCTAGCACTTTTTTGGGACCAGTTTTGATTGGTTAAAATTTTTCCTGAGTTAAAGTGCACATCACATAATACAATTTTACCAGTTCCCTACAGTGTGGCAATGAGACCAATTGAAAGAATAATGGTACAGAGGTCTAAGGAGGCCAAAAAAAGCTCTCAGGTGGAAAAGGGGTAGGTGTCTTCTTTGGTAGGGAAGAAAGACAGCTTTCTAGTGTGCAGATGTGGAAGGAGATTACCAGAATGGTGACAGTCTCTCTTTTGCCAAATCAGCTTGTTATCTCCATGTTAGGTCCTCATCAGGAAGGGTGCAGGACATACAAGCACTTGATGTTTACCCCTTCGTTTCCACTTCTGTGTCTGATTTACTTGACACTCCCTTTTCCGTTTATAGTTGCTGTGTGTATCTTTTGCATTGTAATAATTACGCTGCTGCATCTGTGAGCTTCAGGGCTCTCTTCCATTTCAAACCCCTATACTATTAGCATAATCTCAAGGGCCAAGCCCACCAGACCACTGTATGTTGACTTGGTAACTGCACTCTAGCAGGCTACAAACCAGTGTTTATCGCACAGAAGTCCATGCCTGTGAACTAAACTTTGCTAGAGTTCACAACAGATGCCTATACTGTTAGAAAGTAATTGTTCTGCATTTCCTCATGTTAGATAGACAATTTTCCCTCGGTTTGCAGTGAAGTCTCAGATTTGCTCTGTAATGTTAGAGCAGGGGTAGGCAAAATACAACTCGCAGGCTGGATCTGACCCACCAGGCCATTTTATCTGGCCCACAGTACCCCTCCAAAAAACAATTACTGGCTAGCAGCTACCTCTCCTAAAGCCAGTGGGAAGTGCAGGCTTTCAGAGGTCACATGCCATCAGACCGGATGGGCTCTGTGCCTCCACCTCTGTGGGCTCCCGGCGCTCCAGCTGGCGCTCCTGCCTGCAGTCAGGAAACGCATGTGGCAGCAAGGAGCCCACCTAGCCTGATGGTGCCAGTGGGTGTGGGGGCAGGTTTGTGGGTGTTTGTGGGCAGAAGTGGGTGAGGAGGGTTTGTGGGGGGAGTGGCACCTCCACCCCCCTCATGGCACACAGCCCTGGCTGGCACTGGCAGCTGTAGACAGTGGGCCCATGGGGCACTCTTGGCCCATTGCAGGTAGAGCCCCCCGGCAGTGTGCAGCTCTGGCTGACTTCCGGGGACTGCACGTGGCGGCATGGAGCTGGCCCAGCCCCTGCAACATTCCTCCAGTCCAGACCAGGCTGGCTGTATGCTGCCACATGGGGCACCTGGCACTGCAGGCAGCAGCCACACACCATCAGGCTGGGCAAGGCAGGCTTCCAGCACTCCAGTGGGGAGCTGCATGTGGAGACAAGGAGCCTGTCTGGCCCGGCAGCACATCTTCTTGGCTGCTGTGGGGCCAGATGCCCCACATGGCGTCAGAGAGCTCAGCTGGCCCAGTGGCACATGGACCACACAGCATCAGGCTGGGTGGCCTCCATGCCAACACACGTGGCTTCTTGCTGGAGTACTGGAAGCCCTACATGGAAGCATGGAGCCAGCCTGGCCCAGGACAGTGGTGTGCAGCTCCTGCCTGCCCTGCCACAAGCCCCATGTGCTGGCACAGAGCCAGCCTGGTCTGCACATCAGCAGGCCAGGCTACATTTGTGCTGACATGTGCAGCCACTGCGAGTCAGCCAGAGCTGCGCACTGTAGGGGGACTCTACCTGCCGTGGGCCATGAGCACCCCAAGGGTTTGCTTCTTGCTGCTTCTGCTGGCAGCGGCAGGAACTGTTCACCATGGGGGGGCGCGGTGGAAGGAGATGTGTGGGGGGAGACCATACCCACCTACAAATCCCATACAAATTTGACTCCCAAATACCCCACCCCCCAAACACTTCCACACCCCTCACACTCCCACACCCTCACAGATCCCTCCTATAAACACCGAACCCACACCCACACCTCCTACAAACAGCATATACCCCTCACACAACCACACAACTACTCCCCACAACATAGTCCCCCAACCGCACCCCCCCACATAAACCCCATCCATCCACACAACATAGAAGAGTAAGACTTTTTAGCTATTATACAATCGCCTCTATATTCATTATGCAAATACATATTATTCAAGACAAAAATATTTTTTTTAAATAAAACTTGCTGTATTAGATGTTTGATTTTTAGTATATGATTTTTTTTTTCTGGTTCCAAGGTGGTATCCCCTGTTCTGAAAAGGAATACTTCCAGGGCAAGGAGAGGGACTCCAGTGGCAAAGGTCAGGGATTAGGAGTGGAGTTCTGGTCCCAAGATGGCAATTGGGGCAAGGCACCTGTCAAGGGCAGAGCTACCCTTGCAGCCCTCGACAGCTCACTGGAAGTCATTAAGCAGCCCTCCAGCTGAAATAGTTGTCCACCCCTGTGTTAGTCATGTAGTATTAATGATTCTTCCCTGTGGAATCATAGCTATGAGAGATGCCAACATCTAATAAATTAGGAGTGGCCAACCTGTGGCACTCATGCCTCAAGTGGCACAAGCAGCTGTATGTGGCATCCAGCAGATTGGAGAGGGGAGTAGGCAACACAAAACAGATGGGACAAGGAACACAGGACAGAGAGCCAAGATCAGGCAGGGGAAGGGATTGGGGTGGCACTCAGGGAGACTATGGGTTTTTAATTTGTGGCACATCTGCCAAAAAGTTTGATCTTCACTGTATTAGATCATCTAGTCTAGGAGCTTGCAGGGCTGTTTCCTATAACTCATTTGCTAATTTGGGGGGGATGCTAGTTAAAAATATCCGTAATTCCAGGGGTTGCGCTGTTTTCCAATGGTAGATGCTCCACACTCTATTAGATCTTCTTTCAAGAGCTCTTTCCTGGTACTTTTTGTTTTATGCTTATTAATCCAATTATTCCCTTTTTCCTGCACAAAACAACTCTGATCTTTTAATTTATATTTTGTTATTACTTATGGAGACATAATTCTGTATCTCAGCCGTTCTTGGTTGTTTTTTAGATATTCATTTAGCAAACTATTTATAATTTTCTCTCAATCTTTCCTCATAAATAAAACCTTCCCACCTTTCTCTTCAGGTCTTTTCTGGGAACATTTTTGATTAATTAAAATTTTACCTCAATTGAGATAAACAACACAGAATACAACCTTACCAGTGCCCTGTAGAGAAAGAGAGGGTATTTCCTTGCTGCTCTATAATGTGATCCCTCTGTATACATATCATTAAATCACAGAGGGTTTTTCTTATCCTGTCATGTCATATATTATAGATGTATGCTTCACTTGCCATCCACCATCTCTCTTGGGTCTCTTCAGCAGTACTATTTTCCAGGTTTCTCTTGCACCAAGTCATGTTTTGGATGAGTTTTTTTTCTTAAGTGTTGTAAAGATAATAATGGTTTCCCAGTTTTCTCCATGTGGCAAGCAATTAAAACACAAGGATTTTGTTTAGCAAAGCCTTATTGCACTTTTTGATCCTAGATTTTACTACACTTCATCTTGGCAAAATTGTGTGAATTATCTTCGTGCAGGTGCCCAGGTTGGAACCTCAGAAAACTGGTTTGGCATTTACTGAAGCGCTACATTCATTGGAAGCTGAAATCTAGCTACAAAAAGGAGTTAGTGACAGCTATTAGGAAATTTTTCTAAGACTGCCTATCTGCAGTTTGCAGACCGTGTCTGCAAACATTGACCAAATGCAGAATGTGTTCCCAACTGTTAATCAGACCAGTGACAAGGTCCTCTGAGATACAAATGTCGATTTTGCTTTGCAATAAAAGTATAGGAAAACACTGTACCATTTTTTCCACATTTGCCACTAAAAGGACAACATTTGTTAATCTGTTTTGGTTTTTTTGGGGGGGTTGCCTTGCGACTATTGGAGATACCTTGCTAGCAAGAAATCTCAATACATCCATAGTGGAGACTCGTGCTTGTGAAATCTTAGGAAATTCAGGAAAAGTCATAGAATCATATAGAATCATAGAAGTCAGGTCAGAAGGGACCTTGTAGATCTTCAAGTCTGACCACCCTGCCTTGGCAGGAGGAAACTGGGCTCAATTGACCCCAGCCAGGTAGGCATTGAGTTGCTTCTTAAAGACTCCCAGGGTAGGAGCCAGCACCACTTCCCTTGGAAGTCGGTTCCAGATCCTAGCCGCCCTGATTGTGAAGTAGTTCTTATGCATGTCTAATCTAAACCTACTCTCCAACAACTTGTGGCCATTATTCCTTGTTATCCCAGGGGGCGGCTAGGGGAAACAAGGTCTCCCCAAAACCCTTCTGGTCCCCCCTAGTCAGTTTATAGATGGTCACCAGGTCCCCCTCAGCCTTCTCTTGTGAAGGCTGAACAGGTTCATGTCCCGTAGCTTCTCATTGTAGGATCTGCCCTACTGTCCCCGGATCATGTGGGTGGCCCTCCTCTGGACCCTCTCAATGTTGTCCACATCCCTCTTGAAGTGGGGTCCCCAGAACTGGACACAATACTCCAGTTGTGACCTGACCAGTGTCGTGTAGAGGGGGAGGATCACCTCCTTGGCCCTACTTGAGATG
>JAGPOW010003642.1:14329528-14369284 GCA_030014935.1 Caiman crocodilus
CATCCTGTTTTTGTTAGCCCACCCCTGCAACCTATTCAGGTCTTTCTGCAGTCTTTCCCTCCCTACTAGTGTGCCCACCTCACCCCAAATTTTGGTATCGTCAGCAAATTTGAACAGGTTGCTTTTCACCCCATCATACAAATCCCTGATAAAGAAATTGAACAGTGCGGGCCCAAGGATCGAGCCCTGGGGGACTCCACTGCCCACTTCCCCCCAGGTCAAATATGACCCATCCACCACCCTCTGAGTATGAGCCTTCAGCCAATTAGCAATCCATCTGACTGTGTAGGCATTGATGCCACAGTCACCTAGTTTTTTAATGAGGATGGGGGGGGAGACAGCGTCAAAGGCCTTGCTGAAGTCCAGAAAGACTACATGCACGGCGACACCTGCATCCAATGCTTTTGTGAATTGATCATAGAAGGCAATCAGGTTGGTCTGACATGGTCTGCCCCTAAATGAAACCATGCTGGTTGCCCTTGAGCATCATCCCCGATGCCAGCCTATCACAAATGTGCTCCTTGATGATCTTCCCAAAGAGTTTCCCCAGGACCGAGGTAAGACTGATGGGCCTATAGTTGCCCGTGTCCTCTGTCCTCCCTTTTTTAAAGATGTGGACCACAATCAGTTGTGAGAGCTCTCAAAAGAGGTTGAGACTATATTTAATGGTCTATCTCCTGAATATCCTAGGGCTGTGGTTGAAAGTTCTTACAGGGCAACATTGAGAAACATCACCATAGAGTGTAGAAAAAGACCAGAGTCCAACATTTCCATATAATTGCTTTTACAGGAAGTTGTGTGAGAGAGACCACCCAGAAAGATCTCCAGCCAACACTTCAGCACCTGAGCTGTCTCTACCAATTTCATAAAATGTTGTCTCTTTTACCTCAATTCCATGTAAAGGAGAAATGCTTTCTCTGATGATGTATGCAGTTGCATAAGCTGTCACTGATATCCAGTGAAATAGAATTTTTTTTCTCTGAAATGCCAGTTACATGAAAAGAATAATGAGCAATATTTTTCTCTTTAACAGGGGAAAGCTCTTATATTATTTAAATTAAACAATACTAATGTCAAAGAATTGGCTGTGTGGTACATCAAATGGCTTAATTGCAGTCCATTCCATAAGCTTTCTCTGAGTTGGTTAGTATATAAGATGCATCTCTACCCTGTCTTCTACATGATGTAACACCGCTACAGAGGTAACTAACACAGCTAACTACCTGACTCTGCTTATGATGGCACCATGCCATCCATGATTAAATGGATTGTAATCAGTCCACACAAGGAACTTTCTCAGGTTTGCTCAGATATCTTCCTTCTGACCAGATGCAAGCAAATACATGACCTACCCCAAGCAGTCCAGCTGACTAATCCACCCTGTTCCACTTACCACACAGCCTATTCTGACAAGTTGAGTTTCATTTTCTCTGAAAAATTAAGGAGCCACCTTATCTGTGTCCTGTACAGCAAATATGAATTAATCAATCCCAGACTTGGAGAACTAACAAACAGCATACAGACCCACCTGAACAGAACCGGGGGAGATCTCTGCATTCAGCCATAAAGCCAATCACAAATGCTGTTGCTCCCTAAGAAAACAAAGGAAACGAAGCAAAGCTCTATAAATGTACATGCTGCAGCCGCAACTCCACAATCCATGGCTGTGTCATCAACCTTTGCAACCACACTCCCAGGGTCTTTCTGCCATACCAGACAACTTTATAAGGTGCAGCTGCATGGAGACCTTGATACTTTTTTTATGTCGCCTAAAACCAAGGGAATATTTTCATGACAAGGGACCACACAATTATCAACCTACCACAGACAAGACCTATACGCAGCACGAAAAGAAGGAAAGCTCTTGGATTCCACCTGAAGGCCGTAGCCCCACTCTGTATCTGTGTATAAATTTTTCTGCCTTCATGTCCACTCTGAGGTTACTAAGAAACAACAGCAATTACGTTACAACCTCAGTCCTGTGGGACCAAGAGCCATACTCACCCTTACAAGAAACCCTGATATTATCACTGGCTGATAAAGGGGGTGCCACTACTGTCATGGACAAAACAGCATTCCTACAGGAAGCTGAGAGAGCGCTTTCCAACAGCTTTACAAACTCCTGACAGAGGATCCCATGGCACAGGACCAGAAAGAATTAAAAGACCTCTCAACACTACCTCTGGAAACACAGGATAGGATTACTGCTTCCACCTTCTGGGAGCCCAGGCCAGGCAACTTTTATTTATTACCCAAGGTCCCCAAACCTGGCAGTTCAGGGCACTCCATTGTCTCTGGCATTGGCATTATCAGGGAAGGAGTTTCTAGCGATGTTGACTCTATCCTGTTCCCATATGAAGCTGCCAGCTATTTTAGAGACACCACAGATTACCATGGGTATCATATCTCTATATCCCAGCATCACCCATGAGGACAGATTGGCGTCATTAAAGAACATTATGTATCCCTGACAAGGTCACTTTTTCTGTTTCCATTGCACTCTCCTGCTTTGTTCTCATAGGTATTTCACATTTGGAGGTGCTCTATACCTGCAGACAGATGGCATTGCCATAGTCACATGTATGCCCCTGGCCCCCAATATGCCAATATATTTATGACAGTCCATGAAGACCATTTCCTCCACAGCTGCCTTCTCACCCCCCTGATATATCTAGGGTACATCAATGACATCTTCATTATATGGACACATGGTAGGAAATCACTAGAGACATTTCACCAGGAATTTAACAATTTCCAACCTAGCATCAAACTAAATCTGGAATACTCCACCAAGCAAATTCATTTCATAGGCACCATTGTGAAGGTTTTCAATGGCCACTTCACCACCACGTTGTGTCAGAAACCCACCAACCACAGCCAGGGTCACACCACCTGCCATCATCCTAACCATACCGTTAGATCCATCATCTGCAACCAGGCTCTGTATTACAAATACATATGCTCTGATCTCACCTACAGGGAGGCACACCTTAAGAATCTGGAACGGGGGGCATTTATACACTTGCTTCTGGAGTGGGGAGGGAGGGGCAGTTTAATTAGAGTGCCACTCAGACCCGTGCTAATTAAAGTTCCAGAAGCATCACATGTATCAGAGTGCCACACTGAAAAATGGCAGTGAGGGCACTTTAAAGCTCATCGAATGAGCTTTAGTTAAAGCACTCCCCCCATGCTATTTTTCAGTGGAGGGATGCTGTTACATGTGACTCTGGAGTCTGCTCTGGTGCGCTGTAATTACAACATATCAGAACAGTTTCACTGCACATGTATAGGTACCCAGGGAGTCCTACACTTACAGTACAATCCCAAAACCATAGCCAGTCAAATCAAGAAAGGCAAACTCAGACCTTGCTTCAACCTGCTACAATACCAACCCCATGACAAGGAAAACAGCATCCCTCAGGTTCTTACCTACAGCCCTGCACTTGAAAATCTTGGACACATACATACTTAATAACCTCCAATCCTGGAAATGGATGACCATCTTAAGGTAGCCATGGGGGACAAACATCCTAGCCTACAGAAGCCCTCAAACCTCAAGCAACATCTCTCAAGTAACAGGCTACCTAACTCCTATTCTCACTGAGGCAGTGTACCTAGATGCAAGCTATACCCCGTCTTCATCAACACCAACTGCAACATTGCTGGATCAGATAACATAGATTATAGCATCCAAGGTTCATTCACCTGTGCCTCTGCCAATATCATATAACAGCATCATCACCTGCTTACAGTACCCCTGTGCTGTCTACACTGGACCAACAGGGTGATCTTCATGTGTAAGAATGAATAATAAGTCTTGGTAACTGGATGCTTGTTTAAATTTTATTCTTCTATAACTGTAGTGCAGAATACTTGAGTTTTAATTTCTCTTTTTAAATTCCCATAGGAAAATATTTCAAATTATATTTAAAATTTCAAATATAAAAACGCTTCTCCTAACAGAAGGTTAGTAGACTACTATCTACAATAGGTAAAAATAAACTTCCCACTGGTATGCTCTTTTTCTGCATGCCAGCTCAGCCTTTAAAGAAAAGAAGATTGGGGTTCTGCTTTGTTAGCAAAGTATTTCGTATAAGAAAAGAAGATTGGGGTTCTGCTTTGTTAGCAAAGTATTTCGTATAGCCAGTTATCACTCCGAAAGTTTCACAGGCAGTCTGCTGGCCTGACGCTGGTGCCTGTGAAGCAAATCTATCTGCCCAGTATAGTGTTGTGCTCTTGAGCTCACTAGCATTTCTAGGCTTGATTTGTCCTGATTAGACAAATTAATGTTAGTTATAACGCATCCATTCTGCGCTGCTTCTTGCTTGTAGTTGAACTTGGATGAGGTTGTTCTAGTTAACAATATAGCGGATTTAACATCAGTGCCAAGTCTATCAATAGTTTCACCCTGTAAACCAATAATTCAGTTGTCTTCATTTCACAAAATTGCAGGAAAACTAATGCAACTGAAAACATACTGGTATTTAAGATCTGTTCTACATCCTCCCATCTGAGATCTATGTTTCCAAGGAGAGGTCTTCAAAAAGACCATTGATAAAGTACCAGAATATAGTAAAGAGTACACCCAGAATTCAATAATTTTCGAAGGTGGGGTTTAGGAACTCATCTCGAATTCCATGGTGACTGTCTGTCTGCCCACTTCTACCTAATATTATGTAAAAACTAGCCTGGGGCAATTAAGACCTATTCCTTGCAAGGATAAGCTGCTGTGATTTGCTTTCACCTACCCTGGGATAAGAGCAAACAGATGGATAGTTACTGCAGAACAGCTGACACAATAAATTCCCTTCCCTTTTTAAACTTGCTGTACTTTGCCCATACTTGCCACCAACTTCCCCCCTCTCTCCGTTCAGAGGAGGCTCCAACTCAGGCATGCTATTCTCAATACACATAAGATAATGAGTTTTTTCATAATGCATAGTTTTCATAAAACATATAAGATAATGAAGTAGATCTGTTACATTTTTTGATGTCATAAATTCCTTAAATCATTGTTTTTCAACCAGGTATCATAGCACCTTGGGATGCCTTAAGATCTTTTCCGGGGTGCTTCTGGGTGCCACACAGTGTTAGCACTTAGAAGTGCAAACATGATTCACAAGATAAACGCAGAGATTTCAAATAGAAAGGTATAGTGTCAGAAACCTTTTGACTTGCTGTCATCTTTCTGAGATATTTGCAACAGAAGAATCACTGTTATTTTTCTGTAGTCAAATCAAACAAATGAAAACTAAGAGCTGACATTTTCCAAGGAGTTCCTGGAGTCTAATAAGGAGTGTCTTGCATCCAAAAAGGTTGACAACTACTGCCTTAAGTCAGTGGCTCCAAGATGCATCTCATCATCTCCGTTCTAAATTTATTATATCAAATAGATTTGTTTTAGCCATCTAGAAGTAGAATCTATTGCACCACTCTACATGCAGTGGGGTTTCATTTTTGTGATCAGATTGGTATTGGCCAATATGGCTTGCTAAAAATCAATCATCAGTATCAGCCCAAAAAGCCTCTATTGGGGAGCCCCTACTAAGAATGCTTGCATTTAACTTTGTAATTAAAGATGAACCCAGAGTATAAATTTAGTGCCAGACCGCTTTTCCCTGTGTATATCCATAAATCTGATTTTGTAGTCTGGGTGTACACGGGTTAGTACTTCCCTCTCCAGTTGAGGGAATTATTGGCAGGGCAGTGTGCTGTGGAGGGACACAACAGCTCAGTGGCCATCTCCATCCTCTAGAGTCAGGTCCAGACAATCAATTACTTAACTATATATAGATTTATTTTTACAACAAAACCATTAAAGGGTAATGACTTAGATTATATATATATGTACAAGTTTACAAAACAATAAACCCTATTATGTATGTATATACAGATTACACACACCCAGTTATGGTTTAAAATACGGATGAACAATAGAACAAACCAGACCAAAGGATATTGATTGGGCAACCTTATAACTCTATTCATATATAAACTATTACTTCAAATTATTCACGTAAACTGTAAGGTACAGTCCACAAATATAATCATCAGTCCTTAGACTACTGGGGTGCCCTCCATGGCAGGGGCCCCACTCCCAAGGTACCTACATGAAAGGAGCTGGGGGAAAGAAAAAAGAGAGGAAGACCCCAAAGACTCCTAAGTTCTTCTGCTATCACCCAGGAGCGGCCCACTTGGTGCCCCTTTGCAGCCCTTGGGGGGTCCTTCCCCTGTGGGGACCCTGTCTCCAGGGTAACTTACTACTCCGCAGTCCCGGAGGGTTGCCTTTTGTTCTCCAGGTCAAGCTCTGTTCCCCGCCAGGTTTTCCTGCCACCTGCCGCTGCTGCCACCATCCTGGCTTAGGGCCACATGCACCACTATGTGTAGTGAACACTTCACCGTGTGCTTGGGGTTTGAGGCCTGGACAGCCTTGTGTAGCACTGGGACTCAGTCTGTTCCCGAGCCCTCTGAGCAGCGTTGTCTGCACTGAGCTGTTGCCCCATGTCAGCAGCTGTAGACCCAAGCGGCTCCCAGGCCACCTCCAGTGGCTCCCAGGGCCTCTCACCCACTGTGCAGCACCTCCTATACCAAGCTCTGGTATATATGATTGAGATTTTTCAGTCTCGTGACTTCACTAAATTTGGTTGGTATTTCAAGGGAGCAGCAAAAGATATATTCTTGACATATGTATAATTTCCCCTGCCAAATTGATGATATTCCTGCTTGAAAATGTCGAGATCGTTCAGGGGGTTGAGGATCTGATCCACCCCAGGGGCTCCAAAGATCCTGCTCTGTGCACCGGCCTGTGCACCATGTCTCTGGCCACACACCAGAGGTTGCAGACTCAAGCTGCCTCATGCAGCTCCCAGGGTCTGGATGCCATGTGCCGTGCTGTGCACCGAGAGCCTAGCTGCTGGAGCTGTGCCATGCTTCTCACTGATAGAAGTCTTCAGGAGATCCTCCTAGGTTACTGCTTCATCCTGCTGAGCAGCTCTCCTCAGCTCTTCTAAGCCCCGTTCTTCTCTCTTCTCTGTCCCCGACACATCTGCCCTCGTGCTGGACATGCAGCTCCTTTTATACGCTTCAGGGCTTCACTCCTGAAGTCTTCCAGACCTGACAGTTTACAGTTCCAGTTTGATTGGGCTCCACGAATCAAAACAGCAGAATCTCAAGCCTGCAATTCAACCCAAGCCTGAAAGTTAAGCCTGCTACAATATTATGTGTTAGTGTGTAGATCCAGTTCAGTATCAGGAGGAGCCTCTTTTCTGGTTTCTATTCTTATGTCACCAAAATCTTTCATGAAAAGATCATAAAATGCTATAGTCATGGCTGACCTGGAGCTTTGTCTCAAACTTTGAACCATGTACATTAGCCTCAGTCCCATCTAAATCCAAATAATCCTATCATATCAAAACAAGAAGTTTGTATGGTAAGAAAGATGGCATATTTGTCTGATTTTGATGGACCACTTGTCTGGGAATTCATTTGGAGAAGTTTGCCAGTAGGAGATTTGGAGCTTTATCTGAGCTGTAAATTGTAGCCCTCTGATATTACTGTCCAAAAATTAATATTGAGAGTTTTCTGGATCTCTTTCACATTGCTGGATGGAGAGAATTGATAATTGTGCCAAAGAATATCTGGTTCAAGTGCCTAACTGTAAAGTAGCAGCAGTAATGTTAAGAGATAATTTAATTTGAGATGTATATATTCCTCAAACATATCCCAAGATACTTAATCCATGGTCTGTCTTTTGTACAAAGACAGAGGTTGAAATGGAACCAAAACGGCTTTCACTGCAGAGGAATAAGAAGCATAACTGTGGATGATTGCGAATTACAGTATTTTGATATTTGGTGTTGTAATCCATTTACCACATACAACTGGCTCACCAGTAATAAATGGGTTTTTTGTTTGTTTTAACAAAATCTTTGCTGATTGCTTTTGCAAACAAAGCAAATGTCTGTAGTTAGCTGAAGATGTTCTGAACGCAGTTACTGTTTCATCAGGGGTCAGTAGTGTGCAGTTCTGTTGACCAGCGAACATGTAATAATAGCATTGTATCCGAGACCGAATCCAAATATGATAAGACATTAAAGGGATGGTTTGAGAGTTATTTATAGTACTTATTATAACTGATATTTTATAGTAGTAGTAAAATGTTTTAAAAACACAAAGTAAGGTCTCTGCCCAGAAAAATGTATTGTCCAGATAATTTGGGCCCCAATCCCTTAAACATTTTCTCCAACCAGACAACTTCACTTATAAATATCCCCTTTTGTAGCACTCCCATAATGTTGCTGCTGTTACAAGTGGCATGAGGGGCAAAGGATTGGTAGGTTGTGCAACCCTTCCATTGAGCCTCCACATTTGCTTCCTTATAGCTTTCTAGAGGCAATCTAGCACCCCTGCATTTTCAAGCAGGAATATCATGAATTTGGCAGGGGGAATTATACATATGTCAAGAATATATCTTTTGCTGCTCCCTTGAAATACCAACCAAATTTAGTGAAGTCATGAGACTGAAAAATCTCAGTCATGTATGCTCCAGTACCAAATGGTTAATTTGGCAGCTAAATTCTCTGACATTCATTTGCACTAAACATGATCCAGCCTTTCTCAGCTTCTGCAGTTACCCAAGTGTTCACATGCTGTTCCCGGAGGTTGACTAAGCGCTCTTCATCCCAGGACTGCCAAGCTCAGCATGACTTCTCAAGCAGTTGCTGCAAAATCAGACAGATACTGTGGTGGAGACCTGAAAAGGAAGATTCTATGAATCTTTTATAGGACAACAAGACTCTTGACTGTGGTCGTAATTCTCTCCCTCTACTGGTATGAAGACAGGAAGGGAAGGAAAACATGCAGCACTATGAAGAAGGGGCAGGGAAAGGAAAGATCAAGGAACAGGGTTTTGAAGGAGGTAGAATGTGAGGAGGGACATGGGGGCTAGTAGCCAAAAAGAGATAAGGAAAGCTACTGAAAAATGAAGCTGGTGGGGGATAAAAGTAGAGTGTGAAGGTAACAGGAGTTGTGTAAACATTGGCTTAGGTAACAAGGTAAGCGGCTAAGGAGGTATAGAAGTATTTGGTAGCAGAGACAGGTGCAGAAGATTCCCAAATCACTAAAAGACCCCAGTCCAGAATCTGGAAGGGAACCCAGAAATTCTATGCAACTCATCCTCCCTCATGTCTGATTATTAGTCAACCTATTCCTGCTCTTAACTTTGCTCCCTTAGCTCAGATGATAGGCATCCATGCTCTGGATCTAAAGGCTCAAACTCCCTTGATAAACCAAGCTCAGCATCAATGGGCACGTCTAGACAAGCAAGCATGGTCCTCTTACAGCATCTCAGAGATGTTTGAGACACCACAAGAAGCACACTCAGAACAAAAAAATGTTCCCCTTGCTGCATATTTGTAGAGTGGGCTCTGAATGTGATACCTAGAAATCCAGGTTTTAAAAAAAAAAAAAAGGTGAAAAAATGCAGTGCGGTCAGCCAGAGCGTGTCTCTGGCTACCCCTTACCCTGGTGTTCCAGCACACTGCCTCACCATGCAGGGCAAACGGGAGTGGGGCAAGGCTGCAGCAGTGACTCGGCCCGTTCTTCCAGGTAAGTAGGGATGTGGGGGTGAGGAGGCTGTGAGAGTGCAGGGGTGCATGTGGGAGTATGGGGGAAATGTGGGTGACAGGGGGACTACTTGGGAAAGGAGGGTCTGCCACACGGCCCACTGCCCCCCTACAGCAGCAGCAGCCGTGATGGTGCTCAGGGTCCGCTCCTGGCAGAGCCTTCTCTCACGGCACAGTACAGTGCGGCCCTGGCTGCCTGGCACCGACGCCGCTTGTTCCAAATCACACAGGCCTGGCCTAGCCTAAGGGTGTGCACCTTTGGGCAGGACCAGGCCACTTTTGCTGTCACCCAGCATTCTGGCACAACTTGTGGAGGCTGTGCATCCTTGAGCCAGTCCATGCGGTGGACAGGCAGAGGTACCACCCTCCTGAGCAGTCCCCCCCACACACACAGTCCGCCCAGAAACTTCCCCCACAAACGGCCCCCACATACCCTACCTCCCCCAAAACCCCGCACAAGCCCCATACACTTTCTACAAACCTCCTTCCCACAAACTCTAGACCCACCTATAAACCCACCATACACTGTACTATAAACCTCTCCTGCAAACCCCACACCCCTTCCCCCACAAACTCCATCTCCCCACCACAAATCACACCCTACATGCCCAGACAGCCACGTGGGATGGGATCTGCTGGCAGAATCCATGCCTGCAGAGGCAACTTCTACAGTGCAGCCCTACCCCATGCCCACACCAGTGCTGGGACATGTGGCCCCAGCTGACAGAGGGGTTCCTCATCCCAGGAAGCACTTGGGTGTGTGATGGGCTGTGTGAAGGGATGGAGTTGGCAGCAAGGGTGTGGGTAAGAGAGAAAGAGAGATGGGGGTTGGGCGTGAGGAAGAGCTCTGGGTAGGAGAGGCCACCAGAACTGGGCTTAGACTCCCCCTGCCCTCCTAGAGCAGCCTGTGCAAGGGGAAACCAGCCTAGAAGGAACCAGCCCAGTCCCCTAGACCCAGTTGAGGGTTTCCCAGGAACAAAGTTGGATTGCTGGGGTCTGAGCACACATGCAGGGAGCAGAACAGCCAGGGCAGGAACAGCTCAGAACCATAAAACAACAGGTAGAACAGCTGCAGCTGGACACATGTCCTGGTTCTGGGACAGAGGGAGCTAGTGGGGGTGCAGGCAAGAGCTGCAGGTCAGGAATGAGGGGCAGTAGTGAGGCTGTTGATTGAGAGTGAAAAGCAGGGGCAGGGCACCGGCACGTCAGTACTGCTCAGTGCTCCACGCAGTGAGCAAAGGGGGCAGGGAAAGCTTTAATTTTTTCTATGACAAAAAAACAAAAGCAAATGCTAAAGTGTATAGATATTTAGAATCCATTTTATTATGATGATAGAGGCACTGGCAGGCTTCTAAATTGCTTTAAACTTGTAAATATATCAATAAAACATTGCCCAACTGATCTCTCTCTATATAGTAGCGTTTCATTTTGATAGCAGAAGAACATGAATTTGGGGTATTTTAATGAGAGAATTTGGGTTTCTTATTGGAGAATTTGCAGTTTTTAAACAGGGAACACCACAGGATCTCTGCTGGTGAGGCAAGTGGCAAGACCTGGGCAGAGAAGCCTGCCCAGGGCTAGCACCAGGGACCCAGCTGGAAGGCAAATGAGGTGGCTGTCCTCTTGGCCATTTGAGGCCAAGAGAACTCGCCGTGACAGTTCAAATCAGGCCATGGCAAGGAGCATATATTCTGAGCGATAGCTACTCAGATGCCAGAGGGGGGCCACCAGAAGACATGACAGCATTGCTGCCTGAAGGCCAACTGTGCAGCCACAGCCCACTGGCAGTTGGCCCAGAGGTACAGGACGCTCTGCTGTAGTGGCCCAGACCACAGCCCAGGCAGCCACACAGTCCTCATCCAGGTCTGGCAGGGGCACAGCCATGGGGCCACAGGTCCAAGAGGGTGGATGCTGTTTCAGATGGCAGTAGATCACAGCCGGGCAGCAGCTTCTACTGCCAGACAGCTGCAGTGGGTAGAGGGTGCAGGGGCCACCCCAGATTAGGGCTGCTTCAACAGTCCAGTTGGCACGAGAGGTAGTGTCCCCAGATACCAACTGGCTAGGCCTCAGAAGCTCCTGTCTATTTATAACATTCAAAACAGCGTGGGCCCAAAGGCCCACCCACCTAACGAGTAGCCTCTATTGTATGGGGGCTAGTGGGTGAATGTTAGAACAAAATTTGGACAACTAATGAAAAAAACAGGATAGGAGCGTTGTGCGGGTCAGCGGATCAAAACATGAAAATAAGTTGGCCTGAGGGGGATAACCGGGCTGCACCCACCAGTCCTCAAAGGTACCTGTGATCCACTCTGTTAAACACCTTCTCCTGGTCCAGGGATAGGATGGTGAAAGACAGGCCCTCTCAGTGCGCTACCTCCAGGAGGTCCCAAACCAGGAACAGGTTGAAGATGAAACATCTGGGCACCATGTATGTCTGGTCAGGATGGATCACATTCATCAGCATGGACCACAGGTGAAGAGAAATGGCCTTCACTGACACCTTGTAGTCTGTGCAGAGGAGGGACACAGGACACCAGTTCCTCAGGCCATGGGAATCCCCCTTCTTCGGCAGGAGGGTCAGCACAGCTCTCCGGCATGACAGGAGGAGCTCCCCACTTCCCTCTGATTTAACCCAGACCATGGCAGGGTCCAGGCCGAGGACATCCCAGAAGGCCCAGTAGAACTCCGTGGTCAGCCCATCGATGCCCAGTGCCTTCTTACTAGGCATCATGCTAAGGGTGGCAAAAAACTCAGCCAGAGTGAGAGGAACTTCTAGGTGGTCCCACCTGCCTCTCACAGAGTCTGACAGGCTTTGGCGTCAGTCAGATCTAGGGAGAAGAGCTCTTCATAGAAGGCCCACACGTGCAGGTGCATCTCACCTGGATTCATGAGGGGGGTGCCGTAACCCACCAGAAGGCAGGTGATGTACTTCTTGGCCCCCTGCCTACTCTCCAGGGCATACAAGAAGTGGGAGCTGCAGTCCATCTCCCGAAAGGGCTGGAAATGCAAGTGGACAAACGCACCGCGGGTGCAGTGGTCATCAAGAGCACGAAGCTCTTCCTACCTCTCCTACGCACTCTGCAAAGGGACGAGTTGGTTGGGTCAGTGGCCAGGCAACTCTCCAGCTCTAGCACTTCCCGCTCAAGCTGCTCCCGGACCACCTCCTTCTGCTGGTGTGCCCTCAAGTGCAGCTATGGCAAAATAATTGGATGCACACCTTCCCCACATCCCACTATCTCCAAGATGAAGGGGAAAGCTGCCCGTTGCTCCCACCAGGCCAGCCAGAACTCCCGGATGGCCTCCCTGAAACCCACATCCTCCAACAGACTGGCATTGAAATGCCAGTAGGTCGACCCTGGATGCCCAGGCCCTAGCATAGCCTGGGCCCAGACAAGGTGGTGATCACTGAAAGGGGTCAGCAGGATGCCAGAGTGGGCCCAGGCAAAGTGCAGCAAAGAGATATAAACCCAGTCCACCTAGGAGTGGCATGTCTGTTCCTCCCCCACCCTCACGTAGGTGAAGGGGGGGGTAAGTAGGGTGACAGGCACACCAGACACCCACCAGGGATTAGTCCGTCAGGATCTCCCTTGAGGACGTGCACAGCAGTCTGGTTCCGCTTCCTGCCAGACTGATCTTGAGAGTTTAGGGTGATATTAAAGTCCCCACCAAGGACAAGATACTTGCAAGGGTTAAGGGTGCCAATGTATGTGGCCACTTGGTGGAAGAAATCGGCCAACTTCAGGATCCCTGCAGGGGCGTACACATTGAGAAGGTTCAGGACCAGCCCCTGCACCTGGACCTGGAGGTGCAGCAGGCAGCCCAGCACCACCTCAACCTCCTGGAAAACCTCCAGCCATCAAATAGGCTCATAAGCTGAAGTCGTCAGGCTCTCCTGCAAGAATACCATGGGGTAGCCTCCTTCCGGAAGAAAGGAGAGCACCCAACACCTCCAGAGACCCTTCCTGCAGCTGTGGATATTGAGGGTCACGATCTTAAACAACCTCATGGCTGGGGGTGTGGAGTAGACGGTTCAACAGGGGTCTCGCGCATCTTAACGCCCAGTGCGGGGCCTGCCGGTTCACATAGCGCAGTCCCATATGTATAGAGCGTGTCTATGAAACTGCAGGTCCACCTATAGATCCGGGGATTGCAGCTTTTGGACCCCTTGCCCTCCCCCACCAGGGCCCTCACAGTGGTGAGGAAACTGTCAAAATCTCCCCAGCGGTCCAAGGCGAGCTGTACCTTGCTGGTGGACCAGCAGGTATACTCATGGTGAAGAAATGCAAGTACCTCATCCCTGGGGACTGGTGGTACTGAGAGATATGCAGGCTCCATGGAGCCTGCTGGTTCTTGGGCATCCTCTTTCTGGTCCTGAGGCTTAGAGGGCTCCTTAGGCACCATCTGAACCCCCCTGATCCGCTAAGACCCTGGACTCTGGTTGTGATTGGGAGAGCTCTGCAGCCCCCTGGGACAGGGTTGAGGGTAAGGGTGGGGGGAGGCTCCTTCACAAGATGGTGGTGTAGAGCTGGAGCTCTGTGGGGTCTGTGTAGGGTCTTGATGAGATCAACCCATTGATTACCCCCTCTGGTGCTGGAGTATGGGGCAGGTTGGAGGTGAGGTTTTCCTGGGAGGTGGAGGCAAAAGACCCACCAGGCACTGGGGTGGCTCCGGTGTCTGCCTCAGGGTCCTGGGAAAGGGGACCTCCTCCCTCAGGACTCACTGGAGTGAGCCCCAGGCCTCTGTATCCCCCAGATCAGAGGGAGGATGCTCTGCTGCCAGGCGCTCCTTTGGGTAGGCCTCAACCTTGGTGCCCGGGGTTTCTGGGTAGGTCTTGGTCAGCAGAATGAAGGGCTTCTTCCATGGGCTTCTGTTCAGGAATATCCAGCAGCTCCGAAATCTCCTCTACGGGGATCACCTGTTTGAAGTTTCCCGGGGGTGGGGTGTCAAGCACAGATTAGTAGGCCCCTGGAGGCTGGGCCGCTCCTTCCCCCACATGTGAGCCAGATCCTGCACCCAGGTCTCAAAGTGCAGGTTCTTCCACTTGGGCAGTTGGCATTTTACCCCATGCCTGCAGGTGAGTGCCGGAAAGGGAGCCCTGCTGCCCGAGCTGGAATGGCCTGTGGTCGAGGGTCCAGGCTCCGCAGCTTCAGGTGTCCCTACAGCTGCCTGTGCATAGTTGTGGTTCCCCCCTGCACCCACCCAGGGGGCCATGTTGTTGGGGCCAGGGTTAGGGCCAGGGACAGGCTTAGTGGCTGGTGTAGTGCACCTGGTCCCCTTAGGCACTGGTGGTCTAGGCTTGGGGGTAGAGCCCTTGCCCTTCCCACCTCCAGCTGTGGAGGAGGCTGAAGAGGAGCCCTTTCCACACTCTTGCCCTTGGTCCCCAATGACGGGAGAGGGAGCTTGGGAACCCCTCCAAGGGGGGCCCAGCCACCTGGCTCTGTAAGCTCCCTACCAGAGCCCCACCTTCCCCTGCAGCAGAGGTTGCAGGCTTCTCCATCTTGAAGCTCACCACCCCACAGCCTCACAGGAGGAAAAAAGGGAGGTCTGTACTTTGAGAATGTGGGGGACGGGGGGAAAACACACACAAGGGCTGTGGAAACTCAAGCTGGCTTACTCAGCCACACAACAAACACCAGGACAGGGGGAGTGGACCACAGGACTTACCACACAAGGGCAAAAATACACACGGGATGCTGCAGAGGCAGATGAAAAAGATGGATGGAGCGGTGAAGGGGCTTTGCTTGTGGAAGATCTGTCCCCTATTTTCATAATTGGAGTGCTTACATGCCAAGACAAGGTAATGGAATTGCTCCTACACAATAGTCAGAAAACTCCGAGTTAGTCTCCAGCTGCACTTTGGTCATCTATTGGGTGAAATCAAATTCTGTCTCCCGGGCCTGGTTTTCACAGATGCTGAGAACTCATGACAGCAGGTGAAGTCAGCTGGAACTTTACTTTGAAAATAAAATGCACTGTGAAATGTGAAGGGCTCTTGACGTTCTGGTTCTGGACTTTGTCAGTTGGGCACCTAAAGTGAGTGAAGTTTGACAATTTTAGCCTTCACCCCTAGGTGCTACAGTTCCTGGCTCTTAAATGGGGATAATATCATCATCTCATCAGGCTATTAAGATTAGAAATGGCCAGGAAATAGTCTTTTAGCCTTCTGGAAAAAAAAAAAAAAGTATGGTTGTGGGAGGAGGAGGGTGGTCAAAACAGGCTGAAGCCTCGTAACCGCAATGTTTTTTCATGGACTTGGAAGTTCATAATGTTTGGTTTTGTAAACACCAAGCTGTTCCTAAAGTGGGAATATTTCTGAAACACATTGTGGTCCTGAGAACCTAAACGCCTTGGTTTGTGACAGTCTGCCAAGTGGGGACTGAATATCCAGCAGCCTGGAGCACAGGCTCCTCAGGTTGCCAAACTCTTGGTTACTCAGCAGCCCACCTGGTAGGTCCCCAGGGAGGTGGGCAGTTTTTCAGGACCAAGCAGACCAGCTTAAGTTAGCAGTGACTTAAAAGCAACACTTTCACCTGTCCCTTCATGATTTGTTATTTTCAAAGCAAAAAAGATTCCATCCAGGAAAAAAACCCAAAAACATCTGCATTGGTTCTAGAAGATACATTCATTATTGTTTGTAAGCAGCATAAAAACATCTGAGGATATAAGTTTAATTCAGTATGGCATTTGAATAACAGGCAGTATCTGAGAACACATGTTGAATGAGGAAGATACAAACATACTGAGAATCTACCTCTTAATTGAACAAAGCAAGGTACTTACAGAAAAATAATATGATAGCATGTAATTAATGACTGAGCTGTGGTGATGCTCAGTAAAGTTACAGGATTTATTGGGTTGTCACAAAAGAGGATGTATGGCTGTAACCAAATAGGTAAAGTAGGACACTCACTGGGGACGCAGGAAAAACGGTCCAGGGCTCTGCTTTCTGCCCCCGGGGTTGTTTCTAGACTATACATTAAATACTCAATGAGTAAAGCACAGGGACTGGAACCTGGGATTCCCTCATTTTCCCACGTGGCAGGTGGGAAAGCAGCTTAGCTGGGTTGCTTTGCCATCCCCTGTGCTAGATCACATGGGAGGCAGGAAAGCAGCCCAGCTAGGCTAGATTGCATGAATGGTAGGAAAGCAGCCTAGCTGGGCTGCTTTCCTGCCTCCCATGTGATCTAGCACAGGGGATGGCAAAGCAACCCAGCTAAGCTGCTTTCCCACCTGCCACGTGATGTAGCTCAGGGGATGGCAAGACAGCCCAGCTGGCCTGCCCTCCCTGTTCCCTGCCAGATCTTGTGCTGGGGATGGGAAGTCAGCCCAGCTGAACTGACTTCCTATCCCCAACGCTAGTCAAAACATTTCGACTTTCGAAACGTTTCAACTAGCCTTGTTTTGTTTCGAGTCTGTTTCGACGGCCTTTGTTTCATTTCAGTGTTGCTGTTTCAACCTCGGAATGAGTCAAAACAGTGTTGAAATGAAACAGCTATCAAAATTTCGCACAGCCCTACTAAACACTAAGCCACGTGCTCAGGCCCCCTCTTTTGCTGTCTCTCTAGCCCTTGCATTCTTTACATCCCTTGCATTCTTTACATCCCAATGCCACAGTTTCCTTAGGATGGGTACAGTCTGTTTCCACCCTAGCGTCATTCCTAATCTCATTAAGGCACCTGCCTAGCATTTTATCTCTCTCAGGTCAAAGAAGGAGTATAATCTAGATCTCCCATTTCCAGGGCAAATAAGGCGGACCTTTTCCTCCTAAAAAAAGTAGCCATTCCTGGTTTTGATGTTGGTGTACATTAGTCTTGTCCTCAAACACCTTCCATATTGAGCCCCTTGCGGTAGAGGTGCACCACTATATCAATCTGATATTGGATCGATACCAATATAAAGAAAATTTACTGTATTGGAAATCGACTCAATGCAGCTGATAATTTGGTCAATAAATATTTGTGTGTGTGCGGAGCTGCAGTGCTGCACTCAGGCAGCGAGGAGCAGAGCTGCATGCAGCCGATAAGTCCAGTGTGGTAGAAGGGGAGGGAAGGCACATGCGGGGAGCAAATCAACACCTCCCCCACAGCAAGGGAAGGGTAGGGGTAGGGGTAGGGGCAGGTACTGCCCAGCTGGGGCAGGGCACGGAGATGGAGCCATGGCTCCTCAGGGAGATGGAGCAGCTCCTGCTGTTGTTTGCACTTCAGAAGGGCAAAGGGTGAGGTGTGCCCCTGGATCTGCACAGGGCAGGGTGGGCAGGCTGCAATTGGGCTGGAGCTGGGGCTGTACTGGGATCTTCTCGGTGGGTGCTAGGCTCAGGGCAGCGGCAGGGTGTGCAGTCACCCCAAATTTTACTGTAGCCCCACTCCTAGCGCCACTGTTTGCCCAGCGCAGCTCTGGCTCAATGTCTCCTCTGCACCCATGCTCTGGGAACAGCTGGGGCTATGCCAGGCATGCGACAGTGCTGGAAGCAGGGCTATGGCAAAATTTGAGGTGACTGCCGCCCCCTCCATAGGCCCCACCCTGAGCCCAACCCCCAACGCAGCCCCAGCTCCAGCCCAAAGCTGCAGTCCACCCTGCCCTGCCCCATGCAGATCTGGGAGCACATTCCCCATTCCCCTGTGCGCTCCCGGGGTGCACGCAGTGGTGGGAGCTGCTGCCCCACCTCCCGAGGAGCCGCGACTCCATCCCACACCCTGCTTCACCCCGGCTGAGTAGTGCCTGCCCCTGCCTCTGCCCCCTCCCTTGCAGTAAGAGGTGTTGATCTGCCCTCCCCACCCGTTTCCTCCCCCCTCCCCCTTCCAACCACAACAGACTTACCAGCTGCACACAGCTGTATCAGAAATCAGATTGGTGTCAGCCAAATCAAAGATGGAGTTCTTGAAATGTAGCCTAATATGTCGTATATCCAGCATGAGATAAGAGGGAAGAATTGTCAATCGTGATGTAGAAAACACAGTGTATTTGTGTGTTTAATACTTCTGTTCTGCATTTGTCAAAATGACAAGAAAATACTTCTGTTCCAGTGATAACTAGGAAGGAGGTAAACACTAACCATTAAATCATTTGAAATCAGCTGATATACCTTATACCCAAGAATATGAAAAAAATTACTAAGGACTTTTGAGTTGTGGGTTAGGCACATTCCAAGATTGATCACTGTTCAGTGGGAGTGGGAGAGTGCCAGGAGTGAAGCTATTGAGGCAATATTTAAAGAATAAGAAGGATGACCTGGGTAACTTTAAATTAGTTAGTCTGATATTTATCCTAGGCCAAGTCATGAAAAGACTGGTTAGGGGTGCAAGAATGGTAGCATAATTCATACCATTCAGCATGGTATTGTTAAGCTGTATTGTGCTTTATAAGCATTATAAGATTACAGATTTGGGTGATAAAGCTTAAAGGTAAACAGACTTCTTTAAAATATATGATTTATGCTTACAGTTCATATGACAAAGGAATATCCCTTGGTCACATATGGAAATAGAATGCAGCATTGACATGACTGTTACTGAAATACTATGTCCAGTTTTGATCTACATGCCAGGATGTTGAGATAAAAGTCATGAAATGGAGGTAAATTTATCCAGGTGTCCTTCTGTGGTTATTCATGGCATTGAAGATGATTCCTGGTGCAGGAGATAACAAACTCATCATAGATGAATTAGACCTATTCCCTCTTATAAGGGACCTGTATGTCACCACCTGAAAGAATGAAGATGTGAGAATTTTTCAAAGTCTGAGAAACTTACCTTACATTATGTAATATGCTTAAGAAGCTCTGTCTATTTCCTATATCTGATTAAGGGGTTGTCCAGTCAAAGACCTTCATGGGAAATCAAACAGAAAACGACACAAAAAGATCCAGTGATTGGAAGCTGAGGCTTTTTTAAGAGTAATTAATCACAGGAATAACTTGCCTGGGGTTGCTATGCTATCTAAAGCAAAACTGAACATCTTTATGATAGATCACCTATTACTCAAATGATGTTTTGGGATCGATGCAGGCAATAGTGAGTAATGTCTATGGTTCATGTTATGTGGGGAGACAGACTAAGTGATGAGTGTGGTCCCTTCTCACCTCAGAAATCTATACCTGTTCAGTATTTTAAATCTAATGACTAATGATCTTCACCATTTGCTTGCTTTTTAGTGGCTGCCTTCTCTCCAGGTGTTTGGGGGAACAGGTGGAGTATAGAGTCGAGATAGATTACCCCTTCCTGTTAGTTTACTTTGGGAAGTGATACGTTTCTGCTATAAAACATGGTTTCTCCTGAGTGTATTTGGTGGGAGGTACGAGTTGTATCAGTTTCCCTAGTAGTGCTCCTATTATCTGCTGCTTCCAGTGAGTAATACTTTTGAGGAAGCTGTACTGTGGCCATTGTTGGTTAGCTTCCCAAGACATTGCAACCAGGAGAGAGAAGGGAAATATTCACTAGCGGCCTCCTTTGGTCTCCAGAATCCTGTATCTGATATTGGAAAAGACCAAAGAGGCCCTAGAAAAAAAAGCAGTCAAGATGGCTTCTTTCTTCCTGATGATGTTGAAGGTAAGAAAAGTGATTGTGGTGCTTCTCAAAGGAAGATGGATGCAGACAGGTCCACAGGTTTCTGAGCTGTCTTGAAAATTTTAGACACGCACAAGCCTTCACGAAGCAAGGGTTGAGGCTTAGCCATGTATTGGACCTTGATTCTAAGGTTGGATGCAGATGATTCCTACAGTTCTGGATGGGGTCTCTTGACCTTGCTAAATCTATTCAGCCAAGAATTATAAGTTTTCATCTGCGTCAAGTGTGTACTAAGGCTGGCAAGAGTCCAGGAGCATGACTAGGCCTAATGCCATATAGCTAACATCCCGGAAATTGTCAAGCAGGGTTAAATCCAAAGGTTACTTGGTAGATAGGATTTTGATCTCTTTGTGCACCCTCCATGCTCAGCTGGGTCTGGTTTACTTTTGCACTATAATGCTGTATCTTAAGCACAGTTGCACGCGTGTACATTTAAAAGCAAACAGTATCCTGAACTTATAAATACACTATCATCTTTGTCTGAACCCTTCCTTTGGCTGCTGTGCCACTTTGCTTTATACCTTTATGAGCTGCCCATATACAGGTACCAGGTTGGTTTGGCTTTTTAATAATTGCATCCAGCTTACCTTAGCTAGGAGAGAAATGCTAGGATGCTAGGAGATAATTTTATTTTAGAGAACATTTGCATGTCTCTCATTGGAGCCACTTACTGGTGTTGTCCAGGGCCTATAAAAATGTGAAGCTATCTTTATTTCCAGGGCTTGATCCTTGCAATGAAGTATAAAGAGTTCTACCTTGAGTATTTCTATAACCATCCTGCCAGTAAGCCTTATAGTCTGCAGTGTTGACAGGTTCAGTTCCCAGGTGCTGAAAACTGAGGTAATAGTGACATTGCATAAATGGTACCGTCAAGCATTGCCATTATGTGGATAAAGACACATGCAGAAGTTAACGTTTACCAGAGAGCAATACATTTCTTCACCCCGTTAGAAAAAATGTAAGTATGTAATTTACAGTTTTAACACTTGGTTCCTAACAAGAAGTTCCCTGGGAATTGCATGGGATGGCTAGCTGCGAATCAGTTATGAAACTGATTTCTATCTTCTATATTGCCAGTGTTGTACCAGTGACTTCCACGGAAAATTTGTGCCGTGTGCCTCTTTATTACTTATTTTACACCATTACTCAGTAAAGTGGGTTACATAGTGTACAACGAGAGATGTAAGGTTGGGGAAGGACAGTGAAAATGAGAAGGCCCTGGTGCCAAGATACAAACTGGACTATTAGTAAATTCAATATGTAGAAAATTAAAGTTGCATGTCTTAATTGAGACCTCTTCTTGCCATGTACAAAATCTAAAAAAAGGATTATACCTGGTAATAGAAAGATCTTCTTGATTTTTTTTTTTCTGGTATAAAACATTTATTTTAACAAATACATATCCTAAGATGAGCCAGATGCTGCAACAGCAGCTCTCTTGGGCTTCGGTGTAGTTCCTTCACAGAATCCATTCCTGAATCAACGTAGACCTTTTTCAGGTGCGTCATACGAACAGTACCATTGGTGTTGCATCTTTTAGCCTTTGCCACTCCAGTTATACTTTCTCTTGCGTTTAGCAGGGTACCTGCATTTCCCACAAGTAGACTTCTTTTTGGTGCAGGCAGCCGGGGAAGATGACGAAGGGAACGTCATCCTTTGGGAAGTGCCACAATAAGAAGCACACCTTGTGCTGTCGCTGTGGATCCAGGGCGTACCATCTCCAGATCTTCTTGAATTAAGAAACCACAAGCAATCCATTTCCCTTCCCTTACAGAGTTATGATTAAGTACACACGTATGCTTTTTCCCCTTCAAAATGCTTGGTGATTTGTACAGTAGCAATTCCAGTCATTCATAGATGTGGTCTGATGGTTAGAGCAGGAAATTGGGAGCTAGGATTTCTGTGTTTTGTTCTTGATTATTGCACTTACATCTGGGGGAGTCACGTGCCTTCCCTGTATTTCAGTTTATCCATCTGTAAAATATGTAAATAACTTATCTGTAATGCGACTTAACTAATTCATGTCATTGTGTGAGGCTTCATTTTTGTAAAGTACTTCAAAATCCTCAATGGAAAGATTCTGTTTATGTGCAAAATTTTAATATTTATATCCTGTTACATGTATAATATTTAGCATGGAGCCAAAGCATTTGTCTAGGGACATAGAACGTCCACAGGAAAAAAGAGATGTACACATTTAATAAATTATTACAGACTGCTTGGAGTGAAATATTGTTTTAAATATTTGTATCTTTATTCATAAACTTTCTGGCATGTTTTTCTCTTCTGATGCTGTAACCTTTCACAACATATGCTGGTTATATGCATCTCATGAAAATAAATGGCTGGCTAATGTACCAAAATCTGTAACGTATAGTTCAAAGAAAAAATTATTTGGAGAGTTAAAAAAAAAACCCAGAAAATTAGAGCACTTTATTACTGACTGCTCCCATGTGTAGATCTGAAAGGAGGCTGCAGAGTATTTTTAAAATACTAGGAGCAAACTGAAATGGGGAGTCAAAAAAGGCTTGCTTTGATGAGAGGAAAAAATAAATGTTGTCTGTTTTTGTCATGTGCATTTACTTGGATACCTTCTCAGCACAGCTGTGTTAATAAAGCAGGGTATATTTCCATGACCTTAGTGATTTTGCCTGCAGGTTCTTGCATGCTGAGTAAAAGAAATGTTGATTAATGTGGCACCCTGTGTCAGACGTAGGCTGTAGATTACAATTAAATACATCGTTATGTTATCTTTGAAAAATGTAATAGGCTTCACCTGACAGATAATAGCCTCTCCTCTGCTAAGGCAATAGATGGATAATCAACTAATAAATGGGATGAACCAAAATATATCAAAATAAGTGTTACTTTTGACAGAAAAACAGCCGTTGCTTCTCACAGATTTGTGGAGTCAGTGACCTATTCAAAATACACATGAAATTTCTTCTCTGAGTTTCCTTCCAGTCCTGCAGTTCCAAGTTATGCCTTACTTGTGTATGCTGATGTTTTTGATACAGATCAAGGATGTGTGGCTGCACAGATCTGCATGTGAGTTTTAGAACTGTACTTGGATGCAGCTCTGCTTAACATGGGTCACTGTAATGGATCAGTTATAAAAATTAATGGATTGTTTCCTGGATCTGCCAGCTGATTTGATCTCTGAGGTTCATTGTGAACTGTTGTTACATAACTGGTATGGAATCTGAGTCCTGCATTCTTTTGGTTGGTGGTGATTATATTAAACATTTGTACACCCCAGATAATTTAAAACAGATTATTCAGCAAGAGCAAACAAGCTCCAGAACATTTCCCCCTTAGAAGTGGAAGTGAACTTCAACCACCGTTTATTCTGTCATTAGCAAGGAGCGAGCCAGCAGGTCATTCCTGAGCCAGCTTTGGTTTCTGATAACAGAGGGAGCCTGGACTAAAACACTGCTTATTTTACACTTCGATCCAGAAATCCAAACCCTTCTGTAACATATTACAAACAGGGAGAGCTCATCCTCTTACAGTCAAGGTACATGATTGATGAAATGTGATTGGCTTAAAAAAAAAAAAAAATTGCAAGGGGCAACCCAGATCTTTTCTAAAGAAGATGGATCATAGTCCTCTCTGTTACTCCAACCCTTGTACAATGTCATCCAATAGTAAAAACAAGTTACAAGGAGTTAAGACTTCTGACTTATAGTTGGCACCTAGGTAAAGAGCCAGATTTTCCTACGTGCTGAGCCCCATTAGCTTACACAGGAGTTAGGAGAGTGTAATGGGGGGACTTCTCGGGGTTGATTTGCCTTTGGCCCACCCACCTTAACCACCCACCTTCCCACCTGCCATGCCTTGTTGTTATCTAATTAATGACCTTACTTACGCCTAATTGGAGGCTGCTCATTTCTTGCCCCAATGCCAGGGGCACTATCTGCAGCTCCATTCCTCCCCTACACCGCAGCCCAAGCCTCGCAAATGACATCCACAGATATTACTCTCACTGGCCCCACACATGCCCCAGAATCCTCCAGTTCAGACCCCAACTGTATCCCTCCACTCAGGCGGCCTACCCGACCCCTCATTCAGGGCTGCCTAGCTCCCTGAAACTATTTTCCTCTTTCAGGTGTGGTTCGCCACCCCAGGACCTTTGGCCACACAGGCCCTGGCCTCACCTCCAAAGCCAGTCGGGACCCCAGGCCTTCAGCTCTGGGCATCCCTCACAGTAGGCCCCTGGCCCCAGCATTGACCAGTCAAGGGTACTCAACATCAGGCCTCTGAGCCTCTAGACCTACTCTTTCTCCTGGGTCCGCCATCTGGCCCCTACTAGGGGGTAATCCACCCGGCTGTGGGAGCTGGGGTCATTACGGTGCCCCAGCCCAACTTCCACTGGGATGGTAATTGGCCTGGCATTTCCTGAGGGCTCTCGCACCACTGAGAGCCCCACCAGGCCACCCACTCCTGGGAGGGTGCAGTTTTAGGTCATTCCCAAGACAAGGTGCCTCCTAACCATCCCCTATAGCTCCTCCCTTACCTCCAAGGATGATACATGAAGACTTGCAGCCAGGCAGTGTTACTGCCTGACCTGCCAGCAGGCAACTGACCTTTTTATATAGGCAGCCGGAGATCTAAAATGGCTGCCACTATCAAGCACCTGCTGGCTGCTTGGGTCATCCCTTAAAGTGGCAGGCACAAACAGTGCCCTGCCACAGAGAGATATTCACCTCTGAAAATCATCTTAATGCCTAATTTACCTCTGGGCACTCCAGTTTAAGAACAATGCCCTTAGCTTCTTTGTAGTACAGTTTACCTATAAAGGAAGTAGTGATAGCTACACAACCTCAAATAGCAAGTAATGAAAGTTTGAATAGTGTTCTGAGCTCCTCAAATGAAAGTGCTAATGCAAAGTATTATTGAGATTGTCTTGCTCTCGTCTGTCTCTGTAATTCAAGCTTTTACCTCTCGAAATTCTAGAAACATCATATACTGTGTAAGTCTGTTGCACGCACATACACATGTGAGGCTAACCCATCTGGTGTGGCTGTGGCAATCACTAATAGGTTGTTCTTATTTTAGAGTCGCCTGGAGGATGATGGTTCCATTTTGTGGCAGCTTTTGAGGTTTTGAAATTTGTTTTCATTCTGCATTGGAACCGAATCAAAACATATTGGATGTTTGTGCAAAAACAGAATGGTGTTAAATTATCTGTTTTCCAATCAAAACCTAAGCCTCAATGGGTGCTAGCTGCTATATAGCCTGCTGCTTAGGGAGTTGACCTAGTTTGTGTGAAATGCAGGCTCAGGCTCCAACGGACTGTTTCAGAGTAGTCTAAGATCACTCCTAGATTACAAGATGTGCAGGGACTTGACTCTGGGGCCCTTGACAGATGTTACACTTAAGACACGATTAACCTGTTAATCACTTATTGAATAGTAACCTAGCCACACGTGCAGGCAATTAATGGTACAACAAAATGGGTAACCAGCCACAAAATTATTCCACAGTGTGTAATACTTTGTTGCTGGTTTCTATCATGTCTTAAATTGAACATGTGGCAGCATCCCTGCCATGTAGCCTGATTCCAGCTGTATTCCAGGCTTGGTTGACAACCCCTCATATTGGCAAGCTGACAGCCATGGGGCACAGCCCTACATGGGACTGCACCATGCTGTTTTCAGGGTCCCGACTCAAAGGGAACACATCAGCTGCACCAGGGTGCCAGTTCGCAGGGAGCTATGGAGCTCCCAGCAACCCAATAAGTTGATTGCTTTGCCCCACAGCTCCTAGAGGCATGCAGCCTGGTGACGGAGAAACTGGTACTGAAGAGAGGTTCCTAGAGTCCCCTTGTGCTTGTACATTTAACAACTGTATGAGCAATCTGACTGCACACGCAATTTTCTGACATCCATGGCACATAGACACCCTGAGATTGGAGAACCGGTCTTGGATCCTAGGGCCTCAGTATACTGAGACCATTATTTTAATAGCATGGAATATAAATATATTTGGTATCAACAAATGATAATGTAAAGGGATGATTCTGTATATATTATGAGATATATTGCTGGCCTGATACAGGCAAGTATTAATAGATTGTATTCAATATTTACAGCCTGGAAGTATAGAATTAAAAGATAAATGTATATTCCAATACATTTTTTGCATAAATGGGATGCTGCTGTTATGAAAATTTTGTGGATCTAAAATATTACATTTTATGTGAGTGTTTATATTTTTTGCCTCTTTTAACAGTGGTGGTATTGCAGGTACCTTAAATATCAATTTAATCTTTAAAAAGTTCTGGCAAATGCATGCTTTAAAACGCAAGCTGTGGATGCTAGCAGAAAGTAAGGACCTTTTTTAAGTGGTTGAAATGTATATACTTTTAAGGTGTCCTTGTACTGTGTGCAAAAAAGGAGAAACCTTTAGTTTCTTCTTATATCTACCATATACATTTACAATAATAAGATTATTTCTAAGAAATAGTGTCAGGATTGGCATATTCAAGGGATTGAGAGTCATGATAATTTCTTCCTAGGTTTTTTCCTTCGCTTGTGTCTAAGCTTTAGCAGCTTCTCCCAGTGATTGGTGCAGTGGTTGAAACAGCGAATTATGTATCCATAAACTGTAATGTCAAAGGATTAATGTGTCCCTGGGACCATGGGTCAAATCTGCTTTAGATCACAAGAGCTTGAGCTCAGCTCCTAGTTGAAATATCACAAAACTACCTTGTAATTTAATCCAAGCCTTGCATTCTTGCACCTCAGCTGTTGGTTGTCTTGAATAATAGAGACCTATGATTGATTTCCCTGAGAGGTTTTTTTATTGTTTTTTTTATTTGGTTTGGTTTTGGTTTGTTTCTTTTTTTTTTTGATTTGCAAATAAGGTAGTGTGAGCTGGAAAGTTTAGGGAATCTAAAACGGTTCCTGCCTTCAACATGAATAACCCTTTTAAAGTCCTGTCTTAAAATTGCTATAGAAAATGTATGATGGCATGGTGTTGGCATTCTCCACGTTCCTTTTATGTCTTACATTAAAATGCCCTGATCTTGCAAAGTGCTCTTCATGGCCTGGGCTGGGTTTCCATTCCCTGAATTCAGTGGGGCTACACTCAGGCAGTGGGATCTACCTTTTGCAGATCAAAGCCTACTAGAAACTCTTTCATGTTAAATACTAGATTTTTTTACTAACTCTTACGATAAATGGAACAGTTGAAAGGCGTCTGGGTGGTCTTGTAACTGGGCAGAAGTAATGGCTTTCCTCATCTACATTTACTCTGAGTATTGTATGACATATAGCAAGGCCTCTAGTGGTCTCATTATAACATCCATATCCTTTGCTTATTGTGTCATCTTGATACTTCTGTTAAGCATAGTAGTTGTATAGCTTTTCAGGTGTTTCCTATATGAATGCATACAGTATTCCACGTTTCTGAAAAAAATGGCAGGAATTCTCTGAAACTGTTGATACAATTTCACCAATGGGCTGGAATTAAAAAATAGATTTAATTTGTAATTAAATGTTTCCAGCTAAGTATTAGGTTTGCTTGTTTGGGTTTGGTTTTGGGGGGTTTTTTGGGAGGGTGGGGAGGGTTAAGTCTATGATCAGAGCATATTCTATCCTTATTGAGTTCAAATCGCTGTGAAGCTTCAAAATGCACACAGTACAAAATTATAGACTGTACTATGGAACATTATACTCAACTCAGTAATGAAGAATTAGACTGTAGCCTACAAAAACTTATGCCTTTCTCAACATGTTAGTCTTTAAGGTGCTACCCTGCCTTGCCTTCTGCCAGACTTCAAACTAATTCAGCTAACTACCTCTCCTCACAATAAATATATTAGTTATGTTTATAGCTCTGTCGCGTACAGATCTACCTTAATATGGTCAAACTATCAGACTGAAAAAGAGATTATGCGGTGATGATGATTTTAAATTAATTTTCTCCTATATGAAACAGGTGGCCTAATCGGATCATTAAAATAAAAATACTTTGCACTGAAACAAAAATGACAATCTCTGTGCAGTGCCCTCTTGTGGTATCACCATCTTTATGTAACAAATGATTGCAGCATCACTTCTTTCTAAATTGCACCTGGCACCCAGCCTGGTACATTGATGAATATCTCTAATTCCCACTGAAATCAGTCTGAATAGAAGTCTGTTCTCATCTTTCAGAATCAGGCCAGTGAGCATCTTCTACAACATAACAGTGCACTGAGTTACTAGTATATCCAACTTCAATTTAGAAAGGGACGCTTGAAAATTTTGTCTTTTCCTAAATTTGATATTGTGCTGAAGGATTTCCCTGACCTTCCTCTTCTTGTGGCCCAACAGGTTCTTCGCGCTGTACTGCTGTTTCCGACAATAGAGCGCATGGCTCAGTCCCCCAAAGGCAAGTTCATGACACCTCTGCTGTGCAAGCTACGGTATATTCTGTACATGCCGGTCTACCTGCTATCGTTTCTGCCAGAAAGAGCCAAAACTTCCATAGTGCGGTTTGCACTGCGAGGGCTTAAGTGTCCTGATGAAGCTTCAATAGCTACCTCCATAAATCTCTTCAGCGTGGACTGCATTGGTGAGCAAATTTTTTCACTTGCTTTCTTCTTTTTAACTATCTCTATTTTCCATCATGCTGCTTTGCTAAATGGGCAGATTAGAAATTGCAAAAGGTGTGATTCATTAAAAACGAGCTTCATTCTAAAACATGAACAAATATCCAAGAATTTTTTTAAAGGCACGCTGGATTTGTCCGTCCCCCAAAGTCTTTTTCTCATCTCAAGTTAAAATTTTTACAAAGGATGCAGGGGAATTTGAAATAGGTCATAAACCAGTATTTTGAATAGGTCCATGAAACGATCCACGATACTTGGAATTTTAGGGACACTCAGAATCAGGGAATTCTTAACTTGGTTGTGTGTCTCCAAAACAAATGTTTTTTTAAAAGAAGAAAGTTTGGGAATGTATATTCCTGCAAAACACATCAGAAAAGAAAACCGTTACCTTTACTATCTAAATATTTTAGATGCTACAATAAATTAGAAGTTGAAAATATTCTGGAAATGAATGTGCTATGTAATGCAACTGTAATCACAAGAAGAGATTTTTGTTTTCATTAATAATAATAAAAAAGCACACTCAGATGTCCACCTGCAAACAGTTCTGCCATGGCAAATCTATATATTTGTAACAACTCCTATTGGCACTGCTGAGATCCTGTGAAGGTGAAGATAATACCTGCAAAGGGGACAGGTATTATTATCTGAATTGGACAGTGTCACAGTAAAAAGCATGAAGTTGCCAAAAAAAATGATTGCCTTGGTAAAGAACAAATTATGGTAGCAGTCACTCCAAAGCAAACTGGAATGACTGTTATAAATAAATTACATTTTAGACCAATGGGAATACTCTGCACCTCTCAGAATTAGACTTCTAGTTAGTAACTTAAAAATTTCTCTGTAGGGTAAGCGATATATTATATGTTATAGAAATCTATATGCACTTAAGATTGCCTTACTGGGGAAGCAAATGTACATGATCACGTGGCACAGTAGTCTCTCACATTCTTCCTTTCAGTACCCTGGCTTCAGTTGCAGCGAGTGAACAGCTGTATAATAGCATAGTATAAGCTAAAATAATGTACTCTTTGCCATATTTTTTTCTAAAATTTTCTGGCACAACAGTATAAGCAGCCCAGAAAGCGAGTGTTTTTGGCTTTAGGGCCTAATTTTCATCTGGTGTGGTCACATTGATGTTACAGTAACTTAGGGTCTCACCCTCTGTGTCTTACAGCCAGTTCTGTGGGGCTAAATAGTGTCATTCAGTGTTGCTCAGCATTCCCCACTGATTTCTTGAGAAATTCTCTTTGGAAACTGATGGGATGATATGGCTCATTGACTTCAAAGAAAATACATGTATAAGTTAATGCTATTTGTGGAAGAAAGAGTTTGCAAAAAGAAGCCCAAAGACCTTTTTATATATTTACAAACTGTTTAAGAAGTAGAAAAAACATCACAATATATGCCTGGATTTAACACAGATTTGTTGTTATCTAGTTCAGCAGTCAGCCTGGTCAAATTCCTGTTTTGTATAGCCACTCATTTGTGAGTTAGCGTAGCCTATGAAATGGTGGTAGTAAATACTGTTCTGATTGACTTCTTGTCCTTTAATAAGCTATTAGATATGGTTCAGAAACATTCAGCAAATGGATGTTTCTCCTCTCCAGGAAGTTTGTCAAGTCATTAAAAATACATGTATTACCTTTGGCACATACATCTGTTGCATTGCTGTAATTGTAATAAAAGCTATGATTAAGGGCAGAAAGACAGTAAAAGTTTCCTTAAAAGTAATGCATCCGTTAAAACAAACCAACCTGCCAGGGATTCATTACCACATCCAAAGCTTAGTCACAACAATATGTTTTCTCTCCTGTGAAAGGAAATGAGATTTGAAAACTTAATTATAACAAGACCTTAAGGCCTGATGCTGCTTGCACCGAAATCAAGAAGAGAATGCCATTCAGAGGGAATTGAATCAAATCACTGGTTAGGACAGTCAACTATGAGGATGAATATGTTGAAAGGGAAGGATAATGTTCCTTTATCATCTGTCCCAATTTCCATCCAATATATATGTGCTTCTACATGTGATTCCAAATAGTGTTTTGTTTGTCCAAATGTAACTGATGTTGATATCTAGGAAGCCCAATCAAGGAGCAAGACCCCGTTGTGTTAGGCACTGTACAGGTAAGTACCAAGAGTCCTAATACCAAATTGCTAAGAGCCTGCATCCGGAGTGGGGTTACATAGATCAGTAGGTAACTAGGTAGCCAAAATGAACAGAAAATCCCTGTTAGGTGCAAGGACAGTGTGACATAGCGTGGCTGTGCCAAAGGTTGGGTTTACAACAGGAGCCGTACTATCGACTATCAACTCACCTTCCATGGCTTGGTGGTACTGAATGAAAGGGAGGGGGTTCAGTGGAGATCTTCTTCCTGGGGGATCCTGGGAATGGTAGTACTCACAATCTTGACGCGATGTTCTGTGGGGCTCTACCTCCCATACACCCTGTCCACTCACCAACCTAATAGGTGCCACCTATGTGGATTGGCTGTGCCCCATTGACCCCTTTTATGAGGGGGACTGGCGTCGGTGTGGGTTCTGGTGAGCTAGCCTGGTTGTCATGATAACTAGCGTCTCTGCCTTGGATGCTGACAGGCTAGGCTTTCGTCAGCTGGCATCCTCCTTGCTGCCTCTGGGCGGGACACCTTCCAAATCTCTTTATCAAGTAGACCGCTGGAAAGGCGGGGTGTTGAGAGGTGGTGGAACTGCCTCCTCCCTGCCAGCCTTCTACAGGGGCTCAGCTTCCCCTGGCTCTGGATGCCAGCTCTGAGCCAGCTGCAGCACTCTTGCCTCCCACAGGAGCCTCACCACATTGGGTATGCTCCACGCCAGCGTGCTTCCTCTCCACCCTCCGGCTGGGTTTCAGTGGGGTTGTTAAATCTTCCCGTGGCAGCTGCTGCAATTGGCTCCGCTGTTCCCCACCCTGGGAACAGCTGATTAAACAGCCAACGTAACGCCAGCTCGCATGGCCACGGCTCCTCCTCCAGCTCCAGCTGATCCCCTGGAGGTAAGTTTCCCTGGCAGGGGTGCTGCTTGTGCAGCTTGTGGCCTGCGGCGACTGCCCCCTCCACTTCGGGTGCCTGTGGGAGCATCTCACCGCCACACACAGCCATTTTGTTTGTTTGCATTATGTCTAAATAATAGACAAATTATGTCTAAATAATAAAGACATTTTAGGACAGATGCTTAAAGCAAAAGCATAAATGACAGACTAATTGTAGGATGCATATAATTCTAAAACTGCCCTGGGTGAAGAGACCAAAAAGCATTCTAGTACCGAATACAGGAGTGTTTGGCCTTGCCAGTCTCTGAAACAGACAATCATTAGAGTTATTCAAGTTAGCAAAGACCATCTGAATATTTCATATTCTCATATTTAATAAAAATAATAAATAGTTTATAAAACTTGCATTGTTGTTCAATACTGGAATATTTTGGCACTTTATCCTGCTCAAATCTGAAAATATTGCTTCAGTGACAAATGCAAGTAGCAGGCTTACAGGGAGAGTAAACCACACTATCTACATAGAACAGGATTTATTGTCCACTAGTTCAGCTGGCAAACTTCCTCCATTTGTTTCTGTAAAATTTCCACAAAAGCACAGACATTACATAATGGATAAACACTGCAAGGCTGGTTAGAGAGGCAGGCTTGTAGGTCAGAGGTTAACGTCTGGATGACAGTGAAGATACAGATAAGCACAATAGCAAGAATAACCTCCAGCCTGCCCATTAGCAAGAATAACCTCCAGCCAGCCCATACTTGCTCATTCTTTGTGATCTTGAACCTGTGACTTCTCTTGAGGAATCTCCCTGTTTGTTTAACCTGTTTACAGGCTAGGGTAGTAGCTGAACTCATGGAAGACTGATTTGCTTTATTGGGTTTAGGAAGGGTGGAAACAAAGGAAAAATCATAACTTAAAAAATAGCATGTGAAATTGTTTTAAAAAAGCATAAAATGAGAGCTAGATGCAGCAGTTTCTCTTTCACTTCAGGTGCTTCATGTCTGTGCAAGGTTTGAAAATACTTAAAAAATATACCTAAGCCACAAAATTTAGATCTCAATCAAATTTCCCCAAAGTTTGGGGCTTGCTGGGTCCCAGGTTTGAATTTCATTTGCTTTAGACAGAGGGTAAAAAATATCTAAGCCTTAGTTTTACTTAAAGTCAGTAGGACTAAGGTTCCCTTGGGGTCTCAATCACTTTTGAAAATGATGCTTTACCTCTGAAGTCTCTGCATATCCTGGATTTTGATTTTCCCAGAGCTGGTGGGATGCACCAATCCTGGGATTCATTTGTGATCCTTCTGTCTCTTCAAAAGCAGAGAGACTCCACCATGTTCATTTATTTGCAGATGATTCGTTTTCTTGCTGTCAACAGAAAATAGCATTATGATTCCCACATAAAAGATGATCGAGAATGGTCGAGTGGACGAGTAGTGAAAGCTTCTGGGTTCTAGCTGCAGTCCGGCCACTGGTCTCGAGTCTTATTTGGACAGGTCCCTTCCCTTTTCTGCTTCAGTTCCTTCACACGTGAAATGGGAATGTTCTTTGTCGTAGTGTTGCAGTGCTTTGGGATTATAATACTGTAGACATGAGATTTAGCTGTTAGCTTCACAAGATGATTTTAAAAACTCTTGAACAATTCCCCATTTCCATCACTTTAAGTGATGAAATGTGAATCCTTTGCCTTTCTGTCTCTAAATAATATTTGCCAAACAAAAATGGATTCCTGCAGGTTTAAGAAACAGGTACCTAAAAGTAGAAACCCAAGTTAGCTTATTTTGAACTTCCACCTTGGTTTGATATGAAAACATTTACAGAGCATCATTGACAGAGCTTTCCTTTTCTATATTGAAATATTTGTCCTGGTCACTCAGGGCATCTTTAGGGGTGGGGGGCAGGGGTTACTCAGAGCAGCTGCTAGGAGCCACTTTCATTAAAACACACATAGTGCCTCGTGTATTCAGTGGCCCGGGCTTCATAATGGCTACTGAGGTGACTTAACTAAAGCTACTGAGGTGACTTAACTAAAGCTTGTTCAATGTGGAGATGATGAATACACATGACGCTGAGGCTGCTGGAGCATTCTAATTAGATTAATCGAATCTGCTCCAATATATTCTAATTAGTTGGAGCAGGCATTGGGCACGTGTACAGGTGCTCCCTGTGTTTATGTTCCAAGCCAGACATTTTTTTTTAAATGGTCACAGTTTTGTTGAAGTTACTTTGTCTACTCCTAAAATAAGTCTACACAGTGCAGTGCAGTACCACATAGAGCTACCTCATTTCCTTCAGCTTGCTCAGGTTTTGGAAGCAATATAGGGGTCTTGCCTTATACTGCTATTCAGAGAAACATGCAAGTCCTCACTTTGATTTTTACCATGACATTCTCAGCAAGTTAATTTAACCTCGATGCAGCACCATGTTTTCATTGTTATAGTGCTTCCAGGACTGGAACTAGCTCAGGCAACTCTGCACATCCATACAGACATGCACGAATAGTCTGGAAACAGAAGTCCTTTACTTTGGCCTTCTAAGTTAAGAAGGCTTTGCCCATTATGATGACCTTCACTTTCACTTAGAGTTACACTGCACAAAATAAGGCGCATCAGCTGAATCCTGTCCACTGAGCTGAGTCATCGGCCTGTGGGGCTCTCCACAAATCTGGAAATTTGGTGGTGGGGGGAGCAGCGGTAGTGTTAATTGGCACAGCTCTAGGAGCCATGTAGCAATTAATGTTGCCACTGCTCCCTTAATGCTAATTTTGTGTTCCATGACCAGGATCAGATGACATGACCCCAAGTGCTAAATCAGGATGGTGCATGGCCCTGAACCTGGTACACGACCCCAGACCTGACATGAGGGGCCAGTTCACAGCCTTGGACCTGGCACATGGGATAAGTCCACATGCTGTATCCAATCAGTGCTCCTGGCCATATACACTGAATCCAGCCCATGGATTGGCTGTACCCCACTCATTCAGCCCACGCTCTGGAAAGATTGATCTGACTGACTTAGAGTGTCAAACAGCTGACTTAGAGTGTCAAAGATATGGCCTGCAGGGCTGTTGGAGGGTCACAGAGCCCTGTTTGGTGCATTCTGGCCATGTTGGGGCAAGTGGGTACAGTTTCTGCCAATGAGGTTCCATGCCAGCCAGATCTGGCCTGGGGGTTATCCAAATGAGTTTGACAAATGTGGCTTGGAGGATTGTTTTCCTATGTACTAGTGATCATCACTATTACTATTTATATTACAGTACTGATTAGATGTTCCAACCAAGATAAATTCCCATTGTGCTAAGCACTGTAAAAGCACACAAGAACCACTTCCTGCCACGAGGAGTTTATAATCCAAAAGGACAAGGCAGAGAGAAGGAAGGGGAATAAAAAGGACAGTGATATAGGGTGAGTTGCCTGTGGTCACACAGGCGGTCAGTGGCAAAACTGGAAATAAGCCCCCAATCTCCTGAGTCCCAGAGCAGTGAGCTATATGTATCTAACACATTAGCCTTGGAAGTTTGTTGGCCTTGAGCTACTTTTGGATCATCGACCCTAAGCAGGGGTGACTAAGAAACTTCTAATACATTTTGAACCTTGACCTTGAAATTCATATTGCAAAGGGTCTCATTACACCGAGGCATCCATCAGCATGAGTAATTTTGTGGAGAGATAGGAGAGTAAAGTAGGAAAGAAGCTGAGCAGATTTGTTTACCTAGACTTGTGAATTTCCACACTGATTTTCTAGACTTGTTCAACTCAAAGCCCCAGAAGAGAAACATGATTTGCCTTATTCCTTCTGATAATGCCACTCATTTTGAATACCAGGTTGGACTATTGTAATAGATAATAGTCTACCTTCCCAAAACCTTTCCAAATGTGCCTTTGCCTGGATAGCCAGAAACACTGGGTGTTTATATATGTGCTCTGGGATTGGGGGAAAACAGGGGGGGTTGGAGAGCACTTAATTTGAGTGGCTCTGAGAGCTAATTAAAGTGCCTGGACCATCTTGTATATCAGTGTCCCCACACTTCAAAATGGCAGCTGGGACGTTTTATCTAAAGTTTGTCAAAAGAACTTTAGTTAAAGTGCTTCTGCTGCATTTGGAAGCATGGGGATGCTGATACACATGATGCTGGAGGCTGCTGGAGCATGGTAATTACCACACTCCAACAGACTTAATTAACTGAGTCTGCTCCAATGCGCTGTAATTGCAGCACATTGAAGCAGCCTCTGTGTTATCCAAATGGGGTATAGTTACAAGTGCTGTCCTGCAGAGCAGCATCTGAGCTGCCTGATTAAAATGCTGCATCTGTACAATCTGGACCATGTGACACAGGTGGCAAGGAAGTCTTCGTCCTTCCTCCATTCCTCCCTGCAATCCCTGCGTGCTCATATGCAGGAGAAAAAAATCTTTCTTCTAGGGGTAAGTTATTCATTGCCATATGTCTGCAAGGTGTCTTGCATGTTTCTCTGAATCTGCTGCTACTGGATGTGTGAAGAGCCAGGAAACTGCTCTTGATTAGCCACCAGTCTGACCCAGAACTCAAACCCTTCAGTCATCTTGCTTCTGAAGGGTCCAGTGTGCTGCCCCAGTGGAGCCCCATTATTATTTGACATTTTAAATGATGATCATAATATGTATTTTTGCAAAGTGTTTAAGAGAGTGTTTCCTTACCTGTGGAAACACAGTAATATTTTATCACCTGCCTTCCAGGAAAAGGGGCCAAAGAATAACAACCTTTAATATTTTCATGTTTCCTCTGCTACTGTTTATTTTCCTGTGTGATGCCTGACTAAAATGTTTGCTTAATGTTGTCGGACAACTCACCTTCCCAAGACAGCACATAAGCTGATGGAAAAACCCCACATCTGCCTTCTTCTCTCTGTGAGTGAACTAAAGTTTTCCCTATTTAAGAGTAGGATGCTCATATTAATTTATTGGAGGAAGGCAAATACCTTTTATATATTTACAGTCCTATTTATATATTTACAGTCCTATTCCCCAAATAAAAGAAAAAAGAAAGAAAAAATTTTACAAGGGAATTTTATTATGTGTGAAAGATTTTATTTTCCTTTGCAAGTCCTGTGCAAATAATAACAATAATAATATGGAAAGTTCCCATTCAGCTTATGTTCCAGAATTTTCTTTCGTTCTTTCTTTCTTTCTCTCTTTTGTTTTTGGGGGGGTTGCAAAAAAAGAAAAAAAAACCGTCATTTTCTTCCCGTTAGAAATATTACTCATAAGGCTTGAATGTTTTGATAATGGAACTGTTGATAACTTCCAGGAAGTACAAAGAACAATTTGAAGTTTGCTTGCAGGTCTGTTTATTCATCTCTGGTGGTGTTTTGTCCCTGCGGAGTGGGTGCGTTTGACAAACTTGCAAATACTGTTAACAGGGTTGGGAGTAGGAGGAGGATAATCAGTAGTGCGGAAGAGATGTTGAAAATAAGTATCTGTCGGTTAAATGCTAGCAGCTGTGCTTGCTTTGTGTTAGTGTCGGTTACAGTCATTTGCGTAGTGGTATTTTTTTTCATTTTGGGCCTGATCCAAAGCTCATTGAAAAGAAAGACTCCCATTGATTACAGCGTGCTTTTGATCATGCCTTTTATATAAAGTGTGCCATTTCAAACTTTCTAACAAATGCCATATTTACCATACTGGGGTATGCGTTTTGACCAGGGAAGCTGATTTTTCTTCTCCAAAATAGAAACATGGAGGAATAGAAGCATGAAGATGCTGTGCTCTTATGGCTACCAAAATGGTTACTGCTTCTTTCAGGTCCAGCAGATAGCAGGGGAGGAGTCCACTGTTAACCTTCTCACCGACGCTAAGGAATCAACAGTAGCTTTTGTCTGAGCAGCCAGAAGCTGCCACCAATTCCTTAGTGGCTCTAAGAGGGTTAGCACTATAGCTTGTGTCTGAAGCAGCCATTGATCCTGCTGGAGGCAAGTTCACTGCTGCATGCTGTTGGCCATGACTGGAAAAATCTTCACTTTCCTACATTCTGCCATCCAAAAACTAGCTGTGCTTCTTATTTGGGGGTATAAGGTATGTAAGAAGATGCGGTGTCTAGTTTGAAGTTGGTAGTCCCACTGCAACTTCAGAAATGGTTATAGGAATTAGGCAGGAGTTTAATGTAGAAAAGAGATGGGCAAGGGTGGTTGTGATAATATTCTTTCAGTGCAGAAAAGGTGATTTTGAGGAGAAAGGCACAGTCCTTACCACTAATCCCTGGGTAGTAGAAGGGGGAATTAGGTTAATTTGCAGAAAAGAATATTAAGGTTTGATATTAGAAAAAACTTTTCCTAACGTGTTAGAGAAGTGAAACACTGGAAAATAGAGCATTGAGAGCAGTGCTTTTCAACTGTTTTTGATTTGTGGACCCCTACAAAAATTAATATGAAGATACAGACCCCTTTAGAAAATGTTTATGGAGGTGCCTTTGGGCCCCTTTGAATTATAAGTGTGGGTATTCACATACTTGTGAATCACATACTTGTGATCATAGTCCCTTTTTGTGGACCCCTTAGACATAGTCTGGAAACTCCCAGGGATCCACAGACAACAGGTTGAAAACAGCTGATCTAGGGGGTTATAGAATGGAGATTTTTTAAGTACATGCAAGACTGGCATCTGTCAGAGATAACCATGCATAAGTGCAAAAATTTGGACTAGAAGATTTTCTGAAGCTCCCTCCATCCTACAGTTCACTAAGCTAAGTTCAATAAGCTAAGTGATTAACTTAGCTTATTTAGCACTTGTGTGAGGTTGATGTCGACACTACAAATGCCCATTCCAAGCACCTCCAGTGAAGTGCATAAGCTGGTAGATAAACCACACACATTTGTGTCCTGGAATAAGCCTTTGTGGAGTATCTAGGCTGGTATTTACAAAGGTGTTACATGATTTGAATGAATTAGAATTGAAATCCAAATTACAGTTGGCTAAAGACTCTAGTCTAGATATGATTTCTAGTGTCAGTTTAAACCACCGTTTATGTCTTTGTTGCCATAAATCACAGAAGCCCCCTCCAAGGTTCATATTCTCCTTGTATTTCTCTCTCATGTGGACAATGACAAGAAGAAAACTCCTAAGGATTTTTTGCATATGAGAACATAATTGGATGAGGGTATGAGTACAGATTATCAAGAATGAGTTCAGTACTGCTAATTGTTACAGTTCAGATTTGAAATCAGTATTAAAAATCCATCACAAATGGGTTTTCTCTGTGGGGAAATGGAGTGAGGGACAGGGTTGTAACAATACAAAACACAGAACCACATCAGCTAATGCAGGGGCTGGGAAGTATAAAGTTCACCTTTCTTTATCATTTAAATCCACTTAGGGAACATTTCCCCATTTCAAGGACAGATAATGTTCTAAATGATGGTTCTACAAGGAAAGGTCATCTTAAGGCCCTAATCCAGGAAAGCCATTAGAAAGATTTCAGTAAAGCTACTCATGTGCTTGAACACTTGCCTAGGACAGGATAGTCATTCCTGTGACCGGTCTGGTAAGGGTCTCTGTGCTGAGTTACTAAATGGATCCATCAGTGTCTGTTCTGAGCACCTCTGACAGTAGTGCCGCCAACTTTAAATGTCCTGTCTTTTCCACTCCCACACACAAGGTGGGGCTGTAGGTACTTTCCACCATCAACCTGTGGCCTCTACCAGAAGTGCCATCATCAGAACTGTCTGTCCAGAGTGTGGGAGAGCTCAATCAGCCAAGTTCATTTCTAGTTTAGGGAGCATAGATTCATAGATATTAGGGTTGCAAGGGACCTCCATAGATCATTGAGTCTGACCCCCTGCATAGGCAGGAAAGAGTGCTGGGTCTAGATGATCCCAGCTAGATGCTTATCTAACGTCCTCTTGAAGACCCCCAGGGTAGGGGAGAGCATCACCTCCCTTGGGAGCCCATTCCAGACCTTGGCCACTCTAACTGTGAAGAAGTTCTTCCTAATGT
>JAGPOW010003642.1:14369384-14450934 GCA_030014935.1 Caiman crocodilus
AGCTTTTCTGATGGCTTCGTCACACTGCCGACTCATGTTCATCTTGGAGTCCACTAGGACTCCAAGATCCCTTTCCACTTCCATGCCACCCAGCAGGTCCTTCCCTAGGCAGTAGGTACGGTGGACATTTTTCCTCCCTAGGTGCAGCACTTTGCATTTCTCCTTATTGAATTGCATTCTGTTGTTTTCTGTCCATATGTCCAACCTGTCCAGGTCTGCTTGTAGCTGTTCCCTGCCCTCCAGCGTGTCCACTTCTCCCCACAGTTTTGTGTCATCTGCAGACTTGGACACTTCACTCCCTCGTCCAAGTTGCTGATGAAGACATTGAAGAGTATTGGTCCAAGGACTCAGCCCTGCGGGACCCCACTGCCCACACCCTTCCAGGTCAAAACCGACCCATCCACCACGACTCTCTGGTTGCAACCCTCTAGCCAATTCGCCACCCACCAAACTGTGTAGTCATCCAAGTCACAGCCTCTTAACTTGTTCACCAGTATGGAGTGGGATACTGTATTGAAGGCCTTCTGAAGTCTAAGTATACGACATCCACTCCTACTCCTGCATCCAGGCGTTTTGTAACACCTGGTCATAAAAAGAGACTATATTAGTCGGTCACGATCTGCCTGCTACAAACCCATGTTGGTTTCCCCTCAGCATAATTTGTCCTGCCAGGCTCTCGCAAATGTCAGCCTTGATAATTTTTTCGAAGACTTGGCCTAGGATGGAGGTCAGAATGACTGGCATATAGTTGCCCGGGTCCTCCTTCCTCCCCTTCTTGAAAATGGGGACCACATTGGCCCTTTTCCAGTCCTCCAGGACTTGGCCCGTGCACCACGAGCGTTCAAATATTCCCGCCAGTGGCTGTGCAGTGACATCGGCCAATGCCTTCCATACCCTTGGATGGAGCTCATCTGGGCCTGCCGACTTAAAGACATCCAGTTCCTCCAAGTGCCTCTGCACCATCTCAGGGTCTACTCATGGTAGTCTGGTGCCTTGCTGCTGCCTTTCTACAATCCCAGTGAGAAACTTGTCTTGCCCCTCACTTAGGAGCACTGAAGCAAAGAACTCGTTGAGGAGTTCAGCCGTGTCCCCCCTGTCCATCACCAATTGCTTCTGCCTATTTAGGAGGGGTCCTATTCCTCCCTGGGCCTTCTTTTTACTCCCTATATATCTAAAAAACAATTTTTTGTTGTCCTTTACTTGGGATACCATCCTCAGCTCCATGGTAGCTTTGGCCCGTCTAACTGCCTCCCTACAAGCACGAGCAGAGGAGATATACTCCTGTGTGGTACTCTCTCCCTGTTGAGGTAATGCCTCTCCGCATAATACACTGTGTTAGTTTAAGTCAACGGGAGTTGTGCCCATGTAACTCAGGACAGGATTAATCCAGAGAAATTCCAATTTCCGTCATCTACACCACCCCCTCCGTGCATGCTGCAATGCATAAAGCAAATGAATGTTTTTCACACTCCCCAACAAGGCATCTATTGTTTGTAAAGCACCTGGATATAATTGTTGAATAATGTTTTGTTTATTGTTGCCTTCAGCCCCTGCTGTGCTTTTTTTTTTTGCGCTTGCTTTTATGTATAGTTCTGATCTTGCAATGGCTTTAAGATCAAGCAGATTAAGGAAGCCGATTATGATAAATACAACTATTCTGCATGTTTGGGGGTTTTATTATTATTATTATTGTACACTAATTGAAATGTTTTGATTCTAAACTCGTGTGTAAATGGGCAAGGAAGCCAAAGCAAACATTTACATCATGTAAATCTCCAAACATCAACATTTTTTCTAATGTTTTTGGTGTGTGTGTTCCTAATTCAGTCATCCCTGGTACTAACCAGTTCCTTCTGTTTGATGCTTTAAACAGTAAATTATACAATATTTCCAAGATTGCTGTTGGCAATAATTACCGATAGAAAATATGTTTTCCCCTTAGGAAATTACACTGCTGTTTGGTATTATTATTTCTTACCACCATGTTCTGAGACTTTGTGAGGAATGACAGAGATTGCTTCCTTGGGAGCAAAGGATAAACTGGAAAGGAAACTAGTGTTACACTCCTCTGAAGAACCTTACAATAAGATGGGCAACTTACCAGGAAAAAATGTGACCAGATGGTAGTACATTCCCTGAGGAAAACATATTTTCAAAGGCTAAATCTGCTCTTTGCAGGTCATTTCAATCTGACATGAAACCTCAATCTAGATTTGATTAAACACATTGCAATGTGGGTAGTTCTGTGTCAGTACCAGGAGGATATTTCAAACATGGACAAATTGCAATATGCAAATAACTTGCAAAGTACGAATGAGCTAAGTGCTTTGGGTTTCTGTCTTTGAGAAAAGTTTTTATATTCTAGAATCAAATCAGGTCTGGCTGATTTTGTTTTTTAATTTATTTCTTAGGAGAGAGACAGTAAAAACAAACCACTGCAAATGAGCTATTTGGTGCTAGAGAGTCATAGGGTCTAGAGACAGATTGTAAACTCTTAGGGGCCAGGACCGAATTTTCTCTATGTATTTGTACTCTTGCAAAATAAAATGATTCATAACATCAAGAAGATCTAGTCACTCTCCAAATAAACATTGTTTTTTTTTCCTTTTCTTCCATTTACTAATAATATCTTGTCCTTTTAGATATATTGGAAAATGGAAAGATGTTGTGAACACATTGGCTTATCTGAAATTTTTCTCACGTGTTTCCTAGTGTCTGAGAGTTGCAGGATGACTGTTTTTTCCAGCCTGACTTAGACAGGAAGACTTCACTTAAATATCCTGAGAGACAGCCACTAAGAATTACTGAGAAGTCTCTGTGGAAATCCCCTGTAGGACATTAGAGTTGTGTAGGAATGTATCTTTGTGTCCTTCCTGGTTAAGTTTCTCTGTGCTGTCTTCCATTGGGTATTTCCTATATAAAGTACTCTAGCTAGGGCTGTCACTTCTTAAAGGCTTTTCAGATAGTGCAGTTTAGGCATTTAGGTTAAGGAGTTGTTTCCAGCAGGTGGAGCAGCTGATGACCATAGATGCTAATGAGTTAAGTAATGCAAATCCGTAATGTCAGTTTGATGAGACAGGTTCTTAAGGAAAGAGCTCAAAAGTAAAAGTACCTTTTACTATTCTCTGCAGAGTTCTTAGCTCTGCACAACTACTAAAGAAGCACAAACTTCAGCTGCACATAACCATTATTAGGTCTGTTGTTTTATACGGACCTGAGAGCTGAACACTCACTAGATCAGAAGAAAGATGCCTCAGTACCTTCCAAAAAAAAGCACTGAAATAAATACTTCTGGAAAACTGTGAAGAATCAAGTATTAAAACTTGAATAAGGAATGTTGTATCTTAGCCTGTAGGGCCGAAAAGCAACGTAAAAGTACGTGTAGTAAATGTAGTGAAAGCCCAACTTCAGCGGGCAGAACATATGCTTAGGCTGATGGAAGTAGATTGCCTTAAACATGTCTTGGATGGCCATTCCTTTGGCATTTGATGTCATGGCCCACCAGGAATATAGACAGATGACACTGAGCAAGTCCTAAAAGCTTCCAGTGTTAATTCATTACTAGCAAAGGGAAAATGTGTTGGTGGTGGAAAAAAGATGGAGAAAAACATGAGGAACATCTATGCCAGGGGTCGGCAACATTTTTTGGCTTAGAGTGCCAAAAACACTCCAACTTCCAACCAGTCCTCAATCTGGCGTGCCAGATGCAGGGGAGCAAAGAGGGGCTCATTGCTGGTGGCAGCTGCACGTGCACCTCCAAGCAGACGGCAGGGGAGGAGCCAGGGTTGTGCTGCCCCGGACCCCTTCCAAGCTGTGCACCCAGAGGTGCATGCGTACCTGCCACAACCACAGAGCCAGTGCTAGGGCTGCAGAGCCCCAGCCCCTCCCAGCTGCAACCAGACTGGGCTCTGGGCAGATCTGCCAGCCTTGGAGCCCAGGCTGGTCACAGCAGGTGGCTGGGAGGCTGCATTGCCGAGTGCCAGCTGCCCAGAGCTTGGGCTGTCTGTGGTGTTGCCAAGGAAATGATCTTGCGTGCCATAATCTGTCACGTGTACCAGGGCTGCCAATCCCTGATCTAGGTTATTATGGAGCTAATGGAGTATGTACGTAAACAATAATACAGATGAAAGGAAGCTCTTATTTGTATATCAGCTGCTGTGCTCCCTGCCCTCTGCTGCTATGCTGCCTGGTCCTTCCCAGATCTATTGCACACACACAAGCTGCCCATGCCACTTATGGCATGTGTCCACAGGTTGGCCACCCCTGAGCTAAGGGGTGTGCAACTCAGTGATGCAGACCCTGGGTTCAAGCCTGGATCCTTGTGTCAGGGCAGGAACTTCCATTCTGCTCTCCATTCATTTTTTTCAATGCCTACTGAATACAAGAGACTCACTTGCAAGGGGAGCACTGGAATAGGGCCCTGGATGCTGCCCAAGCTACGGTATCGTGGTTAGACCATGAGGGTGGGAAGTCAGATAGTGACTGGTTCAAATCTTCTTTGGATGAAGGGGCGTAGACCCCTGCTGTCTGGCATCCTGTTCAAGTAAACTACAGCTAAAGCATGAGAGGGTTGGTGGCCACCTCTCCTCTATTGTTTCCCAAATTTAGGTTCAGCTACACGTGAGTTTGTAGCCTACTACACATAGTCTGTTTGTGCATGTTTATGCACCCACAATGCTAGGGCAGGGTGAAAAACATCTAGGTACGAGGCTAGGAAGATGTCATTTACATGCACAAAGGGAAGTTGAAATCTGCTCGTAGTGTCTGAAAACATGTTGCTAAAAATACTTCATAGACGTTTGATATGGATGGATGTAAATTCATGATTCTGTCATAGTTTTGAGTTACACAGTAACGTAGGACTCAAACTTGGTGTCCACTGAGTCTAGCATCCTGTTTTAGCAGTGGGCAGAATCAAGCATTTCCATGGAAAGTGCAGAAATTTAGGAGTAGGCACATTTAGGACCACGTGTACCCCCATGTAAATCCCATTTGAATCCCTAATAGATATATTCTGGTTTCAGCCCTGGAGTACATCCCAAAAGTTGGTTGTTGGTTATGATAACTCTGGATATTCTTTGATACTCATCTACATATCCAGTTCTTTTATGAACCTTGTTATGTTCTTGGCCCTGATAACTTCCTTTGGCAATAAATTCTAGTTTAATCACATTGCGTGAAAAAGTATTTCCTTTTTTACTGGTTTTGTATTTCAATGAATGTTTTCTTGTTCTTGTGTTACAAACAAGTTGGCTAGTGATTACTAGTGAGGTACAGAAGGGATCCGTGCTAGGCCTGGTTGTATTTCAGAGGCAGAGATGGCATGTTAACAAAACTCACAGATGATACTAAAATGGGAGCTGGTCCAGACACTAGTAAGGGACAAAGATATAATAGAAAGGAATATAAAGGATAGAGATACAAGCAGGAAATATCTACATAAGATTCTGTCTGGAAAAATTCAAGCTCAGAAAGTATACGAGGAAAAGTAATTTAAAAGACATATTCAATGGAAGGGGCATGTCTGGAAAGCAAAGTGTCAAAAGGCTTTCAAACTCGGGGCTGATATCAGACAGCAAGTCTGATATGAGCTGGAAGTGCAGTAGGGTGTCAGAACACCTAATGCAAAGAAATCACATCATGGAGCAAACAAAAGATTGGATGCATCATTGCATTTAGGAAACCTCCACCCTCTCTGATTTTTCATGGGCAGGAGTTGTCCTGTTATTTCTCCTGATAGCCCTGGAAGAGCATAGCTCCTCCTTCTCTTCCTTTATCCTACAGTCAAGAAGCCTTTAAGGCTGGGGACAGGCATTACACATAAACCAGTTTAAGTGATCAGAAACTGACTTAAACCTATAACAGAGCAGATGTTCAGTGCACATAAACCAGTTTGAAAATGACTGAAACTGGTTTGAGATAAACCTGGTTGAATATCAGCCTTAAGTGATTTGGATCAAACTGGTTTATGCAATGTTTGCTTCAGACCCCTTGCTTGTTTAAGTTAAATCAGACTCCTCCACCATGCTGGCATGCTCTCTGGACTGGGAAGGGCTCTCTGCTCCATAGCAGGGCTGGTCCTTCCCTTCTACTCCCTAGCCGCAGCTCTGGCAGAGACTGCAGGAGTCAGCCTGGCTTCTGCTCCTTCCCCTCCCCTCTAAGCAGGGATTCCACCATCTCCTGTGTCTTATACAGACACCTCTCAGCATTAGCTAGCAGACCATGTGCTGGCTACGGTCCATGCCGTGGCAGAGAGCAAAGGAAGAATCAACAGGTAGCTAGTAATGTCCCTCTTTTGTTTTCTTAATGGGGTGATAAACACTGTTATCAATTTCCTGCTGGGCTGCTCAGGAGTGGGAGAAACCCCTCCCTAATCAAACCATCCTGCCAGGGCCTGGCCACACCCCCCTCAGCTCAGCACAGTGGAAAGGAATGGGAGGCTGTTCTAGCGTCCCCCTGGCTTCTAGCCTAAGCCACTGCAGCCATGTGCTTGCATTTTTTCAGTCCAGAGGGGATGTCTGCACAGTTAGAAACTAGTATAGCTTAGCCAGGTTAGACTAACCTGCAAAGATTGAATCAGTTCAAACTCAGGATTTTTGAATGTCTGTCCCTAGCCTAAAGGAGTCTTAAATAGAGCCATCTCAGCTAGATGTGCAGTACTTGATTCCAGACATCATTGATTTGGTTTTCTGAATTTATCAAAGTTATTCCCCCTCCTTACTAACCAGTCTGGGTTGATTTAAATCAGTATTTTAAATAGCCAGTTAAATCCATTTTAATTTTAATTTTTCCATTTTGAGAAGGTACGTGGCTAGGTCCTCCTCTGCCTTCACTGCTTTTTGGTGAACCAGGTGGAAGGATTAGATGACAGTGTGCCAGAGAAGTAAATGTATTCATGGATTTTCAGGGACTTCAACAGGGTGGACTACAATCATACTTAGTTGCTTAAATGCACTTACCCATCTCAGTCAGTAGAAGGGAATCTGGTCCAATATATGTAATTATATAATTTAATATATATGCATTTAAATTTGTCATTTTTACCTTTTTATGGTAGAAAATTATGAGTGATACTTTTCTTACTTGATTATTAATTTTTACTCATGATTTGTGTCAATGTGAGTTTACATGGAAAAGGAAATTCAGTTATAGAAATGTACAAAAGCAATATTTTAATCTTTTAAATTAGCACATTCAAGATTTTATTTGACTGAGTACACAGGAAAAAGTAAGCAATACAAATATAGTGGCATTGAAAACTGATTCATTAAAGGAAAAATATTTTATATATATATAGTAGCTAGTGAACTGAACTGATTGGTTATAGTCCCCATGTCCTTTTGATTTTAGATCAAAAGGAGAAGATTTTTCATCTTCTCACATCTCATTTCTAGTCATAGATTGGAAAAGCAAAATAAGATTTCTTGCTTTACAGCTCTCAATTTCTCAATTTTGAATGAGCAATTACAATGAATTGAATAAATTGAAGTATTCTCTGCACCTGCAGAACAAACTAGTTCAGCACAGTGAAAAGCAGGTTCAGCCCCTGAAAAAAACTCTATTTCCGCAAGCTCAACCAGTGATTTCAACCATTTCTGTGGTTTGATTTTCTTTAAAACATACATGTGATTTTTTATTTAGCCTTTATTTTACTTTTATTTAGTATGTTTAAATTTTGTCGATTGATTGGGGTCAGCATGGGCCTTAAAACAGGTTGCCCTAATTTTAAAGTGTGTGCACTTTTTATTTTTTTATAAAAAATATTTAATTTTTGAGCCATCAAGTCACATAACTTTGAGGCACTTATAATAAGGGGAATTCATAAGTTTTTACCATTCTCCTTTGTGGGCCAAGGTAAATGGAGCTATTAACATGAGGGGCAGTGCTTGAGTAGCCCTTTGTGTTCCCATGCTTATATTAGCCTGAAGAAGAAACTTAAACAAAAATTGTGGGTATGATCTAAAAGTTAAACTGACCTTTCATTTTGGTTGATGAAAGAGACTTTTCAAATTTATTTCTTAAATGCTTGGTTAATATATCTTTTGTTCATTTATTGTGTTGTCACTTTGTATCTGTTTTGTAATTTTTTTCATGTATATCAGGATCAAGATGACTAGATAAGCAAAGAATATTACATTATATTTTTGATTAACATTACTGAGTATTTGCCACATGGCAAAACTATGTGGGATGAGGTCTAAAATCCTGCAAAGCACTGTTGATATTTCCCCCAAAAAATTTGAGGCTTATGTCTAAAGTGTAACCCAATCAAGTCTAAAATCCTATATTTATAAATTGGTTTGACATATGTAGACCATATTTGTTTAGACATTTTTTCTTAACAGACATGTTTTAAGTTGTGTTGCATCATCAGAACCAACACAATGTGACCATTCAGTTTTCAGTGCGGATTTGCAGTTAACTGTGTCCATTAATAGTACTTTTGGTTGCAAATCAGCAACACCCAGTAATCAAGCAAGCAGGTAATGGATTTCAGCAGAACACACACGTACCTGCTCACACAACAGAAGTGAAGTATAAGGAAATGACTAAGGTGCTCAATGAGTCAAATATAAGTGGAATCTTTAGCTGAATTGAATAAAATTGTGTTTGTTCCTTTCAATTAGTGTTTTTTTTCAAACTGCAATATAGGTCCATTGACTTCTAAACGCTTATTTAGGGATGAACTGATAGATCAGTTGGCTATCTGATCAGCACCAATAAAAGAAGAAATTACATTATCGGCTTCTTTAGTCAATTTACCCGATAATTACAGCCGTGTGCCCAGAGCATCCTGGCATGTGTAGTCTAGTCCCTGTGCCCCACCACCATCCTAAGCCTGCGGCAGACTACAGCTCCCAGTGAGCAGCAGGAGCAGGAGGGAGCACCAGGGAGTGGTCACAGGATGCCATGCTCAGCAACAAAGGGACCATTACCGGCTCCTGCTGCTGCCACTGCTGTGGCGACACGGTGCACTGGGGCTGCAGCAGAGACATGAGGCTGCATATGGGCAAGGTAAGACTCCACATGAGAGACGTTCCACTCCCAGCCAAGCGCTGGGCTCCTGTGCAAAAGCGGCTTCTCCCTGGTGACCCCAGGACCTCAGCTGTGCAGAGCTGGCAAGCGCCAAGGTAGTGTCATGCTTTGCAGTTCCAAACATGGGCAGCGCCGCCATCCATGCGAGGGTCTGCCCTGCCCACCCTGGATGGCAGCATGAGGTGTGCAGGGAGCGGGGCTGCAGGTAGGAGCTGTGGACAAGGGGGTGACATGCATGAGAATAAGAGAGTCGCTGCCTCCCTCATCAAGGGCCAGAGCAAGCAGGAAGTGCGTGTGTGTGTGTATATTTCAAATATAAAACAAAAAAAAAGTTGTATGTCAGTAGTTTAAAATGCCTCGCACTATCACTAAATATCTGTTATCAGATCAGCCTTGGCTAATTATTGGCTATCGGTATCAGCCAAGGAAAATGTTTACTGGTGCACTGCTAGCCATATTAATGATATGCAAACTCAGGCTCTTACACCTTAAAAATAAAGAATCGTGCTCTATTCTTATTTCTGCAAAGCAGAGGAATTTTTTATTTTGCGATGTATTGGCCTGACTATGTATCATGAGTAGAGCAGGGGTTTGAAGTTCATCTTAACAGATACAGGTATTCATCTGACAATTGGTTAACTGAATTAGTGGTAAATAACAAGAAGACTGAAAAGCTTGATTTCACTGATTAGGTTTTGGGAAAACTATTAATTTCTCCAAAAGATGCTAAGCCCTGGTTGTGACATTTTAGGTAAAGAACTGCTGGTGATATAAAGCATTCTTGTCTTTCCTAGATCCTTGATTTGAGCCCAGTCAGGGTTCCTCTGTCACAAAACCACTAGGAATAAATCAAACACATTTTGGCATACTTGTTCGTCTCTGCCTAGCAAAGACATGAGAGTAAACTGACACTGATACTTAATCACCCCTAATTCATGGAGAGAGAGTGATCCTTCCAGGTCAGGCGAGGGGTCACTGGCAGGGTCATGTGGAGAAACGTGTGGTGCAGTTAACTTCACAACCCTGACCTGTGAACGAGTCTAGGGCTTCCTTTTCCAGTGTACTGTACAGAAAGCATATATACATGAAAGGTTCTTTTCAAGCAGATAAGCAAGGTTTACAGTTTAATACATCTTTCCATCTCAAAAGCGAAATGTGGTTTTTTAATCATAAGGACTGTATAATTAGTGTGTGCCCTCTTTTTCCCCCCATTTTTAATTAAGTTGTAAGGTTTGGGTTCTAAATAGGAAGGACCCCCGCAACTTGACATGTAGTCAGTTTAATAAAAAGGATTAAGAATCATTTGGGGTATTACCGCTGTCACCAGTTACTCTTTCCAGTGTCTGTGGATTTCCAACAGATTTTCCTGTTTCTTTTAGACTATTTTTTGGTTTTGAGGGGAAGGGAAGGATGTTTTGGTTTTGGGAGTTTTGTGGGGTGGGTTGCCTTTTGCCTTAGTTACTATGTGAAAATACATATAAAATAACAAGGAAAATTGACAAAGACCCTGATTTAGCAGTTAAAGCAGTATATGCTTAAGTGTGTGCTTTCTGTGTGTCACCCCATTGAAGCACAATTACTTACAGTCTATTGATTAGGCATGTGTTTAAATGTTCCTATGTTTGTATAGGATCAAGGCCAAACTGTTTATGCAGGGGGAAACTAAAACTGGCTCTAAGCTATCAATTGCACTAGGTACACAAACTGGACAAGTAAAGTTGTGTTTTTGAGGGAAGTTGCTAGTATTGTTTTCTAATAGCAATCGTGGGACCAAATCCAACCAAGGACCTGGGAGACTAACATGCTATAAGTGCCTGACTACTGGAACAGAAACCAGACTACTGAATAAGGCAGCTAAGCCCTCTGTACAGTATATGGGGAGACTTAGGGCCAGGGGCCAGATGGGTCCACCAGTTAGATCTACCTATTACAGGAAGTCCTTGAGCCAAGATCCAAAACCAAGTGTTCCTCTACCCCTGCTTGGGGTCTTGAATGCTATTCTGCCTCGTGGCATGACTTTAGGAGAATGGTAGAGTGTCTCCACCAAAAGTAGCCAATAACTTGGTGATTTGGGCTCTTTCCTGGGAGATGTGGGTTTGAATTCCCACAGATGGAAGTGGAACTTGAACTTTTTTTTCCCCCACATCCTACATGAGTATAACAACTGAGCTACTATACCAACATGCAGAGATGGGTGGCACCATTTCCTTTGCTGGCTGCATTTTAAAAGAAAGTGGCCCCTGTTCATTTCTTTTAAAGATGCAGATAAACACTTACCTTCAGGAGAGGGTTCCAGGCTGTGGATCCCAAGGAAATGCAGACACCTCCCTGCACACCTGTGTGGAACATCTCCTGAGCAGGATTTCATATTTGCCTTTGTCTGCAGCATTTCCTATCGGATAGCTCTGTTATTTGGGATGTAGTTCGGAGGCCTCTGAGTCTCCCCCTGTACTGTAGAGAAAGCCTAGGAACCTCACTCAGAATTTTTGATTCCGCTTCTGAGGTCAAGTGCCCGAAAGTCCTGTTGACTGGACCATCAGTCTAGCCAGTAGGTCTCACTTGTAACAAAGGTAAGTTAAACTGCTCCACACAAATGTGGCTTTCAATTTTACAAGTTCAAATAAATATTAAGCTGTGATAATATAGAAAACCAAAGTCCAGAGTCTCGAGATCCAAGCACTCATGATTGTTACATAAAATTAAGCATGTGCAGGAATACTTACATGATCCATGGCCTTTGTTGAACAGGAGAGATAGGCTGCGCTCTTAGTATTATCACAGAGGTGAAAATGAACAGTGCGTAGAGGTAGTTACAGGACTGCACTAATTATTGTAGAAAGTTTTATAGAACTTTTCAGCCAAATCACCACAGAGTCGTAGCTTGGAGGCTGATGGATTGGGTGACAAACACCCAATATGCAACCTCGCTGGTGAGTGTTCCCAACAACCTGTTTGACAGATTTCAGAATCAAATATTACTTTCATGTGCTTCAATTTCTGGGTGCCAAGTTTTGCAGCAAGATCCTCAGAGGTGCTAAGTACTCAGCTGTTCTCTCTGCTTCAGCTGGATTTGAAAAGTCTCAGAACTCTTTGCAAGCCAGGCCGACAAAGTTAGGGAATATTTCTGATTTTTTTCCCTCAAACAAGCAGCTCCATTTCATCCTAGCCAGGAGAGAAGGCAGCATTTAATTTGAAGAATGAAAGAATTAAATGTTTGAAAAATGTCACGGTTAGGAGAGTGCAGAATTAGAAAGCAGCAGAGAGATTTCTCCCTGAATTTCATGACTTGGCTTTAGATAAATATATCACTCTGAAGAAACCTAATTTGACATACTAACAGCAAAAGCAGAGAAAGTCACTGCTTCTACCATAAAACAGTATATCTTTAGCACTGGCTTGCTGCATTTATTAGCCATGTTACAGTATACATTTCAAATAAATACGCAGAGGTACCATATTTGACAATATTTTTTTTTATTGTGATTTTCTGTTCATTTTAGCCACTTACCAGGAGGTACAGTCACATTGATTAGCCTTTGCAGAGTCACTGCTTTAGTTCAGAGGCTACCATCCTTTATAAGCCATGGACCAGAACCACCCTGCTGCACTCCAGCACAGGGTGAGTGGCTTCAGCAACACTTCAGCAGTGGAGAACAGGCCTGCACCTGAACAAGCACCAGGTCCAGGCTGTGGGAGCTGTCTCTTCTCCACTGACACTTCTCCTATCCTCACAATTCCTGGTTGGGGCTCAAGTGAAGCTTCCAGCCTATCACTTCTCCCCAGTCCCTGTTACCTGGCTTCAGTCCGGGTCCAGCTTCCAGCTGATCGGGACCTGAGCTGGGGCAAGGCACCTGAAAAGTGCATTTGCCCTGCTGCTGCTTCTTCTTCCCTCCCCACCAAGCACCTTCCAGGAATAGCGCAGGTGCAGCTTCCAGCTACCCCGCTATAGCTCAGTTCCCCACCGCCTGGAAGCTGTGCCCACGCTGCAGCCAAGGAGCAGGGAGAGGGGAAGAAGTAATTATTGGATTCAGCTTCTAGCTTCCCATCCCCGGCACAGCTTCTCAGCCAGATACAGTAACTCTGAGGGCCATATGTTGCCAACCCCTGCCTTGGTTCATTCTAGAGTAGTGAAATATGAAAGGTAACCAAGTCTGTGTCTACTTTATAGATGTTTGGGTTGAAAGGGACCTTAGCAGATCATCGAGTCCCACCCCCAACCCTGGGCAGGAAAGAGCTCTGGGGTCAGGCAACCACAGCCAGATCCAGGTCTATGGTTTCAGCGTGTACTTATACAAGTACTACTGTATTGAAAAAAAAGGGAGAATGTTAATTATTAAAAAACAGACCTCTATTTTATTTCATGGTTGCATGGTCACAAAAGAAACTGCACTCAGGGAGATGTTACAGGTTTTTTTACTGATGCAAAAAAAAAAAAATATGGCTGACCTTAACTGTATTGAGCAACCACAAAACTGTAGTTGAAATCAAAGATATGTGACTTCTCAATACCTGTGAAAATCCAAGCCCTGAACTTGGTCGCATTTATGTTTTGGTGAGCCATGAATATTACCATAGTAAATTAGAAGATGAGGGTTTTTTTCCCCCATTTAGCATGGCAGTGGGGAAAAGCCCCTCGCTTTGCAATTGAGGATGAGGAAGTGGGGGTCAGGGGGAGGGAAGAGGGGGCAAACAGCTTCTGCAGCAGTGGCTGCGGCTCCAGCCTCAACCCAGGGTTGGAACTGGAGCCGCAGCTGCCATCTGCCCCCCTGCTGCCTCTACATGCCTTGCCACCCCTCCTCCACAGCCCCCAGTCTCCACTACCCCTGCCACCCCCCCATGCTGCTTCTTCCTCTCTCCCCGCTTCTGCTTCACTCCTTACCTTTGCTCCACACTGGCAAGCTCCATCCCTGCTGCAGGTGGGGAACGAAGCATGGCTGTAGCCCAGCAGCGGTGGGGAATGGCACTGGTGCTATGGAGCCAAGCTAGAGTCATGCTCCATGCCTCAGGCTTCAGCATGGATGGAGCCAGTCAGTGCAGACAAATGTGGTAGGGGCAGGGATGGAGGGGCAGATGGTGGAAGAGACTTCAGAGGGATGAGATGAGAGGAAGGGAGGCAGGGACCTGAGGCTGCGGTTGGCAGAAGCAGTGTGGGGAGGGGAAGGGGTAATATGGGCAATCTGAGGCTGTGGGAGGGGGAGAGGCAGGAGCAGGCACAATAGGGTCTAACTGGGGGGGCCGGGGCAGGCAGCAATGTATAAGCTGCCTACCTCTCTCGCCGCCTGCCCCACCACCTCCACACTGCCTGCCCCCTACCACCTGTTCCCCACCGCCCCCGACTACCTCCCCTATTACTGCCCCCCCCCGTCCTACCATGTTCCCCCACCACCGGTCTCATTACTGCCTCCCCCCATCACCTCTACCCCACCACCTGCAATAGTTGGGGTGGAGACAAATTTAGGATGATTAGGACAAATTATAATACATTTATACATTTTCCAGGTGTAGAATCTCATTATTGGAGGGTCATCTTACCATCAGGGTTGCCTTGTATTCGGGTAAATGCAGTAGTTATCTGCCCTACACTGCACTGATGTTTTTGCTATTCTCCCATTTGATTATTGTGAGATGTAATTTATAAGAACAAATCTGGACGTGCTTTCTTTTTTAAATACTACTGTTGGCCCTGCTGAAATGCCATGGTATAAATTCCATGAGGTGCTCCAAACACATTGCACATAGGAATATAGATATTGCCAAATGATACCAGACCTTTGCTCCATTTCATCCAAAATCCTCTGTCTGAAAGTGACCAGCAGCAGGAATTTCAGAAGAAGGTATCAGATCCTTGTATTACATGTCGCTGCGGCAAGTTAGATTCATAGGTTCATTATCAAAATGGGGTTGAAACAGACCTTGGGAGATCCAAGCTTCTGCTCAAGGCAAGAATAGCTTTGTCTAACTATCCCAAATAAACGTTTGTCTAATCTGCATTTAAAAACTTCCAGTGATGGAGATTTCAAACTCCCTACATAGTAAGTTCCAGTACTTACCCACTCTCATAGTTAGAAGGCTTTTCCTAATAGCCAACCTAAATCTTCTTTGTTGCAATTTAACCGCATTACCGTATTTACCCAAATCTAAGATGACATTGTTTAAGATGACCCCTCCAATAATTAGATTCTACATGTGGAACCTTTATAAATTTGTTATCATTTTCTGTGTATAGCAGGGGTGGCCAACCTGCGGCTCCAGAGCTACATGCGACTCTTCAGGAGTTAATATGCGCCTCCTTGAATCTTTGCACAAGCACACAGTGACTAGCTTCCATGCATCCATTTGGATGCTAGTCACCGTGTGCTTGTGCAAAGATTCAGGGAGATGCATATTAACTTCTGAAGAGCCGCATGTGGCTCTGGAGCCACAGGTCGGCCACCCCTGGTGTATAGAATCGAATTATAGGAGAGGTGTCTTAAATACATCCCATTCCCTCCCTTACTACTGCAACAAGGGAAGTTGCAGTAGAGGGGCAAGTGATGAGGGAGCCAAGCAGCCCTTGCCTCCGCCCACGCACTTTACCCCATCTCCTGTCGTCCCCGCACACCTGCTCTTCCATGTTTGCTCTCCAGCAGCATGTGCCCCTCTCTCCTCCCCCTGCTCTCTGCTCCCTCCTGCCATTTTTTTCCCCACACAAGACTTGGCTTCCCCCTTACCCCTTTCTACCACTGTTTACCCTGAGTCACAGCTCCCGCTCTGGCTCCAACCCTGTCAAGCCTGCAGCATGGGGTACATTTTCCTTTTCCATATTATCAACACATTCACAAATTCTAGCAGCGTAGTGAAGCACGGTTTTCCTTTCGCAGTCTGTATTGATTAGACCGTGTCACATCACAATCTCCAGGTGTTCCATTCACCTGTTTGTATTACATTTGCAATCTGTTCATCAGGTACAGAGTACTGGTCTGTAGTCCCCAAGTTAATTTAAGAGCCCCTTTTAAATATTGTCTACTCTCTAAACTTCTGAACAAAGACTGTTTTGAGTGAGACAGATTGCTGATTTGTATTAGCATTTCAGCTGCTTCGTATTTAAGCTCCCTCACAATTTTGTGGTGTATCATCTGAATTTAGTAAGTAACTCCTTTTAAAAAGATCAGTTAGCTGCACTTCTATTATTTCTGACACCGTCGTGTCTCAGAGTATCTCATCTTTATCACGGGGAGGGAGTGACTCCTCGATAGAAATCTCTACAGTAAAGGCTGGTACAGAAAGATCGTTTCACTTCCAATCAGTATCCTTATCTTCTTTAATTACATCCTCTACCCACTAAGAATCCAAGAGATTCATCATTTCCATTGCTGGCTTCCTGCTTCAAATAATCGTAACAAATTTTCTGTTGTTTGTTTTTACATCTTTAAACTATTTATTTTTTAAACCCATTTCAATCCTTATTTCCTCATCCATAAGATCTGCTGTAATTTCGTCTCTAAGGTCAGCTTTCTGAATTTTAAAGGACTTCTACTTGCCTTGAATAACCTCTTGTCACTGCCCTTTAGTCACTTTGGTTTTCTCCTTCTCTTCCAGATTTGCTTTTTGCCAAGTAGTAGGTAGATCTTCTGAAACATCTCTTTTTAAAAGCGTATCTGTGCAGCCTCTAAGGATTTTTCTTCCTTTAGTTTTAGCTATAGACCCTTTTGAGTAGCCTAATTTGCTCCACATCTTCCTTTTCAAAGTGGCATTGTTACTTTCTTGTACCCTGCTTGATCTTGGGATGTCGTATATATTGTAGACACTGTTATTTAGTTTCTCCACTATTTTCACTTATTGAACTGAGTGTCTCAGGCCTCAGGTGTTTCAAGTTGTGCAAATCACCATGAAAATTGTAGCATACATTTAGGACTTTTCTAGGAGTCTAGAGGAGGGTAGACTTACTTCTGTTAAATTTCACTGGGAACTGGGCAGCTAATTCCATGAAACTCTTTTGAAATGCCTAACCTCTTTTTTGTCCCTTGTACCTGTCAATACTTCTGATTTCCGCTTGGCAGAAACAATTCCCAAAAGAGAAGAAGAACCCTGCATGCAGGAGCCAGACAGAAATCCAGAACTATAAACAGAACACAACGGATGTGATCTCATAAATCAGAGCTCAGGGAGAGACTTTGCTGAGACTGGCAGAGAGGAATCAAAGATGCTAATTACATTACATTGCACAAGGCATTTTTAAGCATTGGTGCTCTTGTCCAAACTCAATTTTGCTTTCTCTTGGTGCGTCTACATGAGACACTACGTTGTTGTAGCGACAAGCTACAGCGATGTGGTTCATCACTACAGCAATGTAGCATTGGCAGACACGAACTGTGAAGTAGCAGTAGCTCATTTTTACTGAACAGTAGGGTTGGAAATGATCCGTGTACTGCCGGGCCTGTGCACTAACAGCAGTTATTGTACAGTCATTTAATACTTGCTAAAGCAAATACTAAATGACTGCACAGTAATAACTGTGCAGTCAGAGGCATGTATAGATGCACCCACTGTTGGGCTGAGCTGAGAACAGGAAACCACGTGCATTATCCCCAGCAGGATTGTAGCTGATGGTGACCTGTTGAATTCCACCGTGTTGGTCAGTATTTTATTTGTTCATAGCCTCTTTCATCCCAATATATTGCGTCCTGTTGCTGTTGGAAATGAGTGGCTAAACTCTCATTAGCTCCAACTGGAGCCAGATCTGATTATATCTGAGATACAACTGACAAGCAGTCACCTCCAGATTGATACAGAAAAGACAGTAAACAGGTAAGCACGTTTGTTGGGAAGAGGTGCCATGCTAAGGATGGCCATCAGTGCTCCTACACACAATGCCTCATGGGATTTTCTTTGTTCACATCAAACAGATGAGAAGCTTATATTAGAAAGTATCACCTGAAAGACCAGCACACTGAGTACTGTTAAATCTTATGGATGCCCTTCCTTTACCTCCTCCCATTCAAATTGTATTTGACATTCAGAGGGTAAAAGCTTTGAACAGTGGGGTTATATCTGCTCTGTCTGGACAAACAGAATTTGAAATCAGTGAGCAGTCAAGGAGAGGGGTTTCTTCCTCCTGCGTCTCTCTTCAAATAAACATGATTTTGCCCCACAAGGCTCCCCTTTAGTCATAAAAAAAAAGATTTGCAATGGACATACTGGCAGAGGTTAAAGGTGCATTGAGGAGAAGAGGGGTTTTAATGCTTGGCTCCAGCCTCTGTTTTCGGGAGATTGAGAGGGTTTTGCTGTTGCTCTATTGCTGTTCAGAGGGATTAGGCTACTTGATTGCCAGTTGCAGGCTGCACAAAAGCCTGGGGTGGTCCAGCATGTTGGGCTCTGTGGATATCTAGATCAGGCCTCCATGCCATTAATATCAAAAAAGAGAACTTTGATGAATTGTATAATTCAAAAGCTGCCAGATTCTCCAGTACCTTTGTATTGTCTCAAGTAAGTCATGTTCAGCTTACAGAAAAGGTGCTTAAGAGGGGACATGATATTAGACTTCAGGTAGCTGAAGAACTGCCATAAAGAAGAGGGAAAACACCTTTTTTCCCCTCTGCAGAAACCAGGGCGTGGACCAGAGGCTTGAAGTTGCAGCAAGTTAGGTTTATATGGGATATCCAGGAAAACATCACTGTTAGAAGAATGAACTGGTGGAATAGACAGCCCAGGGAAGTTATGGACTCTCCATCATTGGAGGACACGCTTCTTCTGGTGAATCTGATATCTTTTATTAGACCAACTTAAATAGTTGGGGAAGATAACATTTTAGCAAGCTTTTGGGGTTAAAAAACATGCATCAGGCTGAGGAAGCCTCTGCAGTTGGTGTGTGCTCTGTTCCTGGATGGAATGAATAGTCAAGAAACCATCATGATTGGAGGTGTTCAAGAAGAGTTAGAAAAGCATTGGTCAGAGATGATCAAGGAATAGCTATGCCTATGCTCTTCTATGGATATTTCCCATGTTCCTGAGCTTTGCTGGTTGCCAGATCGGACTGGAAAGGATTTCTTTCCCTGCTGTTACTACTTGCATGCAGTGGGGGAAAGAGAGTTTCACCTTCCTCAGAAGCATTAGGTGCTGCTTGAGGTTGGTCATTGAATTTTGACTAGGGTGTGCCAGTGCTCCTGCTCAGATTTACACCCAGAAGTTCCCAGCTAAAGGGTCTTCCCCTCTGCTCCAGGTCAAGCCAGTTGCCATATATGGCGGGGAGGAAGGATTTTATATGCCATATATGGGGAAGGATGCCATAGTCAGATTGGCACCGACCATGAGTGTTTTGCCTTCCTCCATAGTGAGGAGCATGACCCTCTTCCTTGGATCTCTCAAGCATATTCTAGCAACCCTTACAGCAGCAGGACATGGGATGCCATTGTCCCCTTCCTTTATCTGTGGCAGGTTAGGGTGTCGTGCCTTGTGGCTGTATGTCAGGGTTGAATGTGTAGTCTTACTAATAGGTTAGACAAGGATTTGTAATGGATGGTCTCAATAGGGATGATTCTGCCTCTAGCAGGCGGTTGGACTAAATGACCTTTGGAGTCCTGTCCAGCCCTACTGCTCTATGAGTCTGTGAAAGGCAATGGTGTGACAACCTTTCCTCCAGCTCTCATCTCAGGACTCTACAGGAGTGTGCAGGGTAAGGATCCGGCTTTCTGCAGGAGGCAGAGCCTGGATTAGCTGCAGCTCCTGCTTTCCAGGTCCTCTTTTGTTTTGATTTTGAGAGAAGTCACAATGTCTTCTAACACTTGATCTCTTGAACATCACTTCTCTCCCTGGTGGCATTTGTTCTCATTTCCATTTCCTCAGAGCATTGCTGGAACTTGTCCAAACTGAATGTTTTTGGTCACCAACACAGACCTGCGTGATTACCATTTCCTCCATCAGCACACTATGTGGGAATGTGCTAGCACATGGGGCCTGAAGCCTTCATTAACTGTTTGTGCGCAAGCCTCCCTTGGTGCAGATGCCAAAATATGTTGCAGAAAGTAATGCTTCCACTGTGCTTCTTGGGAAGAGTTAGTGTCTTAGAGGGCATTTTGGTCACAGAAAGCTGCAGGTTTGGTTGTTGCTAGTGCTTGTTCAGGTTTATGGAAAGGAGAGAAAAAGGAGGGAGGGTATTTATCACCACATCCTTGTGCTGTCCCCATCAGAGCTAAGGAAACGCCTGCGCTCCGAAGAGCACACAGGCATCAACTTCTAGTAACAGGGTAAAGGCAAAACCATTGGCATTGCATCAGCATATTGCACTGGCCAGATGAGGAAAGGAGGAAAGGGATGTCAGCCCTTTCAAGAGTGAATCATAGAAAAGTGGGGCTGAAAGGGATCTCAAGAGATCATCTGGTCCATCCCCCCACTCAACACTTCATCATCCCCATCCAACCATCCTATAAAAGTGCATATCAAACCTATTCTTAAAACTACACAAACAACCCTGTTGCACAGCTATTGGGAACATTGACTTAAAGCACCAAGAACACTTTAACCCACCATGGGTGAACCAGGGGAATGAGGGTACCATCTGCAAGGACCTAAGCAGTTTATTAAAATATACTCACAAGATCCCAGGAAAAAGGCCATGCCATCTGCTATAGAGGGAGGCAAAAACCCCTACAGTCCACGCTGACTGTGAGAACGGTCCCTCTTAGAGTAGGGTTGTGACAAATGTGAGCAGGTACAGAAGAAGTGTTCCAGATCAGGTCATGCAGCACCCTTTAAGTACAATCTGTTGTACCTTCCATTGGCATGACCCTGGATTGCTTTATAAATCCATGTGGGAAATCATTTGTAACACTTACAAGGTAACCTATAAGCTGTGCCCTTACTCAACCAGAATATCCAGGCTGGACACAGGAATTACTGGTCAACCATCTGTATCTGTATTGTACAGGAGGGCAGGGTAGATGAGTGTACGGATCCTGTCAGTCCTCCAAACCTTTGAATCTAGAAATATTTAGGCTGAACCAGGGTTCAGAGACACCAGGCACCCACTGCTGCCACTAAAATCAATAAGACTACATGGTGATGTTTTTGAGAGATCATCAGATGAATTTATACATCTGCTTTACAGCTGCAGTCTGAGTTGTTACCTTTTACGTGCCATATCAAACAACAGTGAGAGTTTGCACTTTTTTATGATGTTAAATATTTCCATATTTGATTTATTTAAATATGAATACTTGTTCAATTGTATTCAGCCCAGGAATTATAATTAAGCAAAGCCCTGAGAGCAGGCTGAGGGAGCAAAGTGGCTAAGACATTTAATGCCAAAGGAATCCACAGTGTGTTGCTAATATTCACTTGAGTATGTGCACCATACAAAATAATGTTTCAGTTCAGCAGTCCATCTGCATGCTGCCAATTGAAGGTTCACATCTAAAAAGTGATCACCATGAAGCTGCCCATTTAAGGAGTCAAAGTTGTTTCCTCAAAGTTTGAGACTATCTTAATTCTGTGCAAAACCTGCAGTTGCTTAGAGGAAGTTTGGACAGGTTGTTCTGCATAAAAGAAGTGTTTCTTACTTAGTTATTCTGGCTTTGAAATGATGGCCATATTGCTGCATGCAAAAGAAATCATGCTGTCACCAGGAAAAATATTTTTTTGTTATTTCACGAAAGGTTTTTACCTGTTTCAAGTAAAAAAAAGAGGTCTGATCATACAAGTTGAATTCCAGGCTCAGAACCAAACAGCTCCAAATTCTGCTTCTAGCTGTAACGCTTACTTTGCCTCTGATCCTGCACAACTGACTGTTCGGCAGCTCCACCATGGACTCCCAAGGAGCCAGAATTTCAAAACTTTTTATCTTTGATTCCTGATCTACCTATTCAATTAGGATCATACTCAGGCTGTACATTCCTGGAGAGGCAAACTGTCTTTTTGTTATGTCAGTGCCTAGCACAGTAAGACACTGCATTTGGGACCTGTAGGCAATATGACAGCAAGAGCAACAATAAAATACTGAATTGCCTAACTTATAGGTTGTTGAGAAGATTAGCTCTGTATTCACAATGTGCTTTGCAAATGACAGTGTCCTCAAGCTTCTCAGAATTACACGTTACTTTTTACTCTTCCAAAGAGAGTGATAAAAAAGGAACAAAGAAATAATATATTGCATAGGCAATACTTCCTTTTGCCCCGCTATTATCTTCTCTCAGGTATCCCACACAAAAAGATGAGAGCAGATGGGTTGGATCAAGTGAAAAATGGATTTCCCTGAAAATGAGCCATATATTGCTTAGTATCATAGAAGTAGGGTCGAAAGGGACCTTGTAGATCTTCAAGTCCAACCTGGGCAGGAGGAGAACTGGGCTCAAATGACCCCAACCAAGTAGGCATCAAGCCTCTTCTAAAAATCCCCCAGGGTAGGACCCAGCACCACTTCCCTGGGAAGTCGGTTCCAGATCGTAGCCGCCCTGACTGTGAAGTAGTTCTTACTGATGTCTAATCTAAACCTACTCTCCAGCAACTTGTGGCCATTATTCCTTCTTATCCCAGGGGGTGCTAGGGGAAACAAGATCTCCTCAAAACTCTTCTGGTCCTCCCTAGCAAGTTTATACACTGTCACCAGGTCCCCCTCAGACTTCTCTTGTGAAGGCCGAACAGGTTCAGGTCCCATAGCCTCTAATTGTAGAGTCTGCCGTGCTGTCCCCGGATCATGCAGGTGGCCCTCCTCTGGACCCTATCAATGTTGTCCACATCCCTCTTGAACTGGAGTGCCCAGAACTGGACACAATACTCCAGATGTGGCCTGACCAGTGTTGTATAGAGGGGGAGGATCACTTCCTTAGTCCTACTTGAGGTGCACCTGTGAATGCACGATAAGGTCCAGTTAGCCCTGCCGACCGTGACCTCGCATTGTCGGCCCATGTTTATCCTGGAGTCAGTGATGACTCCAAGATCCCTTTCTACCTCCGTGCTCTCCAGAAGGGAGTTTCCCATCTTATAAGTGTGCTGCCGGTGACTACTGCCCAAGTGCAGCACCCTGCACTTGTCAGTATTGAAATGCATCCTGTTTTAGTTAGCCCACCCCTGCAACCTATCCAGATCTTGCTGCAGTCTTTCCCTCCCTACTAGCGTCCCCACCTCACCCCAAATTTTGGTATCAGCAAATTTGAACAGGTTGCTTTTCACCCTGTCGTCCAAATCGCTGATAAAGAAATTGAACAGTGTGGGCCCAAGGACCGAGCCCTGGGGGACTCCGCTGCCCACTTCTCCCCAGGTAGAATATGACCCATCCACCACCACCCTCTGAGTACAACCCTTCAGCCAATTAGCAATCCATCTGACCGTGTAGGCATCAGTGCCCTAGTCACTTAGTTTTTTAATGAGGATGGGGTGGTCGACAGTGTCAAATGCCTCACTGAAGTCCAGAAAGACTGCATCTATGGCAACACCGGCATCCAGTGCTTTTGTGACCTGATCATAAAAGGCAATCAGGTTGGTCTGACAGGTCCTGCCTCTAATGAAACCATGCTGGTTGCCCCTGAGCATCATCCCCAATGCCGGCCCATCACACATGTGCTCCTTGATGATCTTCTCAAAGAGTTTCCCCAGGATTGAGGTAAGACTGATGGACCTATATTTGCCCGAGTCCTCCCTCCTCCCTTTTTTAAAGATGGGGACCACATTGGCTATCTTCCAATCATCTGGCACCTGGCCCAAGCACCACAAGCGCTTGTAAGGCCGTGCCAAGGGCCCTGCAATAACCCCTGCTAGCTCCCTCAACACCCTGGGGTGAAGAGCATCTGGACCTGCTGATTTGAACACAGCCAGCCCCTCCAGAAGCTCTCTAACCTGGTCCTCCTCAACCTTAGGTCTGGAAGTGTTCCCTTTGAGTCCATCTTGAATCACGGTGGGGGAGTCCTGGTCCCTGCACAAGAAAACAGAGGTGAAGAATTTGTTAAAGTGGTCTGCTTTCTCCTCTGGCGCAACCACCAGATTGCCCAGCAGATCTTGCAGGGGCCCCACATTTCCCGGTGCCTTCTTCACCCTCCCTATATATTTGAAAAAGGACCTTTTATTATCTTTGATCTTGGACGCTAGTCCTAGCTCTATGTCCGCCTTAGCTTTCCTAACAGTCTCCTACAGGCCCGAGCAGTGGAGGTATACTCCTCCTTGGAGATAGCTCCCCCCTTCCACCGCGTGTATGCCGCCTTTTTGGCAACCAGGCATTCCCAGACATCCTTGGTGAGCCAGGGGGGCTTTTGGGTACTCTTGCCCCCCTTGCTTCTTGTTGGGATCATCACCCCTTGGGCCCTGAGTATCATCTCCTTAAGGAACAACCACTCATCTTGGGCACTGAGTTTCCCTGCCCTCGAGAATGCCAGCGCTTCTCCCACCAATCTCCTCAACTCGTTGAAGCTGGCTCTCTTGAAGTCTAGAGCTACAGCCTTGCTGCAGGCCCTTGCCACCCTGCACTAGGCTGGTATGTGGCAGCCCTCCATGGAGGCCCTTTCTATCACCTGTGTTGTCTTCAGTGGGATTGTCTACCAAGACAAGCTCTATAGCTGGTCATATCTGTTTGCAAGATTAGGCCCATGTTTTCCAGTAAGAGATTTATTTTGTAATTTTATGTTTGTTTTCTTTCTCTGCAGCGAATATCCTCTACATGGCAAGCCAAGAAATGCTGAAGGTTGTGGACAGAGACAGCACAACTATTCAGCAAAATTTGAAAAAGGTAACTCTTCAATCTTCAGAGGTGCATGAGAGATCCACTCGTATGGAACCAGATCCTCAATTAAACAGTATGAATCCAGAAAAACTTTCAGGCTTTACTGGTTTGCACCAGTGCTACACCGGTGAAACTCCACTGATTTCAAGGGAATTACTTCTGGTGTGCACCAGTGCAATTGAGCAAAGACTCCTAATCCCTAGGCTATTTCACTAAAAGGTGGGAAGGTCATCCTCTTCCATCAGTTGCTAGATACTGTTGGTCTTCAGCTACCATTATGGAGATCTTCACATGCCTACCTAGGAGGGATAGGACGACCACAAATAGTAAGGAGCCAGAATGGGATCTTCTGGGTGTGCTCAGAAGAATAAGACAAGTGGCGTAGTGGGGATTAGGGTCTAAAATCTTCCTAAACTGCTCAAAATGCCACCTAAGCAGCTAAAGCTAGCCATGTTAAGTGCGGGTTGAAAGGGACCTCAGGAGGTCACATCTAGTCCAACGCCATGCACAAAGCTGGACCAGCCCCAACTATTTCATCCCAGCCAAAGCTTTGTCTAGCTGGATCTTAAAAACCTCCAAAGATGGAGATTCCACCACCTGTCTGGGCAACCTGTTCCAGTGCTTTGCTACCACCTGAGTGAGTAAGTGTTTCCTAATATCTAATTTAAATTTCCCTTGCTGAGAATCTGGGTTTCCTTCTCCGTGAGCAAGTAACCTAATCACTAGACTTTCTAGGTGTGTCTCAGTTTTAATTGTCAGATGTCTATTCCATTTCAAAGTACTGTAGAGCTCCAGGTTTGTGTGCTTTTAGCTCTTCCTTCCTGAAGAATGCACAGTCCTCCTGGCACCCTGGGAGGAATTCTTACAGGTGAACCTTAAGGGCTGACCCTGCAAACTCTTGCAAATAATCTCAGTGACTTCAGTGAAACTCTCGAGGGACTTGGTCCCAAGCCTGGTGAAGCCAAAGAAGACTGCCATTGGCTTCAGTTAGGTCTGGATCATACTCCCTAAGAAGGAAGTTTCTCAAGTCACACTGGGACAAGCCACGGTAGTAAAGTTAAGCAACAGACTTTGAGAAATTTTATCTTTAATCACATATTTAACTTTAAACACACATGGTCTCCTTGACGTTAGCAGGATACTTACTCAGATACTTAAAAGTGCTTATAACTGACTAGTTCTGTTAACTTTCATGGGATTACTCGCATGCTTCAGGTCACGCACGTGCTTATTTCCTTGCTGAATTGAAGCCTTTGGCAGTACTAAGTGTTTGCAGGTTCCTTGGTCTACTGAAGTCTGTTTTTCTGGACTGTGTCAATCTAAGCAATGTCCTGGCACACGGGAAGCTTTGAAAACCTGTACTAACTTTGTTTTATTGATTCTTCTGTGTCATCACACTTCTGAAGTGGCAGATGTACCCAAGAAAATAAAAAGTTGAGGTGAGGTTATGAGCAGCTGGCAGCCTGAAGAAGCAGCAGATACAAGTGTGAAGTTAAATGCCTATTTTTTCCTTTACTTTTTAATTCTTCTAGTAATTTCTGGGAATGTGAAAATTACGGGGGGACATCTAAACTGGCATTGAGTTAATTTTGAAGTGTATTGACAGTAAAAGTGGATTTTACTTATAAAGGTTGGAAGTTTATAAAAACAGGAACTGTAGTCCAAGTTGCTATGCGCTGGCAAGATGTCACTGCAAAAAATTTATACTGTTTAGTAGTCAGTGTGATCATAAGTTAAAAGCCAATCTTAACACCTGATTGTGCCAGCTGCTGTGAAATAGAAAAGTTATTTCTGGATCATATTTGCATGTTGTGTTCTGAAGGAGAGGGAAGAAGAGATACTAAATTATTCCAGTCTCTCTGAGTCCAGGTTTAAGCTTAATTATTACTAGTCAAGGACCAACAGAAAATACATGTCTCTTCAGACCTAGGCTTACTTATCTAACGATGCTAAAAGGTCAGATGTGTGTTTTGGGGGAATTGGGACATTATTTGGTTCATCAATTGAAGCATTTCATGGTCTTCTAAAGTGAGGAAAATGTGCATATTAAACAGAAGTTGAATTGTATGCAGAAAATGAAGATTTACCTTTCTACCATATAGATGTATGGCATATCATGTAATATATGGATACCAAACTATTTGTGAAACCAGGCAGAGCATGAATCTCCCAGAGCCTCGGTATTCTAACACCTGACAGAAAGATTTTAAAAAATCACAAAATTCAAGCAAATAAGGCACGGCTTATTGAGGGAGGCCTGTCTCAGCCAGTGTGATTAATTATTGTTAGCTAATTGTTCCTGGGCCTTTACACAGAAACTGGAAGCACAGATACTGCTGTACTAGAGGAAGTTTATTGTGATTTTTACAAAAAAGGAAGTCTGCTGTAATTCAATATTGGTAAAGGATTAATCAACAGTGAGAATCATAATCCTCTTGTTAGAGGAAGAAAAATAAAAAGAAAGGGCAATTGGCTACAGCAGATGTTCCCTAGGGTACCCATGACAGGCAGCAGTTATTACTGGCTTATTTTAAGGCCTGGTGTTGTAGAGACTTGCTTAGGCTTTATCTTTTTCACATCAGTAGTCCTGTTGCAGTTAGTGGGAATACTGGACTTGTTTCCTGGATGCTGACCCATATAAGACAGGAAGCTTAGTAAACATTTGCACTTCTGGGTTTATATTATTCCTCCCACTGTATCACATGCTACACACAAGGGTCCATGGCCATGTTTAATTCCAGGATCTGATTTTCACTGACTTCAGTGAGCTCTGGATCGGTCCTATATTGGGCATGTTAGACTGGTTCATAATTTACCAAGACCTTACACCATCTCCTCTTCACCTTAAGTGTCATGACACTTTTCATTTTAGAGTTGAACTTTTCCAAGCAAGTGCACCTTTTAATGTGACTTTCATTCAAGTTTTGCCCATGATCTCTAGGTGAAAAGGACCTGCAGATCCTTAATGAGCATGCTCATTTGGCCAAGTCTGGTTGCACAGGTGGACAGCGGATGTAAGATCTCCAAATCTAAGATCTATATAAGGGGTACAAAGAGCTATTTACATATCTAACTTTAGCCATATAGGTGCCTACAGGGGGAGCTGGACTTGGGCCCAGATCTTTCCTTTTCAGAGAAAAATGAACTGTTGTAGTTCTTTTTTTTTGCTTTGTTTGGTTTTTAAACATGAAGTCATTATCTTAAATTAACTGAAGAAAATCCCAATTGGAGTGGCCAAAAGCAATTTTGACCCACTCTTATTGAAACAGCTGGTCTGATGTTGCCCAGATTTCTGACCCAGGATCCATAGTTATCCACAGTGGTTTAATAATTATTCCCATTGAGAGGCGCATGATCTGAAAAACAGTGGTTAAAAAGGATACTACAAATACCATGCCTGCCCACAGCCAGAGTAAATTATATGCCTCCAGTTGTGGAAAACCTTCCAAACACACTTTCTGAATAGGTGCAAAGTGCTCTCTGGAGCCAGGAACACCTCTTTTTTGGCTGATCTCACATCCTTTTTGGCCTGCACTCCCCTGAGGTACAGGATTGAAATTAGGAAAGTTGCACACAGGGATTTGGAGATGTTGGTGCATGTAGTAGTTAAACATACAACTACATAGGACTTGGAAGCATTCAGAGTGGCTAATCAGAGAGCAGAGCATCAGGGGCTGCTCCCCTGCCCGAGAAACTGATAGCAACAAGTGGGATGGGGAGGATAAAAAAGTGAGGTTGAGACAAAAATCTAACAGGCGTTAAAAATGAAGTGAAAAATGAGCTGTTACACTGGGCTTCTTGATTCCTTGGACCACTTCCTGCCACCCTCATTCACACTGGGATTGTAAGGATATTGCTAATCCTGTAAGGTACATATGACTCAGCGTGAGCAGAGATTTCAGAACCCACCCTGTATCCATAGATGAAGAAAGCTGCTGCATGCTGCTATGCAAGAAGAACTACATCCATCTTAACTCTTCTGAGCGAGTGTGACCTGGCCCTAGGCAGTATGATTTCTAGCGAGCTATATCGTGCCAGCGTCATGCACCTTACTCCACAAGTCATTGCACTTAAATCAGCAAGACTGCGGGGGGCCTGATTCTGACACCGTTACTCCATAAGCAATCCCAGTGATTGCTATGAGGTAAGAAACTTGGAATAGGAGTGAGTGCCTATACAGCTAGGCATTTTTGGAATCTGGCCCACTATTAGTATGACTTAAGCAGCAGTTTCAATCCTTTGAATTTTTTGCATTTTATTGTGATGTTTAGACTAACTTTCCTCAAGACACTTGCATGTTATTCTTGCAGCTAAAGGTATGTCATCAAGCAGAGGGCAGGAGTTAGTCGTCTTAGTCTGAAGTCAAGCAGAAGGCAGGGTAAAGTTGCACCTTATTGACTGTTTAAATCAGATATACATAAGCTTTTGTGAGCCTGAGCTTACTTCATCAGATGCAAATATAACATCCAACTACTTTATTTAAAACTTAAAAATAATCAGTGTTACATATGTGCTGGCAAAGCCATTTTCATGGAAGATGCCTGTGCTGGTTTAGTTTATCATGGAGAACCTGCTGCACATTAGCTTCTACCTGGATTGTGACAAAACGGAAACTTGCTCCTATGGCAAGGAGGCCAAGACAGTTGGGCATATCATTCTGCTGCAGACTCATCTTCCTTTGCAGTATTGAAACGCTAACATCTTCCATCTGCTCTGCTGTTGAGGACTTGCAGACCTATAGCTGGGGGCTGGATAGGCTTATTATAATGGCAGCCTGTACTCAGCATGTCACAGCACTGTCAAAGGCTGTATGTGGCTTTTCAGAAGGGAAAGCATGGACATCTGCTATCCCCAGTACATCTTATTGGTGCTTCCGCTGCTTGGTCCAGAACTGCTTATCCATCAGAGTTACCCCTGCTTATTTTGCAGCTAATCTTCCTTGACAGTCATTCTGTTATCCCTCACCTGTGGACAGGCCAGCTAGCGATATTTCCCATTGGAAGCTGTTGGTCATAAAAGGCTAACATTGACATCGACAAACAAATCCAGCATCGTCTTGCAGCCTTTGGACACCTGAGAAAACAGGTGTTCAAAGATCATGATATCATATCTGAAACAAAGCTTATGGTTTATCAAGCAGTTGTGATCCCCATCTTACTGTACAGATCTGAGACGTGTACAGGAGACACCTCAAGTCACTGGAGACGTACCATCAATGCTGCATGCAGAAGATCCTTTGAATGGAAAAGCAGATGCACCAATTTTAGCATCCTCTGGCAAGCAAACACCATGAGTATCAATGCGATCATCTGACATCAAATTTGCTGGGCCAGCCATGTCATCCAGATGTCCCATTCTAGACTCCCAAAACAAATTTTATTTTCCCAGCTCGGTCAAGGCATACACTCAAGAAAAGGGCAGATAAACCACTTCAGGGACAGCTTGAAAAAATGTAACATCGATATCAACTTATGAGAGATGCTCACTAAGGACCGCCCCAAGTGGAGGAAGAGTGCTACAAGGGTCTCAGTACTTCAAAACCTTGCAACAACAACAAGAAATGCAAAATTGGAGGTGGCAGAAACAGTGTGTTGCAGCCAAATCAAGAATCCAGAGATCCCCACCCGTATGGAAACACATGCCTGCGTTGCAGCAGTCTGTCGATCCCAGATCAGCCTCATCAGCCTCTTTGGACACACAGATAAAGCAATCATTGAAAAACAACCATCCTCAACTCTGAGAGACTGCCAATTATTATTGTTGTTGTTGTTACATATATGGGCTGTCCAACCTCCCTTTTTATGCAATAAAACCTAGGCGTCCTTTGCTAATAATTCATTTCCCCCATACCTAATCTTGGTTGTCTCTGTTAGTGCAGGTCAGTATTGCTCTGTCATCTTTGATTCTCTCGCACAGCTCCCATGCGAGATACTAATGAACATTTTTGCATATGGGTGCACTGAAGTAAATAACCAGTTAAAATTAACAGTTCCCCCCCTTGTCCAGACAAATGAGTTCCTGCATATGTCACTGGAGAGTTCGAGCACCAAGGGTCTTACTCACAGCCTGGGCTATAGCCTGCAGTGGAGCACAGAACATACAGGACAATCCTGCCCTACAGAAGCACATGCAAAGCACCTTCCTCGCCAGTTCAGCACCCATGGTTTGAAAAACCCTTTGTTGCATTGAAAGTAGGGCTCTGAGGTGCTTCTCAGCTCTCATTTTTTACAGTGAAGCTGCTTTTGTTTATTATTTATTTTGGTTGATCAAAACCAAAATACCAGTGACTTCTTTTGCATTAAAAAAAATCGAGACAACTAACTCAACTGCCTGTTAAGCATTACCATAGGCCTAAAAGGACTGTTTTTTAAACAGTATCCCATAGCTCCAGTTGTCAGCCACATCCTTTTGGGAGGGAAATATTTGGCTTTAGGTTATGCCTAATACTTTAACAAATGTATGTTCTGGCAAAACAAGACCAGGAACCAGTTTTAAAGACCCTACCATCACACTAGTTAATCTCAGCTGTGGCAGTATCCTGATAGGAGAGGAGAAATTGCCTTAGGGAACCAGATCCCTAACCATTAAGGGCTTTATAGGTTAAAGCCAACATTTTTTTTAAATCTGCCCAGGAACTGACTGGTAAAGCCAAAGCACTGCCTATACAAATCCAGAACTTAGAAAAAGCATCCCCGACTGATCCATGCCTGTGTCCTTTACATTATTCTCTTGGCAGAGAGAGGCAGGGATGCATGCATAAGTCCAGGGAAGCCAAATCATTTTTTATAAATCTTGATTGAAACAAAATTTAATCCTGAGCTAAAGCCTTTTAAACATTGTTTCATCCCAAAGCCAATGAAACTATTGACTAGTCACTATGGAAAGCTCTTGCTCAGAGGGAGCTGCTGCATTATCCAGCAGATACAATTTTAAATAATAATACAAGTATTCATTTCTAGCAGGAGGGTTTCCAATAAGGCCACGGATACAAATATGTGTGCAGTTACACATGTGCCATCAGTTGATATCCACTAAGAGCCAGTCCTTTGGTCTTCACCATCAGCTAGAATAGTGCTTCCCAAAGAAATAAAGTTGTAAAGTTTTACAACATGAACCACATTCCAGAAAGATAAAGAAAGTTACATTTCACCCCAATGACTATTTTTTAACTGTAGGTTTTGTTTTTTCAGTATTGACCTATGACAGCCATACAGGAGGCATAAGGAAATTCGCCTCTCCGTAATTTATATTTTTTTAAACTGTCATACACACTAAAGCAAGTGCCAATAGAGTCGACGGCAGGAAATCTTTATTATTTTCTTAGAAACTCTTTAAAATATAAACATCCTGTTGATATCAATCTCAGATTCTTCTCGTGTTTACACAGCAGCTGCCATCATTGTGCACTGTCTGAGTACACATACCAGATGACATGGCAGAAAAGTTGATAAAGCTGTACCCAGACTACATTTTATTAGACAACTGGGTTGACTGTGTACCTCAGTAATTTAAATGATAAAAAAACCTTAGGAGAACATGTTGCGGGTGAAGAGTTATTTGAAACTCAGGCAACTGAACTTAAACCCAAGCATTTGAAAGCATGATGTTGAAATGGACAGTTCAGACATCGTACAACCTTAACTCTGCCCTGTAGAGAGATCCTGAGAAAAGGTATGGTTTTATCTCATGCCTCCTGATTCCTGCTGCATCAGGCTACTACCAACAAGCCCCGGCTTTTGGGGTGTTTTTGTGGGTGAAGTAAAAAGCTAGAAGACATGAATCTTAAATGCTCTGCAACCAAGAGAGCATATAGAAAGAATCCCATATTTATTGTTTGGTAAATCTCATGATTTTTAAACCAATCTCATAATTTTGGGGGTTTGACTCATGATTTTTGAGTGCTTGTATTGGCAGCTGGCTACTCACAGCAGTGCAGTCGTTGTGTTAACTCACGCCCTCTATGCAGCCAGATCCAGTCCTCAGGAAAATATACATTTTATGATTCCTTATCCATTCAAATAGTGTAGTAAAGGCCAACATTTACCACTCCTGATGAAAACACCATGTGCTTCTAGCTATAATGTATCATAATCAGTATAGAATTATTTATCTTTTTACCTCCATGATGTAATAGCAAGGCTTTGATGTTAAAAGGAAGGAGAGAGAGTTGATTTTCATAAGCATTTTACTGCTGTCCTTGTCTTTGAAAATCTGCCCCTTAATTTTACTCATCTTTTATATTATGTAACTACACTGCATTCATGCATAGATTCAGGTAGCAAAGCTGACTAGCTGGGCATGTTCACATGAGGCATCCTAATGGAAGATACCAAAGTTTACTGCACAGTAAGCATGTGCATTTACACGTGCACAAGCTTACTATGCAATAGGCCATGCTAATCACGAGTAAATTTGCTACCTGCAAATGCAAATCTGCTCCCAGTCAGCCAGCCACCAGGGAGCAAGAGATTGCTCCCTGCCCCTGGGAACTCCCTGCTGCCAGGGCGGGTTCCACCACCAGAGCCTGGGCAGGGACTATATATCCCTGCCTCAGCAGCAAGGAGCTCCAAATCCCCCACTCTGGGATCGTGAGCAGGGGGATTGTGAGCAGGGGCTTTACCATCACAGTCAGGAATTGGGGAGCTTGGAGATCTTTATCTTTTAGCACCAGCTCCACAGTTGTGGCACCAGTGCAGGGAGATCCTGTTCCCCGCTAAAGAACCTGTTCCTCCCTCTGCTCCATGAGCACGGAGCTGGGCGGGGAACCGGCCTGGTCAGGGGCAGGTCCCAGCCCTGTGCTTCATTTGGGTGATCAAGGCATGAGGCTTAGAAAGAGTTGCAAGGGTGAGGTAGGTCCCAGCACCCTGCCCCGACCTGCTGGTGGGATAGCTAGCACCCAAGGGGAGCCTAGAGCTCCTCCTGGCGCTTGCAGGGGCCCATTGTAGGGCCCTAGGAACCAGGAGCAGTTTGCTGCTATTAGTAGCAAGTCTGCTCCCACATCTCTGTATATGTAGACACCTGCCTGGGAGCATTTACTCGTGAGTAGTTTACTCACAAGTAAGCTGATCTCGGATCAAATGCATGTGTAGACTTACCCTCTGAAAACAAATCTGAATTTCATGTAAGCTTGACTGCTTTAGATTAAGAATAATATTGGTAATATACATGTTAATTGTTAGGATTCAGATGGGATCAGAACCCATTGCGCCATGACATGAATATGTGCCAGGGGTGTCAAACTGCCTGCCACAGCCCACTGTAAGTGGCTGTTGAAGTTATTAGCAAATGAAAACAAACTTTAACTATTTGGGATGAAACTTTCCATGCCAGGTGTCTCCCTTAGGTTGTTTGATTGATTGTTTTGTAAAATCTCAGTCCATAAAACTGACCTACTTCCAAGAACAAAACTAGGGAAAAATACATTTTTTTTCCCATATTAAAAAATTCTGGCAGGCTTTTGTTTGAAAAGCTGTTGTACCATCATGCTTGGGAACAGCAATTTAATATTAGGCAGAGAGGTTTTTGCTCCAGACCAGGGGTACTCAACCCGCAGTCTCAGGGTCAGATCTGCCCCCTGCACTATGTAAACCAGGATGCAGGGCTCCTGACAGGTTTGTGAGGAGCCCCATGGGCCACGGCTCTGTATGCTCAGATGGCTCAGGGCACAATCCCAGTGCAGAAGCGGCATGGAGACCCAAAGCCCAATCCCAGCATGTAGAACTGGGTAGATGTGGGGCAGGGCCCCAGGCCCTGATCTCAGTGCATAGTGGCAGCTCAGGGTCCGACTGTGCACCACTTCTCTGGCCCACAGGACCAGAAGGTTCAGCACCACCGCTCCAGGATGTCATTTAACAGAACTTTTCTTGTAGTTGCAGATCTAGTCTGATGTCAGCTCTGCTGAATCTCGATCTGGACAACTCAGCTGCAATCAGGGAGGCTCTCTCTCCTAATGTTCTACACGCTGGGCTCACATAGCAGGAGCACATAGTATTGGGGTCTAATACAGAATATAGGCAGCTTGGGAAGTTGACTGGGACAAAGTGCTGAAGGAGGAGGCAGATGGGGAAAGAGAGATCTTGGGACGTGGAGTGGGGAAGAGATTGGAACTGTCTAGGCAGAGCTCCTGGCAGACGAGGGTCAGCGCAAGTGCCTGGGCCAGGAGATGGAATGAGGCCTCCTGGAACAGTGAGACCAGACAGGTGAAACAAAGCTTTGCTGGACAAGAAGAGTGGGACTGAGATGAGAAGCCTGAGGAGTGGAAACGAACTGACTGGGGAAACTGGAATTGAAGAGCCATGGTGAGGAAGAGACGGGATAGGCACAGGTTGAGAGGAACAGGGCAGAAAGAAGTGGTTGTGCTCAGAGAGAATGGACAGAGGATCTTGTCACTACTCTAGGACTCTCCCATCCACAGCTTAGAAGAAATCTAGGGCTCCTGAGTCTGTTGTTAACAAATATCTCTGAAACCCACTGGCAGGGTGTCCTGTTGTGCTGATCTGCAGAGAAGTTAGCTGTCAAGCGCTTCTATCAGTGGACTGATAGCATTAGCTCAAGTGGCACAGGTCTGTGCAGTGGACTGGAGGATGCCAACAACCGTGGTGGTGACCCATGGTGCGTGTTATCAATCAACATCATGGAATCTCTATTTCAGTTTGCTCTTCAAAAACTCTAGGAAATGCATGCAAAAAAACCTAGCCCATGAGGTGTCAAACTCACCATAAGGCAGATCTAGATTTCAGGGCTCCTTGCAGACTGGAAACAGTGGTAGATGTGTTAGGATATTGTCTTCCATTATATGGTCGCTTCCTCCCTGCCCCACAAGATACCTGCCTCATTTGTTTACGGGACACACACCTACCTTTGGGATGAATCACAGCCGGTTTTTGAAGGAAGAGAGTGTTTTCTGTAGGACTGCTCTTTGTTTGTTGCCAAAGTTGGATGGTTATATAGTGACTGAGAAAAGGAATTGAAGAAAAGGTAATGTTACGGTTAAGGCAAGTTATGTGCTGTCTTCTATCTCATCTGCCACAGAATTTCCCTGTGGTACTAGTCAAGCCACTTAAACCAAACTTTTTTCAGGGGTCACTAATTGTATGTTCCCCGTTTTCTGGATGCCTGCACTGATACACGGCCATCTGATTTCCAGAAATGCTGAGTGCTCACAGCTGCCACTGAAGTCAAGGGGAACTGTGCTTTGGACATAGTAAATGTTACATAATGCTGCTCTGAAAAACCAATTCCTAAGCATTTCAGTTTGGCCATCTAAAATTAATGGATACTTTTGACTTCAGTGTCTCTCTTTCCTATCTGCAAAATGGCTCCTTATCTCACTCAGGAAAACTCAAAATTAGAATCATAGAAAAGTAGGTCTGGAAAGGACCTTCAGGGGCAGAATCATCTCTATCCCAATCACCTTATACAAATCCATTGTCTAACTTAATACAAAAAATACGCAGTCAGTCGTGTCACAACCAGAAGGCAAACACCCTAACCTGCCACAGGAAAGGCAGGGGAACATTGATGGCTGGTGTCCTGCTGCTGCAGAGATTGTTAAAATACACCTGAGAGATCCAAGGAAGAGGGTCATGCCACTCTCTATAGAGGACAAAACCCTCATGGTCTATGCTAATCTAATTATGGGGTAAAATTCCTTCCTCACCCCAAGTATGGCAGTCACTCAGACCCTGAGTGAAGTGACCAACTCTCTCACCAGGAACCTTTGGCCACCAAGTCCCAGCAGGAGTATTGGCATACACCAGTCAAAATCTCTAGCCTTGGCTGCAGCCAACACCCAATGCTTCTGCCGAAAGGGAAACTCTCCCTCCCCTCCACCCCCCTGAAGCATGGAGCAAAGGTAGGGGGGGAAATTCCTTCCCAGCTTCATGTGGCAACTAGCAAAGCCAAAAAGAATGGGAAATACCCACAGTGGAGCAGGGACATAACTACTTCTCGATCATCCCTGACCAATGCTTGTCCAGCCTCTTGAACACCTCCAATAATGTTAAGTCCACAACTTCCCTAATTAGTCTGTTCCACTGCCTCACTGCTAACAGTGAAGAAGTTTTTCCTGATATCTAATGTAAACCTACTTTGCTGCAACTTCAAGCTAGTGGTCTGCATCCTGCTCTCTGCAGCAAGAGAGAAAAAGTGTTCTTCTTATGGCAGCTATTCAGATATTTGAAGACTGTTTTCATGTCCCCACTTAAGCACCTTTTCTACAACCTAAAAACGCCTGTTTTCTTTGCTCTTTCCCCATATATGACTTGCTTTCCACACCATGTATCATTTTTGTCACATGTCTCTGGAACCCTCTCTAACTTACAAGTGCTTTTTTAAAAATGTGGAGCCCAAAATTGTACAAGATATTCTAGATGAGGCCTAATCAATGCTTAGTAGAGAGGCGCCATCACATCCCGAGTCTGCTTTTATTGATGCATCCCCAACCTGTATTCACCTTTTGTGCGGCTGCATCATACTGCAGACTCGCATTGAATCTGTGATCTACCAAGAGACCTACATCCTTTTCAATAATGCTGCCATCCAGCCAGTGTCACCCATTCTGTATTTATATTTTTTATTAATCTTCCCAAGGCATAGCACTTTGCATTTGTCAGCATTGAACTTTATCATGTTAGCTCTAGCCCAGCCTTCCAATACATAATGATCTTTCTGAATTGCACTCCTGTCCACCAATATGTTTGCAGTTCGTGTTGTAGGCAAATTTGCTCAAGAAACTTTCAGTTCCAGCATCCAAATTATTAATAAACACCGTGAACTGTACTGGGCCCAGGACGGAGCCCCATGGGACTCACGTGATGTCTCCTGCCATTCTGGCATGGAACCATGTGTAATTTACCATTTGCTTGTGGCTGTCGAGCCAGTTGTCTGTGCACTGTACGTAGTTTTATCTAACCTGCATTTCTCTCAATTTGTTTGTAAGAAGGTCATGTGGGACTTTGTCAGAGGCCTCGCTGAATTCTGGATACACTCTGTCCCCACTGCATTCCCTCCTTCCATCCAGCTAGTTACTTTGTTGAAGAAGGAAATCAAATCTATTTGGCATGATTTGTTCTTAGTAAATCCATGCTGGCTATTTGTGATCAGCCTTTCTTCCTTCAGATACTTGCAAATGGATGTCCTTATGAAGTGCTCCAGTAACTTCTCAGGTATCGAAGTGAGGCTTAACCAATCTATATCTCCCCAGTTCCTCATTTTTACCTTTTAAAAAAAGGGTTTGCACTACATTGGCCCTTCTATAGTCCTCAGCTAACCGCCCCCCCAGTTCCCCATGACTTTGTAAATATTATTGCCAAGGGCATGGGCGACTTGTGCCACCTTAGTTGGGGGTGATGGGGCACATGCCCCACCTGCAACTAGTCCCGCTGACGGGGAGGGGTCCCCCACAGCCAATCTCACTGCCTAAGGGGAGGGTCGCAAATCCCGCAACGGCCAATTACTGCAGCTGCTTCCAGGAGTGGCTGTAACAATCAGCCAGTCCTTGCAGCAGGGGCACTGGTGCTCCTGCCTCCCTCCCCCTACCCTACCCATCACCTAAGCAGCGATTGCAGCCAATCAGGGGGTGCATATGCACCCCCATGCATCCCCTACCCATCGCCACTGGCCAGGGGCTCTGAGATTTCCTCTGCCAGTTCCTTCAGTACCCTAAGATGAAGTTCATTAGACCCTGCTGACTTGAATTTATTCAGACCCATCAAAAGCTTTATGCTTCTTTTTTATTCCTCAGCTTGTCCTCTTGCTTGTCCAAATAATACTTATTAGGATAAAGCCTGCTTGCAGTTTAATTTTTCTGTGAAGACTGTGGCAATGTAGATGTTGAGTAGGTTTGTCTTTTCATCTTCTGTTAAGAATTCACCCACAGCTTCCTTGGTCTTTCTTTTCTGGCCAATATAGTGATAGAACCTCTTTTTTTTCGCCAGGTACAGCTCATTTTTTCCCTTTGCCTTCCTGATTTTGTCCCTTGGGGTTCTTGCTGTTTTCAAGCATGTTCCTTGGTGACCTACCTATCTTTCCATTGCCTGTACACTTACTTTTTGTGTTTAAAGCATCCTAGAACTCCTCATGCAGCCACATTGGTCTCTTGCCATTCTTCTTGTACTTCCATTGTCTTGTAACAGTTTCTTGTTGGATTTCTAATTCCCTTTAGAAACTTCCAGGCCTCCTGGGTGCCTTTATCCCCAGGGCCTTGTCACATTATACTTAAGATGCCTTTTATTTAGATCCAGTTAAGCATTACTACACATTACAAAGTTTTCTGAGCAGTTGCATGGTAATGCTTACTAAAGTCTAAATAAAACACATTTTAGGCACCAGAACCATTGAAAACTCTGGTGTGCTGTATGAGCCAGGACTGACTAAGAGCTGATGGTTGGTCCCAGCCTACGCACTAAGCCAGTCTTGAACCTGTTCTTGTGTGATGAGAGGGCCAGGTGACCAACAAAGAGTCAATCCCAGCCTCCCCTACCACGCTGGAGTTTAAAATTGGCTCTAGCATGGTACCGGAGTTGTGACCTCCATGAAGCAGCGAGCCATTAGCTCAGCATTTGTTGAGTAATATGATCTGGAGATATTCCTTACTAGAAAAGTTCTGCCTTTTTTACAGTATGATAGCACTTAACACACATTTTACTTCTTGAATGCTGGGATATTAGTGTTTTGAGTGCAGTTAATGCATGCTAAGTGTAACATGCGACAAGGACCTCGATCTGTCTTCCCATGGTACCATGTCTATTAACGCCTTGAGTTCTTGAAATCTGCCTTTTTGAGATCTAGCAACTTAGTTCTGCTTCCCCTGCCTCAGGATCATGAATTTGTTATATCATGAATCCTTCCTCCCAAATTGCCCATCACCTTTCCAACCTTGACCAATCGTTCCCTTTTGCTTAGGGCAAGATCCAAGATAGCTGATCCCCAAGTTGTGTCCTCAACCTTCTTGACCAGAAAGCTGTCTTCCACATGAGCTAGAACTTGCTCAACATTTTACCTTTGGCTATACTGCTCTTCCAGCAGGTGTGTGGAAAACTGAACTCTCCCATCAGTATCATTGTGGATACTTTTGGCATCTCCCTGAAGAGCGTTGTATCCACTTGTTCTTCCTGATACGGTGGCTGATAACTAAGGACCTACCTAATTCACAGGGGCTGCACCCTGGTTTGGAGGGGAGAACACAGACACAGGCAGCCATTTTGTGGGTGGAGCATGGCAGCCCTCCCCCTCTCCTCCCCCCCCACACACATACCTCTAGCCAAGGTACTCCAGTGGCCCCGTGCCTTGCCAGTGATTTGGCTGTGGGGGCTGCCAATCATCTGTCCTTCACCGATGATTGACTGCGAGAACTGTTCATCATGTAGCCCCGCCTCTCACTGCCAATTGTGGAGAGGGACATGGGCACATGGCAGGCAGCCCTCACAGCCAATCAGAGGTGAGGGGGGCGGAGCAGCCATTTTGCCTGCAGCTCTTCGAGCAGGCAGCCTCCGCTTCCCTCCCCAACTAGGCTGCGATAGCATGCCGAGGCCTGCCGGCTCCCTCTAAGGAGCCAGCGTTTTCTTTTCCATAAGCTTCCCCCCACCCCATGGATTTTGCAGGCATTGCCCAGATTTCTCAAGATCCGTGAAATCATGAATATGGTAGGTCCCTATTTATAATAAGTCACCATTATATCAGTGCTGTATCTTTCACTTTCTATCTTTACCCAAATACCTTCTGATCTGCTACCTTCTTCCTCCTGAACCAGGAAACAAGTGCACGCATTTTTCTAAATGCATTCTACCCACCAGTACCCACTACCCTTTCTCCCAACCCTGTCCTTCCAAAACAGTGTAGCCCTCAATGGTGAGGTTCAGTCAGTAAGAGCAGTCCCACCAGGTTTCTATGATACTAGTTCAGTCATCGCTTTTTTCACAGACTGTGACTTCCAGCTCATCCTGTTTCTCCCCCATACTTCTTGCATTTGTATGCATACATTGGACATATTTTGCATTCTGACCTTCTTGTTTTACTTTTGCATCACTTGTTGCTGTCCTGTGGCTCTCTAGCCCTTTCCCAGAATTGAGCTGCTTCTTCAGGTCCTTTCCCGTCTGAATTATTTGCTCTCTTCCTGAAGGGTTTTGTTCACCATCCCACATGGAACCTAGTTTGAAGCCCACCGTACCAGGTTGACCAGACAGCACCCAAAGATGCTCTTTCCCATTCTGATTAGGTGGATCCCATCTTTTGATAGCAGTCCTCCTTCTCAGAAAGTCTGCCCATTGTTGAAGAACCCAAAGCCTTCATGTCACCACCACTGTCTCAGCCATGCATTTACTTCCATAAGTCAGTGGTCCCAGCCTGGGCCCCTGGCTTCCACTAGGAGAAATGAGGAAAACACCCCTTGCGCTCCAAGCTCCTTAATCCTCCTTCCAAGAGCCTTGTAGTTTCCTTGTATCTGCTTAGCATCATTCCTAGCAATATCACTGGTACATACATGAGCAAACAGGAAAGGGTGGTGGTTTGGAGAGTGGATGGGCTTTGGAAGTATTTCTGTACATCCTTAATATGGGCTTGAGATCTCCCAGGACACCTCCCAGGACCCCAAATTCAGACAGCCATTTGGTGCATCTGTCCCCAGCAGAAAGGAGTCTCCAATCAGCACCACTTTCCTCTTCCTTCTTGATATCGTGGTCTTGGAGCCCCAATCCCGGGGGCTCTGAATTTCCTGCTCTCTAGGCTGTTGGCTCCTCTGCTTCTTGCCTTCTGATGTCCTCACCTCTGCCTTTTCCTCAGCTGTTGCTGCACCACAGAGTCCTTGAATGTGGTTGCTGCCTTCAGTCTGTTCCTCTTGAATTCTGGGGACCTTTCTTATAGTGGTCACATCATCCACTTCTCTTTTTTTCCCTTTAGTCTTCCCAGCATCAGTCTCTTGGACTCCTATCCAAGAAGTTTCATTTTCCATGGTAGCATGTGGTGTGGATTCCTGTGCTTCTAACCCTTGAATCTTTTCCATCAAGAGACACCAGCTTACACTTAGTACAAAGGAAATGTTCTTGACCGTCTTGGAGGAACACAAGCATGGCACATCCCATATTTGCACTCTCATATTTTAGTAAGTGTCATCAGCGTTGGACTTTACTTGCACATTTTCAAAATTTTTGGACTTGCTATGTGTAAGACAAAAAACCTCTCACACCCAAATTTGAAACGCAGAAGTTTGAGAATTTGGGATGCCAAGGTGAGGTTTATAAAATAATTTCCTGGGAAAGAACAGAAAGGAGGGATGTCTCTTGATTATTTCCTTAGCCTAGAATTTGGGTGGCTTGGATTTAAGTCCTTGCTCTGCCATGGGCTTGCTGTGTGACTTCAGATGATTTGACATTAAGGGTCAAATCCAGAAGAGGACTTGGGAAGAATGTAGGCACCAGACTCCAAAATTGCAATTGAGAGGACCCTTAGAAGTGCCTAAACCCACTGGAACCCTACAATGAAGAATTGAAATTACCCAGCATCTAAAGTCCTGCTTCTGTATATCCCAGGATTACCCTCATTCTGACAAGGCTGAGCAGTGCAGCTCTTAGTTCATGTCTGCCCCTGATTTCTAGGGGCTAAATCCTGTCCTCCTTACATGGCTAATGATACATACATAGCCACATACCTGCAGGTTTTGGCACATACACGGTTTCACCACAGAAGAGAACAGAATTACGCTGCACGTGTACCTGCAGAGGGAGCAGCACTGGGCAGCTAGGAGAAGCAAGTATGTGGGACCAGGAGGAAGAGAATATGTAAAGGAGAGTGTGGGTCAGTGAAATGAATGCTGCCCTAGCATTCATCCTAGTAGTGGACTGCTTTTTTTTTATCCTGATCCCTTGCTTCTAATAGGGCAGCAACTGTTCTCCATCCATTTATTTGATGAATATTAAATGCACAGTGCAGTAGACAAGCTTCAAAAAGAGGGGGCTGGGAAAGGATCTGGGCAATGCCCAGATGGTTACAACACTGTGCTGGGAAGTAGGGCTAAGCCCTCACTTGGGGACCTAGAACCTGGGCCTCTTCCTTCCTAGGGCATTGATGTAACTACTAGACCGGGGTGGCCAGAGTTACTTACCCCAGGACCCACATCTGATCCTCCACCAAAACTGGAGAGCAGGGGGAAAGGGTGTGCTGAGCCACCCAGAGTGAAGGAGAGCACCCCACCACCTCCTGCACCGCTCTGGCTTTCCCCGCAGGGAACGCGCCCCAGGGTAAGCAGTGTGACTGCAGCCCCCGGCAGCCTGGTGTCCCCCAGAGCCACCTTGGGGAGAAGTGGGAGGGCTCCTGAGAGCTGCAAGTATCATGCCGGTGAGCCTCAGTTTGGCCACTGTGGCACTAGACTAACATATGAGAAAGTCCGTCTCCTCTGTCTTACACCAGCTAGTCATGGGTTTTGCCTGACTGAATGTCTGGACTTTTTGCACAGGCTTACTTACAACCCTCGGCATACTGAGGAGGCTAGGATGGGCAATGCTGAATCACAAGCTATACGTAAGCGCCAAGACCTGCAGTTGTGCAGCTGTGTACATACCATTTAGGCTCCAAAAGTGAGATAGGTTTTAGCCCCAAGTGTTCCTCTGCCAATGCCTCCTGTCAGGTTTAGTAGATGTTCTCCAAGTGCCCCAACAGACACCGACAGGATTAGGCTGCATGCAGGTTTCAAGGGCTTTTGCCACTTTCAAAGCTAGCTGTAAGTGAAGGTGATACTGCCTCTGTTCAGTACAGTCCCCTGGAGATCAGAGCGGTTTCCCGGGATGTGATGTCAGCCTAACTGGGCATTTGCTATTAGATTGAGTCATTGGGAAACTATTTCTTGACAAAAGGAGCAAACACTAACCAGATACTGGTAAGAAGATTACAGCCTCTCGTTGTGGGAGAGTGGTAGAACGGAGTTTATGATTTTAATAATGATGATTTACCAAGCTGTATCACGATTCCCAGTTTTGCTTTCCCCTCACCTCCACCACCAGCACCTTTTTCAAATGCATGTTTTATCTCTGCTTTGATTTGTAGCTGATATTTTATTACGGGACTGCAGATGGCTGGTGTCCACAACAGTATTACGAGGAGATCAAGATGGATTTCCCCGACGGGGATATTCGGCTCTGCGAGAGAGGCTTCCGGCACGCTTTCGTCCTAGATGCCAGCAAAGAGATGGCTGCCATGATTACACACTGGCTACAGGATGACCTGACCAAACTATAAACATTGCTTCAGTAAATAACCACACAAAAGATGTAACTATTTTGTGAATGTGTAATTTCTTTGTGAAAGAGTCTGTCCCTAACTACTCCGTTTGTTACAGGTTATGGCTTGTTTTCTACTGACATGTTTTTGAGAAGGTAAAATGTGACAATTGGCTGGTCTAAAGAATAGTGTCAGGCTTATGCTATTGGGCTCCCAGGCTGTGGCTTCAGGGCTTTGTAAAGTGTGGAGTACTCAGCTGACACAAGTGTATGCAACATTGTATTAGAGTCCATGGGGCCACATTTATGCCACTTCCCTCTCAGGCCATGTCCCCCACCAAGAAGAAGACACTCCTTCTCTGTTGTTCACACCTAGCAGTTAAGCAGTGCAAAGTCTTGCAGCATCCTTTTGCCACCACAAGTGAGAGAGTATACACGTTGCCTTCGGTAGTGGTTTTGAACATTTTTAGACTCAAGACCCCTTCCATAACTTTTCAAAAATTTAGTGGCACCTATTTCTTGCAGTGCTTACTTTCTTATACCCCACTGTACCCTTAAAAAGATTTCATGGAGTGGCAGGGCAGGCAGCAGCAGGCAGGGCACCCCTGAGGGTCTGGGGAGGGGTGCAGCGTGCTTAGAGCTGGCGGGCTGCTAGGCATTGCAGCTGCAGAAGTCAGTGCCAAGTGAGGGCGGCAGAGATAGGACCCTGTTGTGCCCTGCTCTTTACACCATCTGCCCCCTCTCTGCCCCTGCTCTGTATTTGAGGGAATGAGCACTGCCCTTTCCATCAAAGCTGCTTCTCCGGGGACTTGAATGTCAGTGACCAGACCCACATTCTCCACAGCCCCTCCCACCAGCTCCAGGAGCATGGGAGGAGCAGCAAAATGAGTCGGTCTGAAAAAGAGCAGTCCTGTATCCATCCATCTGTGACAGATCCCACCTTTTCAAACACAGGAGCGGTTGGCCAGGGGGTAGGGACTGCACTTCGCAGCTCAGCTCTCCCCTACTCCTCCCATGGTCCTGGAGCTGGTAGGAGAGGCTCTGGGAAATGGTGCTGGGACCCTGGGGTGTGCAGGGTGCCCAGCACATGGAGGTACCAGCACTTATCTCCTCTCACAGGGGCTGGGTGCTGCAGGACCCTTCAAAGGATCTTCTAGACCCCCAGGGTGCTACTGAACCCCAGTTGAGAATCACTGGCCTACAGCTTCTGTCAGGATACATCTGGTATGCATAATGAGATACAGATTCAAAATAATAGCAGGGAACGTAAAGACCTGAGCAAAAGAGTACGTCTCAAGTTTATAACTAACTATATTTATCCACTTGTGTAAGCTGCTTGCGCTCAACAATACCATGACCCTACTGAAGTCAGCGGGACTTTCAGGAGTTCAACCACTTTGAAAAACCAAGCCACATGTATTATGTGCCTAAATGTGAAGCCAGATCCGTGACTCCAGGGACTTAAGACTTTTGTCCCAAAGGCCCAAGTTACACAAATTCACAGTCAGAAAAGGGCCGGTGTTTCTGTCACAGTTGCTGTGCCTGATGAACCCCCTCAGAATATTTTAGGACCACGTTCTCAGCTGCCATCAATAAGCAGAGCTTCATCAAAGCCTTTGACTGACCAAGGCTCTGGTCCTTGCTCTAGTTCATTCCTAAGGATACTCTCTTTCTTCAACATGCATGAGCTTCCTTCTTTTATTTTAATTCAATATAGACTGTAAACAGAAAATACAGAAAGAAACCTCCAAATATTTGTGGTGAAACAGAATCGTGACTTAGAGCTGAGAATCAAGCCAATGTAAGCACTGGGAGCAGAAATTACCAGAAAAGACAAGTGGAATCAGGAAAGACTTCATATTAGTGAGACTGAAATAGTATCCTGAAAGAAAAGGTATAAAACCAGTGGCAGAAGGCATTTATACAAAGACGTAGCACTACATGAATGATACAAGATATTTGCTGTTATGGCAAGGAGATGGATTACATGACTTGCTGGGTCTTTTCCATCTCTAACTTGTATGATTCATTAAGAAGGTAAATAAGTCACTACAGAGAAGGGTACTGGGGAAGGTACTGTATGATTCGGGAAGACAGATTGGAAGAGGTTTCTTGTTTTTCCCCCTTTGTATGAGTACACAAAGACACTTCTCACCATTTCTGGTTCCCCATAACCTCAGCATGCTGTTTCTAGACACTTTTGGACTTGTCTGCAGAGCTGCAGATGTACAGTAGGTTTAAATGACCTTTTCCTGCAACACTAGCAGCTTAGCTGTTGAAACGGAAGATGATGCTCGAGTGGATGGTTTAAGAAGTCAGTAGCAGCAGTGTGGGGAGTATCAGCATAAGCTGAATATATGTGAAGCCCTTTTTTGCAGACTGCCCTATGATTTTAACTCATTTTTACAGCAAACTCAGAGGCTGCCTTCCCTCTGCACAGCTATAATCACAAGCATTTCTTTGGTTGCCTAATATGGGCAAGGAAACAAAAATTTGCAATGCCAGTTTTGAACTCCAAAGCCATCTCTGTTCAAACAGCCCCCAGGTGACGCGCAGTTATTTTGGATATTCTTTTTATTGCAGCAGTTGACCCCATTTGCTGGCATGGGCATGTAGGGTCCACAATATACATGTGTTTGAAACACAGCAGATGGTTCAAACGGTTGTTGTGTTCAAACTTACTCATTGATATGACTAAATAAACGTTTGTTTCTTGAAGTATATGGGATCAAATGATCAGTCTGTAAACATTCAGCTCTTCTAGATGGGCCTCCAAGTGACGGGATACATTTGTACTGACTGGAGAATACAAGCTACTGTTAAGTCTGGGTACTGAAAGCCAATGGTAAATTAGTAATGCTGTTCAAGGTGTACGAGTCATAGACGTTATATGGGGAACTTACTTAATGCATGGATTCAGTCTGTGTATTCCTTCTTACATTTTGCCCTGTTAATCTATTTCAGTACATTCCTCTGATTGCCGTAAGACATAACCTGAGGGCAGAATTGGTTAAGAACAGTCAGATTTGCTTGTTGCTGTTCCCTTATGCCTTTATTAGATGTTTTTCCTGTGACATTAATGAGAATGTTGTGACACAATTAACTCCTTCCTTGTAGGAGCTGATACCCCTTGGCCGAGATCTGAACGGTCCCCATTGTGCTCAGCGCTAAAAAGCCTGGGCCTGGGTTTCACAAGTTCTGTGAAAGGCCATGAGAACTGCAGGCCTTCAACAGCACTGAAACCAAACTGATTGAGCTTTGCTGAGGGATTTGGCCAGCAATGTGAGGAACGCTGTTCTTGTCATACAGGTGACTTTCCAGTGCCTCTGCTGAAAGCAAGGACCTTGCAGGGAGAAAACCCAACTCTTCTGGTGCTAAGGGGTTAACAAGGATCTGAGTCAAAAAAAAGTCTGAGAAGAGTGCATGGGCCAAATGTGATGCTTCCTTTAAGCAGGCAGAAAAATTCTTATTTCTCAGTACAACTGGGAGTCCCTCCGCAAATGAATTTGTGTTGTTACAACCTGATCTACTCGAGCACTTGTGTACGTGTGTACTTTAAGCGTCTGAGTACTTCTATTCACTTCACTGGCACTTCTGCTCATGCTTGGGTCAACGTGTTTTAAGAAAGTGAGCAAATACTATAAGAGAAATAAAAACATTTATTGAAAAATGGCCTTTGTTCCTTCAGATTGCCAACAGTTATTTTGCATTGATTATCGTACTTCATAACCTGGTAGGTGCAAAATGTCCAAAAATATCTCCAGGGCTTTAGAGTCTAGGGCCAGACTTTCCAAAGGGATGAAAGACTCTTCAGAGCCTTGGTCTCAGAAAGTAAGATTTTAGTTCCCAAATCATATGGGCATCTAGGAAAGTTTTGATTGTTGTCTGTTTAGGGAGAATAATAAGTGCTCCCCACATCTCACTTGAATGAATCCTATGCAGCCAGTACTCACTCTTTTCATGAGTTGCCAGGTGTGTGGATCAGGGAGGTTTGACTGCACAGCAGAAGTTTGTCTTATGTATGCAGTGTTTATGGCAGAGATTTATATGGGGACCTAGAGCAAACAGGGATTTCTTAAGCCGTGGAAGGCCAGATAAACACATGCATGCACATGTGCAACAGATAAACTGTTCCCGGCAGTGGATCACATTTACCTATGTAATTCTGCAGGAAATACATTGCTATTTTCACCCTTTATCACCCAGCCACAAGCTCTGGCTCACCTACAAACCAGCATTTTGAATGGGAAACAAAAGACACGTTTTGCTGTTAGCACAGTTGCTCAGAAAATTATTGGATTTGTGTAAACCTGCTCAACCCAAGAGACAAGTTGCTTTACTTTGTCTCCCAGGTCACGCTCAAACTCACAATCACAGTGAGTGTCTGAGCCCCTCTGCTCACAGTGAAACAGTCTCTTTTTTGGAGCTTAGACAACGTAAAAATCCAGGGAGAGTTTGCGAGTGACCAGGCAGCATTAAGCAGTATAATATTGCTGGAGCGACTGATGTGATTTTAGTAAAAGCAAGAGCCATAACAGAAATAATATAAACCAGTTGCCAGAAGTGATTGTTGCTCTAGGCAGCATCATGTGGAAGTTATGAAACAGGACAACGCACATGCACAAGTGGGACGGGGTGGGAAAAGCCACTGCCGCCGCCTTGAAAAAAGACATAATTGGAGACTATTTTCAAGTGTTCCAGCTGATGATAAGTGGACCTATTTTTTCCATTTCTCACATGTTGCACAAAAGTACTTGTGGAACAGTAATTGTTCTGTGGTTTCCTAACAGCTTGCAGAAGTTAATACATGTAGGCTGTTGTTTAAAATACATGACTAGTGCCTGTCTCAATATATAGTTTGTCAGTCGGATTCTTGATGGAAAGCTTTTTGTTTTCCTTTTTTAATGTAATTGTCAGTTGGGGAATGTCCTTTATTTTCCCTGTTCACCGAGATCCCAGTTGCCTCCCCTTCAAGCCCCAAAGCTCTCCAACCCCACTTACATGTCCCAATCCTTGCAAAAATCCTTTGGTATGCAGACCACGTGGAATGGAATAGCGCTCACTCGCCTTTCTGCTAACAGAAATCTTTACAATTTGCCAGCACTGCAGTTGCACCAGTTAAACTTGGTCAGAGTAGGAACAGTGTTTCCAGTCTGGCCTTAATTTAGGCTTTGTTGCATAAATGTTAATCCCGTCTCTTGTTTTTCACATGGGATTCTTGAGAGCCAGTTCTTGCCACTCATAAGAATCTAGGAAAGCAGGTGGACTCCACACACAAGAGGAGACTGTACCTTTAAAGTTTGATATGAAGATTCTGGTTTAACACAAAATAATATCCTTTTAAAAGCTATTGACATGGACTGTGTTTACTGGAATCTAATACAAGATTTTTCCCCTTATTTAACATGGGGGGAAATCTTGGATTCAAGTACAAGGCAGCAGGGGAGACAGGTGGCTGCTGCAGCTCCAGCCCTGACACCGACCCAGAGTAAAGGCTGGAGCCACAGATGCTGCCTACTCCCCACCCCGCTGCTTCTCTGCTCTTTTGCCCCCCACTCTCCCAGCACTTAACCTTGCTCCAGCAGGCTGCAGCCCAGGGCAGGGAGCACATTTGTTCTGGTCCCAGCCCAGCCTGGTAACAGCTGTTGTGACGGCAGCAGCTCTGGTCACACCCCACTGGTCCTGGAGGGAGCTCGACTCAAGGCACCCCTTGCAAAATGCCAGCTCTTCATTTTCACTTGTTTTTTGACTGCAGGAAAAATAATAAAGCAATTCTTCTGTTGTAAAGAGCCCAGAAAGACCACAACAGACGAGAATGTTGTAACCCAATAAATTCCTATTTGAAATCTCTGGGTTTGTCCTGTGAATCTTGTTCACACACGTAACAGTGCTAACATTGTGAAGTACCCTGTGACACACTTGAAGGGACGTCAAGGCAACCCAGGGTGCCACAACCCCCTGGGTGAGAATCACTGTTATAGACTAACTAAGTTAGAGATGTATAGCATATGCTTTTGCTTGCAGAGAGCTTAGCAACGAAGGCTCTTTGTTTGTGAAAGCTTATGCTCTACAGCTCCAATTTAGTTAGTCTAGAAAGTGCAAATCTACCTTGCCTTCTGCCTGACTTCAGACTCACATGGCTAAATACGGCTCACTCCTATATTCAAATCGTTCTCTCCATTTGATACACAGCTCCATGCGTGTCCTTTCACAGCATCTGATGAAGTGAGCTCAAGCTTATGCTATACATCTCTGTTTTAGTCTGTTAGGTTGCCTTCTACAACAATAAACCATGTAGGCAGGCCAGACACACGTTCTTCCAATTTTTTTTTCCTTTTTCATTTGAAAATCAAAATTCTATCAGTATTTTCAAATTTTTAAAATTGCAACCAGTTCTGGCAAGCACACATCTTTGTGACATGGATATTGCAGGCACTGCCTGGGCAGGATACATTGTAGAGCTGTGCACTGGATTCACTTATCTGTCACGTTCCACTGTATCGCCTACACTTGGCGGAAAAGGGAAATCAGCCCTCTTTTTCCCCTTCTTACTTTGCCAGGGCAGGTGACAGCCAAACTGGCCCAGTGCTGTGTCACTTCACTTTGAGTCAGTGGGACTGTGTAAACCTGCGCTAGTGTGGATGTTCAGAAACCAACATGCTCTGTTTGTCAATCCAAAAAAAATGTGCGCATCTTTAAAAGAAATATCTTGGGGGGGGAAAAAAGATATCAATAAAATATTTAATAAACTTATCTGTACAAAATATTAAAAAGGTTAATGGAGAGTATACAGGAATGCTTATTTAACAAATATATACTGCTATATAATATATTCAAGAAAATATAGATTGCTGTGTACAGTTCATTTACAATTCCATATGTACAATCTATTTAAACTTTAGAATACATACACACAATGCATTTACACCATCACTTACAGAGCTGTCTTCTTTAGAAACATTTCACACAGTCAAACCTGGACAAGCTGAACAAAATAAATGTATAGTTTAGAGGTACAGACAAAGACAGGAGGTAAATTATTGTTTTAAGAAATGGATTATATGGGTTAAACTGGAACAATGAACCCTTTGTTGATATTTTTTTGGTCTTTTCCTTTCTAAAACATATAAATAAAACCATGGCTGATCAGCAGAGATCCTCATATTGCTGAAGGAGCTCCAAATAGAGTTGTTCAGTCTTAGAAGGAGGCAAGCATAAGAACAGCAGGTTCAGTAATGTAGCAGGCTGGATGAACAAACTGTATTAGGATCATTAGAAATATGGACCAGACAAACCAGTGTGTTCTGCAAAAAGATGCATCAAGTTCTTATTAACAACCCCCGGGGAATTCCAAATTTCAGCATCTGTGTCTTGACTCTAGTTAGCCATCTAAGCAAAAGGGACTGTTTCACAAAGGCACTGAGCCTTCACAGCTTTGACCAAAGGGAATAGGACTTCTGGATGCTCACCACTTCTAAAAATCACATCAATCGCACTAGGTGCCATTTAAAAATCCAAGTGGTACTATTTGACTTGCAGTAAAACACCAAAGTAGTGTGAATTATAACCAAATCTCATTGTATATGTGCCAGTGTTCAAGTGACATCCATATTTCAGATCAATGTGTTCATGTTAAGTCCGCTGCAGTTGACTGAATCACCCATGGAAATCGACTTTCCAAAATAAAACTTTCCACCCACAAACCTGCACAGAAGTAACAAATTTGGTTCTAGTGAAATCAATCCAGTTAAACTGGAACTAGGGTGGGATCAAACTGGCCAAACATGTCGTCTTGAAAATGTTGGACTTAAAACCTCAACGTGGCTTTGCCATCAGATTGCGTAATTTTCAGCCATACTCTGATCCTTATCATTCTTACATGGGTGTAAATCAGAGGCTTTACTACTGAAGGGACTGACGTTGCTCCAGAATAAAGTGGCGTAAGATCAGAAGCAAGCTCTTTGCCTGACTCAGCAAAGCATTTCAGCGTGTGTTGAATATTAAGTCTGTGCTCCCCATCTTGGAAACCTGGCCTGCCAAAATACAAAAAATGCCTAGGAAGAGGTGATGATGAAAGACAAGGAACAAATTCAAGATGCTGACTGTAACCTGCCATTCATTAAAGGTGTTACCAAGATGAGATTAAGGCTTGGTTTAAAAGATTCAAAAACAATCTATTAAAAATATCTAGATGTGTGACATTGTTTCTAAGCTGTTCTAGCTGGTCCTCACATAAGTATAATTACATACAGCAAGCCTGAATGAGATCTCCTTTGCATCAATGAAAGTCCGGCCTAGCTCCAAGAAAATAAAGTTACAGTACTGTAAAACTAGAGTCAGTGTCAACAAGGGCAAAATTAGCCTCAGTACCTAGGAATAGTCTTTATAAGGCTGCAAATATACACCCAGAGATAGATATAAGGCTAGGGCCTTTTTAAAGTCCAAAACTCTTACAGAAAAGGCAGGATGGCATACACACAACATTGCTATTGCTGCCAAAGTATTTGGTAAAGCACAATATTATAAATAGGTATTGAAGACTGAATACAGATTGTCATAGAAGACATAAACCCACTCTCATGACGGTATAGAGTAACACACAGCCAGGCTGCCTGGTTGTCTACCAGTGATTTATCTGAAGAAAAGGAAGCCAGAGAAATCCTCCCTGTTACCTTTCAGTGGCTCTGCACAGTCAGTAACTCCCCATTTGTTTTCCCCTTTTCTCCACATCCTTTTCCATACTTTACATTATCATCTACTAGAAATCCTATGTCACGTTCTGCAGATTGTGGGTTTTTGTGCACGGCTAGTCCCTCTACAAATAAATCATTGGGCAAGCTCCTTGGCTACCATACAGCAATGTGGTCTCATTGATGCCAATGGAGATACACGGATTTGCAGCAGCAGTGCATTTGGGCTACAGTGCTGAATTGTCATTTCATTGTTGATGATTTAAAAATGACCACGCCATGAGAATATTGACTAATTTGATCCATCTGTCTTTTTGGGGCTTGATCAAGTCAGCTGGAGTTTTTTCGTTGACTTTTTGTGGCCTGGGCAATCAGGCCCTTACGCAGCTAAAGGAATTTTCAATATTATTAGTAGGAGCTATGGGGGACAACCCTGGATAATAGGATCATTTGAAAACAAAGGTCATGCCATACAATGTTCAGACTTTTCTTGCTTTCTCCCTTGTCAGACCTTTTTTCTCAACACACACAACTACATTGTCACTCTGGAAACAAAACAATAGGTCCTGTTACTTTAGTGCTGGCTACAAGTATGACAGGAAACCACCAACTTTCCAGACTTAGCCAGAGCAGGTACCTACCCTTCCTTACACTCCTCGCTATCAGTGTTTATAATATGTGTCTCCAGTTGTATTTGGTCTTTTGTGCATGACTATTAATACCATGAAGTGAAAAGCAGATTCCTTGCCTTTTCGACATTAGAAGAAAATATGGGAAATTAAAAACTTGCTTCTGCTGCTCTTGGAGTCAATATCCTTCTAGGCAGGACAGGAAAATCCTAATTCATCACATCATCATTGCGTGGAGCTGACCCACCACTGCATTAGTCCAGATGTAGTGCCACTGAACACCATAGAGTGGTAATGAAACATGCTCATCTCTGATCACCTCCAAGATATTAGTCCTAGAAGACACTTAGGCACATGTTAACTATACGTGAGACTATCAATGGGACCATGCAGGTAAAGAGTGTTTGGCACATGCTTACACATTTGCAGCATTTGGGACCAAAAGCAATGAATGGGAAGACTATAGCCTTTTTTTGATAAGTAAAAGTCAAAACAGAAATTGTATAAGTAGCCAATGGTATTTAGGAATATGAGCAAAAGACATCAGCAGCAGGGATCCTGGTTTTCTCTGATTTAAAAAAATTCCCAATTTTTGGTTAAAAAGAGGTAACCCCAAATCCATGTTTCTGTGATTTAAATAAAACACCACTAATATATCTAGATAGCTAGATAGAGGTGTTTCATTTTAATCATGGAAACATATGGATTTGGGGTTGCCAGTATCAGGGTGGTAATTAAAATCTATATGGTAGAGATCTACAAAGAACTGTCTATAATATTAAACTGAAGATTGACTTTTAGAAGCATAGCAGACAAAAATAGCTGAGGGATGTGTTTTGAGCCTAAAACCTGTTTGTTCCCATGTAAGCCAAGATAATCAATAAAATTATATCACTATAAAACCTCTGTAAAACCAGAAGCAGCCCCAACAGTGTCATTGAGCAAGCTGGTGACTGCTCTTTTCCCTTCTACCCTTGTCTTGTCTGTCCTATATAAAAAGTTTTTATTACATTGTTGTGGTTACTTTAAGAGAATTAAAGAAAAAAAATCTATGAGAAAAAAAAGGCTGTAAACGTTCTGGAAAAAGTGCTTTTTGCCAGTAATCGGCTTGGACGTCATAATGATTAGCAAGTTACCTTTGGCACCAACCCATTCTGCTCTCCGCTCTCCCCACCCGCTATTCCATAGCACGTACGTACATTTGTACGCGACAGCACTCCTGAGATTTTAGGATGGGAAACAGCAATGCATTTACACTCCTGCTTAAGATCCATTGGCTTCCAACCCACTTAGCATTAGGCACATGCTTCAACTTTTTCCTGAATGTGGGTGCTTCCCCGATGCAGAGCCTCAAGGCCTACAACTCAAATGGTAACAATTTGCAAGTTTCCTCTCCCCTTGGTGAGCTATTCCCATGCAAAGGAGAATGGAGCCAATAAATTGCAAATACACAGTTCTTTTCTCAAATGCTTAATATTTCTAGCTTAGCTGTAATTATATCCTGCAGATAAAAATGGTGCTGAAGGTCAAATAAATCCTGCTGTAGAATATTCCCTTCATGGAAACTGTGGTTTTTTATTGGAAAGGTTATATAAATACTGGAGATTGAGAACCTATAATTATCCATTGAAATCACTCTAAATCTACTGAATTCACATTTGTTCATGTGCAAACTCTGGTACCCTATTTATACTGTTTGGATGTGCCCAAAGGTTTAACTCTGGCAAGAGGTGGCTGATTAAAAAATATCCTTCTATTTAACTGTTTTTATGACATAAAATGTTATTGTTCTGGCTTTGAATTAAAGGGAGGTGAGGGAAGGAGAGGATAGGGCACTGGTCTGAGACCTGGGTTCATACCCTGATCTGCCACGGGCTTCCTTGTGACCCTGGACAAGCCTCTTTGTTTTTCCAGTGCCTCAATAACCCACTTGTAAAAAGGCATTGTATTTCTTCCTTTCTCTATAAGGTGCTATCAATATAAATGCATTAAATATGGCAAGGCACTCAGATATTACAGGGATAGACGCTGCCTCCCTGCCAGAGGGACTGATGCTTCCTAACCCGCTGCTTCACTTCATGCCTGTTGTGCCGCTCCTCATTATAACTGTACAATACTGCACGGAAATCCTTGCTGCACAAAAGCTGATAAAGTCCTTATTTCTCACCTCAGGCCTTGAGCAGGATTGAAGTGGTGTGTCGGCCCTGTGTTAGCTCTCAGCCCGTGTGAATGTCCCCATGGAGCGTAGGACCAAGTTTTTTGTGTGCACCAAAAACTCCCTCCAGAGTTGTGAGCGCCTCGGGAACACAGCAGCTGCCCACACATGTAATTAATATTGTCGGATACTGCACAGGAAATATTGCTTGGGCTTGAGGGCTTTTCTCCCTTATTTTCTAGAGTCCCCTGGTCTCATCCTAGCTATGGTATTTTGTTACTTTTTTGGAATGACATTGCAAAAAGCTGCACAGAGACAATTGCTGTCTGCAGACTGACCTAAGGAACCGAGCTTGCAAGCACTGGCTTCAAGAATAAGCCCCCGTACTCCAAACTGAAAAACTGAGGAAAGGATTATAGCATCGGCTGAGTTATGCTGAGCAATGCTCCTTGCCACTAGAAGGTAGTAGTGAGCATATGTACAAAGAACTCCACCCCAGCTCTGCTTTATCTTGCCATCTTCCATCCCTCCCAGGAATCATATCCCATATCAGGTTGTGCTAAAGATGAACTGAACCTCAGAGGTTTCGCTAACACCAGCTTTGTACTGATTAACCGCAACAGAGTTTTTCTTGATTTGCACTCAGTGCCAGTACAAGACCGTACTCTCCTTACACCTCCCCACTGCAACAAAGATATCCTTGCTGAGCATTGGAATAGCTGCTCTATTCAAAATAGGAGGCGGTGCACCAGTGTGGCGTCTCAGTTACACAGGTGTAAATCCAGAGTAACACCTTTAAACTTCGAAGGAGTCACGCAGAATTTACCCTGTTATAACTGAAGGCCACGCTTGTCCCAGTATTCACAAAGACTGACTCGCTGTTCTTGTTCCCCGCTTAGAACACAAGCGTTTTTGCAGACTCCATTTTAATGGACAGATAAAGCCCCAGCCTTCAATAAGAAACAGGAGGGAAAAAAACGTTTCTTGTGGCCAAAAGAGATTGAAAGCTCTTGTTCCTCTGTGGAAAGTGAAGGGGAATCAGATTCGTCCCGAAAAGCAACGCTAGAGAAAAGAAATGTGCCTTCGTTCCGCACTTTCTCTCTCCGTGATTGCTATTCTGATGAAATTCTCCTGACATTTTGCAGGCAATAAAAAGGGCAGAAGAGGTGCTTTTCTGACAGATGTGCAGCTCTAGTTCTCCCTGTCTAAAACCAAACATGCCTGTTCAGAGAGGCGATCAGAGATGCAACTTGGTGATTGGCTCAAATATGAACAAACAAGAGACGTCATCAGAGATCACAGGCACTAGTGGCCTCCCTCTCTGTTCCGGACCCTCTTTTTTTGTCTTAATTTTGTGATCATGAACGAGGCCAGACAGAACTCCAGAGCCTGTGTCATGCTGGTCCTCCCCCTCCATCGCCGAGACCAGGCAAGTACCGAATGGTGGCAGCAGCTCTCCAGGCTGTCAATCCACCGGCATGCCGGCGTAGGTCAATCTACCGCAGATCTCTCAGTAGCACCCATCAATGCGGTAGCTAACCTTGTTCAGAAGGAGCTTTCGGACTGATAGGTGAATTCTGTCTCCGGGGCCCTTTCTTTCCTAGGCACTTAGGCTGTCAGCAAGAATGTCAATTACTGTCACTCGTGTTAATGTCTTCTGTGATGTAGCCCCTCTGCCACTTAGTAATTGGTTAGAGGCCACCAGTCTGCCAAGGGCCATTAACAGCCCCCAGCTGGCAAGGACATTCAGCTCTGGATATGGTACCGCCAGCTTTGAGCCTCTGTCACGAAAAGGGTTTTATTTGGAAAAATGAGTAAATGGGAGAAAAAGCAGCAAGAAAAACAAACAAACAAAAAAAGCATCCTGCAGCTTCAAAAAAAAAAAAAAACCAAAAAAAAACCGCTCAGTGACATTGTAAGAAAATGACATGATATTTCCAGAACGAATTGCTGCAGAGCAGTTCACGGCAGCCTCCTCACTTTTCATAGCCTCTCCTAACTTTTATTCTTAATAAGGCTGAAACTTGAAACAAACCTGCGAAGTCTCCAGCTGACCTTTGCTGCAGCACTTGCCCCAGCTTAGCCTTGTGAAATGCCTGTCACCTAGCTAGCATTATTTACAAGCCTCTAACCACAGAGAGCTGGGATCAACAGGGAAGTCATAATACAAAAAAATAGAAATTTAGATTTAAAAAGCCCACTGGCAAGGAGTCAAGCCTTCCTTTTTTGCTGCTAACTTCTGTGTTTCAGAATAATTCCAGTATAAGAATATGCCATACTTAGCACTTATTTACATTCGTTCCGCTACATGAAGCCAAATTTCCCTCTCTGTTGCACTGATATAAATCCAAAGTAGTCGGTGGGATTAAAGTTAATTTAGGACAGTGCAAAATTTCTTCCCTACCCTCTAGATTTCGAGGGCCTGATCCTCAGTTGGAGTTACGATGGAGCTATGCCAGGTAGGGATCTTGCTCAGCATCTATTTCATTATTATTAATGTTGTATGGTTTCTTTTCTGTAACTGTATTATCCTCTCCGGAGGTTTCTTACAATTCAAGCTGGATCTGAACCAAGCCCTCGGTCCAAACTTTTCTGAACTTTAAAATAGTTGGATCCCAGTCTAGTTTTCAGAGGTCACCCCTTCCCTCTACAACAGCGCAATCACATCCCCAGATCCAGGCACCTCTGAACTTTGGGAAAGTTTAGCTGCTTAGGCAAAGTTACAACATTAATTTAACTCCTACAAAAGCAAAGGACTGTAGCTACTAGGCACTGATGCACATTTGGCAATATTTTAACTGACAGTAGAAAACACATGCTATTTTGCAAAGGATCTGCTAAATTACTGAAGAGCAATTCAGGACTGAATATTAGCCTGTCTTATACAGCACCAGACCCAGGACACTCACTTCGGCCCTGAGAGTGATTCATACGTATTTCTGACTTCAAAGCATAAGTACTACTTAGGTTGGCAGGCTGCCCAAATTACTCGGCCGGATTGGCATCGTACAGAGTGCCCCTGTTTAATTCCATGTAGATGGACATTAGGTTGCGATGAGTCTTCTACGGATCTCTGCAAGCAGAGCAACAGGCAAATTGTTCAGCTTTCAAGGTCGGAGTGCAAATGCTAGCAAATATGCAAATATTTTTCTCGTGTGCTCTTTGAGCCTATGTGAGTAACCCCTGGTCTGATTTTATCTGCCAATATGCAATCATACGGCATTTTGCTTGTGGGGGGCGGGAGAAAATGGTTGAAATGGTAGAGTTTTCTCTGTGGGTTAAAAATGGTTTTAAAGATGTTAAGTCTTTGGGTCTGCTTCTGTGTTCTGCATATTAGAGCAAATTACTGACATTGGATGAATGTTGCAGATTCATAGATTTAAAGCCAGAAGGAACCATTATATTCATTTAGACTGATGAGAACAGAGTCCCCAGAATACTACCTAGCAATTTCTCCATGTAGACAATGAATTCTGTCTGTGCAATAGCACACATTAGGAAACCAGCCAGCCTTGATTCAAATACTTCAAGTCATATAAAGCCACAGAATCCATCAGCGAGTTGCTTCAACGGTTAACATTTCTCCATGTCCAAAACATGGGCTTTAATTCAGGTCCGATTTTACCTCACTTCAGCTTCCAAACATTGGGTCTGGATGTACCTACTTTTTACGATTAAAAAGCCATCTACTTCCCAAAATCTCTTTCCCACTTATGACGGTGATGAAGTTCTTTCGTAACCTCCTTTTGAATAAACTAGTTTGAGACTCTTAGGTCTCCTAGCTCCTTTCTGAATCTTTCACAATTTTTCCATAATTTACAAAGTGCAACCAGAATTAAACTCCTTGAATTTCTCTTTAACCCAACGAATGAAGGGATAATGCCCTGGAAAATCAGAATACGATTAAGGTCGATGGGAGTCTTGCATGCCTAAGTGCAGCAAGATGAGGCCTGAAATCTATCGTTCTTTCCCTAACCCTTCAAGCAGGTTCTTAATAGGTAGTTAACATTCTTCAGCATCTCCTTGGCAATTCGTCATCTTTGTTCCCGGCTATATGACAGCTAGCCAGGATATAATTGAGAATGAGTACTATAATTGCAAAAAGGTGCTTACTCTTAAGAGTAGCCCCTTTTCAATTCAAAGGACTGAGCAAGGCTTGCTCCACTGCAGGAAAATCATTTGCAAAGTTTCCTGGTTCAAAAACTGATCGTTATAATTTTTGAAGAGCATGAAAAAGCCTCCCAAGCCAGTATGTGTCGGATTCTTTTACAGTCATAACATGTCACTGTTTAAGTCCTGTCGAACCAGCATTGTTTGCTACAATGGGCTGGTAAGATGTCTGAGTAGGATTCACCTATCTCTTACATCAGTTTTACACCAGTTAAACTCCACAGACTTCTATTTGACATGCACTAAAATATTGGTAAGGCAGAGCAGAATAAGGCCCGCTGAGCACGGTATGACAGATGTTTGGAACTAAATCCAGCTGCCAGGCAACGGACAGCCGAACTTGGCCATTGTGTGTGCACGGCACTGGACAGGGGTTAAAATCATTTCAACTCAGGAAAACAATAGCAAAATGTTCCCAGGGCTCAGAGCAGGCACTCTGATTTCATCCCATGGGAAATTTTACAGCCACATTACAAACCCTTAAAAAACAGGGTTTAAATTCAAACCGATCACGAGCTGAACCCTGGTTTGCCTCCGAAACTAGACGGCACCTATCTATCCACCTTTCAGGCAACTGGCTGCAACTTCCTTGATCCTCTGTGAGGGGAGAAATGAAATGTTCTTCCAATAGGGGAAATGTCAATGGTTTCACTTGAACAAGGACGGGGCCATTTCAAAGGGAGGGAGAGAGAGCGAGAGAGAGACTCGCTACCAGCACTGATTCTCCCCAGCTGACCTTCTAGACCGGGTGGGACAGCGAGTGTCTGTATAGGTGTACTGAAGATTGTAATTCCTGGAAAAACAGCCATGGAGGGCTTTTGTTTTGTTTTGTTTCCTTTGAAAGTGCCCATTTGCAGGATGGTTTCAGAACAATGCTGAGGAGCAGATTTACCTAGGGAAGCAAGCGTACAGACCACCGCCTGTGGGGAAAGTCCGTAGCACCCAGCAATGATCCTGCACCTCCTGCTGCATCTCTCCCTCCAGCGTCAGACCCTGCAGGCAGAGGGTCTGAACAGCAAACCCTGCCTGCTTGGATACAACAGGTGGGGCCTCGCAAGGACGGCTGCGACGCCTCTTCTTACCTTTACTTTCAAAAGGCACATGCCAGGAATATGCATAGACACGAGGTGGGGCTGGCGGAGACAGCAGACATTGCTACCTGCAGCCGCAGGTCTCCACAACCATGTCCTCGTACTGCTTGTAAACCACATTGTTCCCGGAGTCGATGTAGAGGATGCTGATGGGGCTGAGCTTGGAAGGCACGCAGCAGCTGGGGGGGGTCGACTCGGGGTCCATAGAGTTCATCAGGGTCTGGATGATGGCATGGTTGGTGGGCTCCAGGTGCGACCTCAGGGGGAAATCGCAGAGGCCCTCACAGTGATACGCCTCATAGTCCAGAGGGGCGATGATCCAGTCGTCCCAGCCCAGCTCCTTGAAGTTGACGTGCAGGGGCTTCCTGCTGCACCGCGTCTTGGCCTTCTTGCCTTGCCCCCTGCCCCCAGACCGGGCAGCCAGCGCAGTCCGCCGCCGCCGCCGCCTCCTCCTGCGCTTGGGGGCGCTTTCCCCGCCGGGCCCCGAGACCAGGGGGCTGCCCAAGGCTTTGACCTTGTCCCGGAGCTCCTTGAAGAGGCTCTCCCGCCGCTGGGCACGGGAGAAAGCCACCAGCAGGGCTCTCTCGCGGGCTGCCTGCTGCTGCTTGCCGAAGCCCAGCTGCCCCGGGGGCAGCGCTGCCCCGGACGGTTCGGCCAGCACGCTGAGCACGAAGCACAGCAGCCGGGGCCGCGGCCCGCCGCCCCGCAGCGCGTCCCGCACGTCGAACACCTCCCAGCGCGGCGGGCCCGAGGGGAAGGCGCGGGCGGCGCGGGCCTGCAGCAGGCGGGGCGGCCGGGCCGGGCCGGGGCAGGTGGAGAGCAGCAGGCGGGGCGCGCTGCGGGTCGCGGCCCGGGCCAGGCTCCGGTTCTCGGGCCGGCGCCGCAGGATGCGCAGCTCGGCGCCCACCACCTCGTCCGCCTCGGCCAGGCTGGAGATGTCGAAGACGTACCTCTGCGCCGCCGCCGCCTCGGCTGCAGGGGAGGGAGCAGAGGCTGAGCCGGGCAAGCAGGGTCCCCCCCGCTCCCCCCCGCCTGGATGCCCGCCCCCGCCCCCCAGCGCCCGGCCGTGCGGGGCCGACGCCGATTCCACCCGCGCGCGTGTGCTCCGCGCCCCCGGCCGCGCTGGGGAGGCGCAGGGCGCGCGGCGGTGCCGGCACCCGGGCAGGTGTGTGGGGGCGGGAGCGGGCAGGTCCCGGCGTCGGAGTGCGCGGGGGGCGGGCGAGGACCCTAGTCCACGCACCTGCGGGGCCCGCTCTGGCCGCGGACGGGATGCGGGAGCCGCGCTCCGCGTCCGCGTGCGACGGGGATCAGCCGCGGCCCCGTCTGCACCTCGCTCCGGAGCCGCTCTGGATCCGGACCGGCCGTGCCCCGCCCCGCCCGCCCCGCCCCGCGCCGCGTTCGATCCGGAGCCGCGTTCCACCCGCGTTCCACCCGCGCCCCGCGTTCCTCCCGCCCGTTCCAGCCGCGCCGCGCGTCCCACCAGCCCCGCTTCCGATCCCGGCCCGCCCCGCCGCGCCCGTCACGGCGGAGCCGCGGGCGATGCGGCGCAGGTGCCGCCGTCGCTCACCTCCGGGCGCCCGGTCCGCGAAGCCGGTGACGGTGCCGGGCCCGGGGCGCGCGCCGCGCCGGTAGAGCGCCAGCATGTAGGGGTGCGGCACCACCGTGCCGTTGCGGAGGGCGGCGGCGGGCAGGCGGCAGGCGCTGAGCGCGCAGAGGCAGAGCGCCGCGGCCGCCCGCAGCTGCATGCTGGCGGCTCGGCGCGGCCGGGACAGCACGACCCGGCGCAGGGGCTGTGCGGGCGTCGGGAGCTCCCCGCCCGCTTTTGAGCATGGTGCGCTCGGCGCCGCTTGGCCCCGCGCAGCGCCCCCTGCCGAGCGCCCGCAGCCTCGCCGCAGCCCCGGCCCCGGCCCCCCCCGCCCCGCGGGCAGCCCCGAGCGGCGAGGCAGAGGCGCGCGGCGAGGAACGGGCGTCCCTGCCCCCGCAACCGCGGCCCCGCGGGCGGGAGCGGGGGGTTGGGGGGCGGCGGGGGCCGGTCTGTCCGCGGCCTCGGGGCAGCCTCTCCCGCCCGCTGCCCCCGGGGACGGGTGTGACGCCGCCCTGCGCCGACGGCCGCACGTGGGAGCGCGGAGAAGGGCCGCAGCCGTCGTAGAGCGCGTCGCGCTGCGCGTGTGTCATGTCAGGACACGCGGCGCGCGATCCCCGGTACAGCGTCTGCGCCTCTTCTGTGCGACACGTACGAGATCTAGTGTCTGTATAGACCATATAGAGTGTCCGTGCCATAAGGTGCACTGTAGAGCATGTGATAGACACAATCGTTTCTACACGATATAAGCTAGCATCCACTTGATACATTCTGTCATGTCCGGTATAGATTTAGATCCTACGTAAGGTATAGCATAGCTTAGATACGACAAAACGAATATTGCAGATATGACATGATGTATAGTATATTGTATATATCATATCCGGTACATTTTGTATATTATATCCTGTGTGCTATACATTATCTAGCTCATGCTGCATAGTATATGTAACGTGTTCTATATAGTACGTACAATTAAAAGAATACATCGAATAATATAAAGAATGCAATAATTACAGCAGTGTACAAAAGGTGGTGCGTCGAATATCGATGTTTCGACCAATGTGTACGACATTGAACATACCGTATGGTGTAAGAGACAGGATCGAGGTCATGTACATGATGTATTTGATACAGTACGTCATGTCGTTTACATAAGACTCAAGTAGAACGGAACGGAATCGAATGGGATCTATGGGCGCGCACACACGTGCGCACACCCGCGCGAGATCCGAAGGCCGCGCGCGCCGGCCCGGGCAGTGCCGCGGGGGGCCCGGGGAGCAGTGTCCGCGGTTCTCATTCCCACCGGGCCGGGGCTGTCCCCGCGGCAGCGCCGCCGGAGGGGTTCCCGCGCTGCCCGCAGCCCCGCGGGCTCGTCTCGGCCGGTGCGGGCAGCGGCGGCGGGTTCCCCCGTCAACACCGACGGTCCCCGCTACGAGGAGCCGCCGAGGCCGCTGGCCCCGAGCCGCCCGCCGGATCCCGCACGCGCGGCCGGCAGCGGCCAGGAGTTGTGGCTCGCTTCCTCCCGTCCGGGGCTCGGCCCTGTGAGCCGGGCTCCGCGCGGGGCCGGGGCGTCGGGAGTGCGCGGCGGGGATGGTTCCGACTGGGGGTATAGGGGATATGAATCGGCTCGTGGGGTATAGGGGTATGTAGGTGTGTAGAGGCACATAGGGGCCAGGAATTGGATAGAGGTACACGGTGGATCGGGGTATATGAATTGGACAGGGGTGTGTAGGAGGGTATATAGGGGCGTGCGCAGTGGATCGGGACAAGGTGCCTGCCCGCCGGCTCAGGCTGGCTCCGTGCTCCCAAGCAGCGGGAAGCGGCCGGCCCCGGGGCCCGGTGAAGCCCCGCCGTCCTGCCCTCGGCTGGTTGCGGGCCCGGGGCCGAGCCGAGCCGAGCCGGGCGCTGCTTCCCTCCCAGCCTCACCCGGCCCCTCTCGCACGTGCCGGCCGCCTCTGCTTCCCGCACAGCAGGGAAGCGCCCGGACCCTGCCTTGAGCCGGAGGCTGCCAGCCCCGCTCCTCTCTGCCTCTGCACCCACCACGGCCTTGGTTGCTGAAGAGGTTTCAGGTGAGCCTCAGCACCTTCTGAGGGGGACGGGGGTTAGGGGCAGGCTCACAGCCTCCTACACTTCAACTGCTGGAGGTTGCCAGAGAGAGAGAGAGTGCAGGGGAAGCCCAAGTCATCCTTTACCTCCCCTCTGCAACATGAAGTTTCTTTTCTACCTGGCAGACCTTTTACAGTCTTTGAGTTCTCTTCTGCCCGAGGAAGGGTGTTTGGACCCAAAAGCTTGCAAAAAGATGTATTTATTTATTTGCTACTAGTTACTTGTGTAATCAAAGTTATGGCCTCTAGCCCAAGAGTTTTGTCTGCCTCTGCTTTTTAGACCAACACAGCTACAAGTTATATCCCTAATCACTCTCCCTTCCAGCATCTGCTCCCTGCCACCCTGTGACACTCACCTATTTGATGTGCCCGGATGTCGTGGGCTCTTGCCCATCACACAATCTATAAGCCCCCCTTAAGAAGGAAGACCACTGGGGACATGCCAACTAATTGCTCCCCGTGCCACAGGAGACAGAGCAGGATGCACCTGTGGCCTGGCCCCATGCATGGCAGTTCTTATGAGTTGAAAGCTGCCTATGCTTGGACCTGCCTGACCCAGCTCCTTCCCTTGAAAACAGTATCAGTCCCTAAGGAACTGGCTCCCTTTAGGTTTCAAGGCTGCACTGTGTTTATTTTGTCTCCAAGTCCCATTTTGCCACACTGAGTTGCCTCTGCAGTATTAGTACAATCCACGGGCCAGGGACTCTCTGAATGTAAAGAGCTTGAAGCTCCCAGCTGTTGGATCCCCAGCTTGTTTTTCTTGAAAAAAAAAAAAGATTTAAATCAGGTTACAGGCAATGGGAGACTAGATCTCTCTTCTTTCCTCCCCTGCAAAGATGTGAGCACTAGACATAAAAGGGCCAAGTCCCCCAGCTGGTGTAAATCAGCATAGCTGTTCCAATGGTGCCATCTGGAGAGATTTTCACCTGCTGGAGATCTGGTGCAAATCATTTCATTCTTCATTCACACCAGCATAAATCAGGAGGGTCCCCACTGATGTCAGTGGAGCAGCACTGCTGCAAAGCCAGTGAAAATGAGAATCAAGCCCTAAGAGCTTTCCTACATATAACTAAGGAACAAATCCTGACTGTACTAAGTGAAGGGATGCACGTTATAAATCCAGCAGTCTGTCCTCTCTATTAAACCAAGACTATCAGAGGAGCAAAGGCACAGCAGTTTCCATCTGTTCTGCATTGCAGCGTTGTCTAAACCCTTTTGGGCTTTCTTGAATTTCCATCAGCCCAGTCCAGCCCAGGTGCAGGACCTTCTAGAGCTGCAGTGGCCTTGAGGATCCCAAAATGAAGCCTCTCACCCTCCAGCCCTTCCCCACTCCTTGGACAGAACAGCTTTCTTGCCTTTGCTAAGAGTGCAAACGTTTTGTGCATAACTTCACATTGGCAAGTTGCCACCTTCTACCAGCCCCCTTCCAAAACCCAAATTAACACACTGCTGCAGCAGAAATTGGAGAGGAAAGGCTGCAGTTTTATTTTACAACTCAATTAGCAAGTTTATACAGAAAAAACACCCATATAACCAAGAGAGATTTTATATCCCTTTGACCTTGCCAGCAGAAAGTCCTGTTCCAAGTGCAAATAGCATCCCTTTCCACCTGAGGGCACCATTGGTTGTACAGCTGTACAGTGGTCTATGTCTCCCCTTAGCTGTACCTGAAGTAGCATCATTTTTTCATCTGAGATGCTGGCTCAAGCCCCACTTACAGACCAAATCTCTCCATCCTCCTCTTACACTGCAGAATCCTCCCGAGAACTCCAGAGCAGATTTTAAATACATCACACATCACTGCTCCTGGAGAAATCCCTATTCCAGCTCCATCATCCTTTTATTAAAGCCAAACTCTTTGTAAATCCAACTTACAGATCATGGGCCAAGCTTGTCCCTGATGCCAACTTGCTGAAATTGACTCTCTTACACCAGGAATGAATCACCGCATTATTTATTCAGCTTCAATAAATGGATACAATCTGGAGTGCATCAGCTGATACATCCTATGACATGCATTGCATAACCCCTCATCTCCTAATCAAGCCATGACTGTTTTAGATGCAGCAGGAGTATTTCTTGGTAAGTCCAGAATTATTTTTATAAACAGAATGTGCAACTAACTGTTTCCTCTAACTCCTTCCCGGCCCCGGTTTCCCATGATATGGCCCAACCTCTCCCATGAAACTGATGGGCGTTCCTCAACAGAAACATCTCTTCTTTCCTTTCTCGATCTTGCAGTCATCCATGGTTTGAATGTTTTCCGACCCATTCAATTAGCATCTCACTTCTCTCTCTACCACCACCAGCCTGATGACGGCTTTGTTCAGCTGAACCTTCCTTTGCTGACTCATGTCCCTTAGCTTCTGTGCCCAAAATGCTGCTAAGTCACCTGCCTTTAATCAGCTTGCACCTATCAAAACACATGTAGTGAAGCGGATGTTGCAGGATGGAGCAGATGGCTGCTTTGTTACTGAGAATCTTAAAGCTGGAGCCCAGAAGTAAAGAGAAAATATGGGCTTCCCTATCACAGCTGTACAGCTTGTAGCAAGTGGACAACCTGGGGCAAAGGGCTGAGTGACTATTTGCAGATTCTAGTGAAAGAATTCATTCTCTGGCTAGAGAATGAGCTACACTCCCTTTGGCACCAAAGGGAAAAGCAGCGGGGTTTCATTGACTTCTGGAGAAAACTTCTGATTTCATTATTGGGCCAAACCATAACATCACCATCACTAGCCAGGGAAGATCACTTCTAGGGATGAGAAATGAAGACAAGAAAAGAAATCTCAGAGCAGCAACTGCACATGTGACATTGGATTGGTAAGCTGCAGTGATATGGTCTTGCATCTCGATATCAGTTTACACTTCCTGCTATTAATAAAACAAAACAGAACAAACTTCATTGACACAATACAAACTTTCCAGTCAAGATGTTTTGCAATGTTGCCACCAATGAGGCTGGAGACATACCAACTAATGAGGCATCTGTTCCTACATATTGGCACAACCAGCTTTGCTTGTAGGGGAGCGGTCTCATTATATGTACCCAGATCTGCCCGCATCTCTCTTCATCACTTGCTTAACTTAAAGTTGAGCCTAGTCACTCTTCTTTTCTTGGGACAGGCAGAACAGCCGAGGCCAACCAGCTAATGATGAAAGTTAAGGCATCTTACAGTACAGTAAAAACCCAGGTGGATGTTCTCTTTCAGGTAAAAAGAGGATGTCGATTACTGTCATTTGGGTGGATTATTATAAAAATGACACCTTCCTATAGTCATTTAATCTATTAGATAAAAGCAGGTTGCCCACTGCAGACCTTGGTAATAGGCATGTCATGTTCCCTCAGTGAGAAAGCAGAACTGACAAATAAACATGGATAAAACATTTCCAATAGAATTCATTTGTGGAGGCACCCCAGAGAAACCTTTCACAGAAAAATCAGAATAAAGTCAGTTTTTTTCCTACGCAAATAAGTACGAGCTAGCTAACTGGAGACAGACATCTCAACTACAGCGATAAGGCACTGTAGTTTTACATTTTGAGGTAAAAACTGCATTGCCACCTTCTCACTAGCATGATCTGGGTGAAGGCGAGCACCTCCACAGCCCCGACTAGCATTTCAAATCAAGATAGCTAAATACAGTCCTCTGTCTCCACCTTGTAATCTAAGCACCTGCCACTGCAGTGACAGGACACGATCCATCTCCTTCCCACTCCTGCTCGCCAGCCCATGTTAGGTTTTTGAGGGTGCTCTGTGCTGTGGCAGGTGAGTGGGACTGAAGTAGATGTCCTTATGGACCCCATTTGAAAACCTGGTTGCCAGTGAACAGGAGGGACTGGACTCTGCTCTACCTTTCTCTCCAGTCCAACATTCCCATCACTGAGTAAAAATGGAGCTTTTTGCAATAAGTACAAAGCCAGGAGAAATACTGCCAAGAGAATATCGCTCCTCCATCCAAAACTTCACCTGAGCATCTTGTTACTTCTCCATCATGTTTGGTTCTTTCAAACCCTCCACACTCTTCTCATTACAAGCCTTTTAGTTCATTTGCACTGTTCTCTTAACTTGGCAAAGAATGGCAGGCACTCCCTCCAGATCAAGAAATAGCCAACAAAAAGCAACAACTCTCACATACCATGACTGCAGATGAGAATCATGAATACATTTTGTTGGGATGGTTCAAAACGTATGTAAACCTAGTGCCTTTCTAAATAAATACAAATGTTAAGGACAATACATATCAGGACAGTTATTCAGAAGCTGCTTTACAACATCTGGCACCAATAATCTGGAATAAAGTAATTGGAAACAATGAAAGTCAATGTTTGAGTGTTCATCTCATTGGCTGAATATCCACTCCCTGTCTGTATGAACAGAACATAAGCTGTTTCTGCCCAAAATCACCAGTGCCAGAACTATGGAAAATGGAAAATCTATACCCTTCCTGGCTTGTGAAAGGCAGGAAAGAACAAATATGAAATTATAGGGTTTGTCTATAAAACAGGCTTTGTTCACAAGACAACTAAAACTAGGGTAAATAGAGACTTAAAACATCTTTATTCATAAATTTTTCTTCCTGGACATGGATTCAACCCAGGGTGAACCCAAGCAAGGAACAAATGCTTGTGAGTGTCTACACTGCAGTCATATTGCTCCATCCGAATTACTTGGCAATCAGTTACAATGATGTCACTCGACGCTGTCATCCAGGCAAAGCCATACATTCAACATCCTGTTCTCTGCATTCCTTATGTTTCTTGAGGATTATTGGGACCTTGGACATGAGTGCCAAAACTTTGAGAGATGGATCTAAGGGAAGGAGCAAGAATTCTGCATTAGATACACAAGGTAGTTATCAGACTCTGCTGCAACCTTGCAAGCAGACTGACAAGATCTTTCTTTAAATGTCTTGTGGTCTTGGTGAAATAACACCGTGTTCTGACTTGTGCTGCAAAAGCATGGAGGCATGATGGCAGGAGTGAGCCATAAAGGAGCACAAGCAGTCCTATGGAATATCTAAACCAACACTTGAGAAAGACCTGTATTCTTCCTGACTTGTGAAAGGCACAAATTATCAACCCCTTTTCCAGGGAGGTCATCCTGCCATCCCCACTGACAGCACAGTAATCTGCCAAGTCCTCCAACAACTAAAACAGTGGATGAAACCTCTCCAACTACCCCTTGTCCTTCTATTTTTAGACACAATCATTGAGAAAGCAGTGCAGCCAGGCTCCAAGAGCATCTGATAGCTGCTGTCTTGCTGGACCCCTGGCCGTTACCCTTTACTCAGAGGTCAAAGCCATACATCAGTGCTCATGCTATTTCACTGCTTTGACACCGTTGGCCATGAGCTATTGCTGACCCGTTTTGGTCACTGAGCTGTAGCTGACAACTTGGCACTGCAATGGCTCCAAAAATTTTATCTTTGATTTTTTACTGTCTGGGTTCCCACATCCTTCATCTCCTGTGGTTACCTTACTTTTCCTTCCAGCTAGCCTCTTCCAGTCCTTCAGTGGCCAGTCTGCTACTCTCAGCCCTCCCCACATTGCCTTTTTTCTTGCTTCCTTAAACTCTGCTAATGTAATTACAGAGTACTTTAATTACAATAAAAAGTCAGTTGCCCCTCCTCTCCCTGCAAAATTCGTCTCACTAGCTACCAGCTTTGACTCTCTCCTAGCATCTGGCTCCTGTGGTCTTACACTGGTGAACATCTCTGAATTCTTCCAACTTCCTTACTTCTCCTTTGGTGTTGCTTCTTCCTTGCCAAAGAGCACTACTCCCCTGGTCTCTTTCTCTGCCATGACCATAGCCCTGGCAATTTATTCTCAGCTATCCACTCTGATCAGTTAGGTAGATCTAGTCATCACTCACCAAGCAAAGTTTCTCCAGTGCTAAAGAAGCTCAAACATCTTTAAAGCCATCAAGAATTATATGCCTGCGTTGGCAGCTAAAGAAAAGAAAATCCTTTGGTAGAGGGATAGTTCTTCTCATTTTTCTGTATCACCATCCCGTGCAGGGTTGTTCAGACAGTCTAAATGAATAGTCAAGTCACTGTATAATCCATGCATGAACACTTATCTGTGAAAAAATAATGACATTAACTTGAATTAAAGGTTCATCAGAGAAAGCAGTACAACCTGTAGAAGAAACAGAAAAGGATTGATCTCAGTTGGAAACTGCCTTCTCTCCCATTGGAACATTTCTTGGCATCCTTTCTGGGCAGTATTTTAACACAGGGGAGACTGCCCTTTTGCTTTTCCTTTTGCACCCTGACTTTCAGTTCCTACTGTCGTCTTTACAGGCGGACTGTTCATTTGTCTGCCTCGTGCCTTGGGCCTCTCTCTACTTCAGCTGCTGAATTACAAAGGAAGATGAGATGACGAGACAATCCTTTCCTCAGACATGATTAGGAAGCATCCCTCCCACCCCCCACACACAAATGCTCTCCATTCTTGTAGCTCTGTCTCACTGTAAAGACCTTGCCTAGACTCAATAACATCCAATATAATAGTAAATAAGTTTTTGTAGTTGTTGTGAGTTTCCTGAATTTGAAGATAATTTTAGTGTATTGACAGGTAAACAGTGCTATCTGCTGGTGAATGAATTAATAACAGCTAACCTTAAATACAGGTTTTCTCCTTGCTCCTATTTTGCATAAGCACGGTAAGTATTAACTGGATGGGAAATGTCCACTTGTGTTTCACTGCCGTTAATTGTATGCGGAACATACACAAGCAGACTAGTGATAGATGAGAGAGATCAACAACTGAGCTGTAACACAAATATACATTAAAGAATGTGCTTCAATGAACAGTGGGAATGTTCCTTCTGGTCAAGTTGTTTGTGAGACTTCTGGGTATGCAAGGAATGGAGGATGAGGTTCATTTTATATATGCCTTATGTATGTATAGGATTATATGTTCTATAGATGCATCTGTACATGTATGTATATAGCTATTACATATACCTAAAATAGACCTGATCCTACATTTTACAGCTCCTGACACATATGCACTTAAAAATAATCTATACTCAGCTTAAGGTTTTTCTTCTTATCAGCACTATATAAAAAAGTATTAAGCAGAGCCAGGCCTTTTTTTCTGTCTCTAGCCATAGAGGTAATATAACTGATGCATAAAGATATATAAGGGCTTATTTATATTACAAGCCTTCTGGCAGCAGAAGTATTACTGGTAGACAGCAGTTGTCACATCCCATCCCCATGCATGAAGTTTTTGGTGGATTCACTACAGCCAGTAGCTGTACAATGCAACCGGGAAGGCACCAGCTGCCTAAGAGGCTATGGTTACTGGCAGAAAGTGCAGGTGCTTTCTGGTGACTTTCCTTTGGTAGCAGAAGCCTTCTCAGCCTCTGAGCTGGTACTGAGAGGACCTGGTGCTACAGAGGAACCATGGGTGTGGACTCATCCACACTGTCACCAGCATAAAACTACATACTGTTGACCAGGCCAGAGATGAGCTGAATCCTACAGTCCTTCAGCTCCCATACATGATTTAGACAATGGGAGAGATGTACCCCAACAGATGGATATGCAGTTATGCATGTGATGCTAGATATATCTTATTAGCAACAGGTGATTTCTCTCCCTCTGGAGATATATAGCTGCTGATATATATACAGAGATGCACTTCTATATATGAGGCATGGGAGGCAGGGCTGCAAATTGATCTCGTTTACGTTGCCACCAGCATTTTGGAGAATATCAACCTGTCACAAAGTACTTGGTCTCTTTGAAAAGATGATTGTCCACCTTTCAGAACTGCAGACTGCTTTGAGTTATCACAGCTTTAGGGAGTCAAGCATCTATCAGTCCAAGCAGGAAGTAAAAATAGTTTTTAAGAGTCACACCACATTGAGAGTTTCAAAGTAAAACTCTGATTTGATCTGTCCATATGTAAAATTATTGGAAATTAGTTGCTAAGAAATGTATACCTCCTGGAAAAGGATTAAATCCTAGAATAGTTTATTAAATCCTAACCAGGTGCACTTCCATGACCTAGCACTGCTGTACAGGATTAGGATCTTGTATCTCCGGGTTGCCAGTTTTTAAAAACTAGAGAGGAACTTGCCTGGGCTGGATTGCTGCTTGCTGGCTTACAGAGGTGCAAACTGCAAATAAACTTGGCTCTGGACCTTCTAAGTGTTTAAAAAAAAATCACTATAACTTAAAAGTAGAGCCCCCTTCTACTCTACTCCTCTAAAACAAGGACTTTTCTACTCAAGGAAATGACACAAGTGCAAATATAGGGTACACTGGTTACTTTACACTGCCTCCTCACACAAACTACACTTTGAAAGTGGAATAAACTATCTCACACTTAGAATGCTCTAAAAGTATCCATGAAGAGTTAGTGTGGAGCAGCAAGCGAGCTGTAAATTCACACCCCAGCTTAATGCATCCCAACTTCCATGTGAGGACAAGGCCAGGCTCTCCAGCTGGTATGCATTCAGTCCAAACCAAAAGGTTTTAAGCACTGTTTGCCAATACAAATGCTGTGGTCTTGACCTTCAAATAGATGTGATATTTGCAACATTCTTCCAGGCAAGTAACATGGGATTCTATCAGTTCCTATAAACCCTATTGCAAAAGCCTGGGCCCGAGTCTTAGATGGCTGGTGAGCAATGATATGTGTCTTGGAAAATATTGTGTAGCTGGTTGCAAAAGTATGCGTATTGCAGAAGATTTTCAAGATGTGGCAGTGTGTGCCCCTCCCAGGCATTGAGTTTGGCCCAATGTGCTGGAGGCAAAACAAAATCCATAGGAAAAAGGTTTCCAGTAAATAACGTGACTTCTGAGAAGAGCAGGGCAGCCAGATAGTTCATTCTCTTGATGATTCAAGCCAAGAATTTGTCCTGAAAGACAGAGTTGATCAGGCTTTGTCATTCTCACATGAGGAGCAATCAATGTTAAAGAATTATGGGGAGGGATGACAGGGCCACATAACGAGCTGGTCATTTTGGGAGGAGGTGGAAAAGAGGAGGCACTTCCCTTCCTTGCTTAAATACTGGGGCCCTGGTCCAGTACTGATGTAAGGCTCTATTGTAGCTTTGCTACAGGCCCCGAGCAGACAACAGCGTGTGTTTGTGCTGCGTCAAGAGTTGGCCAAGAACTCCGAGTCACACCCTGGTCCCTGGCTCTTCTCCTTGCTCTTGGGTTGGGGAGAAGGTGGAAGTAATCTGGATCTGCCCTTTACCTGGCATAGGTTACTTCCCCTGCTGGCTAGCACATAAGAGGGACAGAGTTAGAGGTGGGGTTGTGCATACTCATCCCTGCTGGCCTGCTCTACACCCCCTGTCCTGGGAAGGGTAAGAGCAATCCCAGGGAGCTCTTCTTCTCTACTATCCAAAATGAAGGAAGTCTGTGTAAAGGGCTAAGAGGGCACCTTATGTCTTTCTACTCCCTTGTACAGGCATATAAGATGTCTTATAACATCATCTGCAGGCATATGGTCTGTCTTATGGGGACTTTACTTTTGTTCTTTCCTGTTTTGTTATTTTCTTAACTCTCAAACAGAATCAGATGGGGGTACACTTGCCCCAGGTGCATGGGAAACTGAACATTTACTACAAGAGATCAAAGCACAATATATACATGATGGCGTTTTAATAATAGTGGTTGATTTCTCTCCTGCTAGAGCGGTATTTGTCAGACTGGGGTATGGCCACCCTGGAAGGACACGGTGAATTTCTAGAGGACAGGAAAAAATAGAAAAGCAGAAGGAAAAGTGGGATGTTTAAGTGGAAGAAAAGGAAAGCAAACCAAAAAATAAAGAACAACTCTACAGTATCTCTTAAGTGGTTGAAGAGGTTGTAGTGTGGCTATTGTGACATAGAAAGAGTCTGGATTTGGGGTGGGAGGTTATAAGTCATAACATGTAATTGTAGGGGTATACGTAGCAAACTTAAATAGGACTACACAACCTCAAAACACGTGAGAAGCACTGCTCTGCAGACACACACATGCACACGTAGGATTATCATCTGTATGTAAGATGCCATTGGAAGAGATTGCAAGATGGAGGCGACACATATTTCCATCACTCATTTGAAAACATAAGGGCATGTGTGTTTGTTGGCCTGCTTCTGCCTCATCTCTGGGAAAGGAGTTGACTGTAATCTAGTTTTACCAATCACCTGTCCACCAAATACCACTAGAATAAGCGTTGCCACAAAGAGAAAAAGACATTTCATAATTCTTTTTTGTGATTTTTAAATTAAAATTGTCTTATTTTCCTCTGTGTTTCAATCAGCCTTAGAGTGCAACAGTTTGCTTCTCACCATGCTAATCTCTGGTTTGTCTCCTGGCTGTGTGAATCTGGTTCAAAACCTCTGCTCTTACCATTGGGTATGACTATCCATATCATGTACTTTAACACTGGTATGTAGACAGCCCAAGTTCAAGGAACTTTGGTCTCAGTCCCATCCACTGCCATGAAAGCTAGTCTAGGTTTATAGCACCTTGTATCCCGGATCATAGGGTTTTTCTCTGTAGATAGTTTGGGCAAGGGCTTGGGCTTAAGTCCTGGGCAACAGAGTTAACTGTGCACTGAAAACATACACATTGGAAGGGCTTGAGTCTGCTTGGTAGCTTGCATAGCTGCTGGCAGTTCTTTCACCTGGACCCGAATCCTACAAGTGTCTATCACAGAATGCACCACCCAATGCACCAAATACCCTCATGGAAACTAGGTGGGCAAAACTGGACACATCTATGCTCCAGAACATAGAAGGAAAAAGATGAAAAACAGAAACCCGCAGTCACCGTTAGGAGAACACTCTTCACAGAGCAGCCACTTTCTTTTTGATCTCACAATCTTTGCACTCAAGGGAAATCCACAAAACACCTGCAAAAGATGGATCCGGGAGCAAAAAAATCATAACTTTACTGAACGCTATGGACTAAACACGGACAACAGTCTTCTAACTCATTACAATTTACCTCCTATTTCATACAACCTTTCTGTACTCCGTGGTCAGAAGAACTCATCCCTTTTGAATGAATTAGGTTATAATAATTAAGGTAGCTATTTACTGGCATTCTCCTTCTTTTGAAACTATTTCTGATCACCTGTCTGTACTGTCACTTCATCCTCTCCTTCTTAAGTGACTTCTTTTATTTATGTGGTGTGAAACACAAACCAGTTTCTGTTATTTAGCTTAGGCTGTGTCTGCTTCTTTCTCAGACCTGAAGAAGGGCATTTAATGCCTTAAAGCTTGACCATCCTCTCTCCCAACTACACAGCTGATCCAATAAAAAAAATTCACAGAAAACCCTTGCCTCTTTTCCATTGAACCAGTCTGAAGAGTTAATTGCCCTAGCCTATCCTTTTTCTTCACATTTTATTCATTTTTCACAAAAAACAGTCTCTCTACAGCAGCTGCATTTCTAAATCATATAAATAATTTGCTGTATTGTAAGAGCTGGTTTTATTAAACTAGGGCAAACCATGAAATATGACCTCTTCTTCTTTGCTGGATACTATGAAATTTATCCATGATTTACATAGGAGCCCAATGCTTAGCAGAGACATGGAATTTTAATTCCAGAACTATAGCAGGGCAAAAGGAAGGGTTATCTTTCAACAGGGATTACTTATGGCTTCCCTTAGATTGTTCCTGACATATCACTCATCATATTACAAGCTAATTGTTTTAAAGTAGAAAAAATATCAGGGATAATGAAGAACAGTGATATAATTCTCCTCTTTTCTCCCCAGCATAAATCTACCCAATGTGTAGAAAGTGTATAGGTTAAAAGTCTGCCTTGACAAGCTATCAACAGCCTTACCACATCATATAACAAGAATGAACTTTAAATCTACCAATCTAGCTACCTTTGAAACTCACAGAGAACCCCACTACTAATATAAAATCTCCTACAGGTTCACATCTGGGTTCTGTAATTGTCATCTGAAAACAAATCGGGGTATAAATGATAGAGTGATTGGTCATCTCACTGGAATCCTATTACCCCAGCACAGCCTTTTTCAATAATTAAATAATATTGTATTTCTCCCAATATGATCTAGGCCTACAACACTTTATGTTCAGTGTTTAAATTGTGTTTTCATAGCCAATTTATTTTGTTTTTAAATACGTTCCTGTGTTCTTGGTTTTTTCCATTTTATTTACTATACCCTAAGTAGGGCTCTGATTTCTGCATGTCCCACCATGATTACAAGCAGAGTCATTTGCCAGGGACTGGGCGTTTGGCAGACAATTCCCCCCAGGCTTATGAACTCACTGTTGTTCGCCTGTTAGTTTGGGAGAGATGAAAAGCAAACCTGAGAGCTGCCAAGAATCACACCCAGGCGATGCCGAACTGCTGCGAGCACGGCAACGAAGCAGAGCTATTCCCTGCATTGCAGAAGAGAGATAAATGTAAAGCTTGGAATGAGATCACCAGGTCAAAACCATGCTCTGATGGAGATTTTCCCCCCCTTCTTACTGTCTGTCAGAGGAACAGAGAGGATTAAGCTATGTGACTGCAGTCATTTATATTGAATGGAGTGAATAGAAGTGGCTGCAAATCACTGAACTTTTTCACGGACTTTGAGAGGGTTTTTCTTTGTCTCTACATGAAGCCAATGCTTGGATAATGTGGCAGGTCGACAGTCCTGGAGACTGGACAGATACAGCAAAGGCAGCAAGATTTCCTCACATGTGTCTCAGCTATCAATTGAGCAAAGAGAGGTTCATGGCCCTGGTCCATTGGGTTCTTGTCCCATTGTGCTGAGAGCACCAACAAATATGCAAGTCATTTTTGGACGGAGCCTGCTTCTGGTCACTGTCCATCGTGTAGAACTAGGAATGTCAAGAGCCCAAAGCACCTAGTAACCCTCTGGGCCAGCTGGTTCCCCAAACGTCATCCTATGTTACTATCTGGAAAAGGCTTTGTAATGTCTTCCACACACTGAACCCCGAGTCCATTTAGAAAGGGAAAGACGTGGAGCGCTGTCCCAGAACAGGAGGGGAGCTTGCTTGACTCCATTTTCTTTCTGGAAGTGGGTGCTTCCTCCAGGATTCCTCTCTGTGCTTCCTTCTCTTTGCAATGATCCCCAAGACAACTGGGCATGGCTCACTCTGCGGCCCGTGAGCATGCCACTGCATACGGTCAGTGGTGACAGTGAGGAGGGGAAATTGCTCTGAGGAAGGAGGGCAAGAGCAATTCTTTTGGCTCTGTGACACCAAAATGCTTTTAGGTTAGCTCTAGAGAATAATGCTTTCCTGCACTCCTCCGGCCAAGCACAGTCACACTGCTGCGTGGTTTCTGCACCACAGAAAGCATAACATTACTGATACCAGTTTACATGTTACTGAGTTATCAAACTGAAGTCCGTCAAGATGAACAAGACTCACTGAATGTCACGTGGGAGCACACAAGCAATCCAACTAACTTCAGCTTGATAATTCATTAATACGAACCAGGCTTGAGTCAGGAAACGGGCACAGTCTTTATTGATCCCACAGCCACCTGTGACACTGTGTGGCATCAAGGCCTCAAATATAAACAGCACTCTATGATATCTGACCGCAAACTATGCACTTTCATCATAAACATGATCTTCAGCAGATCATTCGAACTTACTACCAGCCAATGAGAAAAAATCAGAGTAATAACTTTGAAGAATGGAGTCCCCCCTGGGTCAGTGCTAGCACCGGTATTTGTTAACGTAGATACCTCAGACTTTCTGCATACAACATCTAAGTGATACATGTATGCTGACAATATTGTTGTAGTAATCCAAGGACTGGACATGACAGAACTGGAAAAGACACTGAATATTGACAAGGATCTCATCTCCACAAATGGCACTTAAAATTGAGCATCAATAAATCATTATCTTCACTCTTCCATCCGGACAATTGTTGAGCCAAGAGCATACTGAATATCAGAATAAACAACCACATCCTTTCCCATGGGCATACCCCAGCCTACCTAGGAGTCACATTAGACCATTCCCTTACCTATAAATATCACATTCAGGTTAGCAGTAAAGTCTCTGCATGGGTAGCTGCCCTAAGAAGTTTAGCCAGCATGGCATGGGGTGCCAACTTCAAAGTGCTCAGAGCCACCACACTTGCAATGGTATATACCCCAGCAGAATAGTGTGCTCCTGTATGGTTTAGAAGCTGTCACACTAAAAAGCTCAACACTGTACTTAACAGTGCACAGAGACTCATAACAGCCTGCACAACTTACACACACACAGATGTACTCCCTGTACTCCCGAGCATTAGACCAAGTGATGTAAGAAGACAGACCCTAACATCATTACTGGCAATAGAGGCAAGAGATGATAAAAATCACTTGCTTTATCAACTGTTAACTGAAGACCCAAACAGATGGAGACTTAAGTGTTGTAAATCATTTATACGTGAAGCCCACAAGCTCCTGGAAGAGACTAGGGATGTTGAATCAAACCTATGAACAGCATTGGTGTGGGCTGACTGCTGGGAAAGGTCAAACCTATTCTTACAGCATTTTATACCAACACCAAACAAGTCCTGCTTTGGGCACAACCTTGACAAAGAAGTGTGGATCAAGTTGAATAGACAGAGATCTGGATACAAATGCTTCAGAGCAGTAGTTTACAAGATGAACATCTTGGACAGCCCTGTGTAAATGCAGTGTCCAACCAACAGCATAGCACTTAATCAAAGACTTCCTTCCCCTTTTGTGTCTTTGTGACAAGGTATTTATCACACTTCACAGATTCCCTGGAACCTGACAGGACCATACCAGGAACGCATCTTCTCAAACTTGAGACCTCTGGGTTGTCAGCCATGCGCCTTAGTGCCCATGCCACCCCAGCACCCAGCTGAAAGCTGCAATCTTTACAAATGCTCAGATAGGGCAGGTAGAATCGGCACATGTAGCAATAATACCAGCCAGTGGCTCATTGATTTGGAAGTTGATATCTGATGCCATACGAAAGAAGAAAAAGAACAAGGCTCATAAAATCGACTCCTCAGAGCTATCTGTAACTCTGGTGCTCTATCTCCCCTTTCGTTCTGGAGCTGCATCCTGAGTTTATAGGCTGTAGTTGGGTGCTCTCTAGTGGACAGTAAGAGTGGAAAGTACTGTCGATGTTCATTTACTTCACAGGATAGAAATCATGATCATTTTTGCACTGCTAATACATTCTGCATCTGTAATGCTGGTGGCCATTCAGGCAGGGTTAAATTATTGGGTGTAGCTGAGCTGCCGGCAGCACATATCTGGGAGCAGAGGAATTGAAAATGGTGCAAAGCTACCCTTGCTTCCTCCCACATATATACATGTAAAATCATTTCTGTTGACCCCTCTAAAATCAGGCAAACAGGTTACAGACTTAAGGCTCTTCTTTCCCTCCTGCCCACCTGCAACTCCCTGAAACCAAACATGCAGCCAATTTCCCCTCTGCTCCCTGTATCCCACCTTGCTCCTGAGACATCCCAGGCATTCCCTCGGTCCTTCCTGCCCCGTTCTGTCAGATGGGAGGAGGGAAAGGTGGGTGGGGGAGAGGGGAAATAGTAGCCTCTCCCATTTCTCCTTTGTTCTCATACACCAGCCCCCCCAAAACTGTAGGTCAACTAGCTCTTGATTTCCTTTCCCACTGCCTGCTTGAAGCTCCCTCCCACAGCGTGCATGAAAATCTTCACTGACACTGTTCTTACATTCACTCCTCTGGGGTAAAGCTCTTATCTCCAAAACAAACTAAAAACAGTTTCCAGCCATGTGCAACTCTCTCCCCTGCTCTACCCATTGGAGAGAAGAGCCTTTTTAAGAGGTAGCAGCTGCTCCTAGTCCTCCCTTCACATTATGCATCAGAGGGGCTTGCTATAAAGAGGCCTTGCTGTTACCCTCTCCCACCCCCAGATGTTTGATTGTGAAGCAAAGAAAAAGCTAGAAGCTGAGAAGCCCTGTTCCTGTCATGCTGCTGGAAAGAAGGGAGAGCAGAGGGTCATCTGCCCCTGAGATATGAGCAGATCTAGGATTTTGCAAAGGGAGGTGCAGATGGTAAGGTGAATTATCACATATAATACAACACACTTCTCCAGTTAAAAAGAAACTAGAAATGTTACTAATAGGCTAGCGGCTTCAGGCTGTATTGTTCAGTTTATGATCAAGCAAAAACAAACAAGACTTTACTGAAATGTGCATTCATTTCCTATATGATATATTAATGTATAAATACATAACACATTAGGCAAAAATAATCACAAGGTATTTCATTAGTCCTGTAGTCAATAGAATGAAAAGTACAACACTTTCAGGTTCATAAAACAAAATCTAGCCTTCTGGAGCATCTTGGCATTGCAGCCAGTGCTTCACTGAAAGTTATTCCCACACCTGAGTTAATGTTTCTAGATAGAGTTAAAAGCAGTTTGCAGGGCTGTGCCATAGATGTGACATTACCAGGAGCAGCTAGCAGACAGCAGAACTGAAGAACAAAGGCTAGCTTGATTAGTGGAACCAGTGAAGACCATTAAAAAGGAAAGATGGTCATGAATACCTGTGAAATGGAGAGTTTATAAGGAATCAGGTAGATAATAATGAGCCAGGACTCTCACTTCTGCCTAAATAAAAATGCTGCTGCCAGTGCCAGACAGTTGGTTTTAAACTTTGGGAGGAGTAGGGATCAAAGGGATACATACAGGCTCAGGAGTTCCCTTCTTGAAAGCACAGAGGCGGAAAGGGGTCTCGGAGTCATTAATGACTCCAAGATGAACATGAGCCGCCAATGCCAGACCACAGCCAGCAAGGCCAGCCATACCTTGTCATGCATCCAAAGATGCATCTCAAGCCAGTCCAGAGAGGTGATGCTCCCCCTCTATGAGACTTTGGTCAGGCTGCAGTTGGAGTACTGCATCCAGGACTGGGCACCACACTTCAGGGGGGATGTGGCCACCCTGGAGAGGGTTCAGAGGAGGACCACCTGCTTGGTGAGAGGGCAGCAGGACAGGCCCTATAAGGAGAGACTGAGGGACCTGAACCAGCAAGAGTTCAGCCTCAGCAAGAGGAGGCTAAGGTGGGACCTGGTGGCTGCCTACAAGCTCATCAAGGGGAATCAACAGCAAATAGGCAGAGCCCTTTTCTCCCTAGCACCACCTGGGGTGACAAGGAACAATGGTAATAAGCTGATGGAGAATAGGTTTAGGTTAGAGATCAGAAGGCAATATTTTACAGTTAG
>JAGPOW010003642.1:14451034-14480919 GCA_030014935.1 Caiman crocodilus
GTAATAAGCTGATGGAGAATAGGTTTAGGTTAGAGATCAGAAGGCAATATTTTACAGTTAGGGTGGCCAACATCTGGAACCAACTTCCCAGGGAAGTGGCCCTCGCCCCTACCTTGGGCATACTCAAGAGGAGGTTGGACGATCACCTGTCTGGGGTCTGGTGAACCCAGCATTCATTCCTGCCTGTGGCAGGGCGTCAGGTTGGATGATCTGTTCAGGTCCCTTCTGACCCTAGCTACCATGAAACTATGAAACTATGAATGCAACTGCACCACTGTGACCCCCCCCTTCCTGAGCCCAGCCACCATACGGTGCAGGAAGCCTCCCCGGTGACATCTCCGTACCCACCCACCTACCTGCATTGTTGGGGGCGAGGGGAAAGGACGCTAGTAGCTAGTGCAGCTGCCACCACCTCATGCGTCCGATGCTTGCGCTGCTCACCAGTGCACCTGCGGTGCAGGGGAGGGGGGTAGCTGGGCTCTGGTGGCTGGGCTTTGTACTTTCTGCCACCTCTTTTCCTTCCCCCTCTTTCTCTTTTCCTTTTCCCCCCTCTTCATTCTTTCCCTCTCGCTCTTCACTCTTTTATCCCCTCCTCTCTCTCGTCTTTCTTCTTCCTTTCTCTCCCTCCTTCTTTGTCTTCCCTTCCTTTTTCTTTTTCTCCCCCTCTCCCCTCTTATTCTCTTGTCTCCTCTTTTTCTCTCTCATCACAACTTGCTTAACAAAAGAAGGATACACAACAACAATGGTAGTATACGAAGTTTTATTTATTTTCACCAGGGTTAGAATTTCTAGAAAACCTGGTGTTTGGTGTACCTCCTGAGAGATTTATTGAAATCTTTGATGCTGGATTAGCTATTTTATCTGCTGGGCCCTTCTGTATTCTGCACTGGAGATTATGTGTTCCCCCTGACTTGACCGCTTTATGCTGTTCTAAACTCAGGAGCGTTATTACTGGCCAATTTTTTTAATCCTTCCATTTAATTTATATTGGATCAATTTTTAATTGCTTCATCTAAGGTTACATTTACAACTAGATCTTCCAGCACAAAATCTAAAATAGCATCACCTCTTTTTGATTCAGTGATTGTCTGGTGAAGAAATCTGTCAGCTATCACATCCTTTAATAATCATCCCCACCATTATTAAAAGCACTTGTCCACCAATTGGCATCTGGAAAGTCTCCAGTAATGACACAATCCCTGGTTGTATTTGTTTGTACAATAACATTACACAGATCTATGTTCAGATCTAACCCTGGGAATCTGTAGGTACTATCCTATTAGACTCTCTTACCATGTTTTGCTAAAGGATTTTTGGCCTATAACAACCCTTTCTTTTCATTTATGCTATTGTATCTTATATCTTTACAGTCTACTGTGTCACCACTGTAAACTATTAGCTTATAGGCAGACAAGGTTCCTTGGGTGAATTTGATATCTTTTATTAGACCAGCCCAAGTAGTTGGAGATTATTTATTAAGCAAACTTTTGGGTTCAAAAACCCTTCGCCAGGCTAAGAAAGTTTCAGCAGTTGGTGAACTATTAGCTCACACCTTTCACCTTTATTTCAACCTTTCTGGGACAAGCGCACATTTGCCAATACGGCACCTGTTTTCTCCATAATATCTGGTTCCACATCTTACACTTGCAGCTTTAGTTTTTCTAGTGTTCAATTTTCTAGCAAGCTTAGGTAGTCTTTGCACCTAGTCTAGTCTGCCTGACTGCTAGTGCCCTCAAGATTACCACTGGCATTTTCTTTCCCCTTGCAGGCTGTACTTCCACCCTTTGGGGATTGCACCAGTTTCTCACAGCTCAGTCTCTCTCCCACCCATTTCTTCAGTTTATGAGTCTCGCCAGCCTTGCTCCTAGAAGGCTTGTACTCCAGGTTCTGCTGAGAAAGCTTCTTCTGTGAATGCCTCCCGACTGTAAAGCATCTGAGCCCTTCCCATGCACCAAGCCTTCAGTCATCCCTGGGAGGAGGAGAAATTCCTCTAATTTCTGCTTTAGAAGCAGAGAATTCCAAAGATCACTCCATTGCTGCGTTCTCCTCACCCCATCACGACCCTCCTTCATGACAGCAGGAACCCACGCAGAAATCCTCATCTATTTGGAAAAAGACACTTAGATGAGCAGATATTTTGTGCAGATTCTTGAATGAGCTAGCAGCAAATAAAAATTTGCTCTGTAATACTTTACAAACATGGTATGAATGTTTACCCACCGTATGGCTATGTTTGTTTAGCTTAATGGAGGTCTTCGAGGAAAAAAACAACTAGAGTGGCAAACGAGTAGCTCAAAATAATCTCTTAAGAAACAGGAAAAGGCCAAGGGAGCGTGGAATACAGGAGGCCAAAAAGAAATCTGGCAGTTTAAAAGAAGACTCTCTCATAAAGGTAATGTTCAGGAATTATGTTTAGGGGAAATAAATGAAGAAACAGACACTTGCTGGGGCATCTGAAGAAGACAGGCCTGCCTAATTTATCAGGGAATAGTCAAACCTTAGGTGACACTGTGATATATAGACTCTTTTTAAAAAATCCTTTCTTCTCTAAATGCATTGCTCTTCCTGCTAAAAAAATGCTTCGATTTAAGCAAGCTGCTTGGTCACTTGGTTAGACTCTCTCAGAGAATAACACAGTTTCTGAAGTCAGCCAGACTTGCTGAGTAAGTAGGCATGCTAGTCAGGGCGAGCCCCCTTGGGTCTCTTCCGGGAAGGGGAGGATTTTGGATTCCAGCCTCAAGGTGGAAAGGTAAGGGCACAAGGCACAGCACTGGTGAAGGTTGTCTTCAGAGAACTTGCAAAGGGGACACACAGCAGCCTGTTATCATCTGCCTGTTTGCATGAAATCTACGTACTGTAATCTACGTACTGTAATACTGTTGCATGAAATCTACGACTTGGGTGTTAAGGAAGGGGCTTATCCTACATTTCCTATTTCTAAGAGAGTGTCATAGGATCATAGGAAATTAGGGCTGGAAGGCATCTCACAAGGTCATCTAGTCCAGCCCCCTGATCAAGGCAGGGGCACCCCTCCCAGCCAAGCACCTGTGCAACATGCTCTTGACCATCTCCAAGGATGATGATTCCATGGTTTCTTGAGGTAGTCTGTTGCAATGCTTGAGCACCCTCATAGTCAAAAAAGTTCCTCCTAATCTCCAATCTAAATTTCCCCTTCTACAGATTGAGGCAATTGCTCCTAGACCCCATAGCCAGAGAGAAAAGCTTATCTCCAGCCTCTCTGTAATTGCCCTTCAGGTATTTGAAGACTGTTATCAGACAGCACCCCTGTCACCCATCTTCTCTTCTTCACACTAAATAACCCTAGTACTTTCAACCTTTCCTCTTAAGTTTTGCCTCCCAGGTCCCTAATCATTTTTATCATAAGCCCCAGGCTATAAAATAGGTGGAGTGGAGTAGCTGTCTGTTGAAGAAGGTGAGCTGTTGAGCAGCCAAGAGTACCAGAAGGATCAACTGAGAGAGAACTTGACTTGATACTGTCTTCCCTGCAGCAAGAAGGCCTGGTTTCTAGTCCTACAATGAAGGTTAGTTCTATTTTTTAAATCAGCCTGACTAATTCAACTGCATAAACAAGGCTGGGAGTGAACAAGATGTGGCCTGCCTAAGGGAAGAGGCTTGATTTCCAGTCTGCACAACCAGAAACACAACAGTCTCTGAGGTTTGTGAGACTGCCACATGAAGTAACCTTTGAAACCTAAGTGTTTGACATGGCAGCTAGGACAGGTGCCAGGCTCAGAAAGGCAATATTACAATTTATGCATGATTGACCGGCTCTGCCTTCTCAGTCCCTTCATCCAGGGAAGCCTCTGATTGCCAGTCACCCAGGCTGACACGTGCTTGAAAAACAGAGCAAGTGTTTTTCAAGCCATTGTAGCTGGTTTGTGCAGCTCCCTGAACTGCAGATTGCACACTGCAGGAAAGATGAGAGTAGGTTGTATCCAGCCTGCCATTTATGTCCACATCTATGCCCAGAAGACTGGGGAGGCATGACAGTCATGTTGCATGCGTGTACCCTGGAGGAACCCATGCTGACTACACATCTTGAACCCCCCCACCCAGGTATGAGAAGGTAAATAATCTTTGTCCTGTTTCTAATGAGAACTGGAATCCAAGTGTAGTCATATAGCTTCAAGGTGCAGGGCTTGATTAAATGTCAAAAATCAAAAGAACTGGCAACACTGTGATTATCATACATTTATTGGGGATGTGCAAGGACATTTGGAAAGAAAAAGAGCCTCCCTTCTCCCCAAAAAAGCTCGATGATTTGGAAGCCAGTTGTCTTATTTTTATTTTGGAGTCCATTTCTTAAACTTGGGCTGTCTGATCCATGAGTTTTATACTTTTGTGATGCAAGATACTAAGAAATTCATTGTATGTTTTAAACTGGGAGTGGATTAAACATATGATTTGGACCTAGGAGTTTAGAGATAAAAACCCACAGGGACTCTCTCCTTTTCTCATACACATACGCACATGCATGTACACTCATGTGCGTGCATACACAGACATGCACAGCCCCTTGCCAGGTGAAAGATGAGGCACCTTAGCAGGGAGGGAGCGGAAGCCTGCTATGAAGCTAAATTAAGAACCTCAGCTTGAGGAGCATCAAATTCATGCATGCCAAAATGTATTATTATGATTTTGGTATTGCTGGAGTAATGCTGAAGTCATGATGATTCAGGAATTATGGATGAGGCAAAGATTTTTGTGGACATCTTTTATGGGAGCAACTGCATGGTTGGGATTGACTTAAAAAGAATACATTGTATTTGGGAATGTGTTGGGGTCCATCCTGCCCATGCAGCTGGTCCAATAAAAGATACTACCTATAAAAATCCTTGCCTCTCATATATTATTCTTGGAGATCTAATTGGACTGAATGTTAGGGGCTCTGCAGAAAGGTACATATTTCAGCAGATGCTTGTTATTCAGAGACTCCAGTCACCTCTATTTTTGCTATCTCCTAAGGTGAGATGCCAGGTACATCTTGTTATCAGAATAAATTGGAATAATCAGGTTGGATACAAATGCAGTTGAGAGAGAGATTCCAACAGCACAGACTTATTTGGGGTGGTTAGGTATTTCTAGCATAGAGCTTTCTCCTTTCCAAATGAATTATGAAGTGCTTGGCGCTCAAAGAGCTGGGAGGTCTCCACCAGGAAGCACTAGCCAGTGGTGCTAGGGCCATTTCAGAACTGCGGAGAGGCCAGGAGGAACAAGGTCTGGTAATTGTCCAGTGCGGTATTTTGTTGCCAAATGTAGTTACTTTTAGGATTTCCTAATGACAAAGGGTTGTTCAAGTGGTGGATCAGGTGTCAATGTAATGTCAATGTAATGTGTAACATTTGGTAAATAGTCTAGGACTAGGGCAAAGGTCAGGATCAGGAAAATCAGGTCTTATGTTTTAATAATATATTTGGGGATTTTTGTTTTTTCCCCCTCAGTTCCACAGAATCAAGGGTCAGTTAGTATATTCACAACAGATATGACCAGATCCAAAGTACATGCAGACTAGATCAGAATTAAATGTACAGCTTCAGAGAAGGTGCAGCTTGGTGTGAAACCCACCACGCCCCAGGAGACGGGGATGATCGGCCAGTGCCTCAGTGCAAAACTGCTGCAGCACAAATAGGAAGGAAGCTTTTCATTTAGTGGATTGCAATACTGAGGACCATGAGATATATCTATATATCTACCTATATATGTATACATATATATGTATGTATATATATATCTATATATCTCCTATTTGTAACTCCCATTTGTGTGTGTATGTGTATGTGTATATGTATATAGGTATGTGTGTACCTATCTATCAATAGAGACAGAGAGATATATCTGTCTCTATAGATAGATAGATAGATAGGTACACATGCATATAAAGATGTGTCTATATATGTACATTTACAGTAGTGTAAAAGTTGTGTTGTAGAAACCAGCTGTAGCAGGAATAAGAGACATTTCATTTAGTGGCTTGCTATGTTGAGCGTAGTGAGATATAAAACAATCTCTCTCTCTAGATATATATTTTCTCCTATTTGTAACTCCCATTTATGTGTGTGTGTGTGTGTGTGTTGATATATAGATATGCCTATATAGAAAGATCTGTCTTTTATATGTATATCTATATAATAGTGAAAGAGTGCTGTTGTCCAAAACTTAGTGGGTTGCTGTATTGAGCTGGGTGAGATCTGTGTGTACTGCATCTATGTGTAAGTAGATAGATATACCCATATATTCTGCATATAGATTTATAAATAGCCCCTATACAAATATACATGTCTTTATAACTCCCACCATTGTGTGTATGGATATTTATTGCTCGTTATATGCATTCAGTGGTTTGCTCTATTTAGGGCAGAGACTCATTCGGGTGTTTTAAAAAAACCCGGTGAAATCCTTAAAACCGCTTCCGGTCACGGGCAGTGTTTTCTGTCATCTCTATGTTTATATGCTATATAGCAACATATATCTCTATGTTTAGATATAGCAACATAGCTCTCTGTTTATAGGCCGTATAGCAACATATGTCTCTCTATGTTTATATAGTGATAACATATGTTTCTAGCGCTGTGCTGATATCGATTATAGTAGTAACATATATGTATAATGAGAAATTTCCTAGCTGTAACTCCGATTTGCGCGTGCGTAGCTGTGTATACACCGGGGGGCGGGGCTGCCGTGAACCCCGCCCCCTCCTCGGAGCAGGCGAAGAGCGGGCGGTGACGGGTAGAACGCACGGAGGCGCCGCTACTGCTATGTGTAGTCGTGGCCGAGTGGTTAAGGCGATGGACTAGAAATCCATTGGGGTCTCCCCGCGCAGGTTCGAATCCTGCCGACTACGCTTCCCTCTGTTTTTCTTTTTTATTATTATTCTTTTGCAGTCATTTTTATCAGCTCTTTTTCCTTCCTTCTCCTCACGGTGCCGGAGCCCGCGCCATGCAGCACAGCGCCGCGCCCGCCGTGCTGGGCACCACCAGGTGAGCGGTCCCGCGGGGGCAGAGCGCGGGGCCTTTCGGGCCTTGTGCAGGCCGCGGGCGGCCGGGCGGGGGTGCCCGGGGCCCGCCGACAAGGGGCTTGGAGGGGCGGTGGGTGGGGAGGCAGCCAGACGGGAGCGGAGCTGGGTGGTGAGGGGCCGGGCCGGGCCTGTGAAGAGAGCGGCCCCAGACTGAGCCGGGGGGAGAACAGTTGCGTCACGTTAACTTGCAAGATGTGCTTTTACCTCATGTGTGGTTGGTCTGAAAGCTCTCCCTGGCTCGCCTTTACTCCGGTCTCACAGGAAAACGATAGATATCTATTTTGGGGCGGGCGGGGGGTGTTCTCAGTTGGTCTGATGCCAGCTAGCTAGCGGGTCTAGATTTTTTTGCATTTCTTTTTGTCCCAGACCAACGCGGCTGAGCGCCTGGACTGGCCTTTGGCTTTTGTGTCCTGTCCACCTCCCCCCCACTTCGGTGCTACCTTTTGTTTTCCTAATTTCCATCTATTTACATTTTCACTGACATCCTGGCACCGGTTTTAGCTTCTTTTATTCCTTGGAGACCGGGACGAGGTTGGAGGTGGTTCCTTATTCCCCGCTTCTTTTTCAAAGCGAACCTGTGCTCAGTACAAGCTTGTTATTATTCATGAATTACACATCCTGAAGACAGAGAATTGCATTAGCTCTGCATGTGTATTAATATGTAAAATAATATCCCGTGTCAAGTACATTTGTGTGCGTGTGTGTATCGATCTACCTAGATATAGATAGGTATCTATCTTGATTTGTATCTCTCTATCTAGATATAGATTGGTATCTATTTATCTATCTATCTAGATCTAGATCTGTATCTATCGATCTATAGAGACAGAGATCTAAATGAAGGTCAGATTAAAATGGGACTATGGGGCAAAATAGAAATTGGGACCCCCAAACCTCCTCTCAGTGCCAGTGGGGGGGGGGGGGTCTGTCCCAAACATGAGCTCTTAAACAGGAACCGGATTTAAGGAATAAGGGACCGGAAATAAGCAACCAACTTCTTCCTCATGAGTCTCAGACCGCAGAGACTCCCTAGGCCTGATGAAGGGTGATTGCACCTGAAAGTTTGCTAAATCTCTTTTTCCCCCAACTACTCAGCTGGTTTGATAAAAGATATCACATCTCAAAGGACCTTGCCTGCCTAAGAAAAGATATGCAAAAGTCTAGATCTCTTGTTTTTTTGCGTTTCTTTTTGTCTCAGACCAACACGGCTACCAAATACATCCCTAATAAGACATCACATTTACTTAAAGACTTTTGTCCACCTATGTCCTTCGACCATCACAGCTGCGACCAGCAAGTCATCTCAAACTACAGCCCGTGTATTTTTCTAGATTTAGTAAAAGTTTCTTTCTCCTTCTGAAGATTGAGTTTTGTGGCAGGTTTGCTAAAAGGCATCTTTTTTTCCTGTGGAGCTGCTGGCTGCATGGGCCTTTCTGATTACTGGTAAGCAAAAGTAACAGTATAAACTAATGCAGATGCAGTTTAAAACAGTAAGCAAGGAATTATTTTCATGTTACCCTAAAAACAGCTAACAGAGTTTGTACCTAAGTTCTCATTATTTAACTTTTTAGGTTGAATGAAAGTGCAGGATGTTTTTCCAGCAGAAAAAGTTAAGACCTCATGAAAATTGGTTTGATGTAACCGAAGTGTCATCTGAAAATAAGGCCCTGACTCTGCAGGATTCTTAATCACACCCCTGTCTTTTAGCACATCAGTAGTTCTGTTTGCTGTCTGGGCAGAAACAGCTTAAGCACATGGCTCAGTAAGACTGGGCCAGATTTATTTTGGAGCTCTGGCCTTGATCCGTCAAATGTACATGTAGGTTCCTTCATGCTGATGTTATCTGGGCTTTAAACTAGGTACCAATCCTGCAAACGTACATGTTATCTGTGCTACCACAAGCCATGGTAGTAAGTGTAACCTCATGCCGAAATGCTTGCGGGACTGAAGCCTTAGATAATAAAAACATTTTCTAGCACATGAGAAACAAAAAGTAACTGCATGACTATTGCCCTTTTGTTCCATCTTTGGAAGGTGCTTTATGCAGCAGACTTCATCAGAAGGTAGCATCCCTAGGCTCTATTCAAATCCTAATAATGCTCAAAATACAGGGAAAAAATTGCATGCATCTTATCAGATGTACGTTAGCAAACATCCCATTTTATTTTGGTTTATATTCTACTGGTATGGCCAACTTTTCACACATGCATGTGTGCGCGCACACACACACACACTTTAAAATACATAAAATACTGGGAGATGCACACATTTTAAAATACTGTGAATTCTGACCTGAGCCAGAGTGGACAGTGTGAAGTTACCCCAGGTACCATTGCAGGTAACTCCTGCAGCACCTTGCCATTAGATGATGAGGGAACAGGTGACCCATTTGCCTTGAGCACATCACTAGCCCAGGATGAGCATCAGGCAGAACCCACTTAGTGTAACTTGGTTCTTGCCGGAGACGTACTCCATTAGATTCAGATACTGGTGAGTTACAGCGGTGCAGAGCTGTATGTTGCGTGTCTATTCCTTTATTACAACAGTATAGGTGTACAGGTCCTGATTGATCCATCAGAAAAACAAGGTAAATTGCCCACATGGACTCTGTGCTACTACAACTGGACTGCTCTGGTATCCTGCTCTTCAGTGTAGACATACTCTTACTCTCTGTACTCAAGCACAGTGGAGCTCTTTTGTGAGCTGAGGCCCCCAGATGCTACTAGCATTCAATAATAATGGTACAAAATGAATTGGGCCCCGTTAGGAATAATCATTTTCAAACCTAGACTATTACAGTAATTAGAATCAGTTTCAGGTAATGGATTTCATTTCCCTGAGTTTCCCTGCCAGTCCTTGTGTGTTTTAGAATTACAGTGCAAGGGGAAAGAGAACAGAGGAAACTGATACCACCTGGGAAATAGTGATGGGAAAACCGACCAAAGCAAAGTGCTGTCAAATGCGCAAAGCAAACAGACTGAAAATGAAATATCTCTCCCCTTCTAATCTTAGTTATAATAATTTCAGCTGTTAGACTTCTGACAAAGTGAAAATACAAGTGCAGGCATATGTGTCATTTTTAAGTGGATATCCTCTTTAGAACTCTTTGATAAGTAGCTCTTGAAGTCACACTGGTGTTTGCCTGCCAGTGTATTTGAATTCAGTTGATGTCTTAATTTAAATTCCATTGACTGGCTGCTTGATTTCATCTAGAAAGAAAGAAGTGTTGTCTGGAAGGAAGAGGCCAAAATAATGATGAATGGTTTATCACTCCTTTTCCCTTGTATTATTGTTGAGGGGGGAACAGATTGCTTTATGAATTCGTTACATATTGTATATCTAAAGATCTGTTACTGGAGCCATCAGTACCTGTTTACTGAGTTGTTGACTAACTCTTCCAGCTGCCCTCATAACTGCAGTGAGTAAACTTCTGGAGAGTGTTTTCTTCAGTGTAAACTTATATTTAAAAAGAACCGCACAAGATGTTGCTGGCAGGTCTGCCATTATTGGCCAATATTGGCTGCTGTTGAAGAAGAAACATCCATTGTTTACATATGAATGAAATAGACTCATGCAAATATGTAAAGTTGGGCCAAATTCTGATTTTACATCATGGCAGCCCTAGTAAAGTCAATGAGCCAATGACCTGAGATCACATTGTGGCCTGCTGTTGTAAAATTAACTCCTCTTTAGTTTAGAAGGTGAAAAAGGAATTTGAGAACTTCCAAGAGAACACCACAGTTATCAGACTGGTTTGATTTTGCACTTCATATTAAATAGGCATTGACTAAAACAATAGGAGATGGACACAATCCAAAATGGATGGGAAAAGTGGTAAAATAGAATTTATGCTAAACTTTCTTAAATTATTTTTCATGAGACAGTTCAAAGATGCAACAGCAAGACAATTCTAATATAAGGCTGTTCATAGTATCATTAACCTGGCTTTCTTGTCATTTGATTGATCCCTGTTTCATTAGCTTCTAGGACAATGTGTCCTCCACTTCACATTTTCTATATGAATTATTATTATTGTTACCATCTGGGCCTTTGTCTATGTGATGTTTACTAGGTGAGATTCTGTCCGCTCTGATACTTGTACTTCTTTCTGTTTTTTAAATTGCTATTCAAAAAAGATTGTGCTGTTTCTAGCACTGTTTTTGGATGCTTGTCCTGCATTTCAGCTCTCAGCTCCCCTTGGTATAAATGAAAAGTGCTTTCAAATCAGTTTACAATGTAAGGCCAGATCCTCATCTTATAAAATGGCTTAAGGAGCTACACCAGTTTTACATGAATGGAGGATTTGGCCCCGGCAATTTTTTGTACTTAGTACTTTACACATATGGAGCACATTGTTTTATCCTTTGGATCCCCTATCCAATTGGAAACTGGGCTACAATATTTCTCTTATATTCTCTAGGAATGATTGCATATTTCATAAATACAGGCTATCCGTAAAAATCGGGGTTTTTTGAGCCTTGTACCCTGTGCGCTGTGTACTGTACTGCTTAGTTTTTCAGACCTCTGTCACAAACCTTAATATGATGCTACAAAGCAACTATGAAGTTGTATCTTCAGGATGATTTGATGTTCATGTTATTAAAGAATGGTTGGTTTAGTTGTCAAGATGCTTCTCTAGGACTGAGGAAACACAGGCTCACTATCCTGCTTTTCTACATGTTCCTTGTGTGATCTTGGACAAGACAGAGGGACTGAAGGTCCCTGAGGTACACAGAAGGACTGAGCATCACCAAGATTGTCTTTTAGTTGCTCAGCTCCCAGAATGGAGTTTACAAACCTGAGTTAGGCACATAAGGTCCCTATGCAGCAAATGGGAAAATTCAGATGCCTAGGACCTAGATTAACTATAGTGGCGGTTCTCAACCTTATTAGGCTCAAGGGCACCAAGGGAAAATCACAACCCTTAGCTTTCATTTGTTCCTTGACTATAGGGAAAATAATAGATTCTTTCTTTGCAGAGAACAGGAAAGGCCACGACAGGTCAGAACATTTTTGACATTGTGGATTCCAATTAAAAATTGCTAGGTTTATCTCGTGAATCATATGTAAGTATTTGTTCATCTAACTGTGCAAATATTGTGTTGCACCTGTAAAAGGCTTTTGCAGCACCCTGGCTGAGAATCGCTGCACCACAGCTAGCCTGTTGTATGCTCAAGCCACACAAATGGAAAATTGAAGCTGAAGTGAGGGATGTGTCTGAAATCTTGGCCTTGTTCTGGATTTAGGTGCCTTAGCCCAAAGTCCTAAGGTGCCTTTGTGAGACTAGGATCCATAGCCTGAAACCCCCTTCTGCACATAGGGGCCTAGCTTAAGCCAGATGGTTTCATCTTTTTTTTTTAAATACAGCTGGGAGAGAAGGCAGCAGTGGTGCTGTTTGCTGTATAATGCCCTAGTGGTTACAGCACTTGTTCTGGGAGTGGGAGGTCAAGGGTCAATGACCTCCTCTACCAGAGAGTTTGTCGGCCTTCTCCCATGCCGTAGAAGAGTGCCCTATATGCAAGGCTGGGCTGAGAGCACTTCGTGGTGAAGCTGTGGTCCTATGTATCAAGAGCAGAGAGAGGTAGTTAGTCAAGTTCATCTGAAGTCAGACAGGAGACAGGGTAGATTTGCACCGTATAGACTAATCAGAAATGCGTTAGCTGAAGGGTCTGGAGGAAGCAGAGTTTCTAGGAGGCAGTGAGTAGAATACACAGGGTAGGGAAGGGAAGAAACAAAGATGGGTACTGCTGGGGTCGGCAAGGTGGGTAAGAGAGAAGAAAACAAAGCAGTTAACAGGTTACATGGCATACTGGTTATAAAAGCTAATCCAGGTAATGGGGTAAGAATCCATACCCTTGGTTTGGAGTAGACCAAGGGCTGGCAGCATCTTTAGCTGAGGTGCTAAAAACACCCTGACCTACAGGAAGTTGGTGTGCCAGGAACAGACAGCAAGGGAGGCACAAGGGGCTCGATCCTTGCGGTAGCACAGCCATGGCCCCAACCCTGCTGCCTGCCCAAGGCACTCGCGCACCTGCCATCAGCAATGTGCCAGGCTGGGCTTCAGCAAACATCCGTGCAGCTGTCTGCAGCCTCCCTGTGGCCTGTGGCGAGCAGCCCAGGCTCTATGTTAGGCGGCAGGGGCTTGCAGCTGTGGTAGATATGTGCAATAGGGGAATGAACCTTGGATATTATAAGGATCATGGTCTGTGTTGATAAACTGCTTCATTTTAATCTCTTATCTACTGCTTTCCTGCTGGGTGTCGAGGACAGCCAGAGTCATATGGCTAGAAGGAGCGGACACATTCAGCAGCGTGCCATTGTAACTCAGCAGTGTGGGTACTCCCCTGAAAGAGAAGAGTCCTGGGTTTCTGATCCCTGTTACTAAACTTCTATGCATTTTATCCTGTGACACTCTAATGCAAGACATAAAAGCAGGCTCAGGTTTCCCTCTTCCTAAGCAAGGTTTCTAGCCAGTAGGGCATTAAATGACATAAGATTATCCTGTTATAATAATATTCAGAATAATGATTTTTAATGAAAGTGGCTGAGGGCTGTGCTTAGTGCTGACCTCAGTGGTGTTGATGTATGTTAGGTCTGACAAAAAAAGACCTGAACGTGGCCATGGAGGGACTTAGGCAGGGAGATGTCTAATATGTGAATCCCAAATAGCGGTAGGGTAGAGATAGGTGCTAAGACGCTCATCTCAGCCAAGATGGCCATGCCTCTGGGTGTGAACTTAGGTACCTAAGTAACTACTGGTGAAAACATAGGCCTATGGCTTTTCACATGCTTCTAAATGATTAGATGGGGTTGTTACTTGCAGTCTTGGACTTAGCTGCCTAAGGTCAGCTACACTGTACTTTAGATACATAAGCTCTTTTATGAATCTGACCTTAGTCTCTCTCAGTTCCTCACCTGTATCAAAGCTGGCAAGAAGTAAAAATGAAGATACATGATCTGTTTCCAAACAAGTGGCTGTATCATAAACAGAAAATTCCAGGGTTTTAAGTCTGAAAATCACACCTAAGCGGTGCACAGTTCAGAGGTCAGCAGACCCAAACTCTCTGAAAATACTAGCTTGAAAGTAGATCTGGCTTAGGATACCTGGGATCCAAGTAAAGATGGGTCCCTCAACAAAACTTCTGTTGATATCAGCAGGACCGGGACTGTGTTGTCAATCATTACTGGGAGCTTTGCAGGGTTGTGTAAGGCTGCCTGTGAGTTTTAGCTAGATGCAACATCATATCTAATAAGGCTGGAAGGCTCTCTTGTGGTCTTCTTGTCTGAATTCCTGGATATCACTGCCTGCTGGACTTCTCTCAGTGAATTCCTGTTTGAATTTCCCTTGTCGTCTGTGGGAGTTACGTGTGTACAATGGGAGAGAATCAAGGTGCAGTTTTATTCCTATAATTCAGTGTGGCAAGAGATCCACCTGTGCAGCAATAGTGGCAGCATTAATAGTTTTGTCTGCTTTGAACCTAAGGATTAGGAAAGCTGTGAACTGGGAGCAGCCACTGCTCCATTTCAGCAATGGAGGCTGATTTCTGTCCTCTTGCCATCTCGGATGTGACTGGCAAGCACATTTTGAATAATTCGCTTCTGTCACTTATTCTGAGAGAACTTGTAGACCAGAATAAGGAGATTTGGATGCTCTGCTTTGCTTCGGCTGGCTGGAGTTTATGCTCCTTTGTAACAGATGCATGCATTTTAGAAAACGCAATGTATGCTAGGAGCCATTGCCCAGAAGAAATGAGGGGGGTGATTCAACTTTTTTTTTCTTTTACCAACAGTAATAGATATTATGAGGTAAAGTGTAAAGCCGTCCAGTCAAATGAGATAGGTGCTTTTGACAGTCCTGGGATGTTCCTGCTGAAGTCGGTTTGGAGTCAATTGCTTTCGTGCTTTAGAAATTCTCACTATAGGCAGGTCTGTATCTCTGGGTGCCTAAATACCTGTGAACATTTTGCCTTTAGACTCAAGTCTGGGACTGTCACAACATATTGGAAAGGGTTTGTTTTGGAGGCATCAGACTTAAAATTCGTGGTTCAGAACGAATGCAGCACACTCTTCCATCCTGACCATGGCATTAGGTCTGCAAATTTCCTGTTTAAGTTTAACATAGTTGTTTCTACTATGAACACCTTCTCATGAAGCAACATTTTTTTTTTCCTTTCATACTACAGCTGATGCCATTATGCTAAGTCCTATTTCCACTGACTAGGAACAGGTATGGGCTAAGATTTAGTCCGAAGCCCACTGAAGTGGGAGCCTCTTTCATTGACTTCACTGGGCTTTTTATCATGCTGTCTATGAGTCAGTCAGTAAGTGCTGTCCATGTTTGAGCTGTGTTTCCTATTTCACTGTTTAGGCAAGTCCAGAATGCTCACACAGGGATAGATCTGTCAGTGCCAGAGTACCAGGAAATCCGTGGGAAGATGATGTCCGGCCATGTGGAATATCACATTGTAGCTGTCACCCGACTAGCTGCATTCAAGTCAGCAAAACACAGACCTGAAGACGTGGTTCAGTTTATGGTGAGTTTTAATCACTGAGGCGTTTGGTGGAGAAAGAGTCTTCTGCCTTTTGCTTAATCAGTGTTAGTTCTTATACTGATTGATGTCATGAAAAGTGTATATAGTTAAGCTGTCTTCAATAGGACAGTGCAGTCTGTTACTGAAACAACAATATCTTATGTTTATAATTGTACTTTTTACCCAAAGAACTCAAAGCACTTTACAAAAGGAGATAAATCTGACCTCCACTGAAGGTGTGATGCACATAGTCTGTCCCTAGATTCTAATGAAAATACTCATGCTCCCCAACCTGTGGTTTCTTGCATTTCTAGTTTCTACTTAGCATGCTTTTAGTGTGTTTAATCCTATTGCCAGTCACTTTGGCTTTTCACACTTCCCAAGGTGGCCATAAAATTTAGCATTTCATTGTCCTATAGGAATGGTGTTTTATCGCCTCAGATATTTTCTCTCTTCAAACCTGGTTTGGTCAAATATATTAAGTTTTCAAGCTTTTGAGTGTTATTTGGGGAATCTGCTGCTGTTTTTTACCTATTGTCCTTTATTGTAAACTGCTCTGAGCCTTCTTGGGCAGGGTGAGATATTATTGTTATTATTGATGTTGTTGTTTGTTGCTTCTGTTATAATTATTATCATCATCATCATTATTATTAATAATAATATCTACAATTCACTGATAGGCATGTGTCTTAGAGAAGGAGCATGAAGGTGATAGAGAAGCACTTAAAATCACTTAAAGTTATTATTATTAAGCTAAGATTACACCATGCCCCCTACATTGAGGCCCACAGCACAAGTTTAAGCTAAAACAATTGGATCACTCTAAGGGTGTTAGGAACCCAGATGATATTCACATTCACTAAGAAGTTAGGGTTGTTAGTTGTAGCTGTGTTGCTCTAAGGACATAGGCAGGTAAGGTGCTTTGGGTAGATGCGATATCTTTTATTAGACTAACTAAAAAGTAGGGCTGTATGAAATGAGACCGTTCCCTTTTGCCTTGAGTTTTGAGGTTTGGACAGAGCAGCGTGTTGTATTGAATTTAATTTTGATTCGAAACAGCTGTTCCATTTTGCTTCATTGAAACAGTACAGTTGTTTCAACTCTGTTTTGATGTTTTGCTAGATCGGCTGGGGATGGGGAGTCAGCCCAATTGGGGCTGACCTCGTCCCCTGCCGGATCTTGCGCTGGGGATGGGAAGTCAGCCCAGCTGAACTGACTTCCTATCCCCAGCACTATGGTTGAAATGTTTTGACTTTCAAAATGTTTCATTTTGTTTGGAGGCTGTTTTGATGCCCTTTGTTGCATCTTGATTTTGCTGTTTCGACCTCAAAATGAGTCAAAACAGTGTGGAATTGAAACGGCTGGGAAAACTTCACACAGCCCTACTAAATAGTTGGAAAAATTGTTCTTTGCAAGCTTTCAGGCACAGACATACTTCTTCAGGCATGTCAGTAAGAACTTACACATTTAGGTTCATTCGAGAATCACAGACAAAGGCCTGCCTCAGTCCTACAGATTTACATGTAGGTGCTTAACTTGTTGTGCAAGAGTTCCTTGTGTTTAGGATTAAACGTGTGCACAGGGTCTTGTGGGATTTGAGCTGAATTTTCAGCCTTCACTTTGAACTTTCTGATGGGTGGGGTTTTTTTTATTCTCCAGTCTAATTAAACTTATTTTGTTTGTATTCTTTTTGTGTGTTTTCATGAGTAAAATACTTTGTTCTAAATTGTCTGTTGAATTATCAAAATGAATGTTAACAGTCACTGATTAAGAGGGCCTGGTCATGTAGATATGCACATGCTTAGCTTGAGCATGAGTAGGCTCTTTGAAGTTAATTAGCCAGAGCCTTTGATGGTGTGAATTGGGAGAACTCAGCTGAAGGGAATTCAGCCATGTTGACTTAAACCAATTGAGGGTCTCATCAACTGATATTATTCACATAAGTAAAGTCAGTGTTAGTTGGCCTGAGGCCTAGAAAAATGATTGGTAATAGCAGAGAATTATTTGAATCATGCATTATACATTAATAGGATAGAAAAGACGTTCACTACTTAATCTCAAATCTAATATATAATATTAGAGAGCCAGCAGAGGTCACTCGAGCACTGCTTGAAAGTATTGTACACGATGTGATGACATGCAGGCTGTCAGAAGGCATATTAGTATGCTTGGGATATAGCATTAGCACGTTCTGTATACTGTTTAGCACATTATGGTTGGTGGTTGTTGCTGGAAGCCTACACAGAGGCACAATGGCTTCATTAGTGGTAATATGGTAGGGTGTGCTTTTGCTTTAAAATCAATGGTGTAATTAAACCCAAATTGAGATTTATGAATAATTTGCACATGATTAGTTTCCAGAGGAAGATTAATGCTTTCTGGGGTGAAGAGAGTGGGATAAAATTTACCACGTCTCATTTCAGAACTCAGTTTTGACTTTGAATATTAAGCCCGTTACTTTAATATACAAACTCATTTATTATTTCAGTCAATGATACATTAAACTTTTTGAAGGCAATAGACTATTATCATTCTAGGGCCACACACACATGCATTTTGGTTTTGGATGGACATGCTGTCCTAAATACTTCTGTGATTTGGAAAGTTATGCTGTCATATCATAAAGTTAGAGCTGTTCCAGAGCCGTCACAGGTTAAACTCAGACCCGCACAATTGTGACTTGCCACTAGAGGGCTGGCTAGTGAAGGGATGGACAGGAGCCAGGACTTTTTTTTTAATGCTCTGGGCTGAGTACCTGCATTCAGAAAGCCTGAACCTGAATTAATTCAATCTTTGCGGGTTAGTCTAACCTGCAGCACAGCCCCATGTACCCGACGCCCAGCATGGGGACCTACCTCTACAGCTTCCCTGCTCCAGCTGCCTGCTGGCAAAGTGACTGACCCCAGTTCAGCAGCACAGTGGCGCAGACAGTGTGGGTGGCAGAAAAGCCATAGGGTTAGCGCCCTGGGCTGAGGCCATCCAGCATGCGCTGCATGGTGGTGGTAGGTGCAGCCATCTCTTCCTCGCCACCTAGGGAGTCCTTGTGCCCATGGCCTTGGAGCCTATAAAAGAGCTCAGCACCTGGCCTGGCTCAGCCTCCAGCATCGTGCTGCCCAGCTTTTTGGTACCCTTGCCTAGCCTCCTGGTACTGCTGGATCAAGCCTGCACTATGTGTGCTACTTCAGGGGCTAGGGCTGGGGCCAGCCCGGACACCAGTCTCCAGCAGGTAGAAGCAGCTGCTCCCCCAGCTACATGCTCGGCTCGGCTTGGCTCTGCCTTGAGCTAGTGCAGGTACACACTCAAACCCCTTTCTGATTCCCCTAGCCTGGGTCCCTCTGCTAGGTGGGGCTTGCATCCAGGAGGGAATCACTGCTGCTGCAATCCCTCTGTGCTTTCTCTGTGCATGTCCCCACCTGGGCTTGGGGCCATTTTCGCTCCCCTCCCTTCCCCTGATCTGGCCATTGCTCCTGGGCTCCCCCCAAGCAAAACCCCTGCCCCAGCGGCTGGGAAGGTGCAGCGGAATTGCCTCCCGGCTGGGAGGGGAGTTCTGGGGGCCCCAGGCCATGATGAGCCATGAGCAGGGGGAAAATCTAAGCAGACCCTAGCTGGGGTCCTCGGCCAGTAGGAGAGAGGAGGCAGTGGGGTTTAATTCCCCTCTGCCTGAGCCTGCTGTCCCATGCCCCTGTCCCCTCCACTCCAGCAGGGAAAAGCCTGGCAGGGCCTGCTCTGCCTTACCAGGCAGACTGGACTGTCCACAGCCGGGTTTCCCACCCCCACCCCTTTGTCAGCCAGCCCTGACTTCCCCAGCTAGAGGCAGAGGGGTGAGGACAATCTTCTCTGCTCAAGCAGACAGCCCAACCCAGTCCAGGGCTGCAAAGCATTCTGGGACACTGGGGGACTTTGATTTAACGTCAACCAGGAAGGAGTCTGGGACAGAAGTTTCATAAATCAGCTTGACCTAAATCAGTTACTGATACTACGTTCATACAGGTTTATCTTAACCTAGTTTCAGCCATTTTTAAATTGGTTTATATACACTGAACCTCTGTTCTGTTACAGGTTTAAACCAGTTTCTGAAGTCTTAAACCAGTTTACGTGTAACTGCTGTCCCTAGCCCAGGGGTGGGAGCAGGGCTGGTGAGGCCATGCAACTCAGAGGCCAAACAAGGAGGTGAAGGGAGATTCAGCAAGCAGAATGCTTTTTCGCTGCGTAAATCTGTGCTGGTTAAAGTGCCCTAGAAAATGAAGTCCTGAATTTAGCTGCTCAGTAGGGATAACGTAGGCTGAAACAGGCATCCTCCACCCATGTGCCTCATCTGCAGCCTGGAGGAAATGAAAGAGGTCTCCATGCCATCATCCCATCTTTGATGTGGTTCACGTGATGATAGGACCCAAACAGGCAAGAAATGGATTGTAAAGCTCATGGTCTGATCTGTCAGTCAGGAGAGCTGAATTCTGGCTCTGGTTCTGCTGCTAGTGTGCTGTTGTTGACTTGACACAAGCCAGATCAATGCTTGGGATCTCAGTATTGCTCTGTTAGACAGGAGGGTGTGATACAAAATAATATACACACACAAACACTCTGTGGGCTGATACACACATGCACACACACAAACACGCACTTCTGTGGCTGTGTGTTAACACTAGGGGGCTTTTGAGGTAACTTGGTCTTGGGGTCACCTGGTGCTGGGGTGGAAGCGAGGGAAAAAGCCAGGGTTTTGGAGGTGGCAGAGACGGAGCCAAGATGACAGACAAGACAGACAGACCAAAGGTCAGAGGAGCAGAGATTGGAGCAGGGCCAGGAGGTCAGTAAGACAAAAACCAACTCAGAGTTGCAAACTAACAGTTTTGTTAAACGGGAAACATGCTACACAGCCCCATGAAGTTATTGGTATGTGTACACACACACACACACACACACACACACACACACACACCCCACCCCCCCCACCCCGGAAGGGATTTGAGGTCTAGGTCAGGTCCCTTGCTTGGGGGAAGAAGTTGGGTGATAGGTACCTATCCCAGGCTGAGAGTTGATCCTCGATGGCCAGTTGGGGTCTTCTTTAGCAAGCTGTTGCTCAGAGGTGGAGTTGCCGGCAGGGCCTTTGGGTGGATAGGTGGTGTGGCGTGGTGCTGATCCAGATGGAGAGGGCATCCCAAGGAGGTCACACTCTACCACCTCTTTTATAGGGGTGACCAACCTGTGTCTCCCATGGGAGGGACGTGTCCAGGCAAGGACAGTCCCGCTCAGATGCCTACATGCAGATCCAGGTGTCCTCATTGTCTGCTAGGACACAGTGGTGGGGTTGCTGGTATCTGTAGGGTGTTTGTCTTTCAAATGCTGTATTTCTGTTCTGTTCCTGGGTGAGGTCTGTGGTTCCTGGGTGAGTCAGTGCAAGGCAGTGGTTCGGTTGTTGAGTTGATTATTCAGTAGAGGCCTGCTACCAGTGTACCTCAAGTACCTTCATTCATTCCCATTCATTCAGGAACCAATTTGCATGAGAGTGGTTAGACATGAGTCACATTTATATAACATAGGTTATACCTGGACAGAGGATGCAAGATGGAGGCTTAACATACAAAATGGAAACTTGACATTGCTTGACATTATTTTACAGACATAGGCCTCAATCATATAAATTCAATATAAAACAGTAAAAATCAATACAAACCATAATATAATACAATATAAAACAGTAAAAATCAATACAAACATAATAGAACACTCTTTACAATATAAAAGGGGCTTGTTACTATATGGGAGTATAAGAACTTAGCTTACCTAGTACTACTTGTAATCACTAATAAATAAGGGATAGAGAGGGCACAGAGTAAATCAGAAATGGTTGGGGAAGGGTGGGGAATGCATTTTTAAGTTAAAAAAAAAAATAAAAACCTGAGGGGATTGCTACATTGTGGTGTTGGGCAACCTCTCTGCCTGTTTCACAATGTTAGAGCTGATTTTGAACTTCCTGTGCAATGTGCTTTGAAATGCATGCATGCCAAGTTCCACATAAGAGCCAAGCATGGATTTTGTAGGTACTTGCTGTCTGTCTGGACTGTCCTTGGTGTCTGGGCAGTAGCTTCCTAGCAGCCTTCCTAGCAGCTGTTTGTCTCTCCCCCTCTAGCTCCAGTGAACTGGTTGCTTTTAAATACCCTTGGCAAGGTGTTGCTTGAGGCACCCCTTGAGGGACTTGAGACACCTCTCAGTAAATACCAGCTCTTAGTTTTTCTAATTTTTTATACTATAAAAAATAATAGATAACTTCTTCTGTTGCAAGGAACTCAGAAAGACCCTCAATGGGGTAGAATGGTTTTAACACTATGGGTTCTTCTTTGAAATCTCTGGGATTATCTTGTGAAGCAAGTTTATAAATGTAACAGTTAACCATGGCTCCAAAAGTCCTGAATTCCATGGCTGGCCATGCCCTCCAACTTCTGCTGCCCCACTGATAGCCCAGCAGGCCAGATAGAGCAGCTCTGCAGGCTGGATGTTTGACACCCCTGAGTTAGAGACATCATTAGCAGTTATGCTGTGTGATCAACTGGAAGGATGCTGACCTGACAGAAGAACAGTTGTAAAGCTTTTTGGTATTGTATGCTATGCACTGTTTTCTGGGGTAAATACCTCTGGGATAACCCTTGATCCCATGCTGTGAATTTGCTCTCTATTCTTTGCTATTGCTCCAAACTAATCCAACCTGCTCATTTCATTACAGGTCTCTAAGAAGTACAGCGAGATTGAGGAGTTTTACCAAAAGCTGGTTGCACACTATCCACACGCTTCTCTGCCACAGTTACCAAGAAAAGTTCTGTTTGTTGGAGAATTGGATATCCGAGAACGAAGAACAGCATTCAATGACATCATGAAATTCATTGCTAAAGATGTGGATCTTGCCACGAGCCCTGAGTTATTAGAGTTTTTAGGTAACTCTTAATGTCTACATTGCACAGAAAAGCCTTTCCTTGAAAAGAACATTTTGAAGGCTGCAGAATCAGGCACTCAGAAGTTAAAGAGATGTCAGATTTAAGGCTGCGTGTTACATCACAGTAAGACATCTCAGTCACAAATTGTTTTTTTCCATAGGATGCCTGCCTTATTCGGTACACAGAGTGGATGATGCTGTCTTTGTAGGCTTCTGTGCAACATTTGGTTTGCTTATTGTTTTCTTTAAAGGATGGGATTATAGTGACCGAGTTAGACACCACTAAGAGTAATGCTGTGTGATTAGCTGGAAAGACGGTTATTAAGCTTTTGGGTACTATATGCCTTCTTGACTGGGTCATGCAGGCAAATGAATGAAAGGTGCAGGGATAGATTTGAGTGGTAAGCTACTACTTCATTAATTTAAACCTAGGGAGCGGTTCTGTGCACATCCCTGTCCCTACCTAACTCTGTCACATACCAACCATAGAACTAGTTCTGGTGTGGAGTTATAAGGCTCTAATTCATTAGATCAGTAGTGCAGGACAGACTCTCCTCAGCCCAGGTCTGATGCTGAGCTTGCCTTCAGGTGATTACCTGGCATACTGTGCAGGCTTTACCTATGCAGGGTGCTGCCTGAGAATTGCATCAAACTGAGGAGTCGTACCTTTCCTAATATTAAGCTTCCCAATCCTGTGGCTTTCACCCAGATTGTGTCTCCATGGCATCATGATGAATGGAAACCACTCCCTCTGTCTTAACTGTTTGACCCAAAGGGAAAAATGTCTGATTCCCAAAGAAGTAATTGAATGGACCCAGAGAATCATGAAAACACAGCTCCTCCCCTCCAGCTATGGAGAAGAGAGCAGGAAATGCAACAGGTGCAGGAGGCTTGAAAATCCTTTTTAAATAGATCTATTTAAATAGCAGGGCCAGGGTTGATGCTAGAGCCAGTTGAGCAGCCTGATTTACCCAGGAAGGCAAAAGGGAGAAGGCCAAGCCTTTATCTTCCCAAGCACAAGTTCTTATTTCCCCGAATCCTCATTCTTTCACACCGTATTCCTGCTTTTTAGCTGCTGTTCTCCTCCCATTCATATAGCAGTGCAGAAGGGCATTTACTTGCACACTTTTCAAATAACAGTGAATGCAAAGCCACCTAAAGCTGATTCTTTTTTATGTCTTTGTAGTACTGTACAGCATGGACTAAATTCAAAACCCAGTTTCCTTTCATTTCCATTGCAGCTGTGTGAGCACAGCAGTTCTGCAAGTAAATCAGACCCCAAAGACTCAAGTCAGGCAGAAACTGAGGATCACACAGTTAATGACTCTGTGGAAAATTTCATTTAAATGACTGGCCCAGGATCACACAGGAATTCTGTGATGGTGACAGGGATAGAATCCAGTGCCTGATGGCAGCGTTCCACTGCATTAACCAGGAGACACTCTTTATTTTTCCTGTGATACTTTACCTCATTCACTGTTTTCCTTCCAGTGTCTGCAACACATGGGGAATTGACTCTCTCTAGGTAACAGTTGCCTTTTCTGCACACCCCAATTCATATCCTGAGTAGATCCATGCTGTGCACTGATTGAGGCAGGTGCCTTTGAGGAAGAAAATAGCATGTGATTGTATAATTAAAGGCTGCCGGATCCAAGCATGCAAGAAGGGTGAATTAAGGTGAACAGGCAACTTTAAAGCTGGAATTTCCCCACTGTGGAATGCTTGCTTTTGCAGACTTTGTGGTCATATTACTGTGTTTGCCTGTGTACGTGCCTGTGATTGTCTAGGTTTTTGTAAAACCTGAAAAAATACCACCAAAATTTCTGTCATGCAGGACTCCTGGGGGCCATCAGCAGGTCAGAACCTTTAGGTCTCTCTCATAGATTTCTGCTACTTGTGCTAATGGACTCATTGAGAGGAACAGCAGACTGTCATCCTCTACCGGGACTGGTCCTAGAAAGGGATGAGATACTTTGCCAGAGGCTTTCAGTGATATCTGCTGCCAGCAGAGGAATAGTGAGACTCAAGAATATTGGGGTCCAATGTGGTGGGTCTGGTCTCCCCATTTCAGTCTTGTTCCCCCCACCAAGCCAGCCTCAGTCTGCACTTCTCAAGAATTTTATCCCAGTTTATATCCATGTTCAGATGCTTATAGTTCACCACCAGCACTGAGTTCCCAGCTGCTTTGTACTTGCTCCTCTTGTTCTCTTGGTTTTTCGTCTAGTAGATCTATCTATCGTCAGTCTCTAGTTACTCCCATGCTCCCCATCTTCACTGGCTGCCATCCTTCATCTCTTCCCTCCTTGTGTCTCTTATCCAGTCTCAGTGACTTCCCTGTACCTATTTTTATCCTTGTATCCTTCACCAGTCAGTTTCAATATCTGTCCCAGTCATCCCATCTCAGGTGCTCTCCACCCTCAATGTGGTTTCCAGGTCCTCCCTCTGCTGTTTTTCTGTCTCTGGCTGCCATGCTCAGTCTCTTTGCCTAATTCCTAGTTCTAGTCCTAGTTTTCCTGCTCCCCACTGCCATCTCTCAGTTCCAGTCTTCACACACTCGCAGGCTCCCTGCTTCATTCTGTCCTCACCCCTCCAGTTTAGTTCCAGTTCTCTCTACATGCAATTCAGGTGGCTTCCTCTTTTGTGCCGTCTGTCATCCTTCAGCAGGAGGAATGTGGTATTGAGAATACAAGGAGACAGACTGGCTGCTCTGAGTTTTTGCACTTGGGCCTCACTAGCTTGGAACAGCTGAGAATTGCATTTGCAGGACAGGTGCAGCATCCCAGAACTAAGAAGGACTCTCAGTGCGGATAGCATCTTCAAGAAATTAAGCTGCAAAGTTCTTACTGAGCAAGTATGAAACAAAATTGTTCAAAAGCTTAAAATATGGCCAAGTATGGGTAACTTTTTCATGGGGAAATCAAACAAAGCTCCAAAGCTAGTGAATTTCCAATAAAATTGACTAAGGTTGTTGGTTTTTTTTTTTTAATATGAGCAAACCAATCTATTCCTCCTTAACATTTTTTTCTCCTCTGCAATATATATAGAGAGCAAGAGAGAGGAAGCAAGCGTGCATGCCTGAAGCAGTCACTGGCATAGAAAATTGCAAGCCCAGTAATTAAAATTTGCCAAAATTATAAGCAACTGAACATAAGGTCTTATAATGCATAGGAAATGTCTGGCAACCTTAATAATAAGCAGTTCCACTGGCATGCATACTGTCACATTATACTAAGTGGATCAAGCCCTGAATACTTCAGGCCTTTTTAAGTCATTGGGTTTTGATTTGTTCTGTTCATACTGCCTGTATCTCAGTATAAGGAGTCTGAGGCTCCAAAATGGTTATGCCTCCATACTAAACTTTTAAACTGTGGTAGTTAGCAATGTTAGTCTGAAGTCAGGCAGAAAGTGAGGCAGGGTGACACCTTAGAGGTTTGGCATTTAGTGATTTTATTGCTGCCTACAAAAGCTCTTATGCCTTTCCAGACCAGTTAGTCTCTAAGGTGTCGCCTTTTAAATTGAGTGTAATAAATGTAATGGGAAGACTTGGCCAAAGCAGTTATATATTTTATGTTGAGGCTTGGTTGTTCATATTGCTGTTTCTTGCCTGTACAATGGACTTACACTTTCTTTTGAAGCATTTTAGATCAGTATGTATGGGAGTATCATTTTCCATTGAGTCCAAGGTTATATTCTCAGCTCACCTGTACTAAGTCTATTAAAAAGGTCAGACCTTCAAACCTACAGCATTTGGTAGATGGTAGGGATTGATGTTCCAGTCCAGATTAAAGCATGTGATTGACTGAAACTGTTATTTGTATTCATTCTCCAAGTGTAACTATTGGAAATAAAGATTGAGGTAGTTAGCCATGTTAGTTTGAAGTCAAGCAGAAAGGCAAGGCAATGTGATACCAGGCTTAGAGACCAACCCACTCAGAAATGCATAATGCATTTTTGTAGGTGACAGGAATTGCTTGTGGGCTTAGAAGTGGTGTGCAGGGACGATTGTGTAGGGGGTGCACAGGGGTACATGTGCACCCCCTAAGAGTGCCGGTGTACCTCCTGTCAAGCTACGATCCCTGTGTAGCTGGTGGGCCGGGGGCAGGTGGGAGCATCAGTGCTCTCCCCTACGTGTGCTGGCTAGGGAGTGAGGCCGCCAGCTAAAGCCAGTGGGATCAGCCGCCGGGGAACCCCCCACCCCCTGGTCGCTGACTGGTGTTGTGGGCAGGAAGCACGTGCCCCCCCCTCGACTAGAGGCATCAGATACTCATGGTGGTGTGAATTTCTCCATTTCCTTATTCAGTAGAGTCTATTAGGCTGTAGCTTACAAAAGATTATGCATTTCTGAATGAGGTGACATCAAATGTGCCATCCTGCCCTGTTGTAAATGCATGCAAAATATCATGTTATTAGGTTAATTTGGCATGCTGATTTCTTCATGCAGTATTGTTGTTTACAGGAACAAAGTTTACTGGAGTCATTGACTTTAAGGGTAAAAATGTTCCTGATGACAAGGAGGAGGAGGAGGAACATGAAGTGTTAGATTTCTTCAAAGAGAGGACATCTGACACAGTCTCTCAGATGCCAGCGGTAAAAGGTCAAGGAGCCAAAAAAGAAGAAGAAGAGGAGGAGGAGGAAGAAGATGTAGATCCTCTTGGTATAATCAGGTATGGCTGTCATCCTCTTCTCCACTTTATACATTGCTGTGTGGTGTCCTTTCATAGCATCTGATGAAGTGAACTCAAGTTCACAAAAGCTTGTGGTCTATATATATGTTATTTAGTTAGTCTCCAAGGTAAATATCTACTGTGCCTTCATCATTTTCTGTTATACCCTTTGTATGTACAGTGTATGGAACTGATTCTAATTAAATTTACACCAATGAAGATGTAGTTGCAACATCATCAAACCAAAGTGACAGCATTTGTTTTATGAGATCAATGTGTAGGCTTTTCCTTTCTTCAGCAAGTATCTGAAGAGTCCATGTATAACCCTGAGATATCAGAAATTGGAATTTGAGACCCAGAATAATCAAGACCTGCCTAAGTAGGCATCTAGGTTTATTTATCTAGTTAATCATTCTAAGACAGTTATTTTCCTTACTTATATCTATAGTGTCTTGCTAATTCCCAGTGCCATTTCTGCATTGCTGCAGAAGCAAAGTTAGCTTAATTTGTCTCTCTAGCTAGGGTGGCCAGTACTTACTAACAATTTTGGGCTGCCTGAACTTATCCAACTTAAGATACTTTAAAGGGACTTGATTTTTAGAAAGTGCTGAGCCTCTTGCCCTTTGAAAATCAAGTATGTTTAGCACACTGCAAGTTAGACATCCAGAGTCACCAGCTCCTTCTGAAGATGTTGGTCCAGGCACCAACCTTCTTGGTAGGAGTGTCACAGATTAGCTCAAATGTCCAGGTTGTAGCTATATTGGTCTAGAGGTAAAGGCAATTGGGACTCATAGTAGAGATGATATCTTTTATTAGACTGACAAGATTTTTGCAAGAAAAAATCTTTAATTGCAGGCTTTCAGGCACAAACACTCTTCATGAGGCATTGGAGAAAAGATTGTAAAAGTTTTCCTAGGTAGAAACGAAACAGATTAGCTCTGCACCTTCCTCAAGTGCCATTCTAATCTCCTTCTTCTGCCTGATCTCCAGGGTCTTCCTGTTCCCTCCCTGATCTGTTGCATGCCACACACAGAGGCTGCTCAGGCCAATTGTAGCATTTGTGTCCCACATTGGCCACCCCTGGTCTAGGGCTTTCAAACTATTTTAAATTAGTTTCTCCTTAGGAATTTCCTGTGAACTTAGAGATGGTGTGACTCTCCCCTTTTCTTTAGTAGAGTCTAAAAGTATTTTAACCTAAGGTCACTAACAAGGGTGAGACTCCTACAATGAAATCAGGCCAATCAGAAACTATTAGAGCTAGAAGCATAGTTTAGATCTTGCTGCAACTGTTATAACAAAATGTCATTGCTAACTTCCAGATGCCATCCTTTTGACTTACTGTATTTCATCCCTTGCTTGCCAGCAAGAAATTTTAAACAGTATTCTTTTAGCAAAGAACATGTGCAATTACTCAGTATAAGAATTATTTCTTTGTTTGGGATTTTTTTTGGTTTTTGTTTTAGGAAGGTTTTAAAAAATGTTAAATAACTTTATAATGAAAAGCTAGATAAAGCTGTACTTCCCGCAAAATAATCCTTAGCTAGTAAGCTTACAAAAGTCACTGCCCTTTTTTGGATAGGAAAATGATCTATTGAGTTAGAAAATGTATTGTTGGTTTTCCCATTTATAACAAATATAAGTGACAAAGAATGCCCAGGGCCAAGACAACAAGAAGTTTGCTTTTCTGCCCTGCATAGTTTGACTTGTGTCTCAATCTTTTGGTCTGTTTAGTGTATCCAAAGATTAAAAGGTCTGGGGCTTAATCCTTATTTACCTATACTTTATCCAATCTATATAGTTGTTGAAGTCAGAGGAGCTTTGCCTAAATAGAATCAAATATGAGGTTAGTTAGAGTTCCCTAGGTACAGGAGAAATCTCTACATCATTGGTTGCATTCCATACAATCAAACACTTTTCACTTACAGCATCAGGGTTGGGCTCACACAAAATTAATCTGATTCTTTTTCTTATGAAGGTTATGCACAAAACACATTAAAAGTGTGACAAGACCCAAAAGCTTAAAGTTGGAATTATTGGTTTGAATCTGAGCTTACACTCACGTTGATGTATCTCAGTCAGCCTCATTAGAAGATAGTTCTCATTTAAAGCAAGGCAGCTGATGCTAGAATGAAGCTTTATGCTTTGAACAAGTCATAGAATCATAGAAGTAGGATCGGAAGGGACCTTGTAGATCTTCAAGTCTGACCCCCCTGCCTGGGCAGGAGGGAAACTGGACTGAGATGACCCCAGCTAGGTAGGCATTGAGCCGCTTCCTAAAGACCCCCAGGGTAGGAGCCAGCACCACTTCCCTTGGAAGTTGATTCCAGATCCTAGCCACCCTAACTGTGAAGTAGTACCTATGGATGTCTAATCTAAACCTCCTCTCCAACAACTTGTGGTCGTTATTCCTTGTTATCCCGGGGGGCGGCTAGGGGAAACAAGGTCTTCCCCAAACCCTTCTGGTCCCCCCTAGTGAGTTTATAGATGGTCACCAGGTCCCCCTCAGCCTTCTCTTGTGAAGGCTGAACAGGTTCATGTCCCGTAGCCTCTCATTGCAGGGTCTGCCCTGCTGTCCCGATATCATGCAGGTGGCCCTCCTCTGGACCCTCTCAATGTTGTCCACATCCCTTTTGAAGTGGGGTCCCCAGAACTGGACACAATACTCCAGTTGTGACCTGACCAGTGTCGTGTAGAGGGGGAGGATCACCTCCTTGGCCCTACTTGAGATG
>JAGPOW010003642.1:14491063-14505731 GCA_030014935.1 Caiman crocodilus
GGCTGTTAGGAAGGTCAAGGCTGAGATGGAACTGGGGCTGGTGACCAGGTTTAAGGATAACAAAAAGTAATTTTTCAAATACATTGGGAGCAAGAAAAAGGCACCGGGTAACATAGGGCCCCTGCAGGACACACTTGGCAATCTGGTGATTGCTGCAAACAAAAAACTGGACCTCTTTAACAAATTCTTTGCCTCCTTTTTTCTGAGCAGGTACCAGGGCATCTCCCCCACTGGGAGTATGGAAGGACTCAGGGGAGGCACTGCCAGGCCCAAGGTTAGGGAAGATGTAATTAGGGAACTTCTGGAGGGGCTGGACGTGTTCAAATCAACAGGCCCGGATGCTCTTCACCCAAGGGTGCTGAGCGCTCCTGGCATGGATATACAAGCGCTCATGGAGCTTTGGTTAGGTGCTGGATGACTGGAAAAAGGCCAACATGATCCCCATTTACAAGAAAGGGAGAAAGGAGGACCCAGGTAACTATAGGCTCACCAGTCTTACCTTGGTCCTTGGGAAGATCATTGAGAAAATTATCAAGGAGCACATCTGCGAGGGACCAGCGGGGGGAACCAATGTGGGTTCCTTAAGGGAAAAGATCCTGTCAGACTAACCTTATTTCCTTTTTGATTGGATCACGAAGTCCTTGGACGAAGGCGTGGGGATGTGGATGTCGTTTTCCTGGACTTTCAGAAGGACTTTGACACTGTTTCTCACCCCTTCTCATAAAAAAACTAAGTGACTGTGGCATTGATGCCTACACAGTCAGATGGGTGGCTAATTGCCTGGAAGGTCACACACAGAGGGTGGTGGTGGACGAGTCATTTTCGACCTGTAGGGATGTGAGCACTGGGGTTCCCCAGGGCTTGGCCCTCGGGCCTCTGCTTTTCAACATCTTTATAAACGACTTGGACGAGGGGGTGGAAAGCACGTTGTCCAAGTTTGTTGATGACACCAAGATGTGGGGCGAGGTGGGCACGCCAGAAGGGAGGGACAGAATCCAGCTAGATCTGGACAGGTTACAGAGGTGGACAGATGAGAATAGGATGGAATTCAACGTGGACAAGTGCAAGGCGCTGCATTTAGGGAGAAGGAACTAGCAGCGTACTTATAGGCTGGGGAACACCCTTCTCGTCAGCACAGAGGCAGAAAGGGATCTTAGAGTCATTGTTGACTCCAGGATGAACATGAGCCGCCAATGCGAAGAAGCAGTCACTAAGGCTAACCGCACCTTGTCATGCATCACAAGCAGGTCCAGGGAGTTTGCAGCATCAGTCAGGCCTCTATGCAGCTTCAGTCAGGCTGCAGTTGGAGTACTGTGTCCAGTTCTGGGCACCGTACTTCAAGAGAGACGTTTCAGAGGAGGGCCACTCCCATGATCGGGGCAGCAGGGCAGGCCATACAAGGAGAGACTAGAGGGCCTGAACCTATTCAGCCTCCACAAGAGAAGGCTGAGGGGGGATCTGGTGGCCGTCTACAAATTCACCAGTGGGGGATCAGCAGGGAATAGGAGATGCCCTGTTCCTCTGGTCACCACCTGGGGTAACTAGGAATAACGGCCACAAGTTGATAGAAGGTTCAGGCTGGACATCAGGAGACATAACTTTACGGGTAGGGTGGCTAGGACCTGGAACCAGCTTCCAAGGGAAGTGGTGCTTGCTCCTACCTTGGGGGTCTTTAGGAGGAGGCTGGATGGACACCTAACTGCTGTTATATGACCTTAGCATCCGTTCCTGCCCAAGGCAGGGGGTCGGACTTGATGAGCTGTTAGGTCCCTTCCAGCTCTAGCTACTATGATACTATGAACTGCACCAAACCAAAACACCCAGCAAGGTCTCTTCCAAACACCATGTTTCCCTAGCTCGCAGTTGTAGGGCAGCATGCGCGTCTGTGCAGGCAGCTGCATAGTATCTAGGGCTCTCAACAGGGAGATCTTTATTTGCTGTCAATTGTTGAGTCACAAGCTAAGGTTGCAAAGCATGTGCGGGCATCACTGCTGCCAAGTGACACAAATACTTGTCCTGATTTCAGTCCAGCTGCTGTCAGATCAGCAACTCACAAAATACCCATAAACAATCCATGCAGTTTCTGTTCTTCCTAGTGTTTTGGGGGCAGCTGGCATACTGAAAAAAAAAAAAGAGATAAATGGCCTGGGGCAATAGCTCTTTTGTGTATGTGGGAACAAGTAGTACTGATGGGCTCAGGCATTCCCTAGGGAAGTCAGCTTTCTTTGTCTTCAGTCAGACTTTGTTCACAGCAGCTCTTGGGATCAGCGGTAAAGTTCTTTTAATTTAAACAGTTCTTTGGAGAGTTTACCTTCCTGCCCTTCAAATCTGGTACAGTATTTCTGTTCCCTTTCAAACCTGGTAGATGGGACGATGGAACAGGTAGCCTCATTCCCCCTGAGAATTGTATTGCTACAGTGGAACTGGATCTTTTTTTTCTATACATTGATCTGTGCTCCCACACAGAAGACACCCAGCCTAATTCAGACCCTGTCACAAGCTTTCTCTTTTGCTCTGCATCAAATCTGAGACCTTGAAAGACTTTGCATAGTCTGACTCCCACGTGCTTCTTTTTCTGAGCTTTCCCCATTGTGACTTCCTGCCACTGTTGTCATTCTGTGGCTTCCTGGTGCTGAAGCCAAGTTGCTGACACTGTCTGTCATTATTGTACTTTCACTTCATAGCATCACTTTAAAACGTTATACTCAGATGCTGTTTCATTCCTGTGATGCATAAGGGGCACCCCAGTCACTAAATGCAATCATGTTCTACCTTCTGGAACAGCCAGCTATCGGCCTAGTAAGACACCCACATTCCTTAGATGTCTATGTCTACTTAAGCTCTGTCATGATCAGTTCTGTTTGTGCAAGTACATAAATTTCTCCCTAAGGCCCAAATCTTCAGATGGGAGAGAAAGGGGATATAGTAGTGATGGTGCCAGTGCCATCCACCTTGTACCCAGTTACTTAGTGGTTCGGATACTAGACAGGGATCAGGAGACCTGAATTCTAAACCCTCCTCGCTCAGAGGAGGTTTGAATTCAGATGTACCACTTCCCTGGAAAGTGCCTTCTCCCCTAGGCCATGAGCTAGGCAGGCCTGAGGGCATTCTGCATCACTCCTATATGGCTCAGAGAATTGATAATGGAAAATAGACTCTTTCAGCACTGAGCCTTCTCAAACAATGAGCACGTATTAAAGAACCAACCATCTTCTGTAATTCCTGTAACAACTTCTTTACTGTAAATGTAGGCAGGTTGTTTGACTTCCTGAAGGCCACCATGGAAGTCAAGAGTGAACTTCTTGACTCCTAGGCCCATGCTTCATGTATCAGTGCCCCTTTAAAATGTGAAACTTGGTGACCAAATGCAAAAAGAAAAGTAATGAATAGGTCCCTATTTAGGATACGAGAGCAAGAGCACTCAAACTGGCATTAGGGGTGGGCTCAAAATCATACAGGGAGATGGATGCTTTGCGCTAATTCAGGAACTCAGGTAAGAGATCCTTGTGTTTCCTGCCATTTAGATGCAATTAATCATTTTCTGTTTTCTATCGTTGGTGAAATAATATTGGAGCCTGCTGTTGTGCTGCTGCAGGTATATCTCTGGATCTGATCTTTCAACACTGCGTTTCAACACTGACAAGTGCAAGGTGCTGCACCTGGGGAGGAAGAACCAGCAGCATACCTACAGGCTGGTGATCTCCCTTCTGTTCAGTGCAGAGGCAGAAAAGGACCTTGGAGTCATTATTTATCCAAAATGAACGTGGGCCGACAGTGTGGGGACGCAGTCAGGAAGGCCAACCGTACCTTGTCGTGCATCCACAGATGCATCTCAAGCAAGTCCAAGGAGGTGATCCTCCCCCTCTATGCGACACTGGTCAGGCTGCAGTTGGAGTACTGTGTCCAGTTCTGGGCGCGCACTTCAGGAGGGATGTGGACAATATGGAGAGTGTCCAGAGGAGGGCCACTCACATGACTGGGGTCAGCAGGGCAGGCCCTGCAAGGAGAGGTTGAGGGATCTGAACCTGTTCAGCCTCCACTGGAGAAGGCTAAGGAGGGATCTAGTGGCTGTTTAAAAACTGGTCATGGGGGACCAGCAGGCATTGGGAGAGTCCCTGTTCCCCCAAGCACTCCCAGGAGTGACAAGAAATAATGGTCACAAGCTGGCAGAGGGTAGATTCAGGCTGGACATCAGGAAGTGCTACTTCACTGTCAGGGCAGCTAGGATCTGGAATCAACTTCCAAGAGAGGTGGTGCTGGCTCCTACCCTGGGGATCTTTAAAAGGAGACTGGATGAACACCATGCCAGGATTGCTTGACCCCAGTACTCTTTCCTGCCATGGCAGGGGGTCGGACTTGATGATCTGTTCAGGTCCCTTCCTATCCTACCAACTATGAAACTATGATATTAAGTTGCTGTTAAAAAAATCCAAATTGCTGTTTTCCCAGTCTGGAATATAGCATTGTTTTGTACTATGAAGCAGTTGTTGTGTTTTACTAACATGGTAAAGTGCATTCTGTGGCTGGATTGAGCAATTCCAGTACGTATAATTTAAGTTTGTAACATTAAGCTCCTTTGGGAAGGTATTTGGATAATTATTTTTCATGTGCTTTATTTTCTTTCTGATTAGGCCATTGAATATATTTAACAGGGCTTATAAATAGTATAGCCTCTCTCATCCCAAAGGATTACCTATACCATACAGGTTTAAACTGCATACCGCATAGCTCAGCGTCTTCATGCAGAATACAAATGTAGCCACCTGTGGGGTACCTGAAAACAGCACTGTATTGCAGCTGGGGATAGTGAGTGGGAATTTAGGCAGCAGGCTAGTAGGTGTAGTGTAAGCGTCCAAGTTGCAATTTGGCCCCCTCACTCAGGTGGGTACCTCTGCTTTTGAGACGGTTGCCATGGGGATTGCTAATGGACCTCAGTTCCTTGGTTGCAATATTTTAAAACAATAAAACTTGCCACATGCTTTCTGTTCGTGGACAGCTTGCAGAGAGCCAATTAACGTCAGCGAACTGTCACAAACTAATGTTGCTGGTTCACTGTGGCTCTTAAATAATTTCCTAACCCTGGTTCTCAGTGTACCTTTCCGGTTTTGATTTTTCTGTCCTGGGGTTTATTTCACAAGAAGTGAGGTAGAAAGGTAGAACACAGCGGAGTCTTAAAAGCCATGCAGGGTAAATTTTCAGCACAACACAATCCAAAGTGCCCTTTTATATTCCAGCTCTGTCATGAACACCAAGCATGATGTAATTAGGCTGATTTAAATGCGGGTTGTTTCATGGGCTTTAGAATAATGGGATGACTCAAGGCCTCAATTAGAATAAAAAAGCATTACCTCACTGATTAGCTTGATGTCTTCACCAGGCACAGGAAATCTTTACTCAATGGATCCAGGGAACTATTTGCAGATGAGACAAATTGCTAATGAGGGATGAATTTCAGTTGCCTGTTGTTTTTTGTTTAATGAGTTGAAATGAATCATTTGCTTTGGGAGAAGCCTGCTTGTGGGACTCACTGAATGTGCCTTCCGTTCAAATCAGGATGCCAAATCTTACATCCCCATCCATCTGAGCTCTCCAGTCCAGTCTCCTTGTTAAACTATTCCTTGTTCTTATTCTGTTTTACATACCTGCTGCAAATCTCTGTACCCTATTCCAAAGGGCAAAAGAACTGGCCATAGGAAATGAAACTTTGCCAGAGGCAATGAATTCTCTGTTGTAACTATACAGTTATTAGCTGGTGCAAATTAAGGCAGTTGGAGATTAGATTCTCCTGCCAACACTGTCTTGTGGTGTTTGGGTTGATGAGGTTTGGGAACGTGATGTTGGCATTTTAGATAAGGTTTGATACTGGAAAATGGCAGATCTCTTCCTGGGTATGTCACAGATTTTGTGTGACATTAGCCAAGCCAATCAATGACAATCTCATGGTGATCTCTGTTAATAAAAGACGAGTGAGTCCTAATTTGCAGGGGTGTTTGTAAGGCTGAGTTAATTCTTGCCAGAACCTTTACGGAAAGCATACAGGACAACAGCATTGAATTGAAACGGTTAGTGGGAATTATTTCATGACCTGCAGTGGGCTTTAGATAAGGTTCCAATTTTAGGTATAACTTGGAGCTTCTCTCTATATCTGCCTGTCTGTGTATCTATACATGGATGGATCTAGGATTTTGAAAAAGGAGTAGCAGGTGGTATGGTACATCATCATATTTAACACAAGACATATTTTTCTTCAGATAATGTTTTCTCTTTTCCTAAAAAGGAACTAGAAAATTTCCTATTGCTAGGAGCCTAGGGATATATTATTCAGTTTAAAATCAAAGCAAGAACAAATATAATTGTATTGGAATACACACTAATTTGCTAGATTATATATTAGGTTAAAAAATACAACATACCAGGCAAAAATAGTCAAAAGATATTGTTTTATTATTCCTGTAGTCATTGTAGTTAGATGCACAACTCATATTCAGATTTGTAGAACAAAATCTAGCCTTCTTGAGCATCTTGACAGTGCATCAAACACTTCATTGTTGATCTTTTTCACACCTGAGTTTATTGTCTCCTGAGTTAATGTCAGCACACCTGAGTTAAGGTTTCTAGCTAGGACTGAATACAATCTGCAGGGTTGTGAGAGAGAGATATTACCAAGAGTAGGTAACAGACAGCAGCATTGCCAAAGAAAGGATAACTTAAGTAATAGAACATAAAAACTATTTAAAGAGGAGAGAGTTAGTTATTAGCATTTGTGGAGTGAAGAGAGATTAGCAGAATCAGGTGCACTATAATAAGGGATGAAATCAGTTGACTGCATGAATAGAAATGCTGCAGCCCTCCCAAGGCAGTTGGTTTTAAAGTTGGGTGGAGCCGGGATAAAAAGGATGAGCACAACTGCACCACTACACCCCCACTCCCCTGAATCCACCCCGGGACATCTGGAATGAACATACATCCTTAATCCAGATCCAAATAGATGTGTGTTAAAATAGATGTGTTAAAAATTACCTTTGTCACAGCTGGCATTGTGCCAGTCTCAGTGGCATAACTAGAGCAAAGTAACAAGGAGAACTGCCCTGGGCCTTGATGGTGATAGGCATGAAAAAAACAGCTGTTGCTACAGCCATATGATCATGATTGCAGTCACATGTGCTGCAGCCATGTGATCATTGGAAATTGCTGCTGTCTCTGTGTGTGGAAGCTGCCCTAGGTGCCCAGCTACGTTCTTATGCTGCTGGTCTCAATAGATGGCCACAGACAAAACACATTCAGAAAATCAAGGCTGAGGCCTATTGCAGGGAAGGAGAGGGAGTGTATGTGTGCTTGTGTAGTGGTAGGCTCTGCCATATGTCTTTCTGATAGTTTAGGATATCTCAGAAGCACTTAAAGGAAAAACCAGAAAGGTCTCAGAGGGATTCCAGGGCTTTTATTATAATGTTCAATTAACTCTTGGCTGGGATGCAATACTTGTTGAAACTTGGTCCACTGCATCAGCCTGCATGAGCTCAAATCATTGCTAAACGCCTTTAAGTCTATCAGTCTTTTCTACTCTGCTCCCTTCCCTGCCGCTTTCTGTTGCTGCTCTGCGTTTAGCCGAACATGGCATCAGAATTAGTTGGAGCAAGGGGAAGCAGCAGATTTCTCTAACCATGCTCTGCCCCACTTTATTGAAACTGGAAATATTTCTCCCTAGAACTGTGTTTATGGAGAGATTCTTGAAAGCTTCATTAAATGCACAGTGCTGCCTCTTGACCTCAAAACAACCTTACAACATTACCTAAACCCATTTGCTTAAGTGCTCTCATTTTTCACCTCTGTGACAGGTTTGCTGCTTGGCTGTACTTCTGGCTTGGACTGTACTAAAGCGAAATGATCCTGTGCTAGAAGTTCTTGTTCCTGCAGCTATCTGAGCCATCAAATGCCTCCCATCTGGGCTATGGGCAGAGGACCGTCAGGTTCTCCCCTGTACTTTGAATACAATAAAAGCAAATATGAATTTTGTTAGGAGCTCATAGTATAAGTATGTCTCTTACTGAGTCTTCCCATTTACCTCAAAGTCAGTTGAATCTGACCCTCAGCCTGTTTTTATTAGTACTGCAGTGATGATCAGAGGTCAGTTTGCCATTGTGCTGAGAGCTGTACTAACAAGAAAGACCACCCCGTCCCAGAATGTTTATATCCTTAGGGAAAGGAAACGTGGCCCACTGGCTGCTCAAGGATTTGCGGAAATTGGTTTCAATTCTTTGCTCCAAAGACCTCCTGTCAAGCCTTCTGCAAGTCACTTAACTTCCCTGAGCCACAGCTCCCCATCTGTAAAATGGGAAGAACAATACATCCCTCCATCACAAGGGTGTGTGAAAATAAAAACACTAAAGATTGAGGACAGCAGATATTCCATCACTTAAGTAAACTGGTAGAAATAAGCATTTACATTTAACTGGAGGAGTCTGATATTTAATTAATCAAAAACACTCCATTTTGCAGGCCTAGATTCTGAAATTATTGTTAAAATCCTTTACCTTAAATGAGTTAACAGGACAAGAGTAACAACTGGAAGCTGAAGTGTAACATGTTGGAGACTTATTTTTAGTATCTATTCGTCTTGTTATCGAGAAGCTTTTTATCGCAACAAGGTTAGTTTATTAAAGTGAGGTGAATAAGTTAATACAGTTTTGGCTCCAGTTGTCTTTTCTTTCATGCTCATCAAACTTCAGTTAATTTACAATATCCCTGTGGTTATGATAAATAAGATTTAACGGTTCACATTATCCACTTGTATAAAGCTGACTGTTATGGACCTATGTTGAACTGGGATATGGCCTGTTTTCTGTTTTATGAGTAGGGAAACTAAGGCACTGAAAGATCAAATGACTGGCCTTGTTCTCACAATGAGTTAATGGCAGCTTGTTCTGAAAAACGCTTCTTTCTGAACAGGCCCCTGTGCTCGTATAGAGGCTTTTCCTTCTTTTCACCTTACTTTCCAATGCAGAATACTTAGCAGAGCCAAAGCCTTAAACTGTTTGTTTGGGATTTGAATGATTGAGACTTGTACTATCCACACCCCATACTCAAATGTGCCCTGGTACATCCCTCACATTTTTAGATTGCACTCACCCCCTCCTAAAGGAAGGAGGAGGAAGGAGCCTGTGGTGAAAGACAGCATCTCATCATCAGCGAGCTATGTGGTAGCAGGGAGAAGATCCTATAATAAATCAACCAGCTGTATTGCAGTCTTTAAGTCATATTGTAGAAAGTAATAATTCTCTAGAGATACAGAGCAGTAGTTGGAAAACTAGCTGAGATCATCTGTCTACAGTCTGAAAGGGACTGCTGGAATAACAAGTGTCACTGGGGGCTATCTGATTCAGCAATGGTTATTGTCTGCCTAGAAAAGAAATCTTTCTAGAAATTAGAGTGTGCAGTGAAAAAGAGGAAGAGGAGTAATGTATAATCAGCATCTCTTCCTACCTGAGATGTAAAACCAAACCTTTTGGTACCTTTTGGTTGCTTGCAGATGTTTAAAAAAAACAACCCAAAACCTGACCCTTAAACTCCTTACACTCATGGGTTGAGCCCAACACATGCCCAGAAGAGGCAGCGCACATTAGTTGAACCCAGTTTGCCTAACATCTGCAGAGATTGGGTACTTTAGTGGGGCTATTATGGTGCTTGTATCTAATAGCCGATAAAAGCCCCAGTGAAGCGATCTATACAGGTTGTAGCAATGTGCTGCTTCTTCCGGTAGAGCACAGTTTTGGTTTGTTTTTTTTTAACATTTGCAAGCAGCCATTGAGAGCTCTCTTGGAACAAAACCTGACCTTTATGTTTCTAAAATGGAACTTTTTACAACTCAAATTTCTACCCTATGGTTGTAGAAGGGCTATTAAAACCAGCGAGAATTTGAAAGATGAGAAGGCTCAGGGTGTTAATTAAAAAGCTGTATAGCCTATAGTGTATGTATGCCATTTGTTTACAGCTAACCCAGGTAGGGAACAGTCGAGCCTCTGGATCATGGTGTATATGTAAGAGGTCTAATCAGGTGTCTGATGAATCCACTTGTATGGGGTCCTGTGACCATCATACCAAGACCTTCAACACGTATGCCTAGGCAAGACTATGGAGGAGTGGAGGCTGCCCAAGACCTATCCCCTTCACCATGGAGACAGAATCCAAAAGCCAGACCAAGCCCAGATGTTCAGTGTCTCGATAGTTGTAGCTTCTGCCAAAGAACAACAGACCAGAACTGCTGCTGACTGCCGAATGCATAAGCCAGTGTACATTTCTGTCAGGGCAATGTCCCTTAGTCTTTCTCCAACCCATGGGTTGTTTTGTGGAGGCCAGGTTTTTGAGCCACCTTATTCTGGAGGTTGCAACACTGTGGTATTTAATAGGAGCTACTTCATCACAAATAGTCCCACCAGATAGATGCAGTTTACAGTCATACCCAGGCCCGTAGCCCAGGTGCACTGAGAGATGCTTATTACTATTCAAAAAGGAGCTAGGGGTCTTAGGCAAGTGCTTGGTGTTGACACTACTGTCATGAGGCATCATGGCAGGTTGCATTTTCAGTAATGGAGGGGTCAAGAGCTGATTGTGCAGTGGGTTGTCCCTAAAGTGGTCCATCAAATTAGTGCTGCCTGTGGCAGTGCTATCCCCATTCAGTAGATAAATAGGCCTAAATCTTCTCTATTTTATGGGCACTTCACAGTCTCACTGACTTCAGTTGAAAAGCAGTAGTCTGGGTTGTAAAGTATTAATGCCTTTTTGTGCTTGGAGCACACATAACATCTCTGGGAAGTAAATCATACTATTGCTGTTTTACAGGTGAGTAATTGGAAAGACAAAAATACTGACCGATCTAGGGCCACACAAGAGTCTATAGTGGAGCTGGGAGTCAAGCGCCTAGACAAATGGGAATATTTTGTGCATTGCTCCATAGGTTAGAAGATTAGGGATTGAGGAGGAGTGCCGTTTAGATGGAATTTAGATGCTGAAGTCCAAGAATGCACATCACAAAATCTCTGCCTAGTCATGTAAGTATCGGAGAGTTCATAAGCAGTTTAAATTTTCTTCAGCAAAATTATTTAGGCAACTTGAGTTCTTGCCCTTGCGCATGCTGAGGGTTTCCTCCATCTTAGCTGAGTGAGCATCTTGGAATCTACCTCATGCTGAAGGCCATTAGGGATTTGCAAGCTGGCATCTCTGGGCATCTATACATGTGCCAGACATCTGCTCCAACACATGCTAATTAGCGCAGGACAGAGCTAATTAACATGGAGCATGTTAATTAACATTCTTCAGCGGCCTCTGTGTTGTCTGTTCAGAGCCCCTGAGCTTCAAAATGGCGGTGGGGGCACTTGAATGAAAACTTGTGAAACGAGCTTTAGTTCAAGTGCTCCGTCCACCATTTTGAAGCATGGGATGCTGAATACATGTGATCCTGCGGACACTTCAATTAAAGCAGCTCCTGGAGCCACTCTAACTACAGCACCCACCCCTTCTCCCCCACACCCCAGAGTACATGTAGAGACATTCCCTGTGTCTAAATCTCTTAAAGGTCCAGTCTGCCAGACCCACAGCAACAGCACTGAGTCCAGCACAAAGCATAGCAGCTGTTTTTGTTCAAAAATAGGTTTAGAAGAGCAGGAACACATCTGCATTAGGAAGAGTGGAGAGTATCCCTTCTCCCAGGCCTAGTCCAATAGCCAAGTGTTTAAGGCACTCCCCTAGGAGTTGGGAGATGCAAGTTAGAACTCCTTTAGGCTGCAGAGGGTCAGAAACCCAGGTATCCCATTTCCTGGGTGATCGTGCTATGTACAAGGCTATTACATGAAAGGTGGGCAGCTAGGGTTGCCAAATCTGTTTGAATCTATTCTAGGAGGTTTCATCAATGATGTTAATTATGGTGCATAGACTTGACATCAGGAAGGCAAATGCACCTGACTATTACATTTTAAAAACCCACTGGACTACTGTATAAATCAGATTCAACATTTTAGTATTTGTTTTAATGAATGCTCTATAATTTATCTCCTGGGTGACTCTCAGCAGTCTCCTGGAGATTAATATCTAATTTCTGGAGACTCCAAGGCAATCCTGGAGGGTTGGCAGCCCTATGGGCAGCACCAGCTGCTACCACCACTGCCGTATCTTGAAAGAAAAATGAGCCATCTGTAAATACCTAAAGGAATCTTTTCAGTGCCCAAGTTTAGTTGAGAGCTGGGAGCTGTGAATCCCAGGTGCATCTCTTTCCCATATTTCCTGTTGGCTGCCTCTGGTGTTCCCCTGCTGAGCACGCTGCCAATTATGAATTTCATTTGTATGCACCTGCCTCTCTCCATACTTCGTACAGGGAACTTATCTCAGGGCTGCTCTGCAAGCTTACCATTGTTTTGCCAGGTAGCTGCATGCTCAGAGATATGCACTGCCTCCTGAACCAGCAGCCTGGTAGCTGCATTCACGTGGCAGTGGGAGGAAGCTAGGGCATGTGTAGATGAAACAGGGGCCCTACATTGAAGCGGTGGGTTTTTAAAAACACCACTTCGGTTTAGGGCCAAGTAAACCTCCGTGTCATGCACATGCCCATGCACTTACCTGTCTCTCTGGCGGTGGGGAGCAGAGGGCAAGCTGCTGGTGGGTGAAGCGGTTCCTGGCTTGTGGTGGGGTTGGTGCTTCCCTCCACAGCAGCAGCACACCTGCCCCTCCAGGGGCACTCTCCCGCAGGCATCTGACTTGGGTGGTCCTGGGAGGCACTGGATCTGCAGAGGGAAGCTCTGGGCCCCTGCACAGCTCAGGCAGACAGGCTCCAGGTGGAAAAAAAGATCAAGTTCTCTGCTTTTTCTTTTTCTTGAGCACAGCCAGCCCTCCTAGGCTGCTGTCAGGCTGCCTGTATGGGCTTCTTGCAGAGCCCCTGAGCTGCATGGAGCCTGGTGCTTCACTTCACAGCTGTTAGAGCAGCAAACTAAAATTCCTTGGAGGAGAGTTAGTTTGCTGCACCCCAAGTCATATAAGATGCATTACGCTGCCGAATTTACTACAGTGGCTGGAATTATTGTGCAATATGCCCCTGATGCATGCAAACACCAACACAACTAAAGTGGTGCAAAAGCATTAAAGTCACTATAAAGTGTTGTGCATGCATGCCCCTTGTTTTGTCTACACATGGCCCTGGTTACCAGTAGTGCCTACGTAAAGAGAAATTCTCACAAAGTGCTTCTGGTCTAGGTGAAAGCATTTGCAGAGTTGTGGTGTGTGTCTGAGTGTGTTGCTGCCTCACACAAAGAGGCAGGGATCCCAAAAGTTCAGCATGACAATGCCCAAGTCCATATGTGTAAGGGAGATTAAATCATGCACGTTTAATAGTGTGATTCTGTTTGAAAGGTGCTTTTTGCATTCTTTCATCTCTCTTGTCCCTTCTAAGGATGTAATGTTGATCTTTCACTTCCACTAATGGAGTAAATCTCAAGGCACAGGCTAAATGAAAGGAAAAAAGGAGACCAGTCTGAAAATGGCAGCATTGGTGGTTGAAGCACTGTGGTATTGCAGTACAATTTGGGGCACTGGTATTTGAAGTCCATTGTTGGGGGATGTACAGTGAGGCTTACTAGGGCTTTGCAAAATGGTTATGTTTCAATTCAGTTTTGGTTTCAGAGAGAGTGATTCATTTTGTTGTTTCAGATCAATGTTCCATTTCGATTTGTCCTAAACTGTTTTGGAGTTTTGATGCTGTTTCGGTGATTTGGCCGTGGGCTATAAAGGGGAATCACTAAAACACCTATAACTGTGTCATTTTTAGTCTTATTTGGATGAAAGTTGCAGGGATGGTAGCCCCTTGTGAGTTTCAAGGAGATAGATGCAGGGATTTTGTGAAAGTGCACTTTAGACTGTTCAAAGCGAAATTTGTGTCACTTGCCAGCAGCACTAGCATGCTGTCATTTTGCGCACAGATCTGCAGTGCCCTTGTTTTGTTTTGAAGGCTTTTGTTTTGTTTCTATTTTGCTGTTTTGAGCTCGAAATGCATCAAAACACTTTTGAAATGAAACACCTGGCCTTAATATATTCCAATAATTCCATTTTACATAATTGTTGATTGGTTAGGTTTTATTGAAGAATAGTCCATGGTTTGTGAGAATTGCCTGTCTTGACAGGTGTGGTGGACATCTTAGGTCTATATCTTTTAAGTCAACTAATTGTCAGGAGCAAATTCCTTTGTGGTTTTCATTTGGAAATAGCTGTTTTAAGGGATGATGATTTAACCAAAGTATTTTGGGTAGAAATCAGTGGGACTCATGTAATGGTTCAGTGAGCTAATAAGACCAAAGTGACTAATTCACCAGATGTCACTGTTGCATGCAAAGGTTTGTGCACTGAGAAGTCATGGCATTGGAAGTGTGCATGTACAAATCTAGTTAGAAAACAGTGAGTTGAGTTAGCTATTGCAGTCCTTTTGCTCAAAATAAGATATCTGCCCTTGCGGAGGCAGTGCCCAGCCTTTAGGAAGTATAGATTCGTAGATTCATAGATGTTAGGGTCGGAAGGTGCCTCAATAGATCATCAAGTCCGACCCCCTGCATAGGCAGAAAAGAGTGCTGGGTCTAGATGACCCCAGCTAGATGCCTATCCAACCTCCTCTTGAAGACCCCCAGGGTAGGGGAGA
>JAGPOW010003642.1:14505831-14518520 GCA_030014935.1 Caiman crocodilus
CTCTGCTAGTTTGTGGCCATTATTTCTTGTAACCCCCGGGGGCGCCTTGGTGAATAAAACCTCACCAATTCCCTTCTGTGCCCCCGTGATGAACTTATAAACAGCCACAAGGTCACCTCTCAACCTTCTCTTGCGGAGGCTGAAAAGGTCCAGGTTCTTTAGTCTCTCCTCGTAGGACTTGGCCTTCAAGCCCTTAACCATATGAGTGGCCCTTCCCTGGAGTCTCTTCAGGTTATCCACATCCCTCTTGAAGTGCAGTGCCCAGAATTGCATGCAGTACTCCAACTGCGGTCTGACCAGCACCCGATAAAAGGGAAGTATCACCCCTTTGGATCTATTCGTCGTGCATCTGCTGATGCACAATAAAGTGCCATTAGCTTTTCCGATGGCTTCGTCACACGGCTGACTCATGTTCACATTGGAGTCCACTAGGACTCCAAAATCCCTTTCCAAATGGGGTGCCTGGCTTGAGAAGTGCCTGTTTATCTCTGCATTTCCTCAGTTTTAAACATTTGAAGGACATTTCTTCTCTGACAGACGCTCATAACCCCATGCCTGCAACCTAACTTCACCTTACTGAAATCTTGCTTGAATGAGCGGATTTCTTCTTGTAATACATGTATCCATGATGACAGTTGCCCAGTGCAAATTATCTCTTGGGTGGACCTCATGTATTATTTCATTTTTAAAAATTCTAGCTGCTATAAAATATTTCTATAGATTCAGTGTACATTTAAAAAAAACAGATTGCTTGGGAGAACTGTGGTTTGGACAGAGGCACAGCAGTCGTGTGTGGTGTCCTGTCTGCATTGACATCATTGCTTGGTCCCTATGACACTCCAGTGTGTCATGTCTTGTCTTGTTTTCTTTCCTATAGAGCCATTCCCATGCTGTGACAATTGGCTTTTGTCACCAGGCATAGCAGGCAAAAATAAGGACAAATTGACTCTTCTGAGCAGTGTGGATGGGGCAATAGTAATTCACTGAGGCTGGCTGAAGACCAGTTTCCAACAGGCGCATCCTGGGCTTCAGGATCAGGCAGTCAAGGCAGTATACTTGTTAAATGGCATTGCTTCCTTCCAAATCCTGTCAGGCTGCTGCTGGAAATTGCCACTGCCTTGGTAACCTGCAGTTGTCTGACTTTTCACAAACTAAGCTGCAGTGTGATGGGTATGTCAGGGAAATCTTTAGACGGTAGCATCCATTGTAATTTGCCAGGGATCTTTGTAGAGATGGAAGTGGGAATTTGTCTGTACCTGGCCAAAAAGAGGGATGTCTTCAGATCTAATTTTCCAAGGAAACTCTAGGGCTGGAGCAGGGGCAGAGCATGATGTAGAAGAAAACATTTGCCTTTTGTTCCTTGGAGGCATCTCTGTTCACAGGCAGATAAAATTATAGATTTTCCCATGTCCTTAGTTCCTTGTATCTGTTTTGCATTTGGATGCAGTGGGTATGGCACGGGCTGAGCAGCAAATTCAGTCACAGTAGCAGCACAGCGGGAATCATGTCTCTTATGCTAGGGAGCACAGCGTGAAACAGAAGGGTTGACGAGCGTATATGATAGGCTACATGCTGGATAATGCTGGGGACTGCGAGGAGATGAGGTGCATTGTATGATTAGGGAGCGTGAAATTAAACCTCTGCAAAGTGGGTTTTGAATGATCAAACAGTGACTTTCCATAAGAATAGCAAAGTGTATTTAGAGTTTGATTTTCAGAGGTGCTGAATGCCAGCCAACGCCTGCTACAGTTGTGAGCTCTCAGCACTTTTGAGAATGAGGCAGTAGTTAGTTAATTCTGTATTAAAATTTTATGATTGAATAGTTCTAGGAAATTCTTCCAACCTGCTCGAGCCAGAAACAGCTATGCCTTATCCATTGTTCCCTATTTCTTTGTTCAAGGAGCCAACCATTCACACCAGAAATGACTGCTGTTTCCATTTCTCATTCTTACTTCTCAGAAGCCATAGAAATCATTGTCACCACTGCATGAGGTATTGACTTTGTTGTGGTAGAGACACACGTTTGGATTTCAAATTCCTCTCCTCCCTTTTTTCTAGCACCCTTATGTGTCACACAAAGGGAAATTAATAAGAAGTGCATGAACAGAGGGAAGTGCCCAGTGCACTTGTGAAAAATAGGAATTCCTTATTCATGGAGCCTCTCCCTCTCCTGTGTCTGGTACTCATAATCCCTGTAGTACACAGTAAAGATGCATCAGGTGGGTGGGACTTTTTACATTCTCTTCATTTCAGATTGATTGACTTTGGTCACAAAGTTGCCCAGGACATATCATGCATAAATGTTAATTGGTTGTATTTCATTAGAGAAGTCATTCCTATGCTCGTTCGTATTATGTTTGTTTTCTGCGTAGTTCAGGTATTTGTCCACTAGGCACACGCTGCTTTCCCAGCATGAGAAGCTGCCCCTGTGCAGGAGTTTATGGTTTGAAGTCCCCAGGTCTGAACCAGATACTCATCATGCAAATGACTTTGTCTGTGCTTGAAGTCTGTGCTGTTTAAGTTGAGATCTGATCGTGGAAGCAGCTTCATTCACATGATAGTAGTATTGAAGGCAATACACCCATCACCAGTAACTCCAGAATATGCATCCCTCGAGAATGGGTGTATCTTCATTCCCTACTTTTCCTCCTTCTTTACCACCCAGAGGAAACAGCGCCTGACTCCTCGGTAAGACAGGGAACAAAGGGAGAACAGACACAGGCTAAGACCTGGATCTGCTTCTTCCAAGACCCAGACCAGCTTCTGGCTGCCAAGAAGGAGTTTCCTTATCTCTCTTTCCAGTGAAGTGGCACCACTTTCATGCCACTGACAGTGTGGACAGATACTAGGTTCTCTGGAATTCCTTATCACACACCAGCGAGGACCATTAAAGGACTGCCTCCGCTTGAGTTCTCTGTCTAAACATCACACCTCTGCCCACAAGAGTGTAGATCAGGGACTTCTGGTCTCCTTGTCTTATCTGGCTCAAAAAAGAGAAATGGAGCTCTTAAATGTATTACGCCTGCCTTTGTGTCAGTCACTAAACTTATAATTGTCAACCAAACTTGTAATCTCATTAAAAACAAAGCTGTGGATGTGACATGACCTGTCTTCCATAAAACCACTGTTATTGATATTAATGGATTCAATCAGTAAAGAATGAAGAGGCTGATATCGTTAGTATTCCTGTGATTGTACCCATCAATGTCAAGTTAACTGGCCAGTAATAAACTTTGCCATCCCATTAATTTAGCCCTTTTTCAATATCAGTGCAATGTTAGGTTGTTTTTTTCCAGCCCTTTGATGCTTCCTCAAAATTCTGAAATTCAATAAATAATGCGAGTAGTTCAGAGAGCGCCTTTTAACATTCCTGAAGGGCAGTCTTCTGGTCCTGCTGATTTGAAAGTATCTATTTTAGCTGTTGCTGTCTATCATCATCCCTTTCCCTTTGGAATAGAAAATATTTCATTATCACCAGACGCTCCATGTGTGCCATCCTGCTTTTTCACAGACACAAAAAAGAAATATTTATTGAATACTTCTGCCTTTTCTTCATCATCATTGACATTTTTCCTTTCCCTGTCTTGTATTGGAATTGCACCATTGCCAGGGTTACTTTTGTTTCTGATTATATCGTCTATACTGGTCTAGAAGATCAAAGTAAATGGCAACATACTTCCTATTTGACTTTCTTCTTTTGAGATACACTGCAGCAGTCTGCAATAATTTTCTGTGATGTTCTGTTTTACTGTGAATTTAGATAAAGAGTTTTCATGGGAATACTCATATTTATAGTTAGAGTTCTGAATTAATGTAAGTCAAAGGGTATCTGTGTGTTTTCCAATCACATAGAAGTATGATGTCATAAAAAAAATAAAGCCAGATTTTTAAAACATCTCAACAGGCAGTAGCTTCCCTTGAGAACAGCAGCAGCTCCTAAGTGCTGCCTGCTTAATTAGGTTACTAAATGGGAACTGAAAATCTGGCCTTTACTGTTGTGTTTTTTTTTCCCCCCATCTGTTGAATTTTTAGAACTCTAATCCAGGACTGGCCTGCTTTGGAGATCTCAGAAAAGAATTGATTTTCCCATTGAGTGTTGTTTCTTATCTATGATGCTTACTCCATGTATTAGAAATTTACTTGCTTTTTTATCCCTGAAAGCTGTTTAAATCACTGTTAGCTGTCACTTCTGTTCCTGTGTCTTTAGTGTCTTCTGCAAGAAAGGGCTGGCTGTTGGAGGTGAGATTTTACCGCAGCAAACGCTTGTCACTATTGCTTTCTGCTTAGCAGTCAGTCAGGCAATGCTGAGATTTCCCATTCTGCACCCCTTGCCCAAAGCAGATAAAAATGACCTCCTCTGTCTTGAGTGTTGTTAACATGCAGCTTTGGAAAATGAACACAGCTGGAATAAAGAGAAAAAAAGCAGATGACATTTTTGTTTTCTGCATGAACCAATGCATAGAGTCTTTGTTTTACAGGAAGGTGCGTTTGCCAAAGAAGTGCCATTATTAGTGCTATTTTAATAGTGCAGCTGTAATTCAAACCCGTTTTCTAAAAAAAGATGTGTTTGTGCTTAAAAATGCATATTGGTATTATTTGAGATTTCATCTGAAGTGCAGTATCTCAGATCCTAATCTGAAACTTTTCTTTAGTGTTTTCTTTCCAAAATACACATTCTAATTCTGTGTTTTGGTAGCATAACAAGCCAAGTTGGTTCTGAGACGGGGGAGGTAGTGGGAATAAGGGACAGCACAGGGTGGGGGCCACTGGTTCCAAGAGCATGGGTGAAGGGGAGTGGAAGAGGAACAGGAGGGAAACAGCTTTATTATGTATTTGTTCAGCAGTTTTCAACCTTTTTTGTACCAGGACCCATTTGTAAACATCAGTATCCAGCCCCAACCCAGTGCCTCTTGCTCCTGATCCACTGCCCGCAGGCCCCAGCCCCTCAGTGTGTGGCAGAAGTGGGGCTTGGGGGGCCCAAGCAGCCCCTTGCAGGCTGGATCTCTGACAGCCTCCGCTTCTGCTGCACATCAGGAAGTAGGTGGAGAAGCTCAAGAGAGTTCAAAGGAGGGCCACACACATGATTAGAGGCCTGAAGTACGAGGAGAGACTGAAAGACTTGGGATTGTTCAGCGTGGAGAAGAGAGGGGCCTGGGGGAGCATCTGTTTACCAAGATCCCCCAGGGGAGGATAAGAAATAATGGGCACAAGCTGATTGAGCATTGATTTGGGCTAGACATAAGGAAAAACTTCTTTATAGGTCAAGTACCAAGGGCTTGGACCAGGCTCCCTGCGGAGATGGTACAGTCACCCACCCTGGCGACCTTCAAAAAGCATCTGGATGCTCACCTTGCTGGGGTCATCTGATCCCAGCAGTCTTTCCTGCCCAACTGCAGGGGTTTGGATCCGATGAAGCAAAGCTTCATGAATACGCTTGCTCTTGATGCTGCCTTGCTATAACATCCCTATTGCTCTTGTGGCAGCAGCCCAGACTGGTACAGCTAAATACAGAACTGTGGGAATCATGTCTCAGTTAAGAGCCTGACCCCAAGTAAGCCACATTATAGGCACACATGAATCATTTGGGATTATGTCCCTGGTATCCTTAGAAGGGCAGGAAGAAGCAGCTTGACAGCAGAAAAAAATGACTTTCTCTTAGTAACACTTAAAATACATGCCCTGTCATTTCTGTGCTTTCAGCCTAGTGCTTTGAAGCTGCTAATGATAGATACTGGCAAAAGTAAAATTGAGCAAATATAATCGGGAGGGTTTGGTCATCAGACTAAACAGAAATATTAATAAGATTTTTTTTTTTGTTTTTTTTTTTCTTTTTACACAGTTCTGTGGTGACAGTAATTTTCTGGCTCTTCCTTTCTTCCCGTCATTTCCCTCTACATCACTGGTCTTCAGTGAGTGGCTTATATGAAGGACTGCTCACTTTCATGAGTAAGAGGTTCACATTCTGAATCTTACAATTTTGCAGCTGCAAATTTTAGGGAATATAAGGATTTAGGTGCCCAAATTCTAACGGCTTCTGGCTATCTAATTTCCTTAGGCTCCCTAGAAAATCCCTGCCCATGTGTTCAACTCTGTGGGCACATCCACTCATGCAAGCATGCATGCTTGCAGCAGCTCAAATAGAAGTGGCGCAAGTTTGAGCCGGGGCTTTTTGCTTCAGCGCATATGCTCGGACATGCACTTTGTTGTGGAGCAAATTGTGCCGCCTGGGGCAAAATAAGCCTGCCTGGCTCCTCCCGGATCTTCAGCCAGTGGGAGTTAGAGCAGTATAAAAAGCTGCCCTGTCCTGGCCCCAGCAGTATAAAAAGCAGCCCTGGCAAGTGGCTCAGGGCTGCTAGCTCTCAGGAGCTTCTGGGGCCCAGCCACTTGGTACCTGGGGACACTACCCCCTGTGCCAGCTGGGCTGCTATATCAGCCCTGAGAGTTTCCTGCATCCTCTGCCCACTGCAGCAGCCTAGCACTGGGGACTGCTGCCTGGATGTGACCTGCTGTGCACCTGCCAGACTCGGATGGGGACTGCACAGCCAGTAGAGGCATCCGCCCCTCTGAGCCAGCTGCCAGTGGACTGCAGTTGCAAGATTGGCCTTTGTGTGGCATTACTGCCATTTGTGCCCTCTGCCCAGCCATCTGAGCGGCTATTAGGAAGATGTTCCAGGTGTGGTGGCCTGCTTTGAACTGTCATGGCCCCATTTGTCCAGGAGGTCAGCCACAGCCAGATGGGTCCGAGGTGCCAGCTCTGAGCAGGCAGGGTCCTGCCACTGGCCTCCCCAGCAGGAATTCTGATGTTCCTTATTGGAAAACTGAAAAATCCGTGATAAAAAAAATCCAAGTCTCTAAAGCAAGTCTCTTATCATAATAATAAAGTGAACTCTAAATATAAGTTTCATGAATTCATGAAGACATATTTTGCTGCCCTCCCACAAGGCAATGGTCACCACACAAGGGGTTGGTCCCCCACACAAGAGCTGTGGCCCCCCAACAGGGGGTTCAGCCCCTACACAAGGGGTTCAACCCCCCAACAGGGGGCTCAGCCCCCACACAAGGGGTACGGCCTCCCAATGGAGGCCAAATGGCCCCTGCAGGGGCTACCACCTCCCCTGCAAGGCCCACATGCCCCATGCCAGCCCCCCAATTTCTGCCTCTCCTGGCCCCATCCCCCACTAGCTGCTGCAGCCCCCTCACTGACTGCCCCACCCAGCCCCACTCCCTGCTCCCCCACACCCCATGATGGGTGCCCCACCCAGCCTCACCCTCCAGCTTGCACCCCCCAGACCCCAAGGCTACCCCACAACCCCAGGCACCATCATTTAAAAAAAAAAAAACCTAGAAAAAGAACAGGGAAAAAAGGGGGAAAAGAAGCCTCTGCTTACCTGAGAAGCAGGGGTGGGGGGGCTCTGGGGCCTCCTGGCAGAGCCCCCTGGGCAGCACAGGGCAGCAGGGGCGCAGCAGGGCCTGGGCTGGGACCACTGGGTCTGTCAGCCTGCCCCGCACTGTGCGGGCAGGGCCCCAGGCAGCCACGCAGCACCTCCAACTGCTGGTAAGTGCCAGGTTTTTGTTTTGTTTTTTTAAAGTATGGGGTGGGGGGCAGTGATGGGGGGGTTGGAGGGATGGGGTCGGACAGGGCAGGAGTCGGGGGGGTTAGGGGAGTGGGCAGAGCCGGCAGAGTCCCCCCACAGTCCCTTCCCCCCTCCTCCAGCCTCCCCTGACCCTTTACTCACTGGCACCGGAGCCCTGGTGCTGAAACACGTGGCCTGGCCAGAGCATCTCTATGGCAGACCCAGCCTCCAGTTGCTTCAGGGCATGGTCGGGGGCTGTGCTCTGCCCTGCTTTTTTATACTTTGCTTTTTTTAGACTCCTGAATATCCAGGGGTCAAATTTTCTCCCCATGCTGCAACCTTGCAGCGTGGGAAACATTTTTTTGTTCCAGCACCTGCCTGTTGCCTCGCCTCAAAGGGGTTTGAGGCAGGGCAAGAGGCATGTGCACACTCGTGTGGACGTGCCCTGTGAGGTGCTAAGAGCTGTTAATGTTCATTGACTTGACTGGAAATTGCTCAAATATGTTCTCATTGACTTCAGGGGAGGTAGAGAAGATGCTTTCAGACTTTATGAGGTCCAACTGATTAAGGTAAATTATAATTTTCCATGTTAGTAGCAGCTTGGGATAGTCAGGTGGACATCACTTATGTGTGTGTTGCTTTTTTGTTTAATTATAAAGGAGCAAAGAGTGCGGAAGTGGCTTGTGATAATAGCAGATGTGTGTTAGTTGACTGGATTAGGTGGGCAGATGAATAGCTGTATCCAGGCAAATAATAGAAAATTGTGAAAGATGAAGAAGGAAAGATCCATGCTTGCAGATATATTCCAAACTTACTCTATGGATTTTCACCTTGATGGTGTCAGGAGGAAGGCAGGTGAGGCTTTTATAGACAGATAGACACTATCTAATTACTTATGTAGTAGTTTTAGGAGGAGGCTTGCACACTTAAAGAAAAAGAAGGCATTTCATAGATGGGGAACTGAGACACAGTGAAGCTAAGGGCCAGATCCAAACCAGTAAAGAAGGCACCTAAATGGGACTTGGGTAGAATTTAGGCATCAAAAGTTGAAAAAAACAATCCAGGTGCATCCTGTCCTGGCTGCTGCAAAATCTCTGAGGCACCCCTTTTGTTCAGCGCACCTGTTTCTGCCTGAAACGATTCGCAGGTTCTTAGACTTCAGGCTACTGAGCGTGGCCAGGCATGATGGAGTTCAAGCAGGTAGGTGTCGAACTCTCACTTAAGCTCTGCTGCAGTCTGGACCAGAGCTAGGGTTGCACTTAAACCCTTGAAGGGATTCAATCTATTAAATTCCCATGAAGCACATCTGACAGCCCAAAACTGAGCACCAGTGGCTGCTGGCACTTGAAAATACACCTGTTGGGCATGGCATCAGGGCTCACTTTTACATCATAGCATATTAAAGATTACAGAACTCACCCAGGAAGTGGTAGATATGAGTTTTTCCTTAGTTTGGGGGTGGGGGTGAGTAAAACTTACATCTGCCACCTCCCAGGAGAGTTCCCTAACCACCAGGCTATATAATAGTCTGGGTGAGAGCAGTCTTGAACTCTTCCTGTTGGGGCTAAACCATGGGGTAGCCAAAAATACAAGTGTTGTAGGAGCAGAAGGTGAACAAACAAGAAACAGGAAGATTTCATAGCCTCGTGAGTAGGACTAACTCTTAGGGAGAATAGGAGTGCTGGACTCTGATCTTTGCTCTCCAGGCTCTATCTGCCACAAATCTAGTGACTATCTAGGATAAAATGCATAAACAGTCCAGGAAGAAGGAACGAGAACCCAGGGTTTCCCCCTTACTAAGGAAGAGCTCTTGTCACAGCTGGGATGGAGGCAATCCGGGCCAGGCACCAGGAGCCCAGATCTAGTCAGGACAGCATCTGGAGGCCGAAGATGTGATCAGGAACGGACCGGGGTCAGGGAGCCAGAGTCATTGCTAGAAATGAGCAAAGGTCCAGGATCCAGAATCAGGAAGCTGCAATTCAAACTGGGATCAGGAAGCCACAGAGGCCCTAGAGTGAGGAGCTGAGCGCTGTAGTTAGCACAAGCCAAGGGCTGAAGTCAGACTAAGATGCCAGGAGTTGAAGAACAGGGACCAAGAGTCAAGGCAAGATGCTGGCATTTGGGCCGTCTAGAAGTTCATTCGCCAACTTTTGCAGAGTCCTTCCTGGTGCCTGCCTGCTGCTCTGAAGGCTCCCTTTCTTTGAGGGAGAGTTGACCTCTGGCAGACGCATCAGATGGTTGTCCGAGGGGCGATTCAACCCCAATGGAGCGTGACTCATCAGCTGTCTCCGTGGAAACCTGCTCCCCCTTGTTCCCTTTCCTTCTTGCCCCTTGAAGGCCTAAACCGGGGTCTCCCACTATCTGGGTGAACCTCACAGCCCTGAGGCTGTTGTGCAAGAGATGGGACTCCCACAGTGCTGTGCTTTGTATTGAACTCGGTATTATTGGTGCATGTCAGTGCTTCCCCCCAGATGCTCCAGGACCCAAGTAACTGGCAGCCATAGTGTGAACCTCAGACACATCCATGGGCTTCGCATTTTTGTTACCTAGCAGTAGGCAGCCCCCTGCTCTGCCCCAGGAGCTCTGGATCAGCCGAGTCCTCCCTGGTCATTGTGCAGGGATCATCAGTACTGACCCCGTCCATTGGCAGCTATGTGCCGTGTGAAGCCTAGGTGCCTACAAAGACAGCCTGGCCCTAGGAGACTTGCCCAGTACCACACAAGAGTTACAGCCGATTAGGAATTGAACCCAGGTTGCCCAGGCCTGAGTTGTAACCACCTGCCCTTCCCTCTCGTACATCTTCTATGGCTCCTTACTGCATCAAAACATGGACTGAATAAAGAGCTCAGCAAACACTTCCTCATCCATTCCTCTGACCACAATGCGTCTCCAGGGCCTGCTGTGATTAAACATTACGTGTGGGTCTTATGCGCTCCCCTCAAGTGCTTGTTGCTAGGAGCTGAATTGCCGGTGGGAACGCACCACCCGGGCTTTTGTCTTGTTTATTATAAACTTCTTATAAAGTAATTGGACTCTGCTCTCAGCGTGTGGCTGTAATCCAAAGAGTATTTTACTGGGCCTTTTAACACGCTTGGCATGCTCCTGTTGTTATGGAGCTCGGTCTCTTGTTCTTTGGAGGGTAATGACACGTTGGGTGCCGATCGGTTTTGCTACAGGTTGAAACCTGAGTGGGTGGGTAAAGGAGATTTTTCTCTTGTGTGAGAGATGTCTACTGGGACTGCTCTGGCAACTTGCTAGCACACGTCTGTTAAGGTTGTGGGTTCACAGTTCTGGACATTGTGTGCAAAGACTGTGATGCTTCAAGACAGAGGTTTGTCTAAGTGGCAGCCCACCGGCCACATACAGCTCACAAGGGGTTACGCTGCGGTCCCTGAGCTCTTGCCCAGCCACTGCTGCTGCCATCATGCTCCCACTGCGACAGCAACCTCTCCTCCCGGCGGTGGGGCAATGTAGCGAGTGGCACGAGGAGCTGAGGGTAGGAGCGGGGCAGCACAGGGGGGTCCACGCCTGTGTGGTGCAGTGGTGGGGATGGAGGTGTCTGCGAGGGCAGACATTGCAACTGGTGGGAGGGAGTGTCAGGGATCACACATGCTCTCACTTTGCAGGAGGGAATTTTAGTTTCATAGATGTCAGGTGCTGGAGGGAATCTTACAGATCATTGCCCCTCCCCACTGCACTTTGGCAGGAAAGGCTTCTGGGCTCAGATGACCCCAGCAAGATGGGCATCAAGACACAATACATGCCTATTTTACCACCCCCTCCCCTACCTGGCTGACAGAGCAGAGTGGAGCAAGAGATGGATATGGGCTGCCTGCTGAGGGTTTTGGAGTCCTTGCCCTGCTGCCTTTCCCCTGAGAGCCCCACACTGGTTGCACACCTCCTGCCTACTGGGCAGCGGTGGGGTGCACAACTACATGCTGCCACCACCCCCACTGCTGCCAGGCTGTCGGGGATGCCTCACCATGGTGGTGCAGCTAGTGCAGGACTTCCTTGCTCCAGGCCCTGTGCCCTGACTTGGCTGTGCAAGACCCCCAGCCCCTGCTCCAGTCCCCACCCATGCTTCTGATTGAGCCCTGGGTCCCATAGATGCTTGAGTAAAATTCATGACCTGGGGTACTTTATCCAGCGGTCAGCGTGATGTAGCATCTTGGGACTCATGAGGTTGTGATGCTATATTCTCTCCTGTTTTCCCTTGACATGCATGGTATGGTGATTGAGGAATAGGTTTTAATGAAGGTTTTGAAACATCTGGTATATTTAATGTGTGCCTGTATCATATCCAAGCTGATCAGTGGACAGACTGGATGGCCTACACCCTGCTCCTTATCAAACCATTTATTTTTTCTCTGGTGCTGTTCCAGTGGTAGCTACTGGAATTGATGATGTTTCCACTGCTATTCCCTGCAAACCTGAAAATCCTGCAAAGAATAAAACAATTTAAACCAAATGTGAAAAGATTGTAATTTTGAATATGCAGCTGTATAAACAGAATGCTTTCAGTTCTAGTTCCTTGAGAATGCTTGTTTCACAATAGCAGCTGAGTTTTGTTCTCGTCTTTTTTTAGATCTAAAAAACCGAAGAAGCCCCCACCTCCTCCAGCCAAGGAGGACAGGCCCAAGTTAACCATTTTTGATGAGGAAATCGATCCAGATGAAGGACTGTTTGGCCCAGTAAAAGATTTTTCATCCACCGGTTCCAAGAAGGACTCATCAGTCAAAGATAGTAAATCAGTTCTATCTCTGATCTGTAGAGTTAAAGTTTTAAAAATGACTTTGGGCATTTAAAATGGATTGGTTAAACTTTGATTCTGACTCATCAATTTTAGGCTAGATTTTTACCTGGTGCAAAATCAGCTGGAGATTTAAAACAGTAGGACCTGAATTCATATTTAATCCTCATTAAAAAGATGGGGAGCTGTGGCATTGACCCGTACACAGTTGAGTGGGTCAGAAACTGGCTGACGGGGCGCTCCCAGAGAGTGGTGGTAGACAGGTTGTACTCGACCTGGAGAGGTGTTAGTAGCGGGGTCCCCCAGGGCTCAGTCCTCGGGCCTGCGCTGTTCAACATCTTCGTCGCTGACTTGGACGAGGGGGT
>JAGPOW010003642.1:14518620-14564192 GCA_030014935.1 Caiman crocodilus
AGGTACTTGGCTGGGGTCCTGTGACCCTAGCACTTGTTCCTGCCATTGGCAGGGGGTCAGACTAGATGGCCTGCTCTAGGCCCCTTCTGACCCTAGATAGATACTATGATACAGTATTCCTATACTGTTGGAACATGGATTTACAGTTTTTATGGGCATCTGTCTTATGTTGAAAAGCAAGATGTAAGCAGGCTTGGTACAAACTATTCCTGAGCTCCTGAAGGGAATAGATTTAGAGGCCCAGCGTGCGATATGTCAACAATTTATTTCCTTGTACTTTGTGGATTTTTACTTTAAAATGGAAGTTTTGTATAACAATCAGTGCAATACATGACTGACTTACTTTGCTGGCATTTGTGTTGGTGTTGCTTTATGTCATGTACGGTAACTAACACTTTCTGCTGGTTCCTTCTTTAGATCTGAAGTTATTTGAAGACCCAGACCTTGGTGGGACTGTTAAACTTGGTGACTCACTATTGCTGCCAACTGCCTGTGAACAGAAAGAGCAAAGATTAAGCACCAGCCTTGATGAGGACACTGAGGAGCTATTCAGGTATTTGTGTACCACGTGGCCCCATGGTAGTAGTCTCCATCAGGCCTACCTGAGCAAGACTTTAACCAAAGTTTTGAAAACTGATCTGTACTGGAAGTGGGTTAATGCTTTCATGTTCATATTAAATAATGGCAGAAATTTATTTAAGAGCTTAGAAATCCATCACAGAAATATCTCTAATATCACACTTTGTAAAATGGCTCCCTGAGGTTGCTGGGGAATGAACTTGATTACCCAGGAAATCACTTCTGATCCTATGTTATTATAAACCTAACACCTAGTGCCAAATTGTGGCACCTTTTTTTTTCCAAGGTGCCTTTGCAAATAATTCTCAGTCAGCTGGAGGGTAAATACAATCTCTGCTTTCCAAATGTGGACTTAGTTTTTGGAGCTGGCAAAATTTGTGAGCTCTTGGCTCTCAACTTGAGCTCAAGTGGCTAGAATGTGCTGGCTTATAATTTAGACTCTATATACAATCATAAAGGACTTGTTATTGATGTTGTCTTTAATATTCATTTACATTTTGATCAGTGGTATACGAATATAAAATGACCATATTTCAGAACGATGGGTAGGAAACAGTTTTCAGCATTGCCTTTGTCTAAAGTAACACAGTACAGACCTCATAGCTGTCTATATTCATACTCATATGTGTATGGTATAATTGAATGTACTTATCTTCATAACATTCTTGACTGAAATTTTTTTTTCCCATTATCCCCATATTATCGCATAGAGAAGTGATGCCTAGAGGCAAAGGTCATGTAGGAAGCCTGCAGCAGATCAAAGAGTTGAACTTGAGCTTTCTGAGTCCTAGTCAGGGCCAAGCTAAGTGTTGTACCATCCTTTGTCTCTCACCCAAGTCTTTGGTCTTTTTAATAACCTGTTCTAAATGGAAAAGAAAAATTCTGTTGGATGGTCTTAATCTTTTGGAACTAGTATGTCTGCAGTCACTGTTTATGCAAAACGCACTGATACTAACATATTAGTCAGAAATACCCAACTTAATTTAACCAGAAGTTAAATTAGGTTATATGCCATCTCCTATTACAGAGTGGCCATACATCTGATGTTTATCAGACACGATGTAACAATACATAATTTGATTTACTGCAGTAGAATATTGGGAGTGAACATCCACACGGTTACAGTCTTTTATGTCTGCTTCAGCCTGTGATAGCAATTTAGGCATAAAATGTTTGACCCAGATTGTTCAAATGACTGGAACTTTTAGTGCAACCCCTGCCATAACTGCTACCCATTGGAGAAATTCCATCCATCTCTCATATTCATGTACACCAAAGCAGGCAGTTTTCCTTCCTTTGCTACAGGGAAAGAAGCTTCTAATGTCTGCTAACTGCTGGACTGTGTTCTCATACAGACCTAGGGTCATCATAGCCTGCAGCAAGTGACCAATTGCCAGAGCAGGTGGTAATGAAAACAAGGAGAGAAGGTTATGGTGAAGTTCCAGCATTTTTTTCCTCCAATTATCACAGTGCCTTCAAGTAGCCGATCACCATCTAACAGGAAATTAGTAGGTGTAATGCAGCAGGAAATAAAGCTGAGGCTCAACAGCAAAAAAATGCACTGGAAATTCTAGCTCTGTAGACAAATCTTAGCCCTCCTGTGGTTATGGACCGACAAACCTGTATATCTTGCAGAGGAGAATGGGGAAACTAAAGTGGGAGAAATAGTAGGACTAAGGAAAGATATGATAAAGGATGGGAAGTAAAAGAGGACCTGGTTTCAGGAAATATATGGGACGTGGAGAAAAAGAAAACGGACTATGAACTTGATAGGAAGCAAAATGTGGATGATGGAGGAGAAAAAGGCAGTTTCTGCTGGCGTCCTCTGATAGAAACTCTTCCTCCGGCCCCAAAGAGAATTTGGGAGCCATCCACATTTTCACAATTGGCCATTCATCATGGGTGCCTCAACTGAAGGCTTTTCGTGACTCATCTCTGCACGGATTGTGCATCTGAAGTTCCCATTGACTTCAGCTGTAAGTGCCTTGAACATGGGAACATCAGGCCCACCTTCTCAAGTTGAGCAACTGAAACCTAGAACACAAAAAAAAAAAAATCCAGATGTCCTTGAAGTGCTTTTTAGGACAACCATTCTTCTTCCCACCATGCCCTAGTTCACCTTATAGAAACTGCTTGGGCATTTGTGTGAAAGGATTAAATGCTAACTTCTTTAAATAGTGGTCAGAAGTCTTCATAACTGAAATAGTCTTCAGACTAATTTTGTGATCTCTCTAATTCCTGATTTTATTCACACATACTCCAGATGTGGAGCTGTGGTGTCCTAGCTCCAGTTGAACCCTGGTAGTGCTGGTGTTTAGAAGCCTAGGCTGTAGTGTGACCCTAAATCTCTGGGAAATAAAATATTTTTAAAGGGGCTTTTTTGGCCTTTTCTTCAGAAGCCCAAACCCTCCTATGCTCATAGGAATATTGGTGATGTTACCACATTGGAACAAAAGTCTCTTAGGGCGCTTCCACATGAACACACATGTGCATCTTGCAGTGACTTTGGGATTTTTTTATCAGGGATTTTTCAGTTTTCAAATAGGGAACACCAAAATTCCTGCTAGGGAGGCAAGAGGCAGGACCCAGGCAGAGGAACCTGCTCAGAGCTAGCACCTTGGACCCAGCTGGAGGTAGCTGACCTCCTGGCCATTTGGGGCCAGGAGTACTTTCATGTGCAGACATGCCCTAAGAATCCAGACTTTGGGATGCAAAAAAATGGGGAGGGAGGATTTAAAACAGGATGGGTTTAAAACCACATGAATTGAACACCTCTCTTACCTCTACTTTTTAGCAAATTCAACACACAAAATTAACTAAATATAGATTTGCATTGCACCTTTTAAAAGGGCCTAGTTGGTTCATCACAGTGGGTATGAAGCCCCTTTGAAAATCCAGAACCTGAATGCACATAGGGTCAATCCTATTCCACATATTAATCACTTAAGTGGAATAAGGCACTTAAGTGTGATCATACACTGAAAACCAGTTAACACAAAAGATGGATGCTGCCCCTGCTCAGTTTGTTTTGTTTCCATGGATTTGAGCAGGGTGGCATAGGATCACACTTATGTGCCTAAGGCCACTAAAACGCCTAAAAGGTGGAATAAAATATGGCTCCTGATCTGTAGGTGCCTGTGGGAAAGAGGATGAAGAAGAGGAATCCTGAAGCCACCTCAGTTACCTAACCAAAGTGAACTCTTGAAGTCAGAAAGAGAAAATGTATTATTTCTGAATCTATCAGACAGCTGCAGTTAGGGTTGCACAGTATGGTTAAAGAACATGCAGTAGTGAGCACAAAATGACAGATGTAGTATGGCTGTTCTAAAACATTTTTAGAAACAAACAGTCCTGATATTTTTTCATCCTCTGATGCTGTGTGGCATACAGCTTTTGCATCCTAATAATGGAGTAGTCAAACCTGTGCCAAGACATGAACTGGATTTTAACCTGAAATGTACGAACTGTGGGGTTGCTTGGGGTCTGTTCCCCATGTGAAAATCGGATTTATCCATGTAACTTCCCTGTGACTCGAGAGAGTGACAGTTCCCCTGCTTTTGTTTTACTTGTGTCAAGAGAGTGAGCCCTTTGCTTTTCTGTACTCTGTTGGAAAACCTCCTTTGGGGGGCTTCTGTTTTTTGCAAATGCTTTCCCACAAGGATGTGTGTCACCAACAACTATTCATATGGAAAACATTCAATGTGTGAAAGATATTAATAGCCCCTAGTCCCACTGGGGACTTCAGTCTTTCAGGACAGCCTCTGCTTTCTCTCTTCCTCTTATGTAGCAGTAGCACCTAGTAAAAATAGAAAAATTGACAATTGTTCTTCCTCCTCTTTTCCACCTACTTTTTTCCACCTCCAGGCTCCCATATACTGAAGAAATAAGAGGCCTATCAAAAGAGTTAGAAATGCAAAGTGTCAGGGAAGACTGCGACCTGTAGCCACCAAAAAAAATGTTTCCTAGACCCTAATTTTGGGGCTGTTCTTATGTGTGTTGTTGATACTCCCCTTGGCTTAGATGGACTGAAAACTGAATCTAATCAACTCTGGAAATAGAAGTGTTCCCACTGCAGCTTTTGGTTCCGCATCGGCAATAGAGCAGGGGTGGCCAGCCCATGGCATGCAGGTCATAACTGGCACTGGCAGCTGCAGTGTGGCATGCAAGCTCTGGGCACACAGTAAAGGGAGGCACTGGAATGGAGGCATGGGGTTGAGCTTCCAGCCATGTGAGGGAGTGGGGAAAGGACAGCTGCTATAATAGGAGGTGTCAAGTGTCACTGCCCAGAGCCAAGTTATCCTTTCTTTAGTCCTGCAGCTGCTGCCAAATTCAGGGCTTTGGATCCTTGTTCACCATACAAAACCACAGTGGTAGCAGAGCCAGAGAAGGGTTTGCCTGCTTCTTGACAGTCTCACCTCTCTCACAGCAGCATCTTGCCCCTGCTCTGCTTTATGCAGCCAGAAACTTGAGCCTCTGCCTCCATTCCAGCTCCCCAAGGAGCAAGCTCTGTCAGTACACTTTGGATTGGGGCTGAAAACCAAGTAGCACTTGGAGGGGGTGCAGGACTTGATTTGGGGCACACCTGCAAAAGACTGACTGCTGCTGGAGGGTTCAGATGTTGATTAGATGTTCTCTGCAAGTGTTGGAGTCCAGATACCTCCCTTCAGCCACCTGGGACTGAGGTAGGAGCAGTGACAGATCGTTCAGTGGTCCAGAATTGTAGGAGAGGAGGTTAAAAGCCTCACCTTTCCATTGGGAAGCTAGGAACAGGAAACCAGCCAAAAGAGCTGTGAAAAAGCAGGAAGTCATCAAATACATGACCCTTGGGACAAACCACTTGCCGTAGTGAAACAATAGTGTAGTGTCACTTCTGCAGTGAATACTATGCACTGGTTTACTTCTGAGTGAAAGCAAATTACAGATGACGAATGGTTCTGTAAAATGTGCGTGGGCTGTTTGTGTTACAACATCAGGGAGCATATATAATCTGTCTTGCTAGCTTCACAAGTGCTGAAAACTTCCTGTTCTCTCTGAAACATGTTCCAATGAAATGCAAAACATTATTATAAATAAAACCACCCATCTTGTATTAGCAAGTGGTGAACTTTAAAAGGAGTGGAAGCTCAAACCAGGAAATTACCCTAGTCCTGCAAGGCTTTACTGGAGAAGAAGCTAACTGAAGAATAGTGCAGTTCACTGCAAGGAAGATGATCCCTTTGCAGAAGCATTTGCTAATAGTTGCCCCCTAGGGGCAGCATTATTGTTTCAGTTAGTTTTAAAGAACAAGAAAAATCTTGGATATTATCTTTAGAAAAATAAATAAGCTATGGATTTGATACTGTGGCACTGTACAAACATGTCCCCTGCCCTGGAGATGTTACAATCTAAGGCAGACCAGCAAAACAAAGACAAGATGCTGGAAACAGATTTGATATAGAAGATGTGGGGTTTGTTGTGGGTCAGAATGGAGGGCAGATTGCTTCAAGAATCAGGTTTGAAGGAAGGATATGAAACAGTAGAAAAGGGGAGTTGAAAGAAACTATGATGAAGGTTTCAGGCCCCAAGTGGGGAAAGGTACAGTGGAGAGAGAGGATTAGGGACAGGTGAGAACCAGGTTCAGGGCAAAGATTGTCAAAGTTTGTTTTCATGGAATGTCTTGCGTAATCTTCTGTATCAAAAAGTTTCATATGGATGGGCAACTTTTTGATGCTTAGCTCTGATCTGCATGGAAGCTTTTAGGTTCTCTTTCCACTTAAATCAGTTCTGCTTATGAATTGTGTTTATTAAGAGAGAGTCTAGGCACCAACAGATATCACAGCCAAATCATGCTAGAAATTGTGCAGATTAGTAGAACAGTCCCTGCGTCAAAGAGTTTATCTTTATAGACAGAAGATTCAGTGGGCAGAGGGAAGGGACATAAGAGAGGGATCTGTGAAATGGCACATTATCTGTATCCCTACAGAAAAATCTGCCTCTCTTTCAAAATCTTGGCTCTCCCATCATGTAGCTGAATTCATTAAGATTTTTTTAAAGGTGATAACTTTTTTGTTGGCTTCTATGGCTGGAAACAAATTATATTTTCCATTACTACTGAGATATATAATAGTTGAATCAGCACATTAGTATGACAAGTATTTCAAACAATACCGTGCTCACTTTCTAAACAAAGTCAGAGTATTTAGAGAAAAATTTATTATGTGGATTCTGTACCCCTTCATCTTTAAAAATGCTATCCACCACACACACCCTGCTCTCCCTCTCCCCCAAAGGAAGGAGCTCTTCATTGTTTTAAAATAGTTGCTAGGCTTCCTATTTTGTGCCCTCTGGTATGAAGTTAAATGGGTGATAACATCCTTTAACAAATCATTTACTGCCTAAGAACTGTAGGCATATCAATCAAACAACATGGATCAAAAATGGATCAAATATTCTATCTTGTACACCAGCACTGAAGTTGGATTTTGAAGCAAAACCTGCATGCTATGGACTTGTTTTTTTGTGTGATCTCTATAAAAAACCTTAATTAGCTAACCAGTGTTTTTCAGAATCTAGGTGGAGAAGGTTTACCAGATTCCAGACTTCTTTGAAAATGACCTGTTCTCCCATAACAGCTTTTCATAAATTACATAGACATTAGGGTTGGAAGGGACCCCGGAGGATCATTGAGTCCAGCCCCCTGCCCCATGGGCAAGAAGTCAGCAGGGATCATAGGATCCCAGTAAGATAAGCATCCGAATATGTCTGGAAGGCATTCAAAGTGGATGCTTGAACCGCCTCCAGTGACAGTCTTATTTCAAACCTGGGGGGCTTGGACAGTAAAAAAGATCTTCCTTATGCCTAGCTGAATCAGTTGTGGTGGAGTTTGTGACTGTTCGATCTTGTCATCTCTTGGGGTGCTCTGGTGAACAGATGTTCCCCCAGATACTGGTGGTCACCTCTAATAAACTTATAGGTGGCCACCAGATCACCTCTGAGCCTGCATTTTTCCAGGCTGAAGGGTCCTATAGCTCTCAGCCTGTCATCATAAGGTCTGTTTTCCTGACCTCTGATCATGCGCGTAGCTCTCTGCACTCTCTCAAGCGTCTTCACATCCTTTTTGAATTGTGGAGCCCAAAAGTGGACGCGTTACTCAAGCTGCAGCCTCATCAAAGCCAAGTACAATGAGAAGCATCTATGGATGCAAGTCAGCATTTTGCTTGCTTTACTAGCCACAGTATCACATTGAAGGCTCATGTTCATCTTGTGAACAATCATAACCCCCAAGCCAAGTCCCTTCCATCTGTAGTGCTAACCAGCGTAGCACTGCCGAGCCTATAAGCATGCTGCGGGTTTTTCCTCCCGTGGTGGAGAACCTTGCATTTTTCAGTGTTGAACACCATCAGGTTCTCGTCTGCCCATTTCCTGAGCCTGTCAAGATCTGCCTGGGTCACCCTCCTGTCCTCAGGTGTGGATGCTTTACCCCAGAGTTTGTTATCATTGGAAAACTTGGCCTGTCCGCTTGTGACACCAATATCCACATCATTGATGAAGATGTTAAATAGTATAGGCCCTAGGACAGAGCCTTGAGGGACCCCACTGGTGACCACGCACCAAGACGATTGGCTTCTGTCAACTACCACCCTCCATGTTGTACCACGGAGCCAATTCCGCAGCCGGCGGATTGTGGTGAGGTCAAAGCCGCAGTTAGCCAGTTTTGCCAAGAGGTGATCATGGGATACCAAATGGAAGGCTTTTTTAAAGTCAAAATATATGACATCAATGTCTTCCCCTTTGTCCAAGTGATAGGTCACCTGGTCGTAAAAGGAAATGAGATTGGTCAAGCAAGACCTACCCACATAAAAAAACCCCCAAAAACTCCATTAAAACTCCATTTAGGCCATGGATCCTTGCTGCCTTCGGACAGTGTGGTAAGCATGTTAGCTTCTGTGATTTAAATGTAAGATTAATGTTAGATTCTAGAAGTCAAGAATTTCAGACAGCCAGAATAACAAAGCAGGTTAACAGGCAGTTCTGCATACCAGTGGCCTCTGCTGCATGGATCATCAGCCCTTCTCCAGTGCAGCACCGGGGTGGCCTTTTCCTTTTCAGTCCAGAGTCATGGGTTCTGTATCTGAACTGGGCTGTGAGCATAAATGGCTAGTATTTATCCGGTGACCGTGGTTTTTCCTTGTGAACATTGGTTTTTCTCATGGCGCTGCCAGATTGTTTTAGGGCAGTGGAGGCAAATTAGATCAGCTAAGGAAAGTTGGATTTTGAACATGCAAACCTTAATATAGTGATCAGGAGAAGAAAAGGAATATGTCCTGCAATTATGGTGACAGGTGGGTGATCTGCACTCTAGAACTCACAATATAAGGCCCTGTGCGCAAACAGTGCACTTGTTCAAGGTGGGGAGGAACAGGCAGTTCTCTTATAAGAACACTTAAGCAATACCAGTACTCAAGGAAAGTCCCAAAAAGTGCATAAAGCTATTCTTTCGCAAGTCTTCCGAACGATTCATAGATACTAGAGTTGGAAGGCACCTTAACAGATCATCGAGTCTGACCCTCTGCCTAGGCAAGAAAGAGTGCTGGGGTCAGATGCCTATCCAGCCTTCTCTTAAAGACCCCCAAGGTAGGGGAGAGCACCACCTCCCTTGGAAGCCTATTCCAAATTTTGGTCACCCTCACCATGAAGAAGTTTTTCCTGGTATCTACTCTAAATCTGCTCTCTGTCAGTTCGTGACCATTGCTCCTTGTAACCCCAAGAGGTGCCCTGGTGAACAGAGCATCTCCAATCTCTTGCTGTCCCCCCCCTAATTACTTTGTAGGCAGCCACAAGATCACCTCTCAGCCTTCTCTTGCAGAGACTGAAGAGGTCTAGGTCCCTCAGTCTGTCCTGTAAGCCTCTAACCATACGAGTGGCCTTTCTTTAGACTCTCTTGAGTCTATTAACATCCTTTTTGAAATACAGTGCCCAAAACTGGATGCCGTACTCCAACTGCGATCTGACCAATGCTGCATGGAGGGGTAGTATCACATCCTTGGATCTATTTGCCATGCATCTGCTGATGCAGGATAAAGTGTGGTTAGCTTTGCTGATGACTCAGCCAGCCAGGCATCAGCACAGCACTGGGGGTCGCAGTTTTGACTGGCATGGTTTCTTTAAATTTAAGTTTTCTCCTTAAGCTTTTATACCTCTTCTGTATATTCCATGTGTGATCATGCTGTTAAAATCAACATGTCACCCTGAGCCTTAACTTCCCACCTCCAGAGCGATCTGTGGGCTTGCTGTACTTCTCCGTTCTGTCTTATTTTTCTGTGTTTTACAGCTATCTACATTTTGTTTTGCCTGCAACAGTTGTTTCCAATGCCTCTGTGCTCATTGCTTGCAGCTAATGGTGTCCCTTAAAGAAAATGACACCAGTTATGTGAAGGCAGCTTCCAGGGCTATAGCTGGGTCCCAGTAATTGGCAGATGGCCCTCTGCTACGCACCCGGGACAGCCCCTTTCCTGCCCTGCAGAGGTGGCATGAGTGAGAATATTAGCTCTTTCGCCCCTGGTAGTGTCACTGCTAGAGTCCCAACCCTTTAAGCAGCAACAGGAATTCCCTCACCCTACCCCTAGCCCCCTACACCCTGTGCCAGCCCACTACACCCATCTGTTGATTGGTAGGGCAGGCATGACAGGGGTTGGGTAAAGGTGAGGAAATTTCTGCCACCACTTGAATAGTCTGAGAATTCCCTGGAACTGTTCAAGGGACAGTGCTAGTGCTGCCACCCCTTAAAGAGTCCCAGAGAGGCCTGGGAATGTTTAAGGGGCTGGGAGCATTGACGTTCCAGGGATTTTCAAGTGAGGATGGCAGCAAGGCTCTCTAACAGCGTATGGGAAGGCTGTACTCTCCCTCCAGTACAATCCCTCCCTCCCCCTTGGGAGACCCGGGGATCCCTATATCACCAAGTGTAAGTATACAGGCATTGTATTTGGTGCTAGAAAACTTCACCCTCTGGCAAATTTGCTGTTTAACCAGCTAACAGTTTGTGGTGGCATCTCTATGTTTTTCCCAACCCAAACTGCTTAGATACCTCTACTCTTACTTTCTGTGCTAAGAAAAGGACATATTTCCTTACACAGATGTAACACCCGTCTGTGGCCTGAGGTGAATGTAGGAGTAGATGTCTGGCTTCAAATAAGGATCTGCAAGTCTTAAGAATTTGAGACCTGCTCCCTTAGCAGGAAGGCTAAGGTCTTACTGGCTGTTTCATGACCAAATGAGGTTAAGTTCAGCACAGCCAAAGATTTGTTTTTTCTCTTTAATAAAAGCACATTAAAACGAAAGTCTATTTCAGCTAATAGTAATAACAGTGCTCTTGGTGTTTTTGAGCACCTGGTGTTTTAAAATTCAAATATTTACAGAACTGTAATGTGATGGATGAGTTAATGAGAGAAGTGTCTCCAGTCTGTTGATTTTTGCTACGTTTTTCTTTTGTTATGTGGAATAAAGCCCATGGTTTTGGAGCATAAGCACAATGAACTGCTTCTATGGTTATGGAACAACTTGACTTTTCTTTGACATTCTAACTATTGGCCAAAGGCCCTCCTTTGCATAGTAGAGATGATTACTTAATCTCTATTATAGGCCGTGAGTAAATAAATACAGTAAGGGGAGAAATGTTAGTCCTGCTGAACTCAACAGGAATTTTTGACCCACCTCAGATGCATCCACTGGCACAGAAGAAATGTATGTATTAATGGGGAAGATACAAGCAGCAAATTAAAAAGAATATTGCCGGGATCAAAAATACCTGCTGAGCACACTGATATTATCTAAAACCCAAATCTAAGGCTTCAGGAACACTCCACCTGTGGACTGTAGGAGAGTGTGAAGAGGGATAGAATAGAAAGGAAACCCCAGCCTCTCTCTCCGAAAACAGAGGAGCAGTAGTAAAGCTGCCTACCAAACCCATTCAAACCATGGACAGCACAACTTTCCAGGGACAACCAGAGAATCCACACATGAATCTCCTAGCTTGGACCCTCATCTTAAATACATCTGCACTTGGTTCCTCTATATTTTTGTTGGGCATCTGCTGCAGAATAGACTTGCTACAGCACAATGAAAAGCACCTGACCAATCAAGTCCATCCCAGTGGATGGCAGAGTTGACCTGTCCTGTTGCAAAGGGGGTCCTTGCAGCCTTTAAATTCATCAGCTTCAGAACAGTCAATTCTTTTTATTCCTTAAAATTGTTATAGAGCTTGTCTGCAAGGGGAAATAGCCCAGGATAGCTATTCTGCACTGTCTCTGTATTTGGCTACTCTTATAACATGTTATAAGTGCTTTTGTGCAGTTTATTTTCATCTACTTTGCAGGTGGATTAAACTAAACTGCAGAAAAGGCAGAATTCTCAGACTATTTAAGTGGTGACAGAAATATCCTCACCTTTACCCAACCCCTGTCCTGCCTGCCCTACCAATCAACAGAATGGGTGTAGTGGGCTGGCACAGGGTGTAGGGGGCTAGGGGTAGGGTGAGGAAATTCGTCAAAATTTCCTCAAAAAAAATGGTGACTAGAGATTTCCACACCCAGCTGGTGGCTTTCTGAGAGCTGCCTCGGAAACAGAACAGCTTCTAGTGAGCCATCAGCTACGCAGAGAAGCAGAGAGCTCCCCAGTCCCTGTGGGGAGCCGAGAGCTAAGCAGTGCTTGGATGGGGAGGGCGGAGAGCTACCCCATCTTGGCACTGCTTGGCTCCTGGCTCCTGGGGGGAGCCAGAAGCTGAGCAGTGCCAAGCCTTGGGAAGTTCCCCATCCCCTGTAGCCCTCTGGTATTGAGACTGACCAGGAGCATATTTGCGTCTAAACATACGCTACTGCACAGTATCTACTGCACGGTTAGTTTACTTGTTGTATTTACAGGTAGTAGCTAATTGCACAGTAGACAAATTTACTGGAATAGTAAGTGGTGCTCATGTGTGACACTTTACTGCACAGTAGATTAGTGTACTGCACAGTAAAGCAAGTAAAGCATCTCATGTAGACATGCCCATGGTAGAAAATTTGTCAGTAGCTTCCCTGTTAGGCTAGCTATTAGGATAAGGTGGGCATGCCTGCATAAGACATATTAATGTGCGTTAGCCTGATTTAATGTATATTACAGGCACGTGTCTACATGTGTGCGTCCTGAATGTGCATGCAAATGCAGGTATCAAAGTTAGGCATAATTAGTTAAAGTGCATTAACGCACATGTAGACATGACCTGGCACTAACTTTAGTCCTGGATCTGCCCAGCCACTAGGAGCACATGGCAGGGCTGCAGGGACTTGGCACTAACTTTAGTGTACTAACTTTAGTGCCAAGTCCCTGCACGTGTAGACACCTGCTAAAAACCTGCTAATGGTTAATACGCATTATCTTAATGCACATTAAATTAATTGTGCTTAAATGTACATGTATACATGCTCAGTATTTCGCAAACACACAGCATTGACCTCTTTAGAATCAGTGGAAAAGTTACCATTGACTTCAGGAGACGCAGTATTGGAGCAATTGCATTTTATCTAACTCTAAAATCACAAGCTAATGCCCATGGCTGTCAATGGGCACGTTTTGACTTATTTTGAATACTATTTGAATAAAAAATAGAAAAAAATTGCAGTAAAAAGTCACAGTGCATATGCATTTACAAATAAGGGTGTCTTCATTTTCAGGGGGGCATGTTTAACTAAGCCACTTTGAATTGCAGCTGTATATGGAACTCATCATGATGAAGCACGATAGGTGAGGAATAGGCCTGAGTGGAAATGTCTCTTTTACCTCATGAAAATATTTAAGGTTTTGAATTTTTTTTTTCCTATTACAAATTGGGGATAAAAGGTCAAAAGCTCAATTTTTCATGGTTTAAGAATCTGGAAGAAAATGATTGAGAACATTGACATAACTGTAAGTTGTTTAAATTTAGATCCTTCTAAATTCCCCCGCTCCCCTCCCCCATATACTGTCATACATTTTTAGTTTTAAAATAATTTGTATCAATAACTGGAATTTTTCATTTTGATGGTTTAGTATTTTCAAAACTCTTTCAAAGGTAAATTAATGGAAACCAGTCTTTTCCCATGACAACTGTTTTAGCAAATCAATGGTTTTCAGCAAAAGAACATTTTGTTGAAAAAATCCCAAGAAGCTTGCCTGAGAAGTCACACATATATTTGTATTTTTTTTTCTTTGCTTAGGGTGGAAGAGGATTTAGAGAAGATTTTGAAAATCAGTTCCAAACCAAAGCCAAAGGTGCCAGCAAAACCCACATTACCTAAGAAGCCAATAATCACCACTCAGAACAATGTTAGTTCAGTCCCACCAACAAAGCCAAAAGAAGACAAAATTCAAGCCATGAGTGAGGTGGACATTCTCCAGTACATTCAGGAAAACGAATCCATCAGCAACCAAGACATGAGTCTTTTTTGAAGCATTATATATATAATGTATATACATTATAATGTGTATGTCTGTATGTATGTATGTATGTAAGAGGTAACCAGTACTCTTCCATTGTCATTACATCTGCCAACTTGTCTTGCTTTGAAGAGCGGCACATTTGATTACTTCACAAGCATTGAAGAATGTGTGTTTCAACAGGATGAAATTCTGACTCGAAGCTGCCTTATATTTTCAGGGCTTTTAAAAAATATATAGACAATGATGCAACACTTTAGAGTCTATGTATTATAGTCATGTTATCCTTGCACTTATGTAATACAGCTTTAGAAAACGGATTGCTAGAGTGGAAGGGACAGAATGAGGAGTTAACACTCGGAGTGTGAATATAGGCTATGAACAATCCAAGGAACGCAGTGCCTTTCTTTCCTTTCTGTAGTTGTATACAAGACATGTTTTAGCCAACTGGAAATGTAGTTCCTTTCTCCTTTGTCTGTTCTTCAGCAGCTTTCCTTCCCTTTCTGTCATTCTGATGAGTTACAGCCACTTACTGCTTCTGGGGACGTGTGAAATTCCTTCTTCCCCCTCTCCCCTTTGTAGTTCAGAAGTGCATTAATTCCCCAGGTGCTTGTACTCTTCAGCCAGTTCTTAAAACCACAGGGACAATCACTCCTACCCTTAGTGTTGTTACAGGTACACTGTGGCCACATTTACAAGCGTGCTTTCCTGCGGAGTAGACCAATTACCTATGGATTAAATTGTTGCTGTCTGCATGTGTGATGCCATTAGGTCTCAGTAAACTAATTAACAGTACTGTAAGATAGTACTGTTGGAGACAGTAATGCCTTATGGCAGAGTAATTCATATGAGTGTGACTCCTCAGGAAAGCTTGGGAATTTTTCAACAAAATGGGACAAAACTACAGAGTTTATTGCTTTGAATTAATTGCACATGTAGATGCACCCAGTGTTGTCTTTGGTTATTGGCTATTTACAGAGTTCAAATTATGGGGGAGCTCAGGGGGAAGAGGGGGCTGATCCCCCCTGTAAGATTTGAAATTCATAACCTGGCGGGGGGTCTCTGATTTTATTAGGGTATCATGATGGGCAGTCCAATATTTTTTGCAGACTCCCCCCCATCCCACTCTCTCCCGCAGGAGTCAGAGTAATTCGAACCCTGGTTATTTAGATATAATTTTGAATTCATAGGAGAACTGGTGTCATTGTAAAACACAGTGTAGACACTGCATATCTATGCACAGATTTTCAGACTCCTGATGATTAACATAGGAGCATGGTAAGGAGTTAGTGAATTCCTGGGGATGGCCTATATTAGGCCTGCTTAGGAAGACTAGATGCTCCAGGACTCTTGGGCCCATTTCTGTTGAGACAGAGGAGTGGGATGACACTAAATGCTGGTCGTTTCATGTCTGTTTAATTTTGATAACCAGGCAGGAGTGCTTTTGAGATGCAACATTTACAAAACAATCAGAAAATACTTTGGTGAACTAATAGTGAAAAGTAAGAATCTGATGCAGCATATCGCATTTACATGCCCTTCCTTTCTTGTGGCAATACTAGGGGGTTCTTATGGCATATGCTGGATTATAGATGTGAGTGTCTATTGTAGCCTACTATTGAACTTATTGCGCCAGTGAACTAAACAAGATTGGAGACAGACAGGGTCTCCAGAGGTGAAATGTTAATATATTAAAGCCATATCCCCTACCACCCCCTTTTAACTTGCCTTTTAATATCGATTTAGAATTAAGAAGGAACATACAAAGTACTTAAGATATATATTTAATAATTATAATGATTTCTAGTAATATTTTCATTTTATGTCAACAGTTACTATTATACCATTAGTTTAAATGAACAAATAAAACCTAACTATTAACTCTAAGTCATGTAAAATAAATTTCAGTATAATAAAATGTGCTAACCTACGAGGAGTGTTGTTCTTCTTTCACATGGGCAAGAGTTTGAGAGATGAGTTGTAATTATCTAAACTGCAACAAATGTTACTTTTCTCTTGCATTTCTAAGTTCAGCTAAAATTTTGAATATATATAAAAAATCAAAGCAGAAATGTCATGGTAAATATAGGGCTTTACTAAAGCTCTATCTATATGTGGATATATCTTACTGGGTGCATACATATGTACTAAATGTCTAACAGTTAAGGAGACAACTTTTTTCTATTTGCAACTGTCAGGGTGTACATATATATGTGGAGCAGAGTCAACTTAAATGCAGCGCAAGATGTATTATCTTGGGTTGCATTAGTTAAGTTGACTTAGCTGACAAGATGGCTGCCACCGTGTCAAGGCTCTGAAATGGCTTAACTTAAGTTGACTTGATTAAGTCACCGTATTTTAAGTCAGCTTTGTATGCGTATACACACCAGGAGGCACCATGTTGAGACACACTAGGCCCACTCCATACTTGGTTCATGAACCAGAGATCGGGTATCTATACTACTGTCTTGTGCTTTTTTGACATGTCTGAAGGTTCTTTTATTGTTGTTTTCATATCTGTATTCATCTCAGTTTTAATTGTGCTGGCATTCACAGCACCCCTCCGGAACAGGGACATATGGTTGTTGCCATCTTGCAGAAGAGGAGCGAATGACTTACCCAGAGATCAAACAGGAATAGCAAAGCAGAGAATCGTCACTGAATCTCTGGCTAGTATTCTTGCCACTGGTCCATGCATTCCCATGAGCTGAAAAAACACCTCTAGCTGGGTGCTGGGGAAATAACTCCTTTTATCTAATGTTTCTTCACCAGTACCTTGTAGCACATCAAGATCTACTATTTTTAATTATATAGTCTCTTAATTTAAAATGCTATCTTTGTGTGCACATCATGCTTGTGGAGAAGGCCAGCGTAATGCCTATGGATTGCATTTTGAAAGTTGGTGTGGATTTCGGTGATACACAAGCCTGGTGAAGGTCTTTAACTGTAATAGAAGGCTACAAGAGCAGTTGTTTAGGGATCTTAGAACAAATGGAGAAGTCAGAGGAGACCTGTTTTTGTAGAGTACTCTAAGACCAGTTTCTCGCAATTCGAAATTTCCTGGTCTGTCCTTTCCAGTTTGCTTAGCTTGTTCTTTTCCTCCTTAGTTGCTGTTGCTTCAGCCATGCATTTTTTTCCCCATGGAGCACTCTAGTTCCCCCTGTGAGACCTAATGATGACTTTTGCAAAACTGCCTATGTTATACATCCTCCAGCTTTACACCTCCACCATGCATTCATGGGAGGGTTTTAGAGAAAAATTGCCTATGCTCTCAAAGAGCAGGAAAGAAAGGGTGTGTGTGGTACCAGAATAACCATGAGAACATTCCTAAATCTACACATACAGTAACACTACATCTGCTTTAATGTACTAGGAATTATCTGTGAAAAAAGGATGGCAAATTATCCAATTGGCACAGAGAAAGAAGAGTCATAATTGCAGCGTGTGGTAGATTTTAAGAGATTCTTAAGGTCAGTATTTCACTTCAGAAAATCTGTCTTCTCTGTTAGTAGCTGACAGAACAAATGACCATCCATAAATCTCAGCATCGTGCTTTTCCTTTAAAATGCAGATGTCCAGCTGCAGTAATATTTATGGGCACTTAAAGGTGAGTTATAATCCCCTAAGAAACAATATGCAATGCATCATTATTAGATGAGAAAAGGATGTCAGGTAAGTGAAGGCCAGAAAAACTGAACATTCCCTACCTACAGATGACATTTGGAAACCCATATTGCCTGCTTTGGGATCCAGTTAGCTCAGAGCTTTTCTGCACAGTCTCACTATCAACAGTATTATTAGCTTTCTCTTGAAAAATCTTAATTGTAGTTAACATTATGTTAGCTAACAGAGACTAATCCAGGAGTGGGCAATTATTTGTAGGGCTGCGCGAAATGGCACCATTCCGTTTCAACTTGTGTTTTGACACAACAGCATTTCGTTTTGAATTCTGTTTTGATTCAAAACCAGTTCTGTTTCGCTTCTTCGACACAGTTTCGCTGTTTCGACGTTTTGCCCATAATAGGGAAACTTGAAACAGCCTATAACTATGTTATTTCTGGCCTGATTTGGATGAACCTTGCAGGAATGGTATCCCCTTCTCCGGGCATGAAGCTCGCCGAGTTTCAAGGAGATAGGTGCAGGAGTTACAGGGAAACTGCACCTCAAAATCTAGAGAAAGCAAAACTCATGTCACGTGTATGTATTAAACCACAGCAGAATCAAAACTACAGGCTGGCTAGTCCCTGCTGAGGCCACAGATGTATCTTTCAAGGAGCTACATGCAGGGATTTCTGGGAAACTGCACCTCAAGCTGTTGACAAGCAAAACTTGTGACATGGGTGCGTGTGCAACTGACTGTGTCTGTCTGGGGGCACGGGGGTGAAAACTGCATGCCTGCTAGGCCCTGCTCTAGCCATGAAGCCTGCCAGCTGTTGAGATTGGTGCAGGGGGAGTCTGGCTTCTGGGGGCCTGCACCTCTGGCTGCTGACAGATAAATCTGGGACACACAGCTCAGTGACTGACTCCAAGGCAGACAGCAGGGCAGCTCAAACAATGCTGCCTTTTACGCAGTTTTTCCTTCCCTCCCCCAGAGCACTGGGTCTGGAAGAGACCACGGGGAAGGGTGACAGCCACTGGCCAGCTACACAGTCAATAATGAGAGCACTCCTTCCTCGCTCTTCCCCCTCCCTCTCCTTACTTTAGTATCTATTTCCCTGCAGGTAAGCCCAGCTTGAGCTTTGAAACTTGAAATGCTTTGAAAAGTTCAAAACATTTTGACTTGCCCTGTTTTGTTTTGAGGCTGTTTAAGAGCTCTCTGTTTTGTTTCTGTGGGGGCCGAGAAATGCTGGTGGGATGGGGCCGCTGATGGAGTGTGGAATTAGAGAGCTAGGCACGTGGGTTGTTGGAAGCAGAAAAACTTTACTTACAGTCCTTAGGCTGTCGGCACGTTCCTTGAAGTTACAAACTCAAGCAGGATCTCAGGCACACAGAAGCTCACACTCACGCAGGGTATGGGGCGTCGGATGAATCTGACGGGGAGTCGTTGTCAGTTGATCAGGCCTCCTTCATGGCTCGGAAGCACACACAGATCTTTCCTCATGCATGTCCCAGCTCTTCTCCCGTTTGGGCGGGCATTGCCCAAGCCTCTTATTCGGTCCGCTAGCCAATCACCGACTGACACGTATGCATAATTTAACGTGAACCAATCGCAAGCATGCACTCGCTGGTGCAGCTGCAAGGTTTTGGCGGGCTCTGACCATGCACCGAAACGTTTCCCATGCTAAAGAGGTAACTTCCTGCTCCCGTGCTCACAATGTGCTCAACGCAAGCTGTGCTGAGGCATCTCTTAACCGTTATGCACAGACAGTTTCAATTTTGCTGTTTTGAGCTCAAAATGAGTTGAAACAGCGTTGAAACAAAACTGCCAGTGAAATTTTGCACATCCCTAATTATTTGGGGCCCGGGGCCACATAGGGAGTTTTGATGAGTTGTGGGTCGGGTCAGCACTACCTGCCCCCCGCCCACAGCTGCAGCAGCTCACTACAATTCCCTGTATGGGATGGGGTCATGGGAAAGAAGGGAGCAGTGTTCGGGGGCAGGCATCGCAGGGCAGGGTCCTGGGGCAGGCCATGCCCTGGATGGGGAGTGTGGAGGGTGAGTATGTGGAGTGTGAGAAGTCACATGCATGTGTGTGTGTGTGGGGGGAGGGGGGGCTGCCTGAGTGCTAAGTCCTAAGAGCTGGCTGGGGGTGAGGAGAGGGAAGGGGGTGCATGCAGCAGAGCTCGCCTGGGCAGTGCAGTCCATGGGTACCCCCACAGCCCTCCACATGGGGCCAAGCCCTACCTGGAGCAACCCACACCATGCTCCAGTCCACGCCCATCGGCCTGGCCCGAGCCAGTATATACAGCTTCCAGTGGGTTGCTCCTGCCTAGCACGTCGGACTCTATCTCCAGTTCCCAGCTGCCTTCCACACACTTGGTGACTCATGTTGGGTGGGCAGAATGGGTGGGAAGCAGCTGAGAGCTGGAGCCAGAGCTCTGCATGCCGGGGCAGGACCTGTCAGGCTGAAGCTTCCTCCTGGCCCAGAGCAGTGCAGCGGGAGGAAGAGCTGCCGCTGGAGGTGAAGGGAGCGGAGTAGCAGCTGTACTGGGAGCTGTGCTTAATGGCTGGGGCCGGGTGGTGGGTGTAGGCTGGAGTATATCACAGGCTACCCTAGGTAGGACTCAGACCCCGGTGGATCATTACAAGGGCAGTCTCAGACTGGATCTAATCGATTGGCTGGTCCCTTCCATAGGCAGATCCAATCACTGTGTGGGCCAGATCTGGCCCGTGACCCATATTTTGCCCACCCCTGGTCTAACCCCATGTCTATTCACCTCCGCTACGCAAGTAAGGACCATCTCTGGGCAAAATATGAGAGAGAGTAGACTTCCCTCAAGCACTTAGAATAGTTTTTCTTCCGTGATTTGATACTATAATAACAATCTGTGTTGCTTTGTAGGCTGTGCTGTTCAGTTTCCTTAGAAGCCATTTGTTGCATGGTACATTATAAACTGCGTGCAGCTATTTAACTTGATACCCATATTATATAATTCAGGAGACTTCTATGGTTCAGGCAATGGGGTATGTAACTCCTCTTGCCCTTTTGCTATAAATCCAGGTCCTGTCCCTGCTGAGTTGTAAAGAAAGCTGATTCCTCTACAGTAATTACTAGGTGGCCCTCAATGTCTGAGATTTGTTTGTGCTTTGAGACTTGGTGCATATCTCTTCGTTCACCAAACATGTCATCTGAATTAGTACCCTTTTGACCACATCCCAAAGCAAGCTGCTTTGCAGTCTTCTTCTTGCAGGAGCAGCAATGAATGTCTTCAATGACACCTTGCTTCAAAATCCATAACAGTGCTCCTCATCTGAATACTTGGTATAACACAGAACTGTATGTGTGTGATCTTCAGTAACAAAAATCCGGTGTGGTGCTGCGACAAATTAATTGTTTAGGGAAAGGAAAATCAATCCAAATCAATCATAGAGCAGCATAGGTGCATTTCAATACAGATTCAAATCCCAGATTTTCACTAATTAACTAAGCAAACATATTTTGAACTGCTTCCCTTGGCTGTATTCATCAGCTGTGGACTGAAGTTTGTACCCAGTAGCTGTATCCAGATGAGCAGGGATGTGCACTTGTAGCAGCACAAATAGTACAGCAGCACAAAGAGCAGCACAAATTTGTGCCACTACTTTGTGCCTTGGCGCATACCCCTGCATGTGCATTGTATTGCAGGACAAATTATCTCACTGTGGGCAAACTGCCCTTGCCCAGCTCTTCCTGACTCCCAGCATGCTGGAGCAGCCAGGGAAGAAGTGGAGGAGTGGAGATGCTGTTGCTGGCAGCCACCAAAGAGGACCATGCCTCCGCTTGTTCGGGCACATGCTATTGTAGCATACTCTCTGGCACTTTTTTCCCAGCATTTTTTTTTGTTACTGGGAAATCCCAGGAACAAATTTTGCTCCTGTACTGAAACTTTGCAGTGTGGACACGTTTTAACATTCCACACATGTGGTTTGTGATGCCGTAAAGAGCGGCCAGGGGTGCAACTACAAGTGCAGTTAAGCCAGAGCAATAAACTCCAGCACAATTGGTGCCAGGAAAAACTGCTTCTGGGTTTACACGTACATTTACACATACATCTGGAACTGCAACAATTTGAGCTAAGGCATAGCGCCCCTGGGGGGCAGGTGTTCTGGGGAGATGAGCCCCAGGCTTCAGGTGGTGGCATTGGCCTGCAGAAGGGCAGGCTGGGCCAAGAGGGTGCTCCAGTGTGGGGCTAGCCACCTGGCAGCCCCCACACTTTAGCACCCTTATGTGCCAGCCAGCCCTTGTCACCACCTACCCGTGCATTTGATTATTCATAATTACTCTTCCATAAGATACTACTGTCCTCACCAGTACTATCTTACAGCAGAATTAATCTATTGCACCCTAATACTGGCAGAAATACATGTAGACTGTGACACTTTACTGCAGAACTAATTAGCTAATTCTACAGTAAAGTGCATGTGTAGATGCATCCACTTACAGTTATATCACTTAAAGAAATCAAAAAGGTTTCTCCTTCCCCCCAATAAACAAATCTTCCAGCTCAGCAGCAACCAAGGGACCAAACGAAGGGTTTCCAATATATCTTGTCCTGACTTTGTGGCTTTTGTGCACTTTTTTTATTCAAATTATTCCTCCCCATGTCCATCCAATTTTTTCTCAGCCAGCTTATACTTTTTTGTTCTAGTACAAGTTTCTGTGTATTGAACTGAATGAAGAACAATAAGAGAACTAGAAAGGTTATGTAAGTACAAATAGGGGGAAAAAAATCTGTGCTTTTATTTCTAAGGAAATAATTGCAAAGGAAACCACTAGTCAAATTCACCACTGCCATGGCAGTATAGAAGTCACAGAAATTACATCATGGACTAATTTAGCCACAGATATTTAGTGTTCAACTTGTTTTCATTAGATATCCAAAACTCATAATGAAGCCACAGGGGATTTGTGTGTGAAGGCTATACATTTGGGTCTGAAATGGCACCCTTTCCTAATTATGGTGTTAGTTAACTTTATGTAAGTGGCAGAGCCGCAGTTCTCGTTCAATAAATACCATATCTGCTCAAGTACAGTGCACCCTTTTTCAAAATTCAGCTTCTGGAAGTTGGGGTGCTCATTATAATCAAGAAAAAAAGGTAATAGCAGTTTCTGCCACTTCAGCCTTCGTCAGGGGACAGTGAAAGTAAAATTGCAGGTGCTGCACGCAGGATTCCCTAGCTGCCAGCTGTGGGCACTAGGGCTGGGCGAAATGTCACTGCCAGTTTTGTTTTGAGGCTGTTTTGACCTGTTTCGAGGTCAAAACAGCAAAATTGAAACGAAACAGATATGGTCAAAACAGCCTTGAAACAAAACAAGGCAAGCCGCGGACAAGCAAAACTCATGACATGGGTGACATGGTGTGTGTCAACGCTCAGCAGGGTGAAAGCTGCAGGCCTGCTAGCCCCTGCTGCAGCCACAAAGCCTGCCAGCTTGCAAGAAGATCGGCGCAGGGGTTCTGGGGCCCTGAACCTCTGGTTGCTGACAGGCAAAACTCGTGACATGGGTGCTTGTGCAACTGCTGCCTCTCATCAGGCAGCAGGACTGAAGATCCCCCATCACTTGTCACCACAGACCTGGGGGTAATAATTGACCACAGTATGAACATGAGCCGGCAATGCAATGCTGTAGCCAGCAGGGCCAACAATACACTGGCATGCATCAACTGATGCATCTCAAGCAAAACCATTGAAAAGAAGTGATTCTCTAGCTGTACTCGACTCTTCTCAGCACTGGTGAGACTGCAGCTGGAGTACTGGGTCCAGGTCTCGACTCCACACCTTAACACAGACGTGGTAAAGCTTGAGAGAGTGTAGAGAAGGGCTACCCATATGATCAGAGACTTGCACAGGAAGCCATATGAGGAAAGGCTGAGGGACCTGGGACTCCTCAGCCTGAAAAAGAGAGTAATTACTAGGAGTAATGGTCAGTCTGGACACCCTCGTTGTGAAGCAGTTTTTCCTAATATTGAGCCTGAAACGATCTTCCAAGAGTTTGTGACCATTATCCCTAGTTTTCCCCAAGGGTGCCCTGGTCAACAGTTGTTCACCGAGCCCTAGATGTACACTTCTGACGTAGTGGGAAGCTGCTACCAAGTCCGTTCTCAGCCTTTTCTTTTTCAGGCTGAAGAGTCCCAGGTCCCTCAGCCTTTCCTCATGTGTCTTACCATGCAAGTCACTGATCATATGGGTAGCCCTTCTCTAGACTCTCTCAAGCTTTACCACATCCTTGTTAAGGTGTGGAGCCCAGAACTGTACTCCAGCTGCGGTCTCACTGGTGCTGAGAAGAGTCGAAAAAATCAGGAGAATCACTTCTTTGCAATGATTTTGAGGGAGAGGCATCAATTGATGCATGCCAGCGTACTGTTGGCCTTGCTAACTAGGGCATCGCACTGCTAGCTCATGTTCATACTGTGGTCAATTATTACCCTCAGGTCTTGGTGACAAGTGATGGGGGATTTTCAGTCTTGCTGCCTGATGAGAAGCAGCAGTTTCACAAGCACCCATGACACAAGTTTTGCCTGTGAGCAGCTAGGAGTGCAGGGCCCCAGAACCGCCCTGCACCGATCTCCTTGAAAGCTGGCAGCTTTGTGGCCGCAGCAGGGCCTAGCAGCCAGGCTGCAGTGGTTTCCCCCACTCCCCCCTGCCCCAAGACAGACGCAGATGCACAAGCACTCATGACACGGGTTTTGGGCCCCACAACCCAGAACCCCTGCACCTATCTCCTTGACAGCTGGCAGGCTTCATGGCCGCAGCAGGGGCTACCATCCCTGCAGCTTTCACCCTGCTGCACCTTAACACATACAGTGTCACCCATGTCGTGAGTTTTGCTTGTGGTACAGTTTCTCCTAGAAACTTGACAGACTTTGGTGCCTCAGCAGGGGCCCACCATGCCTGTAGTTCTGACCTCACTGTGGCTTAACAAACACACGTGATGTGAGTTTTTCTCTCAAGACTTTGGGGTACAGTTTCTCTGAACCCCCTGCACCTATCTCCTTGAAATTTGGCATGCTTTATGCCCTCAGAAGGAGCTACTACTTCTGCAAGTTCCATCCAAATCTGGCCAGATATGACAAAGTCATAGCCTGTTTCGACCTTCCCCATTATATCCTATGTGTGAAACATCAAAACAGTCAAAACAACAAAATGTTTTGACGGGACGAAATGGAATAGTCATTTTGACTTGAAACAAAAGTCAAAACGAAACACTGTTTTGTTGAAACATTGAAATGCTAGTCGAAACAAAACACTTCTGTTTTGCACAGCCCTAGTGGGCACCTCCTTCCCCAAGGTCCTCATTTTATTTAGGGCATGTTGTATGTAATAAATACAGTACAACACTACAGTGAACCCATTCCTTCCATCTCATGCTAGGGAAAGTTCCCATTGAGAGTAAATATGAGCTTTGGCTACTAAGTATTTTTGGGCCTAATCTATGGATTAGATTTTCCAAAGGAATCCTAGCCTAATTTTCATAGAATCATAGAAGATGAGGGTTGGAAAGGACCTCAGGAAGTCATTTAGTCCAGCCCCCTCCTCAAAGCAGGACTATTCCCGACTAGATCATCCTAGCCAAGGCTTTGTCTAACCAAGTCTTAAAAAATTCCAAGGATGGAGAGTCCACAACCTCTCTGGGTAACTTGTTCCAGTATTTTACTTCCCTCCAAGTATGAAAATCTCTAACCTAAACTTCCCTTGCTGCAAAGGAGCTCCCTTTGAAATCAGTAGTAAGAGTTGTGTTGATTTCAGTGAAAGAAGCCAGTCCTGTCTGTAATGATAGGATGAGAAGCTTCCAAAGTTATTTGGCTAGGAGGTGTGAATAACACATTTCAGAAGTAGCCACCTACCCCTACACCCTATTGCAACAAATGTTATAGTCCCTGGGCACTGACAGAAGTGACACTTTGGCATGCAACTGGCTCCCTGAAAGCACTTGACAGAAGTGCATGGATGCAGAGCACTTTAAAAAGTTTCCCATTGTGCAACAAAGTAACCCTCATATAATGAAGGTTCAGATGAAGGTGCTTCAAAGCGAAACATCTTCATTAACTTCTGTCAGTCGCTGCACACAAGCATGGCTGGGGTAATGCAGCCCTGCCCCCCTGTGCTGTCTGCATGATGGGAGGAGGAGAAGGGACGGGGAGGGAGCTGCAGACAGGTTTGCCTAGCCTGCACTGTGGGGGTGGGCATGTGAATATCTGTTGGGTCAGGGGTGCTGCTGTATCTCATGGCACTTTCTGTGAAGCGGTGGAGCTGCACACATGTCAGTGCCCTCTGAGTCTGACAAATTCCAATAGAGTAACCCTAACATACAACATCAGAGACCAAGGACAGTCCATTTTCAATGGGATAATCAAGGACTCAGGTGTTTGAGGTTTTTCAATGAGATGCAGTAATTCCCCAGGACTGCAATAATAAAACAAAGCAATAAACCCAAGGGCAGCATATGATATTGCCTGTTAAGAAGTGGAAGGCTATCTGATGCATTTGTCTGTTGAGGCTAGAATGAGCAAGTAACTGCAGCAGCATATTTCATTCAACTAAATCAGGACAGTACCCAAAACATAAAACCACCCTAACATGTTAGCAAAAATCTAGGGGGTCGATTCTCAGCTAGTGTAAATTGGCAAAACGTAACTGAAGTCCATTATCGCAGGCTGTTTTGTATCACCTTCCTACTTTATTAAGAAAGACTTGTAGAAAATGTATCTGATTTAAAAAATACATCTTTTAGATCATGAGAAGCTTGGTGGTTGCTGGTGAGTTTGGCGTGCTGTAAATTAATTGGACATGACGGTGCGTTCCTAGTCTGATAATCGTTGAGACTGTCTCTGCTAATGATGACAAGATATGCCTTGCAGAAGACATCTTTCTCACTTGCCTACAGTATTTCAAAACCAGCAACTTCCCTTTAAAGGCTAAGTTTGGGTTCATGAAATGAATGCAGCCTTACATGTTTCTGTTGTAAGATATGCTAAATCATCTTTTAAATCTTGCTGGGGAAGGGGGTTAATCTTTCACGAAGCCATTATGGTTGTGTATTTACTCAAACTTCACTTCCCCCACTTTTCCTCTAATGCTGTGTGTGGTTCAAGTTTGCCACGGGGATTGAAATGTAATGTTCCCAAACTTCCCATTTTTTTTTTTATAGGTTATTTTGTTTGGGGCAATTATTAATGCAGTGATTTCACCTCAGAAGAGCTTATGATGATGTCGCAATATAAGAAATGTGGACAAAAATAATCACTTCTTTACAAATGCCAATGATCTTACCTAGATTTGGCTTCTGTGGTCTATTTCCCTTTTTTTTTTTTTTTTCTGAGCTTTGGTCTTTTCTTCTTTTGCCCTTTTACTTCACAGGAAATCCAAGGAAAGAGTTTGCCGAGCCAAAAAATCACTGGCTGACTATGGTCATAATGCTTTACCTAGAAGCAAAGCCCCTTAAAATGGGGAATGGCATGACAGCTTAATTTTCCTCCAGTCTGGAGACTCAACACGTAGGTCAGATAAAGCAAGCCCCTTCCGTGCTGGTAAAATGAACACAAGCTGGGCTCTCAGCAAAGTGGGAATTTCAGTTACAAAAGTGTGAGGTTGTCCTTTTGGAGAAAAAAGAGTAAGGACCTGATCCACAAAGGCAGAGAGCAGAAGTGTCCATCCACACTGTGTTCGGTGCATGGGGAGAGTTAGACATGTAGGAGTGGGGTTCCCAATGGGCACTGCACCGCACGGGGGAACATCTAAATTAACCAATAGGAAAGGCCAGCCAGGCTGAAATCCCACCTCTCTCCACCATTTAGCTGTCTCCCTGCAACCCTGACAGGCACCTACATGAGTTTGAGATTCAGTCTGGAGCCCACTCCACTCATCTCTGGACATGAAGAGTTGGCTTATCTATGCCCCGGGGCAGATCCAGAGGGATGCAGTGGTGTGGCCACACACCAGCTTTCTAGCCATGTTTCCCTCCCTTCCCCTCTGTGGTCAGAGGCACATGTCTCCCTGACCTCCACCTACTACTGGGACAACAAAGGGGGGCAAGTGGAGCTCTGCAGCTGGGCTGCATAGGGACTGCGCTTCGCTCAGGAGTGTGGCAGCAGCGGCAGCAGGCAGACTCCTTCCTCCTGCCTGTCTGCCCCCCTGAGCATCCTCTGCCAGCCCAGGTACAGGCCCAGGGAGGAGGAATGTGCCCCTTGCCCAGTGCATGCAGCACCCAAGCACCCCAGGTGGAGTAAACAGGAGCCCATCTCAGTCCCAGGACAGCAGCAGGTAGTAGAGGGCAGTGGCACTACCTGGCAGTGGCAGAGATGAGATGGGAAGGGGCAAAGACAGGATGGAAGGGGGACATGCGTCTCTGAACAAGGAGGGGAGGAGGCAACTGCTTACCTTTCCTGGGACTTAAGTCCTCGGGTGCTCCTGCTGGGTGCCTGCCCCGCCTGGGGGGAGTACAAGGTGGAGGCTGGGAGCAGGGGTGCAGCCACCCCTGCAGCACCGGTCCCGTCAGCTGTAACCCCCTGCGGGAAATCCTGGATCCATTTCTGTCTATACCAATAGATATAGTTTAAAGATGACTGTGGGAGGTGAAGGCGGTGTAACCAGCGCCTGTGGAACAGACTAGTGTCTGGGGCAGTTCATATGCGAGAGGTGGAGATTCTGGGCTGTCTTCAGGCGGAGGAGGCTCAAGTCCATGCCTCGGACTTCGCAAGGGAGCGTCCTAATCACAGGAGAGAGACAAGGCTAGGGACAGGACCATTCAATCTTATCCATTCTCTCTATAAATGGGGATGCCTTACTGAACCCAGGTATTTATTGAAGAGGGAAAAATCCACAAAGGGAAGGAAGCTCTTATCTAGGGGAGCACTTTAGTTCTGTAGTTTAAAAAGCTTCTTGCAGGCCCATGAAGAGACGAGCAGGTATACACTGGCTGAGATAATTCTGACAGAGGTTTCCATCCTGTAGGCTACGTCATCAAACAATGTGATGAGCTGAATACGTTGATACCGACCCATTAACTTGACTTAGCATCCAAGTGGTGACCTACCGATGGCCCATGCCTGCCAGAGCTTCATATGGCAATTGCACTGAATGAAGTCTGTACTGTTCACATCTAACGCTGCTTCTTAAACCCATTTCTCTTTTCCAAGTTTTTCTTCCTTCTGTTTGTCCCAGTCAAAAAATAACCAGTCAGGGATTTATAATGCTATCAGACTAATTGTGTGGGTATGTATTTAATGCTGTGCCTTTTGCTTTATGCTATTTCTAGCTAATTACTAACTGCATGTAACAACTGTGCGTTTCATGGCTCACCCACTTCTCAGATAAGACGAGCGTAGTGGGATAAGAAGAGCCTCTTCCTTGGAAGAACTGTATTTTTATAACAATTCCTTGTGGGTCTAGGCTACAAGGGACTACAGAATGGCAATGCTACAGCACCCTTGGAAAGCAAATATATTGTTATTGTTTGAACTGCAGTAGCATTGGCCATGGATGGGGCATTGTACAAACATCTAGAAAGGGAAGGAGAGTACGATCTAAATGACAAGGAAAAGGATGGGAGGCAGGAAGTGCTGTTATTTCCATTTTACACGTGGGAAACTGAGGCACAGAAGGCGAAGGGTCATAGCTAATAGGAAACACTGCCCACAAGAGTGTTCCTTAAAGCCTTCTCTTGTCCTTAATGCCTCAGGGTGAGGCCTCCCTACTCTTGGGAACCAGAGCCCTCTTCAAAGGGTTAGGGCGGTAGATATGGGAGGGGATAGTTGCCCAGGCTGCCCTTGCTGGAAGGCTCCTGAGTGTTGCTCTCGCACCCCTCGGGGCAGGGCCGCTGTGATGAGACACAGCTTGTGCACACTCAATTCAGTCCCACAGGGCACTCAGGACATGAAAGACCTCATTCAAATCTTTCCTGTACCCAAGGAGATGCAAGTCCATATCTCCCCTCTCCCTAACACCACCATAGGCTGCCTGGAGCCAGGAGGCTTTCTCAATCCCCCCTTGGAGGCCGTTCCTTTTTTGCCTGATGTATTTAAAGCTTCACTTTGAATATATCAGGAAAGGGGTAAGAATGAGAGCGAGCCTAACGTTGCCAGTTAAAAAGGGAGGAGAAGTATAGTTTCATAGTCTCATGGATGTTAGGGTCAGAAGGGACCTGTTAGGTCACCATGTCCAACCCCCTGCATGAAACGAAAGGCCGTATTTACTCGAATCTAAGTCGACCCCTCCCGTTGGCATGAAAAAGCCCCTCATCTTAGATTCACATACTGAGTGTGTATGTGTGGCGGGGGGCAGCTGCTGTGGCTCTGACTGTCGCCCTGAGCCAGAGTCAAATCACAGCTGTCTCCTGCCCCCCTCTGCTTGGCTTCTTCAGCTTCTGCCCCCGCCTGCCCCCATGCTTCTCACTGTCAGGTGCAGCTCGACTGCAGCTCAGGCTGGCTTCCCCCCAGGCACAGAGCACTTGGAAACGCCATCTCCTGCCCAACCAATCCATGGTGCTAACACTGCTGCGTGGCCCGGCAAGGGCTGTGCTTCTGGGGAGGGAATAGAGCCCAAGCAGCATCCCACAGTAAGTGGGGAGGGGGAAGAGACTGGGCAGTGTGTGGGGGGGAAGAGGCGGAGTAAATATGGTACAAAATGGGCTTGTATTTTTCCTGTTGTTTTCTGCTGCATTATAATATACAAAAGGTACAGATGACCTGAAATATCCCCACCCCCCCAATTTTTATCTATATCTTTCGCCTCTTTCTTCTGTTAGAAACTCAGGAAGATTCGATAGCCACTGGGTATTACCATTAGCAGCGTGAAAGAAGAGATCTGATAGGACACGGGCTTCTTCATACTGCTATAGGTCTACAGCGGGCTTGCAGCAAAACCTATTTAATTCCAACGTGTTTAATGATGCATGGGAGAAAAGATGTCTTTGTTAAAGACTTGGTACTCCCAACATTTCACAATCCATGCAAGACAGGAAAGCATAACTTTTAAAATGCGAGGACCCCCCCCCGAAGGCTTTCTTTATTATGTTACAAAGACACAAGTGAAGGGCACACCCCTGATATTTTAAAAATCCTTTTCAGGTCACCTTTCTTTATATTTCCACATCCAACTCCCACCCCTTAATCACATACATTTCTGTCATTTAAGTCTGAAGAACAATGATCTTTGAGGATAAAGGATTTCTTGGACCAGTTTCAGAATTCTTATAAAATGCACAAAGAAAAGGGCATTTTTTAAAAAAAGAACAGCTTCTCTCAGAAGCATAAAGAATTTGTCACAGCAAAAGCCACAGGTGCCATCCCCAAGTCTCATAAATTACACCTCTCTCTCCTTGGAAACCTATTTGTATTGTTCTTAGAATTAGTAAGCACGGTGCTTCTTCTCAAACTGATCAACCGGAAAAAATATATTACATACAAATATTAGATTAGGCCTCAAGTGTTACGATTTGTCTCAGATGATCAGAACGGTGTCACCCTGTGAAAATGAGACGATGCTAGCAACACATGCAGTACACTTGGAGGCACGGGCTGCCTAAAATGGCAATGTTTTCGAACCCAGCAGTCTAGTGATGGCATGTTTGCTCCCCACAGGCTGAAAACAACCCATTCGCATGCTGCAGTGGTCTTGACCTTTTACAAACACGTTTTGCGAATGATGAAATGTTGACTAACAAGGCATTATTTAAGCGTATAGCTGCACATTTCAGCAACAGAAAAAGCAAAGCTTAATGTAAAGCTGAAACACTTGCGTCACTGAAGCATGCCAAGTTGCCTTTGGTGGTTCTGATTATACTTTGCATTTTTAGTTTAGTTGCTCTTTTCCATCCGACCTCGTTATTTTTTGTTCTTTAGGGAGACGGCTGGTAGAAGCGGCGCGATTGAGGATTTTGGAATCTGAATCCTGGTTTAATTTGATCTGAGCTTGGTAATCATTTGGGGCTCCCTGTAGCATACTGAATACAAGTTGGAAGGGGTTGCAAGTAAAGCAACAACCTGACTTTTGCACCCAGTTAGGTCACTGGAAGCGTGACATTTAAGATTTATCAGACAGAAGAGTTAACGTCTCCTATATTAATGGTGCCTCCTATAGCAATTCCATTTTAAAACCCGACTCTCCGTTCCTGAGCACTTTACCAAACTTTAGCCCCACAGGCTGAAATTTCACATACTGTGTGTATGTTTGAGGCCAAAGTTTTGGGAACATTTCTGCTTTCTACAGTTCAGCCATTTCAAAGAATAAAAGGAGGGAAAAGTTCTTTTTTTTTACCCATAATAATATTCTTCTTACAGCTTTTTAGTTGAGAATTTTTAGCATTTCTGTGTTTTGGAGAAGGGATTAGAAATTCGGTAAAGGGAGTCACCTTGGTGTCATGGATGTATGGTCACCATATTCCTAAAAAAATCTGCCCAAATTTGGCTGAATTATAAGATATCAACAATCTAAATTTGCATATGCTCAGTAGAGAATTAGTTGGCAGCTGCGTTTGCAATGGGCATGTCAGATTCAAACTGCACTGTAGCCTAATACAGATACTAATATCCCCTATTCCCTGCTGATCCGCCCAATGACTTTGTAGACAGGCTCAAGATCACCTCTCAGCCTTCTCTTGCAGAGGCCCAAGAGATTTAGGTCCCTCAACCTGTCTTCACAGAATCTTACCTGCAGGCCCTCAACCATACAAGTAACCCTCCTCTGGACCTTTTCCAGGTTATCCACATCCCTCTTGAAGAGTGATGCCCAAAACTGGATGCAGTACTCCAGCTGTGGCCTTACCAATGCTGCATAGAGGGGAAGTATAACCTCCCTAGATCTGGTCGTTGTGCACCTGCTCATGCAAGACAGAGTGCGATTAGCCTTACTTATTACCTTGCCACATTGGTGACGCACGTTCATTTTTGTGTCAACTATGATGCCAAGATCCTTTTCCACTGCTGTGCCACTTAGAATGGTACTTTCCAGCCTAAAGGTGATAGGTGTATTGTTGCTTCTTTCTCCCCAGGTGCAGCACTTTGCATTTATCTTTGTTAAATTGCCTCCTATTCTGATCTGCTCACTTCCCTAGTCTATCCAAATCTGCCTGAATTCACACCCTATCCTCTAGTGTGTTTACTATACCCCATAGTTTGGTGTCGTCTGCAAATCTGAGCAGCATGCTTTCTACACCCTCACCCAAATCACTGATGAAGATATTGAACAGTACTGGTCCAAGGACAGAGCCTTGGGGGACACCACTGCCCACATTTCTCCAGGTAGAAACCAACCCATCCACTGTCACTCTCTGGGTACGTCCCATAAGCCAGTTTTCCACCGACTGAAAAAATCCACGTCGCGGCTCCATAGTTTATTTGTAAGAATTAGGTGCGATGCCATGTCAAAAGCCTTTTTAAAATCCAAGTAAATAACATCTACCTCTACTCCTGCATCTAAGCACTTTGTGACCTGGTCATAAAAAGAGACCAGGTTAGTCAGGCAGGGTCTGTCTGCTATAAACCCATGCTGGTTGCCCCTTAGCATTGTAATTCTTGCTGCTGGTCCCCAATGAATGTGATCTTTTATGATGTTTCCTAAGGTCTTGCCAAGAATAGAAGTGAGGCTAACCAGCCTGTAATTACCCAGGATCTACTCCTCTAGTCAAGCCTGGACTGAATAACTGTTTTAGGTGCCATTGCTCTGTTTTGCTTTTTGCTGTTGTCATTCAAACATCAGTCTTATGCCATTGTGGACTTCAGCACTTCACTTTCTTTATAACAATGATGCAAAAGCAGCTAATGAGAAAGAGAGGCTTTGCCCTGATTCCAAGTGCCAGCTTTGTCTGTCAGCTCTTGCCCTTGCTGTGCAGCTTGGTGCTGCCTGGGACCTTGGTGACAGACTCCAAGTCCTAAGGCCCTTGGCAGCTATGTGGCTCAGTTTGAAATAGAATGGAAAGCACTTGTATGGAGTTGGGTAAATAGGTTGTGTGGAGCCAGAGAGAAGCGCATGGGCCATTGTACACATCACAAGATTGGCCTTTAAAGTGACTTCAATGTCCTTTTGCACAGCTTTAATGGCACTGCTGTTTGCACGCTCGGTGGTGTGTTCCACTTTATAAGACTTTGGCATGTAGCAAGATAAAACACCTCCGAGGTGTTTTAGTTTGCTACCTAACCAAGTGCAACAGTTCACGGGGTGCTGGAAGCCGACGTGCTTCGGGCTTGGTGTGCCCCGTGCAGCTCGGGCTGTGGGACCCAGAGGCAGCCTGTGCAGGCAGGCTTCACTGAAGAAAAAAGCCCCAAATTGCAAGCTTGGGTTTTTTATTCCTCCTCGGAGCCTGCCTGCCTGAGCTGTGCGGGGCCCAGCGCTTGCCTTCATGGCTGCGGAGGGATGGAGGGGGAGGAGGGAGTGGTGCTTCCCTCCGTGTCTGCGGCGCCCCCAAAACTCGCTGGGCTGGGTGCCACCTGGGAGCCCCTGAGCAGCTCTCCCTTCCCCCTGCTGCTGAAGAGGCAGGCCCCCACCCTTGTGTACACACCACGGGGGGTTGTTCAATTGAATTCTCCCTAAATTGAAGCAGTGTTTTTAAAAACCTACCATTTCACCGTAGGGAGAACTAAACCCAATTAGCCCCCGTGGCGTGTACAAGCAGCCAATGTTTGTGATAATATTTTGTGCTTGTGTCCGTGCTTCAAGGCTGTTAGGAAATTCTGTAAATCAACGCACCCAGCTCCCCCAGCTAGGAGATGATTATGCCCATTGTACAGCTGGATGAACTGAGAAGTCCTCTCTTGCTCAGTCGCACGACAAACCAGTGGTTGATCTGGATATAAAATGGGGAGTCTTGACTCTTCCTAATTGGAGCATGGAAATCCTAGTCACATTCCCAGCCATTTTTTGACGTGAAAGACAGGACTGCATGGAGAATTTTGCTACTGAGCTCTGAGTACACGCCTTGGGAACGTTTTACAGGTTATCCCAGCTGAGCAGTCTTGCCTACGGCTGCCTGTAATAGTTTGTTGCCTTTAGGCTTTCAAGCAGCTGGAAGCTGAGAAGGTCAAACACAAGCCGTGAAACTCTGGAGCCATTTGCTGGAGGTCAGCCAGTAAACTGGCATCAGGCTGTTCCTGTGCATGTCTGAAATCCTTTGCTCCCAGATATTGACTGACCAGCCAAAAATGTGTTGGCAGCAGGTATGGGGAGGGGGAGTGGGATTGCTTTCTTGTCTGTCCATTCAGACCACAGAACGATGTGGCATTAGCCTGTCACGAATGGAACCTGATCCCAGACTAAGGACGGGAGTGTGTCATCTCCCTCCGAAACCGTCTGCCCTTTCACTCCCCTTCACGTACAATGGTCTCAACTCCTCCAAAGGGTGGTTGTACCACGAGTCCTTGTAAGTTAATTCATATAAAGTCATCCTGCCCAGAGAGGAAAATTGTAGGACTGTATAGGAAACATTTTTCCCAACCTGGGAAGATTATCAAGACGTCAAAAATGTTGTCTAGGCTCACACTGAGAAAAATAAGTCAAAAAGTTTTTACTAACCAAATGTCAGAACCAACTTTTGGATTCAAGTCAAACTCCTGAGCCTCATAACTCCTTGGGCTGGTCTAATTAAGGCACAGTACGTCCAGCAGCACACAAAACAGGGCAGTGGCTAGCATCGTGTCTGGCCACCTTCGACCCCCCAGCCCAGGGAGCCCAGGAACCCATTCGCAGCTGGCTCAGCTGAGGGCAGCATCGGCTTGAGTCCTGGAGAAGACTTGTACTTGTGCCTCTAGAGCTGCAGCAAGGCACCTTAGCTGCTCAGCCAGCATGACCCTGATTTTTTTTTTTATTCCGGTCAATCAAGCCATTTGGTTTAATTGAGAGCTTTTCATTTTTTTTTTTTACTTTAATTTTTTTCTTCTTTTTTTTTTTTTTACTTTCAGACCAAAAAGATAGTTGCTTACCGCCCCCAAATGGGAAATGGGATGTATTAACCATTTAGCACTTATTTTTCAAATGTCTTTGCATCATGACACTTGTCAAAACGTTACTTATCCTGCAAAATGGAGTGTTTCTACATGCACTCATCTGACTCCCTTGTGTAAGCTCCATAATGGCAAGCTCACTCGGCTCCCTCAGTTCTTAACATGACAGCTCATTTTGTTGAATTTATGAGCATCACTCAGTGTCACCACCTGCTAGCAAATACGGCCGCCATCTCTGCAGCGATGAAACGGTACGAATTTTATAGCCTAGAATGGTTAATTAACAAACTACTCTGAGAACCTCCTGCCTACATAAAACCTTGTTTATAAAAATAATATTTTAGCTTCCTATCACACCTTCTACCAGAGGATCTCAAGGCAGTCCACAAATATTAATGAGGTTTTACGACCTGGGAGGTTGTTGTTTCTTACCAACTTGGCAGGCAAGGGACCTGAAGCTCAAAGTACTCCTCATGCCACCCATTCTTCCATCCATGTCCATCACCGATCACTGTGTTAGCGTCATGTATGCTGTTTGGTTGTAAAATGCAAGACAACTGCTTGCATTTTATTTGGGAATTCAAGACAACTGCTGGTTCGCTAGAGAATGTTATTGAAGTCAATGAGAGGGTGAATGCATAGCCTGTCTGACTGGGTCAGAAATTATGCAGACAGCATGTAGAAATACTCTTTTAACAAAAGCCTTGGCCTACATACTTAACTGAATCACAAGTATCTAAAGAAGCAAAACAAAAAATAACCCAGAACAAACCAAAACCTTGTGCTCTTTTAGTTCTCTTCCACAGACGGTAAAGTAGTGTTAGAGTAACGTTGAAGCCATGATGGCACAGGCATTATACGAGAGGCAAGGAGTTTTGTTTTTGGGGGGATATCTTTTATTGGACCACCTGTATTGTGATGAAGTTAGACAAGTGTTTGAAGGCAGGTTGGATCAGGTGCCTTGAAGAAGAATGCTTTGCATTCGAAGGCATGTCTAACTTACCCCAACTATGCTTTTAGTCCACTAACAAATACTGCCCCCCAAACCCTTACCTCTCACAGATGGGAAAAGAAAAGGTGCCGTTCCACATGCAGAACGCAGGGGGGGCTCTTAGTCCATTGCTGGATTTCTGTGCTACATGAGAAAATTCTCTGAAAAGATGCTACCTTCAGTAACTAGAGCAAATAGAGACACTGTGCTCAGGGCAACCAGCTCCACAATGCAAACTTTACACTCAGGAGTCAGAATCTGGCAATCACGTATAAGTGTTTGTTCGGACAGCATCTACCATGGCACCTTGCTTCACATAATGTATCCATATAGCTGACTACCTTTGAGTGTCACTCAGAAGGTAGGGTGGGTGGCTATTGAGAAGTGCATCTGACAAAACAGATAGTTGCCAATGAAAGCTCATACTTCTCTGACCCACTAAGTCCCAAAGGTGCCGTCCTGCACTGCTAACCTCGCCTCTGCTTGTGAGTGTCATTGTAAGCTTGAACACGCATCCCCTGTATCACGTGGCAATGGATTTGCTACTGTGTTAAAGAAGGAAAGAGAGAATATAGGAAATAAAGCCACCCAGTTCCCCATACTATAGTCTCGATATGATTTGAATTTCACAGCAAGGAAATCGGTAGCGGTGGGAAGTGAGAAATCACAGGAGTGGAGCCAGGGGTCGTTCCAGTATTGCTTTAAAACTGTCTAAATGAATTGTTCCTCTATGCAGAAGCGGTGGGGTGAACTGAACAAGGGCCATTGCTTCCAGATAGCCACATAAATAAACAGGGCTCTGCATGAGTGAAGTATAAAGCTTGATAACTGCATTGCTTTTGGCATTGTGAGGGAGATACCAGTTTGATTGGGCCTCTGCCTTCCTTTCTTACTGGCTGCATCTACAAGAGACGCTGACTGCACAGTTATTACTGTGCAGTCATTTAGTACTTGCAAGGATGCAAGTACTAAATGACTGACAGTAACTAGAGTTACTGTGCAGTAGTGTCCCTGAACAGCTTTTTGGTGATGCCAAATGTGCATTAGCTTGTTACTACTGCACAGTCAGCGTCTTGTGTCGATGCAACCCCTGTCTCTGTTGCTGTCGTGTTACCCAGCTTGGAAGAGGCTTGGTTCATGTGGTGTTGAAGGAGGCATTCACTTGAAGACTAGTGATTGGCTGGATGTGTTTAAGAGTAGTGACTAAGCTGTATTCACATTAATATCTCTCTGACCAAAGTAGGCACAATGGTCCAGTAAATATAGCAAAGGATCGGGAGATGAGACTTAAGCTCTCAGTGTTGTAATACATACTTTTTAGGTGAAGAATCCCTAGCCCCAGGCCCTGACACAATGGACATGTCTACACGAGATGCTTATTGTGCAGTAGCCTAATAACACTGTGCAGTAGCATGCTGGGCAAAAACCAGGTGAATATGCTACCGTGCAGTAGTATTAGGCTACTGTGCAGTAAACATCACTGAAAGTCTATGTCTGCTACTAGTACTGTGCCGTAACTGTAGTTGCTGTGCATTTCGTTAGTAGTTCGTTAAGCAAGTACTAAACTAAATGTGCAGTAACTACTGCACATTAATAAATGTGTATACACGCATAGTATGGAGTGAGTTAGGTGCATAAAAATAGGGACTAGATCTACACAAGGCATTGAAACACTCTGCTGTGGTGTATAGCCACCTAGCAGAATCCACGCTACTGAAGGTAGGCTCCCAGGTGCCCAATCCATTGCACAGGGAGAGTTAGGTGCTTTGGAAGGGATCCACACCTGAACGTGAAGCCTTGACAGGCCAGTAGGAAACACTGAGGACAGGAATGTGCCTTCATTCCTGTTCCTCTCTGGGACTTTGGTGCAGTAATCTGGGCTGCAGGGTGGTGTCTCCCTCCTCTTGAAAGTCATGGCTGTGAGCCCTGCCTTAGCCCCTGTCTTTCAATAAGTCAGGTAGTGGCGGTGTTCTCTTTTTATCCAGTACCTCAATGGTCAGAGCACTTACCTATGCCTGGGAGACCTGGGTTAAACTAACGTAAAGGGATTTGCACCCGCTTCTCCCAAGAGAGAATCAATGACCAGGCTATGCAGTACAGGCGTTCCTCAGACTTATGACACAATTGGTTCCTGAAAACCACGTCTTAACTTGAAATTTTGTAACTTGGAACCAATTTTCTCATAAGAAATGATGTTATAAATGGAGGATTAGTTCCTGAACCAAGGCCCAATACCCGATTTTCACCAAAAAGAACACAGAATTTTGTACTTGATCAATTATAGATGAGTAATGTAGCTATATTAATGTATTTATATTGTAAATAGCAATCATATTGATTTGGAAGGACTTATTTGAGGTGACTGCTGGACTTTTTGAAGAGCCCTTGGTTGGACTGTCTGAAGGGTTCTTGCTTAGCGTCTTCTCAGGAGTCTCGGCTGCAGGTTTTTGTGGAGTCTTGTCTGCTTTCTTAAAGAAAGTGTCCAAGGAAATTTGGACAGATGTTCACTTTCTCTGCTCCAATGAATATTTAATTATTCCATGCAAGGTAAAAGAAAGAGGTTTCTATTGGGAGAATCCCTCTCTAGCCTGAGTACTCCCTTGGCAAAAGGAAGATGTAGGCTTATGTCCTCTCAAGTAGTCAAGAAAATTGAAGATGGGTCTTTCAAGTCTTGAATGAGTTGCCCAATCACCGACTTACTAGACACTCTGGGCATTTATACACATACCTTTTTGATCCCGCGATGTGCTGGTGATCCTCTGCTTTTGGAGCACACTTGGTTCATTGAATCTGCTCTGCACGTGAGCTGATGTGACCTGCATTGCACTGCATGTAGTTGTATAAGCGACGAAATGCACGTCAGCGTGCAGAAAATAGCAGCAGTGCGCTTTTGAACTAAAACACCTTGAATGAGTTTTAGTTCAAAAGTGCAGCACCACCATTTTCTCAGTGCTGATGCACATTTCACCACTTCTACAACTGCACAGAGTGCAGCACCAGTCGCTTTTCAAAGCACCTAGCACTGCAGCACTTACATATGTAAAAAATACTCTATTCTTTATGTGAGGCCTGCAGGCTGTAGGCCAGGAGGGGATCAGAAGAGCGGGGAATAAGCAGCAGAGGTGGGGAACTGGCAGCCCTCAGCAGCTGGCCCACCGCTGTAAAAGGATGCCAGCCTCTGCACATTCGAAAACTACTGTGTTTAAATGTCCAAGTAGCTATAGTGTGCCCTTTTCTCGGAGAAAACACAAAGCATCCGCAATTCATCTGGAGGAGGTTTGGGGATTATAAATACATTCATTGCAAACAGAACTGATCTATGCACGGTGCATTAGATTTCAGTGTAAAAGGACAATATATGCTTTATATCTCTGTGTGTCTTATCTGATTTTGACAGATTTTTGTCTGCTGTATGTAAATTATCGTATCCTTTTTTTATGAATGCTTTGTGCAGGGTCTGATGAGGTTGGGATGTTTGCTTTGCAAATCCCCATAAAGCGAATACAAAGGGCTCTCCCTTTTTTCCTTTAATATCACTGCCTCTGATAAGTTCTCTAATAGGCAATCACCTAATTCCCCCTATAGAAGAGATAAGCATGTGAGTATAATGGCAACGTGAAGGAAATGATTAGAAAGGCCAAAAGGAAAATATGCTCAGTGCTATGGCTTTGACACAGTGGAATTTCCCACAATGAACACTGACTCCACAAAACAACCTGCTCCGGCAGCTGGTGGCAAATGATAAGCAGCTGCTAGCACTTTGAATGGGTGGAAATGCTATGCACAGCCCATACCAGGCAATGTGTTAGTGGGGATGGTGTCTTCTTCTGTGAACCTGCCTTTAATCATCCCAAGTCAGAGCGTATATAAACACAGGCTATTGTATTAAGACTGGAATACGTCGGAGCGTACTGACACCAGCTTGACACTGAATGGAAGAAAAAGATGGAAGCAGGAGCCTTAAAAGAACCTGAAACCTACTATTGGTTTTCAAAAAAAAATCTCCACAGATAACTTGATCTTTAAAGAATTAGGATATGGCTTATATGTTGTAAACGATTATTTGGCATCTCCTCCACTAATTTGTAGGGAAGAAATGGGCATTTTACATGACTAAGGAATCTGGTAGCGAGTTTAAGACCAATAGGTCTAGTCATTATCCTTCTTTTACATAATGTACCCCAGTGTAACTCTACTGAATTACTCTGGACTGATATCAGTATTGGGGAAATCAGGATCGAGTGCCAAATATTCCATGTGTATACACTTAAAGCTGCTATGATTTGCACTATATTGGGATTGGACTGCAGGGACTGGCTTCGTGTATATTTACCAGCACTCATTTTCTCCCGTGGCCAACTTTCATTTCCCATCCATTTGGCCATGGAGGAGGAAAAGTAATGGGTTTTCAAACATCCCCCAGCCCTTCGGTGCAAATGACTGGTTTAAGAGGCCAGATTTTAAAAATTCAGGAAATTGCTTCAATACGTGGACATTTCTGTTGATGCTGAAACCTTGCTAATTCTGCCACAAATCAAATGCTATGTAACCTTTCTTCCAGGCATTGCCATCAGCAACATCAGCCAGGTTCAAGGGTAGGGGGCTTCCTCTTAAACTCCGTGAATGCCGCGAGCTGGAATGCACACCCAGCATGCTGGGAAAAGGAAACACCTTCCCAGCCTGTCTTTATTAGGAAATTTCATCCCTTTCACACGCATGGAGCCCGTGTGCAAAACAAGGAAACCTTTCTAGATGGAAACAGGACAACGCAACAGCAATAAAGTGAAATTTCAGTGTCCAGTGACGCATACAGAAAGGCCCATCTGCTTGGGAAGTGCTGTCTGGTCTACTTCCAAGTGTCTGCATTGTCTGCTATTACACCATGGCTTTTGAGTCTGCCCAGTTTTGTCCTTGTCCAGTTGTAGTGAGTTCAGTCTGTAGTGCTGAGTAGAAGGAAGGAGGGTCCTCACAGAAGGTCCCTTGGCTCTGTTGCACCCTGCGTCATCAGCAGCCATAAACCCATCATTACACCTTTGCTACGACCCCCTACTTGTGATGCTGGACCTACGTCTGTCAGCTGCAAACCCATGTAAAGAAGCCCACAGCTCTGCTGATGCTATAGCAGCACCAGATGCATCAGCTTTACCGCAATGCATTGTGCTCTTTCATTCTCTGTGGAAGGGATTGGACACCACTTATTGCCACTCGTCCTTGTAAGATAAGAATACCATCTCCTTTGTGGCCAAGTGTCTCTACGCAGTGGCACGTGATGTTCTGGGTATGGTGAACTCCTCACTTGGGGGGTTTTAAGTACAGCTGTGTTGCTCTGTAATCACACAGGAAGGATAACAACACTTCGTTTCCAAATGCAAAGCCTAAATTAATTTGAACCAAAAGCACCAAAAATATTTGCGTTGTTTGAGTGGATGCTGCACAGGCAAATGAGAGCCACTCGTTCTGTCCTGCCCTTCAGCTCATCCGTACGTGTTAACAGAGTGCTCCTTCATCTGCAATCATCAGACCAAAGTCGCGCTGCCCAGGTTTGCATTGCTCCAGATAATTCCTACAGGACAAATAGCTAGGAACACAACTGCGCTGCTCTGCAACCAAATGATCTTCTTTAATCAAACTGCGTGTTCATTCTAGAGTCCGCAACCAGGAAGCTACTTTTTGCCCTCTCTTGTCCTAATACATGTCCCACATAGAAGATGACCCTGGGCACTACTGAAATCATCAGTCACCCTCCTACTGGTTTCACTGGGGCCAGGATTTCACCCCAGAAGAGTCATTTCCAAAGCCAAATGCAGACCTGAGCCCTGGTGCTATTTGCATGCCAGCACAAGGCACACTGACAGAATAACTATTGTAAATCATGAGGGTGGCCACAGTGTGAAAAAGGATTACACCCAGCTCACAGACTGCAGCCTGTGTCCTTTCAGGTTTGAATGTATCCGCATCCAGTACCTGAGCTGAGCCGGCACTGGTGTTTTGATCAGCAGCTCGGTGTTTCTCTCCAGGCTATTAAAGCAGGAATGTAAAAGGCGTGCGTCCTAGAAAATTTCTCTGAGGGTCTCAGAGCATTTTAATTAAACCCTACAACAGCCCTGCAGGCAGGATGGCGTCTGCAACTGAACTTGATTAGTTCTCCTGAACGCTAGCTCTAAGCTCAAGCAAGACTGTGTTTTCAGCCGGTGGAAAAGAATTAAATGTTGAACTTCCAGTGTGCGATCCTTAGACGTGTAAAATGCCACTGAGGTCAAGGGAGCTGTGTCACTTTACCCTACCTGGGGGTGCAGAGATATGGTCCAGGGCTACATCTCTGGATTCCTGGGATCTCGAACGGTTAGCTGTAAAATGTCTCGTTCTTGCTAGGTCAGTTATTACGCTCCCTTTCGAGGCGTTCTGTTCTGTATTCTTTTTTTTGTTAGATGGGAACTACCCCTTGCTGCAACATGACTGCAGCGGCAAAGTGCGCTCCCTCTATGTACAGCATACTGTTCCTATTTTAAAAAGTGATCTTAAAGCAAAATGTTGTGCTGAATATACCCTTGAGAAAACCAGCAAGACAAAAATATCATGGTGAATAACAGAAACTAACATGCCAGTATGCACAGATCTGATTTCCTCTTGGTCTTTTGTTCATGATTAGAAATTTCTTCTACTGAATTTCTGTGGTTTGTGACATCAGTAAAGGCTGCTGTGTGAAAGACAGTTTTATAGTCATTTGGGGAACATCGCTTTTCAAATATGTACCAAGTTTTCAGCTCTAAATCTGACTGACTTCATAACTGTCACGATCTGATGGGAAACGTCCTCTGGACTCGAAATGATTTCCTGATCCAGGAACCGGTAACGATCGCCCCAGCTGGAATGCTGTCGGGCCCGACGCAGTTACAGAACATCTCGCGTGCTTAAGTCCCAGCTAATGCCTTCTTTAGTCCAAACCCGTGAGCCCTCAATCTTCGACTCTACTGCTGTTTGATGTCCATGGGCACCTAAAGGTGAAACATGAAAGGCTCCGAGTTAGGCCCCTACATTTTTGCTTCTGAACATCTTGGTCTGTCTTAGCAGGTTGGTGTTAGCAGCTGGACTGCTATCTCATAGCCGAGCCCTAGGTCGGGCTCCACGCCCTGCGCACACTTCTGCCTCTTGCCCAAACTGGCTCAGAGCGCACCTAATGCATCAGGCTCCATAGCAAGCAAGCCCTCCCCTTGGCCTCTCCAACCCTTTTATCCTCATGCTCTGGTTAGAGGGCTCCCCAAAGAAGGAGAAAACTTTGGTTTGCTACTTCTCAGCTCAAGGGGATTCAAGCTCGAACCTGCTGCCTCCTAGGAGGCCCCCCTACATAACAGACTGCTGGGGAGTGGGTGAGAAGCACCCGCCAGACTCGTGGTTAAGGTAATCAGTTGAGAAGGGAAACCCTGTGTTGCAGTCACTGCTCTTGTCAGACTAGAAACCAGGCTTTTCCCCTCCCGGTTGAATGCCCTAACACCAAGCTGCATAGGCAACTGGTAAGGGGCGGTTTCCAGCTTCTGCGGGTGCTAGCCAGCTCTGTCCCCACTCTCAATGGCACCAGTGGCTTCTGCAGGTGCTCGCCAGGCCAGTCCTTACTGCCACCGCCACCGGCTTCTGTGGGTGTTCACCAGCCCCATCCCTGGTGCCACCACCACTGGCTTCTGCAGATGCTCCCCCAGACTCAGGAGGCGCCAGTCTCCCATGCCAAGCTGGAGAATCACAGGTAAGCATTCTCTCTCTCTCATGGAAAGATCCTTTAATTCAGTGGGTAGGGTTGAAAGTTTCTTTACTCTAGAATAGCTTGTAGCCTAGTGGTAGGGCATGCCTCAGGACGCTGAGATACAGAGTCACATCCCCTCGGGCGGTAAGAATCAAAACCAGCCCTGGGGAGTTCTGTGAATATTGCACTCCAGGATGAAAGAGGGGTTCCCTGCCTCCTCTGCAATATAGAAGGAAAGAAAGCACTGGCCCTCAGTTTTTGACAGCACTCAACTCCAGAATGGGGTTCAAGGTCATAATCCTGAACCTAGGGAGACACCTTCTTGCAGCCTAGAGAAGAATATTTAAGACATACAGGGAGGCTGCTATGATGCACTGCAATTACAGAGCAGTCTGATCTGAACACTGTAATTACAGCGCATCAGAGCAGACTCAATTAATCAAGTCTGCTGGAGTGTAGTGTGCTAATTAGTGTGCCTCCAGCCACCTCTGTGTCTCATGTATCTGTGTCCCCGTGCTTCAAAATGTCGGCGGGGGCACTTTAATTAAAACTCACTCAATGAGCTTTAGTTAAAGCACCCCTGCCACCATTTTGAAGTGTGAGTAGTATATAGGCTCTCTGCCCTTCAGTGCAAACGTGACAGGTGGGCAGGACTTCCGGCCCTGCCTCCTTTGCACCGCCCCTTTCCCCTTTTATGGTGTGTGACATCACCAACTCCACCCCCTGACCCTGGTCACGTGGTGCGTGACATCAGCAGCTCCATCCCTGACCCCAGTCATATGGTGTGTGACACCAACACCACATGGCTCATGACGTCAGAAGGACAACCCAGGCAGACCCTCAAAGCCCAACCCCCTCATGCTGCAAGATCCACCCTAGATCACATGATGTTGTTATGGCCTATCAGGTCCCTGACCACTAAACAGAAGCCGAGAATTTGGAAGATGGTGTCTTCGTGCTATGGTTTAAATTTGTCCTCAAGTGTTTGAATGCACCACACGGGTGTTAGCGTGGGGGTAAGTGTAGGGAGAAACTGTTACCAGACATGTCTACACAGGAGGCTATGTTAAAGGAAGTTTATTACTCTCCTGGTGAAGCTGGCAGTTTTGGGGGGGTGAACACGTTTTTTGAAGCTACCAGAAGACAGAATAAGTTCCTGAACAGAAGTGGCGTGACTGCCTGGCTTTCAGACCAGGATGCTTATACCCTGCACAAACCGGCAAGAAGACATTTTAAAAGAAACAAGACTGTTGTTTCAGATATTGATGCA
>JAGPOW010003642.1:14564292-14585309 GCA_030014935.1 Caiman crocodilus
AGAGGATGTGTAGATTCAATGCCAAGCTGACTTCTTAACTCTTCAGCCTCATCCAGTCTTTGTTCTCTGCAGAAGCATACACTTCCTTCTGGTGTACTGGTGAGGAGGTTTTCTGGTGTCATTAAAAAGGCTTCATCTAGCTGCAAAGGAATTCAGATAAAAGAATAAGTAAGTTAGCTGCTGTTCAGTCAGTCCTTAGCTACTTCCAAACACACGCGTGCCATGAAGTGAACCTCAACACCCAAAGGCCCCCACAATCATGCTCCAAGTCTCTCACCGATCTGTCTTCTGTAGTGACCTCAACTTTGCATGCAGGCTCAGGCATAAAGATACCATCTTCCAAAGTCTCAACGTCTGCTTTGAGGTCCTGGGTCTCCCCCAGTTGCCTGTTTACAGGCTCTTCCCTAACAGGGTCAGGTGTCTCAAAGAGTCTTTGGGCAAGGAGTCGGATCTCCTCCTCAAAACTATTTCTACGGTAACGCTTTCTATAAGGCCATCTTGGGGGTGTAGTGAATGGGCCTACAGGCGTTGTGAAAGAATCCATATCTGCCCTTGCTTGCCTTACCACGGTCTCAGATAAACAGAGGGGTTGTTTGGGAAAGCAGAGAGACCTGGTGGGCTTGCCGCCTAAACCCCACCCCCACTATACTCATTCCAATTGGTTCATCATTGTTCTTGGGAGGTATGAGGCCTCTGAAACCCCTGCCAATTGGTTTGATGTGTCGGGGCAGATTCTTATAGGGGTCACACCACCACCCTACCACCCCATATTTGCAGCATGAGGGGTTGGGCTTTGAGGGTCTGTCTGGGTTGTCCTTCTGATGTCATGAACCATGTGGTGTGATGTCACACACCACGTGACTGGGGTCAAGGGTGGAGTTTCAGATATCACGCACCACATGACTTGGGTCAGGGGCGGAGTTGCTGATGTCACACACCACGTGACCGGGGTCAGGGGTGGAGTTGCTGATGTCACACACTATGTGACTGGGGTCAAGGGCAGAGTTGATGACATCACACACCACGTGACTGGGGTCAGGGGAGGAGTTGCTGATGTCATGCACCACGTGACCGGGGTCAGGGGGTGGAGTTGGTGATGTCACACACCAAAAAAGGGGAAAGGGGCGGTGCAAAGGGGGCGGGACCGGAAGTCCTGCCCACCTGTCACATTTGCATTGAAGGGCAGAGAGCCTATATACTACTAGTGCGGACACGCTGATACATGAGACACTGCAGGCACTTTGGGCATTTTAATGCATGCAAGCGCCACCGCACCTGGTGCTTTGAGAAGCACCCGGCACTGCAACACTTGCAGTTGTATAAGCAGCAAAATGCGCATCAGTGCTGAGGAAAGGGTGGTAATGTGCTTTTGAACTACAATACCTTGGAGGTGCTTTAGTTCACCGCTGCCATTTTCTGCACACTGATGCACATTTCGATCCTTATACAAGTGCACATGGCGCAGCACAGTTTGCCTCAGCTTGCATGTGGAGCTGCTCCAAAGTGATGAATCTTCAGCACGTTGCGGGGGAAAAAAAGGTATGTGTATAAATGCCCTTGAATTAGAGCAGCTGCCAGAACCACTCTAATTAAACCCCCTCTCCCCGCTCCTGGAGCACATGTAAAAACTCCTGTAGGTGTTAGGCGTGGCAATGCTGAGCACTTGGGGAGCTTGCATCTACGGTTAGGAGAAGAAAGAAACTCAGTCTTTGTTTATAATGACTTTCAGCTTGGATTAATGACATAGGACAGGAAGACCAGCCATGTTATCCTTTCCAGGCTCTGGCAGCTCTGGGAATGTCTGAACCACTCTGAATGAAGATCTCTCTCAAGCCTCCCACTCTTGCTTATGTGCCCCAGATTTGGACACGCACTGGTGAAGCCACTCGAAGGAGGCCTTCTGCATGCTGGAGGTGGGGATCTTCAAAAGAACCATGAAGGGCATCCCAAGAGCATCTTCACCATTGTGTTTTCCACTCAGAAGATCCCCTCTGAGAACAAAATGCCCATTGAACTCTACATGGCAGGTCATAATTCCTCCCAAGCTTACCAGCTCTTTGTGGAAACTACTACTTGATTTCCAGACTTGGGATATGCAGAACAGGAGCAGATGGGGAGGAAATGCTGGGAATAGTATGAACATGCCCTAAAGCTCTGTGCTGTGACCTTCACTTCCAGTGTTGCATGACTGATACGACCCCAGGACACTCTGGCACAGTTGGTAGGAAGCCCCCGGGTCACGCAGTGCCAGAAGTCAGTGCTAATGTGAGGAGGGAGATCTTGCCCATAACTGCCTTGTATGATGTTACATTATATTACTTTCTTACACTGACTTTGTCTCAAGGACACATCCCCAAAAAGTTTCTGGGAACTATTCTGGAAAGTACGGAGACTATCAATTTATTTATTAACATATAAGGAAAGGAATGTAAGGAGAATATAAATTTATTTATACCCACCATAACGGAAGGTGGCTGGCTAAGCCACATGAGAAAGGGCTAAATGTTTGATAACTGCTGAACTATGAGGAAAAGAACCGGTTCCCATTACACGGCCCATTTCTCATAAATGGGCTTGTAGCCATTATTTTCACATCTTTCAGTCACACTGTTAGCTATTTTTGTGCAGTTTTGAGTAACATGTGACTAACAGGCTGCTCCAGTTGATGTGCTCAGAGGTCTGATTCCTCCTCAAACTAATTTTACACTAATACTGTCACACTGGCTTAAACGGAGTAATTCTGATTTACACTAATGTAAGTGAGAGTCTAGATTATTGGAAACCGGCCTGATCTGAACACAGAAATGAGAGCCCCAAACTAACTGTTGTTTTTAAACTGGCTTCTTCTGCAGCCTTGGCCTTGAGCTTCTCTGTCTGTCACCCTAACATTTACCTGTCACACCAGGGTCTTTTAAGGACTAAGTACATGTTTATGAAGAGCTTTGAAGATGAGTAATGTTACGCTGGCAAAACATCCCCCTGCATGAAGTCTGCACATATTCTGGTTTTCTGTTTACAGATGCAGAAGATAGTAAACTATGTCCCTTGGACATGATTGTGCAATATTTAAATGTAAAGACAGACTGCCCATGAAAAGATAGTCTGTTGGGAGATCTGACTATACTTTTTGTGTATTTCAAATACTAAAAGTTCGAAGACAGGACGTCTTTCCTCTTTGGCCTTCAAGTTCATCACATTACATTTGTGAATAAATCAAAGACACTCAGACATTGTCTGAATGAAAGCGGTACTGCCAGCTGCCAAGTGCCTGAGGGCAGCACTGAATTTGCATTAGATAAAGGAGATTGCCGTGACTCTTCCCTTGCATATAGATGTTCCAGCCATATTAAAGTTCATCTATTTATGCAAGGTATTTTAGAGATGTCTAACAGCTTTGAATGAGGAACCAAAGTAACTCTACCATGAGATGTTTCATTTCAGCCCAAATAGCTTTCAGTTTAAATCTGTATGGGATGTATGATCAGGTCTAAGTAGCTTGTAATGACAGCATAAAACAGCTTGTGCTGAGTTAGGGGGATAATGGGCTACTTTCATTATTTTACATTATCATATGCTAAGTTTAGTTATGCTGTAAGGTAAGTGATTGTAGTTATTATTCCAAATTTAATATGATCTAATTGCACTCCTGATGCAGACTCCCAGTGTCCCAGAACACTTCATTAAAAATAGTTTCCATTCTGTACTTTTGGAAATGGCTCCACAAGAAGTTTTAATTGACTGAGAACAGGAATTATAGTTGCATGTTATGTGCATTTTTAAGGTGCACAGCATTCAGGTTTTTTCATGGTTCTTTCTTTTAGGTGAGTATAAGCCTAGTAGTTGCTATTCCAGGCCAATAAAGCCTGTGTTTCCTAGAACTGGTAGAAAAGAAGTAGCTTAAGTAGATTCTATGTGTGTTTCCAAATGCAGTTGTGTAGAACAAGGAAAAAAATACAGGCCCATTTTTCTCCCGGTGAAGTCAATTTACAATTGACTCAGCTTGACCACCTTGGGAGCATGACAGACTAGCAGCCCACTGAGTAACTTCCATAAATAACTCTTTTGTTGCCTCGATATTGGACCATCATTTTCCCTTCTTCTCCCATCTACTGTTGCACTCCCTTGAATCTCCAGAAAAGCATGCATCACTTGAACCTATGGTAGGAATGGCATTCTTTCCTCGCTGGACACATCTTTCAACCTCACCTGTTCTCTTCGCTCTCCATCCCACGGCCATTGGATAATCCATTTCTAGAAGCTCTTTCCCTGCCTTGCTTAAAGCTGCTTACCTCAATACCCCAATAGAAAAGGAAATGCTTGCTTGAAGTGTGAGATGAGCAGCTGGGGAAGTGCAGGGTTTGAATTATGGGGGAGGTCAGGGGAGCTGAGCACCCCTCCACCCCGTAGGAGGCAAAAGCTCCCCTGTAAGATTTGAAAATCATAACTGGGGGGGGCCTCCAATTTTATTATGGCATCATGACGGGCAGCCCAATTTTTTTTACAGACCCCTTCAAAAGTTAAAGTATAATTTGAACCTTGGGGAGGTATAGTAACCTAGGCTAAAGTTTGCACCAGAATGATGCAGAGATAGACCACAAATTTCTTTAGGGTCATGTGAGATGATATAGTAAGGATTACCACTTGGTGCCAATTGAAGCCAGGGCCAGAACCTCACTGCGACTAACCACTGGGTCCTAGCTACAAATCTGAAAATAGATCCCAGAATTTAAATAAGCCATGGTCACTTTAAGAATGTATGGACTGGATTCACAGATCCACACATCTGTTTTAGTCATATTTAAGTCAATGGGAATTAAACATGTGGTAAAATACTTTACTGAACTAAGGTCTTAACCCACAACTGGAATTTCCTAGTAAAACCTACTTGACTGCCAAGTGACCCCAGGTTTCTGACTTCCCTCATCAATTTTGTGATATAGACTACAAAATTACATTAACTGTATCATAGGTTTTCAATGGCCTTTATAGAACAGGGTGACCAGCCCTTGCTAAATTAGGGACTTTCCTTATTCAATGACTAATGTTGTACATGTCAGCACAAAGGCACACTTTGTTCTTTATTTCACCACAGATCATGCAAAAGATCATGTATGCTATGATACAAAGAGCAGAACTGGAATGAGGAAGCAAAGATGGCTGTGAAGACAATGGAAGAACAATAGCTGCAAAGAGCGGAGCAGTAACTCTGCATAAGACAGAGAACAGTTAGCAGAAACTCAGAAATGTTGGACTTGGGAAGTTTGCTAGTACTTTGTGTTGTGAGAATAAATCTTTCAGACATTTATTTCAGTGTATTGCAATGCCCATGGCTATACATGTAAGTTTTACCAACAGCCCCAAGTGCTATATTTCTTTTCCTGTGTTTGACCTTTTGTACAAGAACTATAGTTCAGCAAGGGCAAGAGAGAGCCAGGAGAGCACTTTTGGCAAAGGCAAACTTCTAATGTGCCACATAGTACACATAATCCCAAGATCTATACAGAGAGTCTAATTTTTATTGTCATTAGATGTCTATCTCTAATTATTTTTATCTTGACTTATTTACTGTTCAGATGCACACCCAGATATGTCCTTAGCCAAGAGAGGGAGACTAAATGACAAGACCACTCAGTTACAGAATTCAGACCCTTTTGGACAGAGCAATCATCAAGACCCAGTGGGTGCATCTACACATTCATTAATGCGCAACAGTTACAGCCCATTTAGTTTAATACTTGCTTAATGAAATACTAACTAAATACGCAGTAACTACAGTTACTGGGCAGTAGTGCCAGTGCACAGGTTTTTTGTGATGCTCACCGTGCAGTAGCCTAATGACATTGCACAATGGTCTATTAGCATGGTTTTTGACCGACATGCTACTGCGCAGTGTTATTAGGCTACTGCACAACGTATGTCTTGTGTTGATGCACCCAGTAAGTCTTAATATCAGGTAGGAAGTTCACTGTTAGAGGTACAGACCTTGGGGTGTGGATGCTTTGCATTTTTTTTGTCTGTCTTCTCTCTCTCAGCATTTTATAGGCTGCCAACATTAATGGAAACGAGGATTGCCAGCTGTTATTTGTGAATACAGTCAAAATAAAGAAGGCCTAGTCAAAATAATGCTCTTTTGGGTTGCCAAGGCACTGTTTTGATGTGAAGTGTTTTGCAAACATTAAGGGCTGAGATGTGGCAGGAAGACCAAGCCTGGGAAAGGGACAGGGCACAGCAACTTCCTTGAGTTTCTGTAGGGATATAGTGACACTGTGTTACTAAGGTTTTGCCAGGAAAGGGAGTTACTTTTGCCTTGAAAATAAGATGACTTGAAGGCTTAAGGACCTTTTCATTACTTTCAAAATTTCTTCCCACCCAGAATTGAAGAAGAAAGGTATCTGATTCTGGTGATGTGTACATTAGACAGCTAGGCTTGAGCTGGAAATGTTTACAGTTGGTTCCTGGAAAGCCAGCCTAAGCGTCTGGAGTACATAGCACATAGTTCTTAAAACGTGGAGGGCGAATTTTATCCTGATGTTGCATGCTTCCCCTTGGTGTGGCCCACAGGCTGCATCTCTCTAGTGGAGTGGCTTTCATGCCAAGGAAGAAGCAATCATGGTGTTTTATGAGAATAAGGATTGTGACTGATATTGGTGGCATAACTTCAGTCTTCACACGTGGTGCATATACTGTGCCTTGTGAATATACCTGTGAGATAGCCAAGTATCATTACCCCGTTTGCAAGCTGGGGAACAAAGAACAAAGAGACAAAGGCCCAGATCCACAAAAAGGAACGGGGCACTTATAGTGGCACTTACATAGTGCCCTCCCTCCTGCCCCTCCACTTTTCAATGATAACCAGGGATCCTGGTTTTCTCTGATAAAAAAAATCCTTAATTTTTGGATTAAAATAATAACACAAAATCCACATTTTTCTGTGATTAAAATGACACACCACTTTATACATATCTATACATTAGTGGTGTTTAATTCATTTTAATTGCAGAAAAATGTGGACTTGGGTTATTTTTTTTAATCTGAAAATTGGGGATACCCCCTTCTGTCTCAAAGTTTCAGCTCGTGTACTACTTCATATTTTTCTCTTGTTTTTAATGTTACCAATTATGTGATATAATGGTGGGGGGTCCTGGGGCAGATCAAAGCCCCTGTGGTGAGGGAAGGAGTGGGGCTGGGGCAGGGGCAGCACTGCCCAGCTGAGGTGGGACATGGAACGGAGCTGCAAGCAGCTTGTCCAGGAGTCGTGGGGGAAGGAGGGCTCCCGCTATTGCATGCACCCTGGGAGGGCATGGCAGGTCGGCAGATCAGCGCACAAGGAGGAGGCGGACTGTCGCTGTGAGCTAGGGCCGGGGTGGTGCTGGGCTTTTCCAAGTGGAAACATTCAGCCAGGGCTGCATTTAGGGCAGGCAGCAGCGGCACTGGGAGGAGGGCTATGGGGGGTGGCTGCAGCGACCCCAAAATTTGCCATAGCCCCCACTCCCAGCACTGCCACTGCCTGCCCCTAGTGAAGCCCAGCCCTATGCCTGCCAAGAAGAGTTCAGAGCTACCCTGGTCCCAGCCTGCCATAGCAGATCACCCTTGCACTGTGCACAGATCTGGGGCACATGCCCCCCCATGCACTCCCAAGGTGTGTGCAGCAATGGGAGCCAGCCCCCTTCCCCCACATGCCGAGGATGAGCCACTCATGGCTCCAACCCAGCTGTGCAGCGCCTGCCCCAGCCCCACTCCCTCCCCCCTGCGGGGGCCTCAATCTGCCCCCACCACCTCCACCCTACCTCTTCCTTCACAACAGACTTACCAGCCGGACACGGCTGCTCTCCATGATGCTGGTATGTGCTCCTGGGCACCTGCGCACTGTGCTGCGACTGCACGCATGCATGCGGCGTTCATTGGCCACTTCAGACCAAAAAAAGCCGATGGCTGACACAGTCAATCTTCCTTATATTGGTACACCTCTAGTAATTTTTTTCATTCATCCTGCATACTCCCTATGACCTTTTTAAGTACCCCTAGGGGTCTGCGTACGCCTGGTTAACAACCACGGATGCAGGAGATCAGAACACTTGGCTCAAAAAGGAAATGAGACATTAGGCTTCAATTCCTTCCTTAGCCTGAGAGGATCCACACCTATCATCTGCCATCTCCTAGACAAGTGTCCTAACCACTAGGTCACAGGCTCTTCCAGGTTAGTGGCATCCTACCTGCTCTCTGTTGAAGTAGGAGAGGAAGTTTTCCTCCTCCTGAATACTCCATTGTTTGGCACTTAGGGTGGCACCCTCCCAAGAGGTTGGAGACTTTGGCTGAGCAGGAAATTAAACCCAGGTCCCCCACTTCTTGACCGAGTGCTTTAATGACTAGAAAATTAGAAGGGGTACCAGTTCCCAGACCTGTATTTTAATGGAGAGAGTGAGGTCTGCTCCTTTCTTTTCAAAGGATGCCTAACTTCAGAACAAGGCTCTGGGCTGCAGGACCCAACTGCAGGGGTTTGCTCTGTAGGCCTGGGCTAGAAGCCCAGAGTGGAAGGGTTTTAGACACATCCCTGTCCTCAGTGGGCAGCTCTAGGCCATTGCACACTGAGCATGGTAACAACCCTGCTCAGTGATTGTTTTGGATCCCATTCCCAAGCTCGTGCAGGGTGTGAGGGGGACCCAAGCACCTAACACAAAGCTCTGGAAGCCAGACCACCTGACAGGCACCTACGAGTCGGTGCAGCTCCCGACTTTTAAGCATGCCTCTCCTTTATTGGCTCTAGGCCTACGTGGCTTGCCTAGGGTCTGGCAGGAAGTTTGCGACAGAGCCATGACTAGAAATGAAGTCTCCTGACACCCTACCCTGTGTGTTAGCCGCAGAAGCATCCTTCCTTCCCTAAAGAATGTGACAGGGTTTGAGCAAGAGTGTGAGAAAACCCCCAGCAAGAAGCCACAATCATCACTGCCAGCTTTAAAGGCTAAAGTGTAAATAGGAGCTGCTTTCTGTTTTGTCACGGAACAGCTAATCCTTTGATAATTTACTGAGGATGAGTTTTACTGAGGCACTGGACACTCTCCAAAATGTCTATCATGGAAGCATAACTACAGGGTGAAGTGGGGTAGTGTCTCAGCGCAGTGTAATCCTGCTGTCTCCAGGCACAGCTGAGTGCTGCTAATGAGGAAGGAGAAGTGATTCCCACAGCTCTAGCCGAGAGGCTGAAAGACCCGGGGCTGTGTACATGTGCAGCGGGGGCATCTCTGAAGATGTGCGTTGATGTGGGAATCGTGGCTGTTTTCATAACTGCAGTGCCTAAGTGGAATTCCTGGAAGAAGTGACTTAACTCACCGTTCGGGATATCCACATTTGAACAATTTCAGGCCCAGCTTTGTCACAGGAAATGAAGGACCTATTTTTCATGACAGTGGGAAAAGTTAAATTGCAATGTAGTCCAGTTCCTGCCCATTGAACATCCATTTACGGACATCTAAGCATATGATCTGGCAGAAGCAGGGCAGATTGGCCCCTAAACTAACTGGTTCGGAGACTTCTTCCTGAATTCAGACTTACATGTTCAGACTTATACCCCCTCTCTCCTATGCATGGGATGTCAGCACAGTTACAGGCATCACCCAAAGCCCTGTTCTCAAAGGAAAGCACTAAAAGATGCTATTGAAATTAACCCCAGCCCCTGCCGGGGCAGTTCCTCTATGTGGTAATAACGTCAAGTACTTGCCTCTGGAAACCATTCTGCTTTAATCTGACTGGCTGCATCAAAGGTGGTCCAATCATTTCTTCTACCACGTGCATGAAACCCCACTGTGCTATTGTTTGATGGCCCAGCCATGGCAAGCAAATCCATTCTCTTTTCCTTGTTTGATGGCCCAGCCATGGAAAGCAAATCCATTCTCTTTTCCTTATGGTGCTCCCTGCAAGTGTGGGAAACTTACCCTACTGCTACCCATATTAAGACTCATTTAAAGGACATCAGCTACTGCAGCACTGAGTCTACCTCTTCCTAAAGCAACCACTGAAAAAGCTGGAGGGCTGAGTAGGGACTCGCAGTTCAAAGATGCCACTTTATTTATGAAATAGCAAATCCCTGGGTTGGCACAGCTATCATATGCACGCTGAATGGAAAGGCTGCCTGTTATCACAGTCGTCCTGATTTAAGCTACTGCATTTTGCCTGCCAATGACATTTAAATCCTGCACTGTTTATCAGAGAGTACCCAGGGTGCTTATTTCCAATGAAGAAAAGCAAGCAATTTGATTAACACTCCTGAATTGAATTTCAGCTTGTGAAAATAGGCTTTCTCAATAACAGATGAAGTATAATATAGATACTTTCCCTTCTCAAGATTGTATATTTGACTGGCTTGACTTCCTTTGCACATAGGCATGTTACATGTCTGAACAGGGAATAATTGTTTCAGGCCACTCTTGTACAGGCCATGCTGAGTTTGTCCTGGTTTGTGTACTACAGTGTTAGCGGAAGCCTCTTTCATTCATCCCAGGGGTATCTACTGCCAGGTAAGGCAGCTCAGCTCCTGGGCAGGATAGAATTGCTACTGTCTTCAGAGAGAAAAGATAATATAATTCCTGTAGCACCCACCAGCTAATGGGGTTGTGGGGAGGGAAGATGTACGTACAAGAACACCCATTCCTGACCCTGACACCTTCCCATCCATCTGTATTGTGGAGTGGTGGAAGGAACTTGGGGCACTTGCACACATGCAGGGAGGTTGCTCTGAGACACTGTAAATAGATTCATAGATTGTCAGGGTCTGGAAGGCACCCTGTAGATCATCAGGTCCAGTCCCCCTGCACTAGGCAGGAGAAGACAACTGGGGCCAGGTGACCCCAGCAAAGTGACTGTCCAGTCTCCTCTTGAAGATTTCCAGGGTAGGTGACTGCACCACCACTGGACGGCGTTTATTCCACAGTCTGGACACCCTGACAGTGAATGAGTTTTTCCTGGAATTGAGCCTGAAGTGACCTTCTAGGCATTTGTATCCATAGCTCCTGGTCTTCCTCAGGGGTGCCCTGGCGAACAGCTGTTCATCAAGTTCTTGATGTACTCCCCTGATGTAGCAGTAAGCTGCTACCAAGTCCCCTCCCAGCCTTCTCTCCTACAGGCTGACAAGGCCCAAGTCCTCGGCCTCTGCCTGTATGGCTTGTCTTGCAAGTCCCTGATCATATGGGTGGCTCTTCTTCTTCTATGGGCCCTCTCAAGTTTTTCCATATCCTTGTTTAAGTGCAACACCCAGGCTGGACACAATACTCCAGCTGTGGTCTCCCTGCTGTGGAGTACAGTGGGAGTATCACTTCCTTAGTTTTGCATGAGATGCAACAGTTAATGCGTGTCAACGTGTTGTTTGCCCTGCTGGCCACAGCATCGCAATGCTAGCTCACGTTCAAGTGATGGTCGATCACTACCCCATGGTCCCTGTCAGCCGTGGTGCAAGTCAAATTGTCGCCACCAAGCCTGTAGGTATGTTGGGGATTGTTTGCCCCCAAGATGGAGCACCTTATACTTCTAAGTGTCGAATGCTGTCTGGTTCCGGTCTGCCTAGCTCTCCAGCCTGTCCAGGTCCGCTTGTATCTGCAACCTATCTTCTGGCATGACCATGCTCCATAACTTGGTATCGTTTGCAAACCTGGCCAGTGAACTTTTCACCCCCACATTCAAATAATTGATAAAGATGTTGAAAAGCACTGGTTCAAGCACGGACCCCTGAGGGACACCACTGGCCACTTCTTGCCAGGATGACACAGATCCATCGTGAGAACTCTCTGGGTCCTACCTGCAGCCAGTTCTCCCCCACTGAACTGTTGAACAGTTAAGCCCACAATCTCCTATTTTTTCACAAGAATATCGTGGGATACTAGATCAAAAGCCTTTTGGAAGTCTAGGCATATAATGCTGACCTTCTTTCCCATGTCCAGCTGGCGAGAGACCTGTTTGTAGAAGGAGATGAGATTGGTAAGACAAGAACTACCCGCGATGAAGCCGTGCTGGCTGTCATTCAGAATCTTACCCTCAACGAGAGTATCGCACATAGACTCCTTAATGAGTTTTTCCAGGATTTTCTCTGGGATGGAGGTTAGGCTGATTGGCCTATAGTTGCCGAGGTCCTCCCTCTTACCCTTCTTGAAGATGGGCACAATGTTGGCTCTCTTCCAATCCTCAGGGATCTCCACTGCCTGCCACAATTTCTGAAAGAGTTTTGCCAGGGGTCCTGCTATGACCTCAGCCAGCTCCATCAGCACTCTCAGGTGAAGTCCATCCAGTCTTGCTGACTTATAAATGTCTATTTTTTCTAGTTAGTTTTGCACCAGCTCAGCATCCACAATGGGAAGGTTATCATTCCCACCACATTCCCCCTGTGATCCTTATCTTGCTCGTCTTTCCCCTTTGTCCAAAATACCGAAGCAAAGTGGGCATTCAGGAGTTCAGTTTTTTCCTGAGTGTCCATTGCCAGCTGTCCCAAGGTGTTAAGCAGGGGCCCCACACTTCCATTTGTTTTCCTTCTGCTCTAAATATACCTAAAGAAGGACTTTTTATTGTCCTTGACTCCCTTGTCTAACTTAAACTCAGTCGCCGCCTTAGCTTCCCTAATCATTTCCCTACAAGTGCAGACCACTGTTATATAGTCCTCTTTGAGGACTGCCCCTAGCTTCCACAGTGTGTATGCCTCTTCTTTCTTTTTCAAGAGGACCACGATGTCCCTATTGAGCCAGGAGGGCTTGCCAGCCCTTCTGCTACCTTTCCTCTTCCTGAGAACAGGTTTTTTTTTGTGCTTCAAGGATCATGTCCTTGAGGAATGACCACTTTTCATGCACCCCATTCACCTTCCATCCCTGGTCCTGCATCGCCTCCCGCACTCATGCCCTGAGCCTGTTGAAGTCTGCATTTTTGAAGTCCAGGACTTCAATCCTGCTAGCTGATTTGTCAACCTTGCAGTGGACTGTGAACCTGATAAGCTCATGGTTACTGTCACCCAGGTAATCTTCAGTGTTCAGGCCATACACCAGATCATCTCCTTCAGCCAGGACCGAGTCTAGGAAGGTGGTACCTCTGGTTGTACCCTGTACTTCCTGGGTCAGAAAGAGCTCCTCCATTACAGTTAAGAAGCGACATGACTGATCCAACCTAGCCAAGTCGGGACAACAAAGCCCCTTGCATGTGCAGCTTCTGGCAATCTTGAGAGAACTCCAGGTCAAGTTCGTGCCCTTGGTTTGGTGGCCTGTAGTAAATGCCCACAGTTAGGTCTCTCTCACCTCGCCCCCACAACCCCAAAGCTTGACCCAGAGGGTTTCATGCTGCTTATCTTTGGAGCCAATGTCAGCCTCCAGAGAGGTGTACTGCTCCCTCTGCTCCCCAAATCCAGCTCATTGGAGCAGACTTGATTAATTGAGTCTGCTGGAGCATGGAAAGTAACATGCTCCAGCAGCTTCCCGAGTCACATGTATCACCCTTCTGGACTGAAAAATGGTGGCGGGTCACTTTGAACTAAAGCTTGTTGAATGAGCTGTAGTTTAAAGCACCCCACCATCATTTTCTCAGTGCAGGGATCCTGATACACATGATGCTCAGGTGCTATTAATTAGCATAGTTCGCTAATTAAAGTGCTCCCCCGCCACCTTCCAGAGCATGCGTATAAACACCTTTGGACTGTTCGGGAAGAGTTTGCAGAGCTACCTCAGGGGCCAGAGGTCAGGAACATTTCTCTGGTCCTCCTGCAAAAGGATTGTTTTTCACAGACCAGAGAACTGGAGGTCAAATTGCAAAGCTATTTTCTTGCCACCCTTCAGGCCTTCCCCTCGCTGTACTGACTGGCTGCATGATTCAAAACTCCTTTCATCCACTCTGAGATCCGTCTACTCCAGATCCATTCTTCAGCCATTCTCGTGCTGCCAACCACCCCCTCTGCTCCTTCTTTTCAAAGCGTTGTACTCGGTTACCACAGAAGGCCCCATGGAGTAGTGGTAATCTGCAACAGACAGAAGGTAGGAAACCAGAGGAATAAGTGATCCTTCTATTACACCTCTGTGTAAACTCAGCCATCCTTGTTTCACTGACCTCATTGCTAACATGCCCTTACAGGGTTGGGTTAAAACAGAATACTTTGGAAGAGCAGAGAAAGGTGAAATGCATGCTGGGGGAGCCCAGTGTAGGTAATATTGCTCAAAGCATCCATAACAATGTTTGCTTCGTTCCCTGTGACCCACATTAGCAGAGTTAAGAAATCAGAGATGACAACACAGTCAGTGGTAACACTGCGAGACAGCCAGACATACTAGCTACTTAGGAGGGGAAGGGGAGCGAGCAGGATAGATATTCTTCTATTGTCCTTTCCTTCTCATCTTCCTTCCTCATAAGAGGACTACTCAGAAGCTGCAAATATTTGACATCAAGCAGTGCCTATTCCTATTTTTTAATGACTTTTAAAGATAGGAGGAATGTTTATGTGATTCTCTTCAGCAGCATAGCTACAATACCACATCTGTTTTTTTAAACCTGGCTCATTTTCTAACTCTCCTGGGATGATTAAGGAATACATTGTAGGGACCAATGTAACAAACTTGCCTTGGTTGAGTGATAGCTGATAGAGTAGCAAGCACATTGGTCTTTACTGCCTGCAGCCTTCTGCGATATATCTGAAACCTAAAAACCATTTAAAGACCTTAACACATGCCAGTGGTGCTCCTTAAAATGGATGGACAAAGACCAGAGAGGTGAAGGCCCAGACGCACAAAAAGGAAGTGGGCACTTATAGTGGCACTTAGATGGTGCCCTTCCCCTCCCCCCATGATCATTTAAGTGATTAGATCGCTGAACTCAACCCAAAAATAATAAATTAGACTTCAATTTCCTCCTTAGCCCGAAATGCTCCAAATCTATCATCTGCCATCTCCTGGACAAGTGACCTAACCACTAGCAAAACCCCTGTTATCTGTCAGTCAGAAATCAATTTTGTTCAAGAGCTATTTAAAGGAAAATATAAGGAAATACTTACTAAGAAACTGTACAAATATGCTGCTCTTGAGGCCAAATGCTACTGAAAACACTTTGAACTCCATTGTAGAGAACAAACCTGTTTTGGCAGAGAGGTAGGTATGGGATAAACATTTCATAAGTTCTGAAGTGACTTAGGAACCTATGTCCTACTGCCTTTCAATGAGCCTGAGGCCCCTAAAGAGGAGGGCCCAGATTCAGAAAGGGTTTTATACATGGTAGTCACTTTCTAGGAAGAATGTATGTGCATCTCCAATATGCAATCCGGCAATGCCATGCCTAAGTGCTGGTGTGCACATCAGATCATAAGCATTTCAACACATAATAGTGCATAGGCATAGGGAAGATTGGGCCTAGGCCAGGGGTCAGCAGTGTTTTTGGGCAGAGTGCCCAAAACAGCCACAACCTCAACTTGTACAATGTTGGCATGCCGAGGCAGGGTGGGACCATGAAGGGCAGCGCAGTCCCAGCCCCTTCCCGGTCATCTGCCCCAAGGCAAGCATGCCAAGCAAAATGCCTTTGCGTACCCGGGCCAGGGGTTGCCTACCCCTGTCCTAGACTGTGATTCGTGAGGGTGCTTACTCACAGTGATGTTGTGGCATGTCATGCCTAAAGTTTGGGTACATGCACTCATAGGTGGAATGAAGGAAGAGTTTTGCATTCTGCCCCGTATGCTAAATGGAGACACCCAAATACGTTGTGGTCATAACTCAGAGCAGCCAGCTAGATTGTATTTCATTTCATTTGCTCCATTTTGATTACAAGTTAGATGGTTTGATGCAAGAGAAATCCAATGAGCTTTTTTAGCAGGTGGTCAGACTACATGATTAAAATGGTTGTTAAAATGTATGAACCCTTGCCTCCTCCCACTAACCTCCATGGATTGAACTTCACTCATAGTGACTAGATACAATGAGCAGTGCAATCAATTTTTAAAATCAAATATCCACTGTAAAACAAAATGAAAAGAAGGTGGAAAAACTACAGAATGAAATTCGTTTTGCAGTGGATAAACTGATTCCTGAACTAGAAACACTTCAAATACAAATCCATTCAAATTCTACATATTTACATTAGTAAGCTTTTCTGCAGAGTTCTTATTTTGTGCTAAAGGTGCATATCAGGTTAAAATATCTGTGCAAATTATGTTAACTATGCTTCATTAAATCACTTCCCAAACTCAGAGCAAACCACTTAGATACACGCCAAAATCCAATAAACCCCTCACACATTACGATTGCAGTTGCAGACTTATCTTCCTGCAGGGATATAAGTAAACAGACAGGATTGCTGTAGCAGATAATTTCATAGATGATTTTAATTTCAATCTCACAGATAATTGAATTGAACAGGAGGCCGATGGAAACACCTATGAATATAGTTTCCAATTTGGGTATTTAGATATCCTTTAAAGATCAGGTTTGTATACCCTTCTTAATGCAGAATAGTATTTTATTCTATTGATTTCAGTGTCATCCCTAGCGGTGTAAATTATAAATTAGCGTGCCATTTGGCCCAGAAACAGTACTGATGATATGCTGGTTCAATCTCTAGGCAGCGAGCCTAATATGCCTCTTGTGCTGTAAAAGTTGACCATAAGGAGCATGGCAGCATTCAGTTCTGTTGTCACAGACTTCCTCTCCACTGATTTTGGCAGGTCAACAAGAAAAGAGCTGTTAAAACACAATTGGCAGATTCAGAGCCACTGAAATCTATTTCTTGCCATGCTCAAGATGTTGTGGAGCCTTGGAGGATGTGTGCTGCCCGCCACCTATCTTTGACAAGAAGGAACCACTGGACGGGAAGAGCCTTGCTTCTCAGGAACATGTGGGTAGCACCTTTATTCTCTGCCACCTTGGCACATCCTGCCTTTCTCAGTAAGGATGCTGAAGAAGAGGATGGTGTAGTAGATAGCAGGAAGTGTTTTATTTGTCTCTCATTTTTTCTGATAAAATGGTTTCCAGGACATATCAAGAGAAATTACCTGTGCTAATATGAAGTCAGGTGGAAGGTTTGGCAGGGTGGCACTTTAGAGACTAATCAGTTCAGAGAGGCATGAGATTTCATAGGCAACAACCCGCACAGCAATTCCTACTGGCATCTGAAGAAGTACGCTGTTGCCTACAAAACGCCCTCCCTGAAACTATTAGTCTCTAAGGGCATTTTTACACATGCTTCAGGGAGGGAGTGGGGAGGAGACGGTGCTTTAATTAGAGCAGCGTAATTAAAGCACCCACAGGGTCATGTGTATCAGTGTCCCTGCCCATCAAAATGGGGGAGGAGGGGATGCCTTAACTAAAGCTTGTTGAACGTCCTTTTATTAATGCACCCTCCCCCCCACCATTTTGAAGTGCAGTCATGCTGATACACAAGATGCAGCGGCTGGCTGGAGCGCACTAATTAGCACGCTCCAGCAGACTTGATTAATTGAGTCTGCTCCAACACACTGTAATTGCAGCACATTTCCCCAGTCAGCGCAGGGGGCTGGGAAAGAGCTTTTGGGGAGGGGCAGGGCCCAGCCAGCTCTGGGCTGAGTGGTGATGTGTGCCACCCAGAGCTGGCTGGGACCTGCCCAAGACCAGGACAGGTCCTGGCCAGTGCCCTGCTGTGCAGGGAAGCCCTGCTCAGCACATAGCTTGTCCCCATGTGAACAGGGTAAGAGATCTCCACAGCAGCAGCTGTCCCACATGGTGCATATCAGGACCCTTCCTGATGTGTATGGGGCCAGGAGACATCTGTGTGCATGGGCACCGGCCCCGTACTCCTTGCCAGCCCCTGGGCTAGCATCCAGGGGGAGCCGCGCAGGGGGGGCAGTGCAGGGTGGGAGCGTATCTGCTCCCAAAGGGTGCATCTACATAAGCCATGGACTGCACAGAGGAGTAGCATGTCGCAGCACTGACAGTGTTAATACACTGCTGGACAGTATTATTTGGCAGTGATGTGTAGTAGCATCGCTCAGGCTAGGGACAGGCATTCAAAAAGCCAGAGCCTGAATTGATTCAATCTTTGCAGACAGTACCATAGCAAGAAAGTTTGGCACCCAGGACAAGCCCACAGCAGCAGCTGCCCCTCGCCCTGTGCAGAGATCCAGGCAGCATACGCCCCCACCCATGCTTGCCCAGGAGTGTATGCAGTGGAGGGAACCTATTTCCCCCCCATCCTCGTGCCACCCCTAACAAGCTGCTCATGGCTCCGGCCCGGGCCCCAACCTGGCTGGGCAGTGCCTGTGGGTGCCCTTTCGCTTTGGTACACAAGGCGGTTGCCCTACTAGCTCCCCCTCCCTTGCTACAGTACTGTTTGCAGGTTAGTCTAACCAGCAAAGATTGAACTGATTTGTAAGTGCAGAGAGATTCACTTTTAATTCTGGAAATGCAGGCACATGCCTACAGTGGTTGAGGCTGGAAGCCAGGGGTTGCAAGAGCAGCCCTCCCTCCTCTTTGCAGCAGCTGCAAGGCTTGAGGGAAGCCGACCTGGGGGGCATGGTCAGGCCCCACCAGGGGCTAAGTATGATTGTGGAGGGGTTTAAACTCCCACCCTGGCCTGTAGGGACTCCAGCCAGGCTATACCTGCAGGGGTAGGGAAGAAGCAACCCTGCCAGCCTTGTCCCCAAGGCCAGACACCAGCCAGGGCACTGTCTCAGGTGGAGAGGGCAGGATTAAATTCCCCTATCTGCTAGGGGCATGGGACCCCGGTTGGGGTCTGCCCAGCTCTCTCCCCGCTCTTGCTCGGATGGTGGGGGCCTGGCTTGAGATGCCAGCAGGGCCCTGCTATCTACCTAGGGCTGGGGCTGCAGGGGCGGATGTAGCTGTGGGGCTGAACCCAGCTGGGCTGGGGATGTTTCTGAGGGCAGAGGCAGAGGGGCATCCCCAGAGGCAGAGGGGCAGCTCAGGCTGGGGCTGTGGGGGCTGCACGGCCAGACTGCTCCCAGCTCCCTACACCCAAGCTGCCTGGAAAGGGCCCTGCAGGGCGGGTCTGTAGGGGCAGGCCCTTCCTAGCCCACTAGGACTGCATGAGACAGCCTGGCCCAGCAGCAAGGGTGGGGGCAGAAGTGCCGGAGGGCCCCGAGCCCAGCAGCCATCACTGTGCCTCTTGTGCTGTGCAGCACCTGGGGCTGCAGGCACACAACCAGCTATGGGCTGGCTGGAGCCCTAAAAGACCTTTGCTGGTACTACTGTACAGTAATTCTGGTTACTGTGCATTTATTTAGTACTTGCTTATACATGTACTAAATAAAAGTGTAGTAACCACCATGCAGTAGCATCTTGTGTAGATGTGCCCAGTAGGGAGCATATATAGACGTGCATACCTCAAATTAATAGCACAGATTAGCAGACACACCCACGTAGAGGATCGTGGCTTGGGAGAGGAGAGGTCATGTTAAGTGCTTAGTGCATAAAGGAAGCGCAATAGTTGAATCCAACTAGTGTAACTAACTCACAACTAACTCCTGATAGTGTAACTAACTCACAACTAACTCCTGATAGTGTAACTAACTCACAACTAATAATAGTATTCTTAAGCAAATTAACTTCTAAACATTCTGTTTAAACTCCTGTTTTGAAAAGTCCTGATGTAGACCTGGCTTTACTTGCTTGTAGGAAACATAAATGAGATCTAAACCAGGTCCACAAACACCGGGATATTTGGTATTTTTCTGTGCGATGCTTTAGTTGTCTATTGAGAATATACTATACTCAAATTCCCTTTTTTCTTGAGCTCTGGAGAACTCATTTGAAAGGTTCAGTCATATGTAGGCATTACCAAGGAATGTCTTTAATGCTTTAAGCTTCCACAGAACACCCCCCAAAGGGGGAATAAGGATGTGTCGCACCTTCCACTATCTTTTCAGCGTGCATTTGTTTTATAGCTAATTACTGGGCTAGTGGTGAGAAGCCGCTGCGTCTGCCAGTTCCATTTGGAACGGAGGGAAGTCCAGATGTTCTTGCTGCAACTGTGTTGCACAAAGTGGATTTCTTTTTAGTGCCAGCTTGTAATTGTTGTGGAAGAGGATTGGAAAGGAACTATCAACATGGATTCTGCCTTGAGGTGTGGAAAGCAATCAGCCTTTCAGTTGGTGATTTAACGAATACCTCTACAAGGGCGGGTTGTTTCTGGTTTAAGCTTGACATGGATGGTTGTATGATCCCCTTTTCTTCTAAGCTGGTTTTAGAAGGAATGCTTTCGTCTGACTCTGCTCTTGATTTTACTGATGCTGATGCCTTGGCATGTTTGAAAACAGTCGGCTTCCCTTCAGCTATTAGAACTTAGAAGACTCATAAGCAGTGTAAACAAAGAGAATAAGGCACTTACTAATCAGCAAATTGATTGCGGTCCTATTGAAAGCTTAAATGGGAGAATGCAGTCAAATGCGGCGGCGCAAAACAAGTAATCTCCCATATAACATTTGAGCATAAAAATCTAATTTGGTTTATGAAACAAAGCCATTTTCAAAACCAAGGAAATGATGATTAAAATCAAGCGAAGACACAGACTCTCCTAACAGGGGCAGAAAGGAAGAAAGAATCAACACTTGAAATGTAAAGCCATTTTACAGCCCGTAAGATAGTAAAGTCGGAGCCAGATCTGCCAATCATTTGGCTTTTAGGAGCTCCACTGTGTAACTCGAGTATACAGAAAAATTGCAGATTAATTGTTAACAGAGAAAATCAGATGATGATCAATTAGAGCTGGACGAGGGGAAGGGGGATCAAAGGCTGCTGCGACCCCCGTGTGTGTGGTTCTGTGCGTCTCTGTGAAACAAATCGGAAACTTTATCATATTTATCATAGCATATCTATTCACACTTTCTTTTCATAGATTCATAGATGTTAGGGTCAGAAGGGACCTTAAATAGATCATCGAGTCCGACCCCCTGCATAGGCAGGAAAGAGTGCTGGGTCTAGCTGACCCCAGCTATTTGCCTATCTAACCTCCTCTTGAAGACCCCCAGGGTAGGGGAGAGCACCACCTCCCTTGGGAGCCCGTTCCAGACCTTGGCCACTCGAACTGTGAAGAAG
>JAGPOW010003642.1:14585409-14614781 GCA_030014935.1 Caiman crocodilus
GGTGTGCTGGACATTTTTCCTCCCTAGGTGCAGCACTTTGCATTTCTCCTTGTTGAACTGCATTCTGTTGTTTTCTGCCCATATGTCCAACCTGTCCAGATCTGCTTGTAGATGTTCCCTGCCCTCTAGCGTGTCCACTTCTCCCTATAGCTTTGTGTCATCCACAAACTTGGACAGAGTACATTTCACTCCCTCGTCCAAGTCGCTGAAGACATTAAAGAGTATCGGTCCAAGGACCGAGCCCTGTGGGACCCCACTGCCCACACCCTTCCAGGTTGAAACCAACCCATCCACTACGACTCTTTGGGTGCAACCCTCTAGCCAATTTGCCACCCACCCAACTGTGTAGTCATCCCAAGTCACAGCCTCTTAACTTGTTCACCAGTATGGAGTGGGATACTGTATTGAAGGCCTTCCTGAAGTCTTCTTTTTGTTGCACTCCTATCTATGCAGAACAGTTGCAGGTAGCAAAGGTAGGTTGCCATACTACAGATAGACAAACATCATCTAGTGACATAAAAGAAAGGTGATAGCCAGAGATACGGAAAACCTGAAGGTAGTACCTGGAGGTTTTTATAGGATCTGAGCAGTGCATTAAACTATGGGATTAACATCCGCCACTCACTGGTCGTGTCTACATGAGTCATTTAGTACTTGCATAAGCGAGTACTAAATGGCTGGGCAGTTACTGGAGTTACTGCACATTACCATTGCCAAATGCCTTTTAGGTGACGCTGGCTGCACAGTAGCTTGTTACTACCGCGCAGTAGTGTTGCATCACGCTTTCTGCCAGGCAGCGCTACTGCGCAGTAGTAACGAGCTACTGTCAGATTGCTACTGTCATAGCAGCTGCATCCTGTCTTCAGCTAAGCTACGCGTAGTAAGTGACCGCAGGACATGGGCCAGGTTATCTGAATGCTGGATACACGGCCAACGGCCACAGAGATGTTGATCCACAAGGCTGAACTTTCGCACTTTGAAGACAGGAGGAGGAAATGAGGAGACATGACTTCATATCATAAAGCAAGATTTATAGGCTCAGTTTCATCCATTAGATTCAAAGATTAGCCAGGGATGAATTAAGTCCAATTTTGTTCAGTGAACGATGAGAAGAAAGGGAAAATCAGCTCTAAATGTTCAGTAGTCTTTCCTCACAGGCCTAAACCATGGCTGACACTCCCTAATGAACAGAATGAGGAAGATCAGCTTTATTGGAAAATCCATCATGCTGCTGACATTTGCTATCCTGAAGTAACAGCTGTCCCTTTAGCATAGCTTTGCCTGCAGAGTCAGGAGGAGTGAGATACAAAGGAGTAGCTCCGGGCATTAGCTCTGATAGACAAATTTATAGAAGGGGCATTTATGTGACTAGCTTTGCATAAAATCAGCTACTTTTAGCATAAGGTAGGGGCAAAGTTTTGTGTCCCATATCCCCGTTCAGCATCCAGGCAAACACCAGCTTCTGAAACCAAGGCAGAGAGGCAGGCCTTATCTTCTGTTATATTTCTAAACCACATCCATCACAATGATCTCTGAAACACTTAATCCACACCACCAGCCAAAACCCCCCCCAGCCCCACCAGGTCCTAGGTACATTCAATACTTCTTAAAAGATCTTCCTTACTTGAGTCATATTTTTTCCTCCCTAACCATTACTTAATGGCTTTAAATTACCTATAAGAGAATCAGGCAAGGCCCTGCTTCACTCATTTATATCCCTGTTACTTTGGATCACACTCTAATGTTTCATCTTTTCATCCCATTGCTAATGTAGTTACCCAGTGGTGCAGATTGCTGGGGGATGAGTAGCTGGGTGCATACAGGATAATATTTTCAAAACACTTAAATGTGCACCCTGGAAAACTTCACGGAGAGGGTGAGGCCTAGTTTGATATCTTTTGGAAATCTCAGCCATGTATAAAACACTATTTTAGGATCTTTAAAAGGGAAAAGCATGCAAGAACATGCTATTAGAAGCAGACCCCTCTGCTGTACTTTGTGCATCTGAATCTTTTTCAAAATATTTAGCCCATGACTTGCCATTCATGCACACAGAAGAGTGTAGCATTGCTTAGAATAAGCCTCCTTGGTTCAGTTACAACCAGCCTTTGTGTTGGCCTCCTGACAGATGGCAGCTTAATTCAGCTTACTGGAAAGAACACGTAAATATTATTTTGGATTTTCTGAAAAGCTCCGTGCATTCCAAACAATATTTAAGAGCACATCTGACTCTAGCTGTTAGGAAGAAGCTTATTGCTCTCAGATTAAAGGATCGGAGACAAGGACTAGTCTCTGGCTAGATCTGAAAATTTGCAAAAAAGGAAGAAACATCTTTAATAAGAAAAAAGACAGATCAGCTCTGAAAAGGCCAACTGCTGTTTCTAAAATGGTCACCAAGGCTGATCTTTCCAAATCTGTAATTCACCTCTTCCTTTGGCTATAGTTATGACTACAGAGAAGGCAACCATCCAAAATGAATTTCATCTTGGTGGATTGAACCGGTACAATAGGAAGCTTCTTTTGCATTCATGAAATGGTAATTCCACATGCAGCAGGGCTTCCTAATGTAAGGAAGGGGGTATTCTCATAGTTTCTTACCCAATGCCTTTGCACAAAGCTTTGATTACTTCACAGAAGCAAAGCCCAGAAATTACTCTGCCCAAATGATATGGTGCATCCACCGAACTGCATAGCAATGCAGCAGTTAAAGCCACGTGGTCTAGAAACCATGAATACACTGACTGAATTTCTAGGTGTTTGAGGAATGGTCCCATTAGGTGCTCAGACTTTACCCATGATGTCTTTTTATTGTTTCTAATACCAATTTAGCTGAACCATATTAGCACCACTGAAAACCCTAATGGAAACAGAATGTAGGTTCATTGAATCCCTCAGTGGATTCAGCATGATACTTACCTAATATTAATCAGGTAAGTAGGCCTATTACATAAGTCAGGCTCCTAGAACCATAGAGAAGTAGGGCTGCAAGGGACCTGAGGTGGTCATCTAATCCAACCCCCTGCTCAAGGCAGGAAGATCCCTTTCTAAACCATCCCAACCAAGCTCTTAAAAACTTCTAGTCCAGGAGATTAACCAATCTCATACCTAGAAAGACTTTCCTAATAGACAACAGTTGTTTTCTACATTAAAATACTGCATACAACCATGCACACACCCCCTCATGTCTTGATAGCACTGAGTAGCTCAGGCCTGGTCTCACACCTAACCCCACTGTGATTGGAAAGCTAGGTGCACTCCTGTCTACTCACCTGCTGAAGCTAATCTGGTAAGTATGCTAAGAGCAGGCCTACAGACCTGGACTCTGCATGAAATATAAGACGAAGGGTTGGAGCATGAGACACCACTGTCCTCAGCATTGCCTACTGTCTAGTTTAGGAGATTACTAAATCATCATGCTGGCTTTTGTGAATGCCACTTTCATGTTTCTAGCTCCCTCCATTCGTTGCATAGGGAGCCTATGTGCCTGATTCAAAGTCGTGGATCTCACCAGGTAGAGAGGCAGGAAAAGCTGGATGTTACAATATGCAGAATATGACACCACTGCCTTATTATGGACCCACTCGTCAACATCTTACTTTAAAACAGTGTAAAACTGCTCCTTTGCTCAGAGTTTAATTTTCTTTTTTTGCCGTGCAAATCACCAAATGAAAATGACATGCTTTATGAAGCTATGAATTATGAAATACTCTATGAAGTTTTATGAATTACTTCGGTCCAATGTAAAGAGGGAAATTAGACTTTCAGACCTGTAGAGCTGGAAGGGAGCTCAAGTAATCTAGTTTGTTCCCTGCTTTGAGGGATGATCACATACCCAAACCACCCAGCCCTGACCCACATTGGTCTAACGTTCTTAATAAACCTCCACAAAGGAGATGCCACGGCTAGATTCCCTAGGGAGCCTGTTCCCACGTGTGTCCCTGCCATTCAACTCAGAACATATTCCTACTATCCAATCTAAATCCCCTTCTCTGCAAATTAGGCCAATTTCTTCTTGTTATACCCCCAGCAGACATAGAGAAAAACTGAACACAGTACCCTTTATATTAAACGTTTCATTATAAGAAGACTGTCTCCTCCTTAGTTCCCTTTAAACTGCACTAAACAAACTCAGTCCTTTCAACCTTCCCTCAGAGGTCAGGTTTTTTAAGCTCCTTGTTATTCTTGTTATTCTATGCTCATCTCTGCCCAATTTGTCTACATCTTTCTGAAGCATGATGCCCCAAACTGAACACAGTTCTCTAGGTGAGACCTCCCTAGCTCTAAATGCAGCTGATAGCTTAGTTCCTAGTCTGATTCCAGAGCAGCGGTGGGCAAAATACAGCTCGCTGCCTGCACCCGGCCTGACAGGCCGTTTTATCCAGCCCACAGGGCCCCAAATAATTTAGTAATTAATATTTATTTGCTCCTGGCTGTCAAAGATGATAGGAGACAGGGGCAGTAGGACCCAGGGGGAGCAAGCAGCAAGACAAAGCAGCCCAGTGCCACCCAACCCCCAGCCATGGGCCACTGGTGCCGCCTTAGTCAAGGGGCCTGCCCCCTGCCCCCTGTCAGGGGGCGCACCGGTTCTCTCAGGGGGTGCATATGCACCCCCATGCACCCCCTAGGCATCACCACTTCCCCCAGCCATTTCTCTGCCTTTTTGCCCCCGCACTGCTTCAGCACCATATGGCTCCTGGCTGCATCACCAGACCAGAGAGCACGGGGTCCATGCCAGTATCCTGGGCCAGAAGCAGGAAGGGTGTGTGTGTGTGTGTGTGTGTGTGTGTGTGTGTGTGTGTGTGTTGGGGGGGCAGAGTGTGTGTGTGTTGATAGTGTGAATCCCACCCCCCCACCATATGCTTGCACCCATACACCCTTGCACTGCCATACACGCAGACCCCTACACCCACACCCCCTTATGCACCCCAGCCACCCTCTCCCCCCCACACAGCTCCCCACAAACTCCATATATACACACAACCCCACATGCTTCCTCCCCCCACACCCACCTCTAACCACCCCTCACAGGCCCACCCACACCCTCCCCCACAAACCTATACCCACCCCACACAACATATAAGAGTAAGACTTCATTTCAAGCTATTGCGCAATCACCTCTACGCACACTACACAAACACTTGTAAATCGGGACAAAATTATTTTTTGAAATCAAGATAATGAATGTTGTAAATGGTCGCTTTTTAGAATATAGTTTGGTATTTTTCTGGTTCTGAGATGGCAAAACCTCTTGCTGAAAGGAGAACTTCTATGGGCAAGGGGAGGGACTTCTGGTGGCAAAGGTCAGGGGCTAGAGGGCGGGACCAGAGCACCTGGCACCTGTCAAGGGTGTGAGGCTACCCACGCAGTCCTCGACAGCTTGCCAAAACTCGGTAAGTGGTCCTCCACCCAAAATAATTGCCTGCCCCGATCTATAGCAATGTAAGTGTGCGCTCTGTATCACCTGAGGCTTGTGGTAATTCTCTGCTTTATTGTTGGATGAGAATTCATCATTTTCTTTACATTTGGCTTTTGCAGTCTGCCTCAGGGAAGGACAAACTCAGGGTTTATCAGCCTATGAAAAACATGGCACGTTGTATACTGGTTTTCTACTTCCTTCGTCCAGGTGTTACTCATCTCCCTCATTCTGGCTGCCCTGTTTCTCAGAATGCTTTTTCCCAGCCATCCAAAATTCAACTGTTAGGAAGATCCCAAGGGCTTAAGCACTTGTTCCTGCTTTGGATCTTCCTATTTCCAACAGGAAGTCACAACCATGATAAAGGTGAAACTTAAGGTGCAGTCAGAAGTGTGACTGTAGAACATTGTAGGCATACACAGGCTGGCCCTAATCTAGTTAACGCCAGGAACTGTAGCTGTGAACACACTACGTAAGTTCATTGTCATTGTCAGCAGTCCCTCAATTTGAGGATAATCTCTACCCTGGCTCATTCATGGGTCTTGAGATGACTTAAGACCCCAACCCTTAAACCACAGATCTGTCTGTAGAAGTTGCAGGTGTTTCTGCAGGGGGGAATAGGCTGGGATTCCTCTCCTTTCCCTCCCTCCGCTCTCTTTTCTTGCCTTCAAGGGCAAGATGTTTTACCCTGAAACAGGCTGCTGCTTGGCACCTTCAGAGTCGGTTGGCAGCCAGATCCTCCTAGCTCTTGATGTTGGCATCCGTTTTCTTGAGGTCTGTCTTCAAAGTGTCCTTTTAGTGTTTGGAAGTCCCCTGGGGACCTGAGTACATATGTGACTTGCTGGCATGCACTGAAATCTACCCCACCATTTTCAATCCTGTTGTTATCCAACTTGGCTTTAGGAGGATATGAATACTTCTGGTACACTTGCGTCTTGCGCTGGAGGACAGACACACCCTAAGCCTCTTGCTGAAGAAGTGCAGGTGACACAGCTGACCCAAAAATAAGAACCCCCAGTGAAGGCTGCAGAGTCCATACTAATCAGGAGTCCCTGCACCAGTCCCTAAAGCCTTCTGCTTGACCCTCTCCTAAAGCCAACTTGTAGCACATCTCCCTCTCACTTGCCCTCCAGAAATAACTCATCCTTTGCAAACCACAGACAGTCTTCCCAGGGGGGATTTCTCCTGTCCCCTTGTGTCCCATCAGCCCGTGCATAGCGTTCTACTAGGAAAATGTGCTGACGGAGTATCCTCTCACAAAGGATCCCAACACTGGAGCTCCTCGGACCTGCATCCTGAGACCCATTGAGATCCTAGTCAGGAAAGCAACTCCTATTAATATCAGTGCTGAGAAAATAATAGAGGGAGGTTCTTAATGGCTATGTAATAATGAATATTTTTTTCATAACTAAAGGGGCAGCGCTCTCTCTCTTCTCATTCACGAAAAATGCATGAACCTTTCATGGCTCATTCCCTACAGAAATATTTTTAAATCAAGGCACAAGTTCAGTCTGATTAAGCGAGATGTTTAGAGACAGTTTATAATTCTCCTTTTAAAGTAATTTTTCCCTCAAGGAAATATAGCAGAAGATCAAATTGAGGACTAAATTTCCTTGTAATGTAATCATGACTATTTCTGCAGCAAGTATTTAATAAAACCAACATCATTTTCTTCTTTAGAATGAAATAAGATCTCTGACCTCTTCTGTAATGGAAGCCCATGTTTTTTATTTCTAACATCAGTCCAAGTGTTGCCATGGAAATTATTCTATATGGAAAAAGGGTTAAAAGAAAATAATCTCTCAGAGAAAATTGCTGCTTGAAAGGCACATAGATTATAATAATTTAATCTAAAGCACAAAGTACACAATCTAAAAACCCATGTAAGTATAATAATTCAATTCAAGAGCTTTATCTTTCCCTCCTATTCATATCCTCTGCACCGTTGTTAGAAATCCATTACTAATTAATCTGCTAATGAATCCATTTTCCAGGAAACAGTTGGCTGCTGAAAAGCATTTTACAAAGCAAAAAAGGAGGGTTTCTGCAATGTGAAATACAAATCATTTATCCTACCAGTGCTCGTCTCGTATTGAGACAGATAATTTCATTTGGGCTTAACGGTATTCATTGCATCCTTTTTTGAGTTGTTATGAAGTATTGCTGCTTTGGGGCTGCCACATCATTTCTGTGAGGGGCATATTTTTTATAGAGACCAAATTCAGAGATTACTGACTAAATGGGAGTCTTTCCATCAAGTTAATTGTCTCTTGGATTAGGCCCTATATTTCCAGATATGAAACATTATTTGCATACAGCTAGAAATTAGAATAAGTATCTGTTAATTTCAGTTCATCTCACTACTGTATTTTTAATAGGAAAATTCAGAGTTAAGGTTGTACATGAAAAAGCAAAACATTTTAAGAAAAAACAAAATCCAAGATGATCAAAAAGTGGTTTAATTTATCTTATATCTGCCCACCAAGTCTCAGTTATTCTCCTGATGAACGGTGTGATAGGAGAGACACTTTCAATCTCCCACTGTGGTGCCTATGAACTGTATGGGACAAGGTCTTCCTGGTAGGTGGTTTCAGTAGCATTATAACCAGTGCTGTTCTCCTTGCAGAATATATATTATCTGCCTTTTAATAGCATCTGTCTTTTAGTGGTGCCTGTTTCTTAATCCATTCAAGCCTCTATTTACCCATCTGAAAAATAGGTTTCCTGTTCCTTAGGCCATCAAGGTTTTTATATCATAGACATTATTGCAATAGCTTGACTGTCTTGAAAGTCAAACAGCAAACCTCTGAGCACTCCATAAGTTTTCTATCCCTGTAAAAAATGAAGTAAGGCATAGAGCTGTGAAATGATGGGCCTAGGACTATATAATATTATCTTTGCCACAACCAGCGAATAGGATCCAGAGCACCAAGTCCCAGCCTCTACTCTCACTGCCTTAAGTAATAGCAAAAGGCACTGGGAACTTTGGGTTATAATGCTGTATAAATATAAGTGATTACTCCTTTAAAAGATGTGATGACTCCTACATTAGAGAAGGGTAGAGGAAGAAAAATATGACTAGAAAACCATAATATACGGCAGATTAAAATTAAAAATATGTCTGAAATAGCCCAGGATAGCAGTATTAATTGGAAAGATTTGAGGGCATATAATATGCTATAGAGGAGGAAAAACTCATTCCTCTCAAGAATGATAGGGGGAAGGTAGAGGCTAAAAATAATAGAATTGCAGAGTTATTAGACCATTGTTTATCTGGCTTTAAAACTGAAATGTGTAGGCCTTTACCTATGCTGGTGATAAGATTTATAGGAGGAGAAGCTGAAGAATCAGGAGTCTGCAGATAAATCCTAAAATAGACCTTGAAGGCTCAGAGCCTCTTGGTATTGACAAGGCATTAAATGCAGACAATACTCATCCAAGAGAGCAAAGGGCCGGGGGGGGTGGAAACTAGAGAGGCCTTGGCAGAATCTTTTCTAAGTTCACGCATTTCAAAAGTGAGTCATTTCACTGACAAGGGGGTAGAATAATATTAGTGTTAACAACTAGATTGGAATAACTAAAAAGCCCAAGAGTGCAAGAGCAATACTGTTCAGTCTTCCTGATATTAGTAATGGGGAAATACTAAAAACTGTAAAGGAACAAATTATGAGAAGTGTGAAACAGCATCTGTTTGTGAAGGGTCTTCTGAAGTCAAGAAAACATCTGTGTTCAAGAAAAGATTTGTATGTACCTGTAACTCCCATTGAAGTAAACGGGCAAGTTTGAAGTTAGCCATATACTTATGTATTTTCTCAGATCAGGGGCCATAATATTGATGAATTTAGCCCTTCTGTTATTTAATAAAATATTCATGGACTATTATTCCTGAACAGATTTATTATTAATAGGTATTTACCTAATAGTTTCATTGTATTGTTTGACTTATCGGTTGATCTTGAATGGTGGTTTTGAATATAATTTATTCATGCTGATTAATTGGCTGCATACTTCACTTGCTCTTTCTGCTTCCTGATTGGATGTTTTGCACAGAAGGACAACAAAAAGCCAAATAATGAACTGCCAAGAAAGATTAGATAAATAATCATTTGTGCTAAATTTCTAATATTTCAAAGACTTGCAGATACTTCCACTAATACCCAAAAGGCAAATGAATAATCCTGAGCACCAAACGTGACAATGTATTATTAATTCACCAATAAACTATTGTGATTCAAACTCCTCATTGTTATTCACAAAAATATTAATACATTCTTTTTTTTTTTACTCAACCAATACAGATTATCATTTGTGAAAGAAAAGTATGTACAACCATGGCAATTCAGATTTTTTTTTTTTTTTTTTTACAGATCTATCCATTGTAAAATAGAGTAACATTGATTTTCAAGAAGCAATTGAAAGAGCCTTGCTTTGGCTTTGTTAATAATTGAAAAAGAGGAGCTATAAAAAGGAAGAATAGGGGAACCCAATTTGACAGAGAAAAAAGATTTCAGCTCCTATTTTAAGTTGAAACAAACAGAGCGGCAGGGTTTTATGAGTATGAGCATTTGAGTGATAGCTCTTCCTTTTCTCCAGAAGCTCCAGGAAAAATCTGGAAATGCAGCTGAGAGGAACTGTCATTAGGCCACGATTCAGCAAGTCACTTAGGGGTACATTAAACAAAAAAAGCCTTAGGTGCTTGCGGGGTTTGGGTTGTAGCCGTGTTGGTCTAAGGACATAGGTGGACAAGGTTCCTTGGGTGAATTTATCTTAGGTGCTTGGGTGCATTTCCGTGCCTAATCCCAATGGTGACTCCGAGTAGTCCCATGTCGACTGACACTAAACTCTATAGGTATGTCAGGTTTTGCCCTGCAAGACCCCTAGGTACTTACTTCTAATACATTTTCAGAAGCACTTCAGTCAGACTAAGGCTGACCATGATCCCGAAATTCAGTATTTCTCTTTCTGCACCTCCCGAGGGGCTTTATTCATTCACTACCCATTCTCAGAGTTGCTTAATGCTTACTTGCAGGATTAGCTTGTGCAGAAAATGAAATGATGGGTGCCAATTACTTTTAAAGCACTGTTAGAGAAAGGGAAGGTAACAGTTGTGCCTTCATAACTCAGAGGTTGGCATATTATGTGAGCCACCCCACTTCCATGCCTCCACCTGCCTAACAGGATTCAAACTCCCGTCTCTCATCTTCCCGCGATAGCCTGGCTAGAGGTGATTCCAAGATGGGAACATGCTTGCAGCGAAGGAGCTCGTCACAGTGCAGCAGAGAGCTCAAGAGTCTTGGGCCCGCACGAGTGATGGTGACTTTGTAGCCTGGAGGAAGAAAGGAAAGGAGGGCATGACTCCATTGCTTAGGGTTAGGATGCTCACTTGCGCTGAGGGAATCGCAGAGAAGTGGAAAATGCCTCCCTGCCCTAGAGCAGTCTGCAGCCCGGTGGTTAAGGTAAGTGAGAGAGATGGCTTTCAACCCTGTGACTCAGAAGAAAGAACTAAACTGGGCCTCACACATCCGAGATGAGCGCCCGAATCACTAGGTATTGTATCATGTGACACCTCCGCTCCACTGAGCGTTCGAAAATGGAAGATTGATCCCAAAATGCATAAATTCTAATTTTCAGCACGTTTCTGGGCAGCAGATTGGCTGTACCCAGGGGGGGTGTGTATTGGTGAACTCTAGCCTGCACCCCCTCTGATTCCTGCTCCTCCCCAAGTTTAAAGCAAACTCCTTGGCAGTGGCAGCAGCATTTCTATTCAGTAAGAAGTGAGGGTGTGACATATATTACAAGAGGTCTCCAGTTGCAGCAAGGGAAGTTTAGCTTAGATATTAGGAAAAACTTTCTTATATGGAGGGGAGCAAAGCACTGGAACAGGTTACCCAGAGAGGTGGTGGACTCTCCATCCTCGGAGGTTTTTAAGACCTGGACAAATAAAGCATTGGCTTGGATGATATAGCTGGAGGTGGTCCTGCTTTGAGCAGGGGGCTGGACTAGATGACCTGCTGAGGTCCCTTTCAACCCCAATTTTCTAGGATCCTAACATTTAATTCTCATTACTACAGGACTAAGGAAACATCTTTTGAGTATTTTTTTCCCTAATTTGTTGTGTTTTAATACATAATATAGGGAATTATGTATAGTAAATTAAAGCACATTCCAATGAATTACATTTATTTTTGTTTCAGTTTTAAACTGAATAATATAGACCTACGTGCCTAGCTTAGTCGTAAAGTTTCTAGTTTTGGGGTTGTTCTAACCTGGAGAAAAATATGTGTTGTTTTATATGTGAGGATGCACCACACCATCTGCACCTTCCCTTTCAAAATCGTAGATCCATACATGGATGTACCTCCTAGCTATTCAGAGTAATGAACCTGAGCTCTGGAAACACGTGGGATTTGGTACATGTCCTCAGTACTTCCCCTGAGTTAGCTCTAGGAATGTGATTTAGCTTCACTGAAATCAGTGCTAGGCAGATGTGTAAGCACTTTGCTGAATTGTAAGGGGAAATGTGGAAAATCCAAGTAAGTTACAGAAATACTTGCCTGAAGTAATTTGAATAAAATTAGACTTAACATTTACATGTGGCAGGTAATAAAGAACCTCTGGCCTGAGGTGGCAGAGGCAGTCCTGTGTGGGATGCCTCGATTCTACTTCTGATTTGGCATTAATTTCCTCTGACTAACTTGACTTTTCTGTGTCTTTAATTTTGCTGCAAAATGGGTATGGTTATTCTTCTTAGAGATGCACCTCAAAGCGGTGATGCAAATGGGAATCATTCAGTAACTTTCCCTAGATCTCTGAAAGTCATTTTAACATTTACATCAGGCTGTTCCCAACAGAGCGTAAAATCCTTGATGAACATAAAAAGGATCAAGAAATTAATAGTATAAAAAGATTTGTTTATTATCTTACTTCAAAGAACAGATCACAACCAGTATTACAAGCTCCAGAAATCTTTGTTTCCTTTCATTTGACTATTGGCAGAAAAACACCCCAACAATTTTCACATTTAATACCTTAAATAAGGCTGATCCTTTAAAAAAAAAAAAGAGAGAGGAAAGTCTGTGTAATGTATAAATAGAAAAATATATCTGCACCTCTGATTATTTTATTAAGTTTATTTTCCATTTGTTTATTGCCTCCATCCAATGCCATTAAAACACAAGTACAAGTATGATAGAAGTAAAAGCACCTTCCCCATTCTGGCTACTAAAGGCAATCTCGAGTCTGGAAACAAACCAATGCAGCCAGCTTTGCTTTTGAATGCATTGTATTCTTCTTTTCCAGAATGGGCTGGAAGCAAACCTTCCTCCTGATATCACTGCAGCCAGCGGGTGGGTATGTGTTGTCACCACTTGGGCATTCAGAGGTTCAGAAAGCCTTAAGAGGAGTGAGCCTAACTGCAAGTAAGTTGCAAATGGAATAGAGGGGTAGGAAAGAAACCTTGTTGGCCAAGAGGCTAATCCCTCAAGATAAAATACACAGTTAATTGCAAGGACATGGCTTAACTGTAAGATGCCCTTTGACATAGCAAGTGAGGAACAAGACATCTCCATCACAAAACTCTCCCTCAATCTCATACACAGTTTTGCTTGTTACCAGGGAATGTTTGCAGCTGGCTCAAGATACTTCATGGCAACGTAACTGGAGTCAGTGGGCTAAGAAGGAATAGGAAAAAAAAAAAAATACAAGGCAGAAATAGGGGCACCAAAGTGCAGGTGTGACACAGGAAGCGTCTGCTAACCATACAGCTTTGCTAACGTAGGCACTCAGCAAAGGGAAGGAAGGTGCACTGATAAGGAAGACAATCCCAGGACATGGAAACTTGATCTTGCCTATTCTTACTATTTGTTATAGCCAAAGAGTCCTACCAGATGTAGGTAGTCATTAACTCAATGGTAGAAGTAAAGCATGCATGTAATTTGTGCACAGACAGTTGCAAAGGAAGTGCCTATGTTTGATGCATGATGGCTCCCACTCCTTTCTAGCATCCAGGAGGGATGTTCGCAGGACTCTTCTTGTTGAAATACACAACATTACCCCATCATTCAACTCATCCCAAAACACAAGGGCTGATGTTGTTAGTATTTAACTGCCCACTATAGCCAATGGCTTTGCTTCAACTGAGAGTCCATTTATTTTCTTACAGTAGATGGAATATGCACAGCTTGGGTGTGATAATGGTGAGTTACCAATCTGAAAATGCAGAGAAACAGCAGTAAAATATATACTATCCAATATAGTAAATGACCACATTTAAGTGATGGACGGCCATTGTTTGGTGGATGATATGTTGACACCACTGCCCTTTACAAAAGCAAATGCATAATTTGACATTATTTGCTGGCAGGATATTCAGATTTGCTTGGAGTTTCTTCTATTTGTTCATGGGTCCCTTATGATTGAAAACAGCGGTAGATCACTTTCATAGGCTTGTAGTGCTGTGTTAAACCGATTGCTATAATGACAGCCACAACCATAATTCCTATTTATTATGTTGTCTTTAGGCAATTGGTTGAATGCTTAGGTCAGCTCAGCCTTTTTTAAAGTCATATGGTTGCTTTCAATTTAGGAAATGCTTGTTTCAGTTGAGATACATTTGCAAAAGCAGTTAAGTTACTCAGGAACTGACGCATTGAATTATCTTAGAATATGATGCAGTATCTGGCATGACTACCAGGATGATTTGCCCTGCAGTTGCAGGATGGAGTGGAGACTAGGCCACGAAGTTTCCCAAGAATTTGTCGGAGATATAGGATACTGCTGTATCTCACCAAGCACAAGCTCTTCATGAGCTCAGCTAAACTCACCCGAAGAATTGATTCTGCAAGGTGCTGAGCACCATCTGCAAGACATAAAGTGCCCTTAACTCTCATTCATAACCTTTCTGTAATTAACAGAAACCCATGTCCTAACAGAGGTGATTGGTTAGATAAAGCACTGAACAACTGGATTATTTGGTAGGGATTGTTTTTATTCCTTTGGATTATCCTAGCATTTTGGGGTAAATCTAACTTGTGTCCCCAAGAAAGTCACTGTAAACCACACTCTTACATGTGTGTCCCTGAAAGCTGCTCTGGGCTAAGTACAGATAGTCAAAAAGCCTGAAGCAGAATCAATTCAGTCTTTGCAGGTTAGTCTAAAGTGAACAGACATTTACCTTTGTTCAGCAAATGCAGCCACATGCCTGCTATGGCTCAGGCCAGACTCCAGGGGGTGCTAGAGAATCTCTCTCTGGCAGTGTGTTCACTTCTGCTTCCTGCTACCTGCAAGGTCCCTGGGATTTGCAGTCCAGAATTACAGCAGCAGGATTCTGCAGGCTTGCTCATCACTTCTTCTTCCTGCTTTAAGGTGCCTCTGGGATTTGCAGTCCACACTTACAGCCAGCAGTAAGTTTGAGTGGGTGAAGGGGTGTTTAACCCTTGTCCCTAGACCTCAGCCAGGGTTTTCTGGGGTTTGTCAGGGGTGGTGAGCAGTCCTTCCCTTCTCCCCCTCCACCCCCATAGACTGGGTTTGTGCTCCTCCTCCCACCCCATTGTCAGCCAGCCTTCACTGCCTTAGCTAGGGAACAGAGGGGTGGGGACAGCCCAGCCCAGCCAAGCCCAGCCCAGCCCAGGGCTGCAAAGCATGCTAGGATGCTGGGGGACTTTGATTTAACTTGAACCAGGAAGGGGTCTGTAACAAGTTTCATAAACCAGTTTGACCCAAATCACTTAAGTCCGATACACAGGGCTGTCTGGGGGCGTGAATCAGGGCAACCCCCCGGGACCTGCACTTTAAAGGGACCCGCAGAACCGGACAGAGCGGCCGTGGTGACTTTGTGCTGCTGCCGCCATCGACTTCATTTCCAGCCACTTGCTGCCCTGCTCCCCCGGTTGCCACCATTGGAATCCAGGGAGTGCAGGATCAGGGCAGGGGCAGTGCTCCACATGGGCCCCGGGTCCCACACCCTACTCAGGTTGGCCCTGCTAGTACAACTGTAACCCTGGGCATGACACTACATGCGTCCTCACCTGAATAATGGGATCCTGGGGTACCTGGTAGCCAGTAGCCCTGCCCAGCCCTCCTGGGAAGCTGCTGCAGTGCCCCCAAGTGGAGAGCCTCCCCTTACAGTCAAGCACCCTCATTGAGACAATTCTCAAACTATTTACAACATAACAAATAATCATTAAAATAACCACATGGATATACCAACTAATAAACCCTCAAGGACTTATTTACACAGTCTCTCACTTGCACACAGCATCCTGGGGATCCTGTGTGCACTGCCCCTGGTGGGGTATCTCAGGGAACAGGACTGTCTGGCTCTGGAGTCCATCTCCATGCTCCTGGGGTCTCCGGGCAGCAAGAAGCAACTCCTCTGCAGTTCCTGCAAGACAGCCTTCCCCTGCCTTTGACCCCCTTCCCTGGTTCTGCTGGGAGCAGTGTCTGGGCTGCAGGCTGTAGCAACCCTCCTGACCCTCGCAGCCTTGGCAAATGCAGCCCCTCTCTAGGCTTTGCCTGCCCCTGCGGCCCCTCACCCCTCAGGGAAACTAGGGCAGACTCCAGCAATCCCCATCCCAGCTCTGCTGTGCTCACCTGGCCACGCCGCTGCAGTCAGGTCTCTCCAGTCTTGGATCCTCCACACCAGCAGTCCCTGCCTGCTCCTGCTACCACAGCTTTTCCACTCTGCTCCTGCAGGTCTCTCTCAGGTGCTTTCCAAGGGACCACTGCACTGAGATCCTAAATCCAGCCTGTCCCTCAGCCCCTCCTAGGAAAAACTGCTCCCCCTTTTATGCAAGCCTCTCCACCAATCCCAGCTCAGGGTTTTTGCTAATGGCTCTCTTTCAAAACTTTGCTGGGGTTACATCACCCCTCCCACTTCCAACAGGACTGCTCCCAAAACAGCTTCACTTGCCCTCAGAGCCTACAGTGTCCCCTCGGGGACAGCCTCTGTTTCTCTGCCAGGCGGCCCTTCCCATTCTGTTCAGGTGGGTCCAGTTTTTAAAGGCTGCTACACAACATTCAACCAGATTTATCTTAAATCAGTTTCAGCCATTTTGAAACTGGTTTATGTGCACTGAGCTTCTGTTCTGTTACAGTTTAAACCAGTTTCTGATCACTTAAACCAGTTGATGTGTAACTTTTGTCCCTAGCCCTGGAGTCAGCCTCTGCTGTAGCTCTCAGGGATGTAACCCCAAAAGGGCTTCACTGCCTCAGTGCTGGATTTGGTGTATGTGAGTATCAGTAAGCAGGAGCTTTCCCTGGGAGCATGAGGAATGTGATGTAGCTGTGCCCTAGTGAAGGATGCTGTGAGACATGCACATATATAGAGCCAAATGGCAGTCAGTTCCCGAAACAGTTTAGTGAAAATATATGGCGATATCCAGGAGGTGGATGCACCAAGCAGACAAGGCAATTGTGAGAGAGTTATGCTTACTTGTGTAACACATAGTGGTCACAGCACACTGGCTGCCTAGCCACTGTCACATATTCTGCTTGTCAAGTGAGGACAGTTTGGGGTGGTAACTTAAGACAGCTGGTTGCCTAATAGGAGTGCTCTCTTGTAAAGCTTCCAGCATACTTTTATAGAAAGTAATCTGCGAGCAAAATGCCTGTTTGTGTTTGATGTGATGCCATAGTTTCTAACACCATCCGCCAACCCTTAGCACTGCCTGCAATAATCCTTTTAAGGAGCAGGTGCTGCTCAGAAAGACTGCACGTTGAAGCTCTGTCATTGTACATCAATGCGCTTCAGAGTAGAGCACGAGCCACTGATGTAGCCTGCGACTTCCTGGAAGAAGCTTCCAGGTGAAAGGCATGTGCTGTATGCCAAGCATGCAAGTGTGGCTACTGTACTGACGTGGGAGTTCATGCTGCGGTTGTACCCTGGGACTCTAAATCCCACCAGGCTAACATTTCTATGCTCAGAAGGCAACTAATTTTGGAGGAGTCAACACACCATGAAAAGATGTCAGAATAGGAAAGGAAAAGGAAAGGAAAGAAACGTGTGCTACATTTGTTTCTATAGCTGTAGCTCCTAAAAAGTGTGGCTGTGAAAGGCAGCACATAACCCACGTACCCCAGGCATTTTGTGTATTTTGGGATGACCCAAACAGAACAATGACAGTAATTTTTGGGCATCTGATGGATATGTCATTTTGCTACAGCTCCTTAGACCCTGAAGGATCATCTTAAGGGTGAAGTTACGTTACACTTAGATCAGACTAAATCTGTGGAGTGTTAAGTGTTGTTAAAGTTCAAACATGGTGTGAGCAGTCATTAAAACATGAACATTTTAAGGGTTAATATTGTTTCTTGCCTGTTCAACTTTGACTTGCCAATAGAGGGATAGTGAGCAGGAGTGTGGTTTGGTGACTACAGTTAGGTACAGACATTCAAAAAGCCTGGGGCAGAATCAGTCCAAGTGATGTGCTTTTCTGTAAGCAGCATAGCAGCAAGCAGTAGCAAGTGGAACAAACATTCACCCTTTGGTGGGAGGGGGCAAATTTTAGTCCGGCTTCTGCTATTATTAAACCAGTCTATGTATGCTGAACTTCTGTTATGCATAGATTGGTTTCCGATCACTTTTACTAATAAAAGTGTAATAACTGCACCTGGCCTTGGGCTCTATCCTAGCTCTGGGTGTTGAGGGGAGAGGCTGGGAGCAGCGCATCCTGGGATGCAACTTTGAGATGCTCAGAGGGCACTTAGCATGACTTAATGAACCTTAACTTGTGGATGCTCACATTTTAAGTATCCTTAGTATAGTCTAAATTCACGCTAATTTCACCTGATTTTACCTCTGGAAGTGTCTTATGACCCAGAACTAGAATAAAGCAGTTTGCTAGCAAACAGAGAGAAGAGACAATTTAAACAGAGATTAACCATGCAAAAGTATACTACAATTAAAGACATTCTAGCTTTGCCTGAGCAGGGCCCTTTCATTTCTATTATAGCCCTAGGAGTCCTGATAGTGAGGTCCCTGGCAGTATCATTAAAGTCTCTGAATATTATTTTTCATAAGCATATCACTATTCGGAATAGCTCAGTGGTCATAGCTGTGACTCTGTTTTATAAAATCTGCTTTATATTGACTGTGCCATTTAATCTGTCAAGCAAACAGGAAAACACCTACACCATTCATCTAAGGAAAATTCTTAAAGATGCTGCCAAAATGACAGTTCATGTCAAGGATCTGGTCCCTCATGTCAGGATTTGTCCTGAACAAGGTAATTTTTAGCAGGGATTTTTGATGATGGATTTGTTTGTAGTCGTGAGTCACACTAGAGGCAGCAAAGGAGGTGGGGGAGCTTGGCTCAAGCAGTGAGAAATGTGTATTTTATTGCTCACAAAGACAGAAGGGAGGCAGAGGGCTCTCCAGAAATTTTAGATGGAGGAAGCGTGACTCAGTGAGACAGGTACTGCCTAGAAGGGAGGAGGTCACTGGACAGAATGAATATATAGCAGGGCGATAGCTGCTGCCTCCTGGGGCCAAAGGCCTGAACCCATGGCCCCTCCCATCCAAGCAGTGTGCGTCTCACTGAGCCACTTTCTCTTGAGCGTCCTCCCCTTCTGGATCCACTTTGCTCCTTTTGACTACCCAGTGGGCAAGCCTCAACCGAGTGCCATTGGTAGAGTCTACTGTCTAGCCCATGGCTTGGTGAATAGGGCACTTTTCTAGGAAGGGGAAGATTGATGTTCAGGGCCCCTCTGCGCAAGTGGGGTGTCTAGAGACTGGGTCTCCTGCTTCCTGAGCAAGTGTCTGCATTACTAGGCTAAAAGAAGAGAGGGTTGCCCTCCAACTCCGTTTTTTTAACTTAAATTAAGCTATGGACTTTCTTGGAGGAGCTGGATCTAACAGCTACTTACTCATCTAATAGTAGAGTTTGACCTGGGCCTTTATGTCTTGACAACTAGGCCCTTAAAGCCCCAGCAGAGTTGAGACTCTTTAAATCTAGTTTCACTGCAGCTGCTCAGTACCCCACAGGATCAGGCACTAAGTCAGACACTTGTAGCCTCCAGAAACTTTCTAAAAACTTCACCCAAAACAACTAGGGCGGTTTCCAAAGCAGCACAATTACTTCCATCCAAGTGACAAAGTAAACAGATCCAAAATGTTTTATGTGCATTTGTCCTGAAAAAAAGATGGTTATATGGGTGTAGCTTTCTCATGTAGACAAGCCACGCGTGAGTTTGGGGAATGATTTCCTTCCCTTGCAGTACATCTCCCAGCTGCGTGCTATATGCACTGCCATATCTAGTTATTCATCTTCCTTTGTCCCTCTTTGCCTCTTCTTCCATAGCCAGGGTAAGACCTTGTAACGGGCAATCTCATGAGAAGTATAGCATTTGCCTTTACTTGTAGCTACGGGCACATTAAACTGGAGGTCGCATTCCAAGGTAATAAACTAAGTCTTTGGGGAAATGAAGCCAGTTTAAGTGCCACAGAACAGTGTCTGTCAGCTAGATAGGAGCCTGGCCTGGCCTTTGCCAGTTAAATGTGTTGAAGTCTTTTTGTGCAGTGTTGCCATAGTTACCCTACATATAAACTGGAAAAACAGCTTCTTTGTCCCAAATGAAGAGGAACAGGCTTGTGGAGTGAAGTCTGCCAGGGTACAGTTGATAAGAAGCATGAGGTCTACTTGCAGCGGCTGTCACTTTTGTAATGTTGCTGTATAAAAAAATTGAGAAGGCCAGAAAGGGGATTGGGTGAAATAAATATATTCAAGATAAACAAGGGAGCAGCACAGGAGAATAGTAGCAGAATTACACAATGCCTGAAATAGATGAAATCCCCAAAAAGTCAATGGGAGTTTTGCTACTGAATCTTTGGAACAAGCTTGACTACACTGGGATATGAAAAGATAAGGCTAAGGCAAAGTTGCACATCATGACAAGTGCTAATTAGTGCCCACTCCACTCACAGGTGCGCCATGGGGTCAGTTATCAACTCTTGTTTTCACCAGCATGCATTTTTCTGCAATAATAAGAATTACTTTTGAGGAGCAGAATGGGATTAGCCCAGTAGGCCTAAGCACAATCGGTTTGGGGAATTCCTACTAACTGCTGCAAGTGCAGTGTACAGAAGATGTGCATCTAAGCTAGCTTCCGACACAGTAGTTTCAGTATCAGCAACATTATGGTGGCCAATCAGCAATACCTGTAGCAACAGCAACACTGTAGAGGTGGCCCTATAGATGCATCTGCTGTAAATTTGAGCAGGGTACAGTTGAAGTTATTTGGACAAACTTAACTGGGCTCATTCTTCACTTGTAATGCAATGCATTGTGTGATCATCTGATGTGTTTTCCATCAAGCCATCATACACTGCACAACAAATAAGGCAGTTATGTGGAATATTAGTCCTTTTTTGGTAGCCTACCTATCTCATTTACTGAAGCTGTTCAATAAATGACAACTATCTCCAGGCAGAGGAGAAATGTTCTTGGGATCAGTGCTTTGGACTAGGAGCTCTAGATTCTGATTTGAATCAGAATTAGTTCACAGAATCAGGTCCTCTTTCCACCAGGCTAGAATCTTTCATTGCCTCTGCTACACATCTGTAAAATAGGGATATTTCTGTACTTCCTGAAAGCCAGAACATACAGTTCTCATTCATCCTGGAGGATACTTCCTTGTCCAAGTAATCCCACGGAAGCCAAACAGGCTCTTTGCGCTAATTAGGGCACTGCAGCCTGGCCTGTAGTGCCCGGGATGCACTGGAATACAACAGGGATGATTCAGGTAAGAAACTCTCTTTCTTCACTGAGAGTTTGGATAACAGGCAGACAAATTCTCTGAAGAATTCTTTGAAGCCTATTTTCCTGCACCTCTCTTCTCTTATAAAGGCTCCTTATAACACCTCTTCGCTCCTAGTTTATTCCCCTTCCCTCCTTCCAAATAGATTGCATTTGCATGGACTCTTTTCTCTGCTTTTAGTTCAGCTAATGTCTGCCTCCTTCTTAAACCTGACAAAGGGCACTTGAAGCTTTCCCAACAACTCTCCCAACTATATAGTCGGTCCAATAAAAGATATTAGAAAATCCTTTCCTGTGGAAGAAAAGAGTAATTGGGAGCTATTAAAAGAGATTAAATGCAATGGTTTGCCAAAGATACGCTGGGTCAGACTAACCAGATATCTGTCTTTGATTAACTAGACAAGCCAAATCTGGTAGGTTCTAATCTATCTGGATCTGATAAAGTGCCAATAATTCAAAATTATTACTTAAGATGGAAAAGGTAAGGATCAACACAAGAATTGTAAGAAGGGTAAAAAGCTGCATAAAGGGAGGATTAATCAGCTTGTCCTGAAAGGGAAAAGAGCAGAGTCCATTGTATTGAATATTTTCATTAATGATCTTGGTACAGAAACTAAGTGGGCTGCAGCAACATGCAGACAATGCTTGGACAGCATTGCCAATACAGAGGAGAGGTATGTCGTCATGCAGGAGTGGATAACCTTGGGGAGTAATAGCAATAAGATGCGATGTAATAGTACAGTGTGTGAGGTTGTGCATTTAAGCAGTACTAACAAGAACTTCCAGTACACGTTGGTGCCTGTCAGTTGAAAGCACCAAAGGAAGAGAAGGACCTAGGCCAGGTACAGGCATTACACTTGTACCAGAATTGGTGATCATAAACTGGTCTATACCTGTAACAGAACAGAAGTTCAGCACACATAGACTGGTTTAAAAGTAGCAAAACCCAGTCTAGGATCCCCCCCGCACACACACACACCAGAAGGTGAATGTGCGCTCTGTTTGCAACCGATTTAAACTACAGTGCTTAAGAAAACTGCAAAACTTAAATCAACTCCACCTCAGGCTTTTTGATTGTCTGTATCCAGCCCAAGTGTATTGGTTCATCGCTGGATGACTATGAGCTACCCGGCTGACTCATCCATCAATATACCTGATTTGAGGATGTATTAGATGAGTTGTCCAGAAGAGACAGTGATGTTATAATGCCATTGTGCAAGGCCTTGGTAAAACTATGTCTGCAGTGCTGAGTGTCGTTCTGGTCGTGTTGAAGAAAGATGAATTTGAACTGCAGCAAGTGCAAAGAAGGTTACTAGGGTGAATAGAGACCTCATTCCAGCAGAGGAGAATAAATGAGCTTGGCTTGTTTAGTCTAGATAAAACAATGGTTGAGGGGGACACGGTCGCTGTCTATGAACACTTTGGAGAGGTAAACATCCGGAAGGGTGAAGAACTGTTTCGACGAAACGGAAATGCTGCCACAACAGCAAATGTCTATATAAACTGAGGCAGGAAATTAAATGGTTTTTAGTCATAGTGAGTTTATGAAACTCTTTGAACAGGAATAGGAACCATCCACTTTGTGTGTTAAATAAAGTGGCTCTTCTACTGAAAAGCGTATATGATATTGAAATGGAAAGCGGTGCTGTAATACCCAATGAAGTTTGTATATCACTTCTAGATATCTGATTTGTCATGCTGCCTTCTGAGTGACTTGGATACTCAGTCTTCATTAGAAATTAAGGGGAATTGGATATCTGAATCTCAGATATGTTTCTGAATGCCTTTCCATTAATGGGTATTTAATGGATCTATTGTGCATGCATATACAGCCAATTCATCACATGCTTGCTTCAACGGCTTTTCAAGCTCTTCTGATTGCACAAGCCTTGAAAGTCTATTGGCAAACAGCTGAGGGGGAACGAATTTCCAGATTCTGCTGATTTTACCATCTGTGAACACATCTGATGTGAGCAGGTTTTACCTGTCTTGGCCTCATCCAGATTAATTGTATTGCACTTTGAAGCTGGCAATTCAGCTCTTAGATCAGCAGGATTTTAAATTACAGGAACATAAAAAACCCTAAGAGAAACAAAGATTTCTGTAATTCATAGAAACAAACTACAACCTGATAGCGGGGAGGGGGAGGCGGGGGCAGGGTGGTGATTACTACTCGAATTGGCTAGTAATTGTGCACATCCTGTTAAATTTTCCTCCACTCATTTCATCCTCAACTACCTGCTTACTTTATCCATTAATTATGTCTTGACTTTGAGTGGAGGCTCTTTGGGGTGAGAACTGTCACGTTCCATTCGCATACCATATTAGAAAGTTGAACCAATATAGTTATAGTTGTATATTATCTAGAGCAGTACGACTGCCTTGAATAGGAATGCAATAATATCTGTCTAAAGGTACTTTATATTTATAGATAGTCCCTCCCAAGAAAAAGTGTAAATTATACTTTTGCAAGTCATTCTTATACCAGTATAATTCAAGCGTTGTGCTATTATGTCTATAACAGTTTAAAAAAAAAAAAATCACACCAGCAGCAAAACTGTCCAGGGAATGGCCTAACTTTGTATGTGAGCGAGCAAAATGAGACCCCAGCTCGACTGGCCTCAGAGCGCTGGGCTAATACAAAAATTCAGTAAGGGAAACAAAGGCAAGGCAAGTCAATCAGGACGGTGACAGAAGCGAGAGGGATAAGAATTAGCCAATAGCAAAGTCGGTGGCCTTGCATGTCACAAACTCCTCCACCATGTGCCTCCTGTGTTCCCCAGCAGGAAACGTCTCTTTCAGCAGGGATCTGGAGACCAGGCATCCGAGTCGTACGCAGCAGGAGGGATGACAGCAGCAGAGCAGCTGCTTCAAGTGCTGCTCGTGGAAGTGGCTCAGGTCTGCAGCAGCAACATCGGCAGGCAGGAGATGGAGTTCCCCTGTGCTCAGGAGGGAATCCAGCTGGACCCAGACCTGAGCTGGCAGTACAGGGATGAAGGGGACATGAGGGTGGAGTTGATACAGAAGCTGCAGAGGGCAAATGTGAGGGTCGGGTTGGGGAGAAGGGCAGGACTCTGCTGTGGGTCTGACCGGCTCCAACCCAAGCTCAGGGCTCGCGTCAGAGCCGCAGCAGCTACCATCCTCCACCCATTGCTTTGCACATAAATCTAAGATGAGGGGCTTTCCCCCCCTGTGTTGATTAAAATTGTATAACTATGGTATGACAGATAACGTGGCAAGAAAGAAAGGTGGTGGCCCAGCGAAGTCTGCGATTTGGGAGAAGCAGATTAGCATTCTTGCTCTGCCACCAGCTGCCTGTGGGACTTGGACATGTTGCTTAGCTTCTCTGTGTTTCTGCTCCCTGTATATAAATTGGGAAGCAAACAAAGGCCTCATGAGGATGCAAGCATTTAAAAGTGTGAAGTACAGGGAAGGCTGTGCTAATAACACACATTGAAATATGTGAGGGAAGGATTCAGAAATCAGATTTGAGGCACTGGCGTCCAAGTGAACCACTAAGCATACCCTGCTTAACTGCCTGAGAGCCCACGGGTGCCTGTTTTTCCCACAAAACTTACTCAGGTGCAAAAATGTACTCAGGTCAGTGGAGAGCAACCTCCTGCACGTACCATCAGTGCCTCAAGTTGATTTGGTGAAAACAAGTGAGAGGCTGTTCTCAGTAGTCCCTTCTCAGGTCTGAAACTCCCTGCTCCTTGAGGCCTGCCAGGGCTGAGTCTGGATGGCATCCAGACCTTCCTATTTGGGCAGGCGTTTAGCAAGCAAGGCGAAGGGGGGCTACTGTGGAGGGAGGTTTTGTTTTATGTTTCTTCACTAAGTCACCTTAGCAGCCTGATCTGATAAGTTGAGATAGACTCAGAGCATGTCTAGCATGCGAAGAGAGCGCCAGGTTCAGCACAAAGCACAGCAGTCACCTCCATGCTCATTCACAAACACAGCCAGGGTGGTCCTTTGTACAACAGCCTCATGGTTAGAGCCTGGGAGAAGATCTGGGTCCTAAATCCTCCTCAGTTTCCAGGAGTTCCAGCTCCTACCTCCCAGGACACTGCCCAAATTGTGAGGCTATACGAAACACTGGGATGAGGCTACTCTCTGGCCCACTGTTTCAGCTAGGTCATTGCTGCTCCCAGTGGAGGAGATTCTGCTGGGTTCGTGGGTTACCCTAACATGAAGCATCAAGAGTCAATCTTACCGAAGAAAGCAGAATCAATTGGATGAACTTGAGTTAAAGTGCCCTCATCAGCACTTTTCAGGGTGGGGACACTGATACACCTGATGCTCCAGGCACTTTAATTACAATGGCTCTTGGAGCTGCTCTAATTAAAGCGTTCCCACTGCCATCGACTCCCAGAGCATGTGTATAAATGCCCTGTGACACAATATTGGAAAAAAAAGTTTTGCCAACTGGAGAAGCCCCCTATCCAGATAAAAAGTAATAATCATAAAGGCTTTTAAAGTGGGGGAACTCTTCCAGAAGACATCAGAGAGTGAGTGTAGAGATAAAGAGTCAGAATCCGCTTTGTATTATCCTGGCAGCACAAATCCAGCTAGAGGGGGGCACATAGCAATGGGAGAACATGGGGAAAACTGATCCAAAGGTTGTCATTATTTCACTAAGATTTGAGAGCAATTACAGGATTTTTTTATGTCTCAGATACCACTATGAGGAAGGACAGCCTTCCAAATACCACACCAAGTCCAAGTGAAGCACCTAAACATCTGGCAATGGCAGAAGATGTTGGGCTGACCCCTTAGGATGCTCCTTCACCAAATAGCTGAGGCAAGGCTCCTTGAGTCACTGTAAAATATAGTCTACCTTCCTTTACTGCTGAAGTAGACCAATGAGACAAGCCACAGAGGAAGGTGAATTAAAGAGGTAGTATCATCCAATGTATGAGATGAGAGAAGAAGTGTTTCCCGATACCCTGCTCTGTAATCTTGAACAAAGTACTTCACCTGAGTCCCTACTTCACAGCCTGGTCTGTCTTGTCTAGCAAATCTGTGAGCTCCTCGTGATGGGGATGATTTCTTATTGTTTCTAGTACAGCAGGATCTGCCAGACAGTTTCCTATTTCTTTGGGTAGGGAGAGACAAAATACTTATCCTTATGGAGTAATTTACCTTAGATTTTACCCTGTAGTATTTTTTATTCTAGGGCTGTCGAACTTTAAATGGCCAGGGGCAGTATGGCCTAAGGGCCACCGGGCCACCAGTGTGTGTGTGTGCGTGGGGGTGGTGGCTGACACTTTTCACAGGCTACACCAGACATAGCCATTGCCCCCTCTCCCCCAGGTCATATACTACATGAGCAGCCCTTGCTGCACCATAGCATGGGTGCCTGGCCTAAACCTCAGCTCTCCATTGTGCCACTCCTGGGGTGGGGACAGGAGGTAGAAATAAGAGGAGGGAGGCAGAGAGCAGAGCCCCGGCTACTGATACAGCCGAAGTGATGGGAGGAACGGTGGTTGGGTGGATGCCTGGAGGCTGCCAACTAACCCCTGTGCCTAAGGGCCACCAGCTGGAAATCCCTGGTTTACTCTGTAATAAGGAGAGGGTATACAATCAGTTCTCCCAAGCTGGGTGCCTGCCTTGGTATCATTTCAGCACTTGAGCATTAGGTGGTAGGAGAACCAGTTTACATTGAGCAAAGAGCTACCCCAAGGTGACACTTGACAGGGCTGGTAACTTGCACTGGTGCAAAGTTACTCATTATTCTCTGGTCACGTCTCCTTGTTCATTAATGCATCTTTGCTACTATGCATTAAGTTTAGTACCTCTGGGTGCCTACACACGAGTGTGGAGGCTGCTCCAGCGCACTGTAATTACAGCGTGTTGGAGCAGACTTAATTAATCTAGCCTGCTGGAGCATGGCATCTCGTGTATTTGCATCCCCACACTTCAAAATGACAGCAGGGGTATTTTATCTGAAGCTCATTGAACAAGCTTTAGTTCAAGCACCCCTGCCACTATTTTGAAGCATGGGGATGCTCATACATGAGATGCTGAGGTGTTTTAAGTAAAATGGCTCAGAGCTAATGTGCAGTAGCAAAAGCAAATGGTATTTTTTGTAGTTGCTTAACACACAGTAGACTAATTCTACTGCACATTAGTTCATCAGAATGGTTTTTGCCGTGACCCAATAACGTGCAGTAGAATAGTCTACTGCGCATTAAGGCGTCTCATGGAGACATACCTTCTGAGAGGTTGTCCTGGAGTGGAGTAACCTACACCAATATAAGACCTGTTGGCAAATATCCATCCTACTTCCACTACAGTGTACAGTTATCTGGTATGTCATGTGTCTGCACCCCAAGTTCCAAGTGTGTTGTTGGGGAGGCAACTCACCCTGTGTCAAAATGATCCCCTGTAACTAGTTGCCTGCTGTATCCAGGACAAGTGGCAGGTAAGCTGTGGGAATTTAGCATTTGTTTAATTCTGGGATAAGCTTGTTTAGCATACCTTCTAGTCAAGATATAGAGGAATAGTCTAGACAGCCACTGCAAGTGGACCTCATCAAGAACCATTTCTGTGAAATCTCAACCTCAATTTCATAAATTGAAATTGCTTGTAGTTGCAAGTAAAACAAAGAAAATGTGTGTGTATGGGCGGGGAGGGGAAGAGAGAGAGATTACTCACTGAAGTTTCAGTCATTTGAAGCAGTAGTTTTCAAGCTGTGGTCCATGGGCCCCTGGGAGTCTGCAGACAATGTCTAGGGGGGGGGTCTGTGAATGCTGACTGCAATGAATCAAAAGTACATGAAAACTAACACTTACAATTCAAAGGGGTTCACGTCTGTGTTCACAATTTCCAAAAGGAAATTTGAAACTTCCCATTTGGAACTTTTTAGAGGTCTGCAAATGAAAAAAGTTTAAAAACTTCTGACGTACAGAAATATTGATGTGTTGAAAAGAAGGGTGAAAACATATTTATGGAACTTGGGAGGGTTTTGAGGCAGAAGGAATAATGAAAAGAAGCAAATGTTTGATGTTTGTAAAGCCGACTTTAGGACATAACTACACACTTCCCACTGAAATTAACGTGAGCTACCTAGTAAAACTTCTTATCAGCTCCCATTATTTTCCATAATCCCAGCTAAATCCTCTTGGCTGCTCTGAAAATCCTATCTGATATGTCTTGTGTAGTTAGAATATGGTAAAATGAGTATAACTGCTTACTGAAGTGTATATGGATGGAGGAGAGAGAGGCAAAATTCAAATTGGTTCAGTCGGGTATAGCTAGAAGCAAAGATGAAAGATGAAACGGAGGAAAGGGTCACTTAGACTGAATGTGAGAGCTGATTTTTCTAATAGGCTGTTAGGCTCTGGAATTATTCTCCAAAGGAAGGTAGGGCATTCTCATTGCTTGTTCTTTAAACACTAGTCTGGACATCCCAGCAGTACTCAACAATGTGTTTTTAGGTACAATCCTGCATCAACACGCGAATGCAAGATGATCAAGTCCGTTATGACAGATTTTTATAACTCCTCCCACTCAACCCAAATGCTCAAGGTTATCATAATAGCAGGCAGACAAGATTATCTATCTTAGATTTCCATTCAAAATGCAAACCTCTCACAGGCAGGCAACATTATGCCTTCATTTTCATTCCAAGTGATGAGAATACTACACAGCTAGCTATGAGTTAATATTTTAGCCTGAATCGATTATATAATTAAATTTTATGGATGTTCCCCTTTCCCAGTTGCACGCAACCAAGTTTACAACGTGGTGGTGCTCAGATGAATTATCTTGTATTTATAGATGGCTCATAAAAAGAAGTGGGGGACAGTTAGCCACAAGGGATGATGGGGCGATTATATAAAGTGGTGTGATTTTAAACATAAATGAAGTTTGTTAACAATGCTTTGAATTTAAATGTGTCTGACTAAAATGAACAGTAATGTCAAAACGCATTCTCCATAATAATACACAGGAGCTGCATTACAGGATCGATTCACTGATTTAGCTAGTCCAACATCATGTCAGGGCAACCTGACTGCCATTTATGATCAGGTCACAAAAGCATTGGATACAGGTGTTGCCGTGGATGTAGTCTTTCTGGACTTCACTGACACTTGACGCTGTCTCCTACCCCATCCTCATTAAAAAACTAGGTGACTGTGGCATCGATGCCTACACAGTCAGATGGATTGCTAATTGGCTGAAGGGTCGTACTCAGAGGGTGGTGG
>JAGPOW010003642.1:14614881-14632441 GCA_030014935.1 Caiman crocodilus
GGGACCTGAACCTGTTCAGCCTTCACAAGAGAAGGCTGAGGGGGGACCTTGTGACCATCTATAAACTCACTAGGGGGGACCAGAAGGGTTTGGGGGAGATGTTGTTTCCCCTAGCGCCACCTGGGATAACAAGGAATAACAGCCACAAGTTGTTGGAGAGTAGGTTTAGATTGGACATCATTAGGAACTACTTCACAGTCAGGGCAGCTAGGATCTGGAACCGACTTCCAAGGGAAGTGGTGCTGGCTCCTACCCATGGGGTCTTTAAGAAGCGGCTCAATGCCTACCTGGCTGGGGTCATTTGAGCCCGGTTTTCCTCCTGCCCAGGGCAGGGGGTTGGACTTGAAGATCTACAAGGTCCCTTCCTACCCTACTTCTATGATTCTATGAATGTCCAAAATCTCATAATGTATTTTAGGTACAGTGTTAAAAAAACTGTTGCTTATTATAGGTTCTCCAAATCTCATCCACATTTTCTGGTGGCCATGCTCAAGGCCTTGGTCTCCAGCTTGCTTCCATGACTCCCTCTGTCCACGACCTTCCATGGAAGAGCAAACAAGATGACAACTGTGCGGGCCTTCCACCAACTGATTTTGAAGTATATAAAATGGGTGATAATTAGGCAAAAGAGAGAGCAAGCACTATCAACACAGCAATACCCTTATCAGTTAAAAAACCATGCAAATATAGAAACACACTGTGGATCAAAAAGGCGTTGTTCACTCTGACCTGAACCTTCAGTGTCTTTGGCAATGAACAGGTAAGTATAGTATTTACTTCTACCCTGTCCATGTGGAAGGCTTGGAAATCTGTCACTGAAACGCCATGAGGGGGCAGAGTCCCTTCCATTTTTTAATGTAATACACAAGGGTTGCTGAGGAGCACAGCTAACACCTGGAGCATTGCTTTGGAAATGAAGAGCTCACGTTAGAGTCCAACAGGTGCACTGTTTCTCTGGTGCTGAACATTTAAGCCACCAGCAGGACAGCCCTGCACAGCAACACTGTTCTAGTAGGAGCTCCCTGGGGCCTACAATGGGAATAGTAATACATTGCTTGACTGCATGGGGACTGTTAGGCTAACTCACGTACTGGCTGAACAGCAGTTGGGGTCACTCAGATGGCAGTATTCCTGAAGCACTGGCTTTTATCATGATCCTTTCTGTCCTTGGGGAAATTGTCAAGGTAAGATCTATGTTCTGATAAGATTGTTTTTTCCTTGTTAATGTTGACCACAGAATGTATAAGCCATCGATCTGCAGCATTACAACGTTGCACACAGTGTGGAGCTTTTCATTTACTTTTCTCTGAGCAAAATATCTCAATGGAAGCAACACAGCAGTATCTGTTATTTCTCCCTGACCTTCACCTGTTACGTAAGTACAACTGTGGCTCTATATATTTATGTCTAGAGTGTAAACACAGACAGCCTTGCTCTGCTTCCCTTTTGAAAAAACTGTTTGAATTGAAAGATATTTGTCCATTGTTTCTTTTTAACTAACCGCTGGTAATCTGATCAAAGACCTATCTGAATTTGCTCGAGGTTGCTATCATAAGACTGAAAGATACCGGGAGAGAAAATGGTCTTTTATGGGCTGGCGTGTGTTAAAGTGGTGCTATGCCAGAAGAACTGTATCTCCAAGGTCGTGTCAGTGACCCTTTCATTTTGCATGACTTTCAGGGTCCAGAAAGTAATTAATTACCGACTGGGTCAGATGTAACAGAGGAGGTTATACTGTTCAGCGCTGTTGTTTTTCATTAAACAAAAGCTTTTCCATTAACCTCACGAGGAAACCTGATCTTTTCTGACAATGCACAGGCAGGGGATTAACAGCTTTGTTTTTATCTCGTACTATTTCTTTAATTCCATTTCCAAATATTTATGGTTAACGTAGAAACACGCTGAGATTACAGTCTGTTTCTAAGGATGAGCTAGTCCCCACCGGCACCTTTACAGCCTTGTCAAAACACTGATGGCTGGTGTTACAGAACATAAGCTATTAAGCGTATCAAACAAGCAGAGGCCTGTAAGGCAATTATGGAGCCCAACCCTGCCAGCTTCAGTTGGTTAATAACTGGTTGCAGCCAAAAAATCATTAACTAAATGAGCGTGGAGAGTAAGGTTCCATCCCATCACCAGTTTTATCAACTGCGTTGTTGAGCCATAAAATCATACAAACCTTGGGTTGGAAGGGACCTTAGGAGATCATGTAGTCCATCTCCTTGGGGCAGGGCTAACACCCGGGGGAGGCTAGATATCTGCCTGGTGATGGCAGGGGCCCATTGCAAGGCCTCAGGAAGACTGAGCAGCTTGCTGCCATGGGCAGGAAATTTTCTCCCACTTCCTTGCACGTGTAGATGCCTGCCTTACTGGGAGAGTTTACTTGCAAGTAGTTCACTCACGAGTAAACTGATTCTGGATCAAATGCATGTGTAGATGCACCCACTGAGACACTAATTTGAGCTCAAGTATCCTAGATCCAGAGCTGAGTGTCCCATCTACCAGAGTATTTGCAGAAATCCTTATCCAGAAGGAAGATGACATCCTCTCTTATTTCAGCCATAAATTCCACCATGTAGCTCAGAAACCTAATTCAGGGAAATTTTTTTATCTCACCTGGTACATTCCCAAACAAAGTTTCTGTTTTGATTAGAGAAAATGAGTTTCTCGTTTTCTTAAGATTAAGGTTTTGTTGGAAATATTCCTGAGCCGCTCATGTCATGTCATTTTAAGATTTAAAAATGCCGTGATAAAAGAACAACATTGTGGTAAAATTTGTCATATATTTCCTGTGCCTGGGTTAGATGTTTTTAGGTGAAATAGGACCCAAAAGGCTTTTCAACTGCTTATTTGGAGTTGTGATTCCACTCACTTATTGTAGGAATTAATTCAAATACTGATTAATATCAGCTCATTTCCTATAAGAGCTTTATAAATGGAATACTAGAAAGAGATTGGCTGGCTTTTAGAAAAAGACAGCAACTTCAGCAAATTATGAGAGCGGCAGGGCATTACTTACAATGGAGACCTCAGTTATTGTCGTGGCTAGAGCCAGACTGCATGGGGGGGATGCAATCTGGCACTTGTTGGTATACACTAAGTGAGGGTGGTAACTAGATTCAAGCAATGATAACCATTAATGTTTTCTCTTAGGAGAATACTAAAGTAACTTGGGTCAACACAGTGCAGATTCCAAGCCAACTTACTTGTTTGCTTAAGGGCCCTTAACCTGTGCTGCTCAAACAAGACAGATAAATTGGCCTCCGGTGAAACAACAATCCCTTCCTCATTATTAGGCATGAATGTGAAATTGGTCCCTTATACAGGAGTTAAAAGCACTGGCAGAAATGACTGAGAGATTAGTTTAATCTTTGGGTAAGATTTTGCAAGTGCAGCAAAAATCCAACCGACTGCTGTTAGATCTCGAAGGCTGCAAACATTATGTAAGCGATTCAAGCTGTAAACTGATTTAGGGCAAGTGTTTGGCAATGAATGTAAAAAGGGGGGCAAAAAGGAAGTTCTTCCAAACAGACTTTTCCTTTCTGCCTTCCTCTGGGGTCAAGCATTTTTGCCCGTTTATATATTTTTCTTCACTTACTTTTCTGTTCGAAAGCAATCGTTTGACATAACTTGAACATACTTTCCAGCAGGTTTGTCAATGAACTTGCCCACGTCTGGGATAAATAAAGTGGTGTTAACCCAAAGCAGCTGGATGCATTTTACTCCAATAACTGTTAAATGCAAAATACATACAGGATCCCGCTCTACTGCAAGGTAGTGCCCTCTTCACTGGGCTCCAGAGTCCAGTCTACTGGGTAGACACTGCTGTTGCTGACTTACGCATCCCCCTGCATAATGTGCTGGCTACTATGAGTCTCAGCAGAAAGGTATTTAGGTGTTCCCAGTCTAGGTGTGGGGACATGGGACGCACAACTCTTTGAATTCTACCTATGGGCATACAGGCCTTCATTTGAGATGAGATAATAACCAGCATGTCTGTGACTAGGAACTATGAATCGGGGCCCTGGCTCCGAGTTGTTGACTTCTCCTCTGGACTCCATTCATGGAAGAATGGAAAGACCTGAGTATTTCTGCAAAATTCAGCTTGTTTAGGACTTTGGCATTTGGGGCCAAGTAGAGCACCTGGTAGACAGAATCGAATTGAACGGAGATGAGCTGACAGAAGAGTGTTTTCAATACAATGTCCTTGACAACACTAATACCTCTTCCTTGTTCTAACACAGCCTAGATACATTGACTTTCAGGTCATGTGGTAAGGCTTAGATAAAGGATTTGATTTTATCAGGCTTTTCCTATGGGGCTGGATTAAGAGAGGGGTACCCACAATATGTGGACTATGCATACTATTGAGTTGGAGTAGGGAGGATCTTATTAGTAATCATTTTGAGGGAGAGAAGTTGGGCTAAGGAGGGAGAATTTAATTTTGGATAGCTGCACCTAGCCAAAAGAAGAAATTGCTACTGGAGAAATGAGTGTAAGAAAATCCTTTGTCTCCTTCTGCTGTTTGTTACCTAAAACAATTTATCCCCTTCAATTCAGTACTGTGGCAAAATCCTCAGTAAACAGAGGTTTTTGACGTATAACGTATAAATTAATCAGGTTGCAGGCAATGGGAGAAGACTTTTCACCAATTTCCCTACTTCAACATTCAAACAGTTTGTCCATCCATAACACAGCATCGCTGGAGCCTGTATTTTAGCATGAGTATTTTACATCAGCATTACCTATCCAAATACCTGACACCAAAGTGTTAACTTTAGAATCAAATAGCTATTTTTGCCCAGTCTGTTTATCTCTGGTCTCTAGGTTATTAATAAACATCCTCTTTCAAATGCCTTTGGAAATCTGGAACATGGCTTGATGCTTGATGCTCTTCTGAGACAAGGATATCCTTTTAGACTGGGGAGGGAAGGATGAAAACGTATTGTAATTATTCCTTTCTCTAAAAACCTCAAGGTAAGATGGACACACTGTATCCCTTAGTGCAAACAAACTCATCGTTAAAATTCTTTTGGCCAATTCTGTCTAATGAGCTTTCTTGTTAGCTTGGACTCAGTCCTACAAGAGGCTTAGCTCCTTTATCCAGTTCAACAAAAGTATTTTAGCACACTTCTAAAGAGTCTGATGTCTTGGTCATGAGATTTCCCTGCCACAATGATTACAAAATGTCTAGCTTATGCACTAAATCAGAAGGGTTCTTACAAAATTGGATTTTTTTTTTTAAAAGAAGCACAAGGGCAACTTCAGCTTTGGCAACTTCTGTTTTTCATAGCTTCATAGATGTTAGGGTCGGAAGGGACCTCAATCGATCATCGAGTCCAACCCCCTGCATAGGCAGGAAAGAGTGCTGGGTCTAGATGACCCCAGCTAGATGAATAATTTCAGTCCTTCTCTTTACTACCCAGATGTCCAATTTAAGTAAGGGGATTTTTAAAGAGACAAAATTCCAAGACTTAAAAAAAATTATACTGCTGAGAAATTCATGGAAGCACCTGATTGTTGCATTTGATGTGAGACAGGCATCAAGGGCCAGCTCTAGTTCCACTCCGGTCAATACAAAAGCCTCTCATGGATTCAATGGAGAGTGAACTGAGCTTTGATTATGCATGTTGTGCTTGAATGAAGCTAAACTTCTTGGGTCATCTGTACATTGACAGATCACACGAAGAGAGGCACAGCTGGTCCTGCTGAGGCTCTCTCCAGCACCTGGTGCCATTAGAAATCAAAGTCCTGATGCCACAGCTAGGGACAATTACACATAAATCATATAAATGATCAGAAACCAGTTCAAATCTGTAACACAACAGAAGTTCAATGCACATAAACTGTTTTCAAAATGGCCCAAACCAGTTTAAAATAAACCTGAATGGATGCAGTATCGGACTTAACTGATTTAACATTAAACCAGTTTGCTGAACTTCTCTCTGAGATCCCCTCCAGGTTCAAGTTAACTCACAGTCCCTTAGCATCCCAGGATGCTTTGCACCTCCCCCACAAACACAGGGTGAGTGGGCTAGCCTTGGCCCAAGATGTCTACTCCAGCTGAGGAGGGAGGCATGCTCTAGCGCCCCCTGGCTTCTGGCCTGGGCCACCCCCGGCACGTAACTGCGGTCTGGAATCAAAAATGGATGTCTGTCCACTTGCTTATCCATTCAGTCTACACAGCTAAGACTAACCTGTGACGATTGAACTGACTCCACCTGATTTGTGCTTTTTTGAGTGTCTGTACTTAGGATACAAGGCTCTGAGTACTGTAACTACACCAGACATGGAGGGCACATTTGATTGCAGTTAGCAGCTTGCCTGGCCCAGCCCCACATATTTTTGTCTTAGCTCCATAAAGCTAAAGGGGTGAGCACAGTTCTTATAAGGTGCTCAGATCCACCTTTCAGGGAGAAGCCAGAGATGTTCTCCATCTCCAGAATTTTACTACCTCTCGGTTGATAAAAGGAAGCAAAAAATGGTTAGGAGACTTAACAAAATCCTGAGCTCATTGTGATACCAAATACTGTGGACACTGCTGCACAGAAGCAAGACAGTAATTTGAGTGGAAATGAGCAAGAAGGCAGGTCCTTTTGCACTGTGGTTCCCCTCAGTACTTAGTTGCTATGATGATGAGTCCTGGGATGGTTGGAGGAACTGATCACAAGAACTTCCAAAGGAATCAGACCAGGAGTCCACGTGGCTGACCTCCCTGTCTCTAACATCAAGCAGCACCAGAGGCTTTACAGGAAGGTGCAAGAGTCTCAGAGTTGGCAGATATGGGGCAGTGTATCCCTCACGAGATCATCTCGTTACCTTGAATACTTGGAGAGTAGCTTACACCCAAAGCATCCATGTCCCCCGCAAAAACTCTCCCTAACCATTAGCTAATGTAACTCTAGAGGTCCTTGCGATCCCATTGCTATGCACATCTTGCTGAATTCCTGGCTTCAGTCATACCCTTTGATGATGAATGCCACACTGTAGCGATTTAGTGTATAAACCATTTATTCTAAATCATTAATATAACATTGTATGCAGTGCTGTAAATCTGCATGCAGTTTTACAGGAACAGAAGATGATATTTTCAGAAATGCTTAGCACTGGCCTGTGCCGGTTTCTATAGGAACTGGTGACAACACTTCCATTGAAGAGGAGCAGCATGAGGCCAACTCAAAATGCTTCTGAAAGTCCCATTGAGATTAGGCAGGGAATCGTTACAGGACAGTCATCACAGGACAAGAGGACTATAAAGAAATCTAGGACAGGACTCCTCGCTACTGAAAGAGCTGCACTGATTATGCAGAGCCTATTTAAAAATAGCTTATAGAGAGTTAAGGATTCAGATATATTCTGAACTTGTTTTAATGGCATGAGCACTATGTATTAGAGGCAGTAGGAGGTTTTAAAAATGGTTTCAAATAGAAAATATTGGGTTTTGCCCCTCATGGATAATTTGGACTTTTCATAACTCCTGGCCAAATGTTCACTTTTTGGTTAAAATACCTGGTTTTCTGACAAGAAAAAAAAAATCTGTTTTGTAAAGAAATTACATACTTTCCATGAAAGTATTTCATAGCAACCTTAGTTTTTCATGTACAGACAAATTTTGAGAGAAAATCTTCTACCAGCCCTTAGTTGACGGGCTTGCTGGATACTAACACCCTATTGTTTAAATATCACCCTCTGTTTTAATAGCTGGTTAATTATCTATTGTTCATGTATTAGACTTCAGTGGAATATTTATAAATGGAAGTTAATTAAAGGGTAATCAATATATCTACCTGCTATGCGGTCGGCCTCTGATACATTTCTAGCCTAATGATGAGAGTCTTTGGGGACACCACCCTCACGGTGTGTAGAGTTGGGACAAGCTCCCTTTGTGAAATGTCTCCTATTCCATCCCTGCCTCTACTGAAAGTGGAGGCTTCCTTGAAATGACTTGAATTTTATAGACTTAAACATTTCCTTTTCCTAACTCCTTTTTCATAGTGTTCCCTCTTTGACTAAAGCAACTCCGAAAGAAACTGCCCAAAGCTGATGCTGAGAGCAGGGGTCAGCAGCTTGCTCTCAGTGAGTCAGAGCCAAAGAATGTGCAATTGGATCCCTTTTCTTGTGGGCAAATTCCTTTTGCATAGTCTGCTAATTTGCTGAACTCTCTAACATCTCATTTCAAGCAGGGTTTCCTTCTGTCACCGTGGCTAATTGGAAGAACCCATGTGGCACACTTCAGGCAGATACTGGCGCTTTAAATATTTCAGTGCATAATTTCATTGTCCACATCAATAAAGGGAAATTGCAACGGGCCACTGGAAGCCTAGCACATGTCCTCTTTAACTGGTTCAATGGGCTCTGTCCTAACATCAACCGAAAGTATTCTAATAATACCAGTGTCCCAAACCAACCGTGGAGCATGATTTGATTCAGCCCTGCTCGAGGACTCCTTTCCAGTGCACAAGCATTCCCTAGACAGATACTTGGTTGGGATGGTTTAGTCAAGGATGCTCCTGCCTGGACTAGCTGACCTGAGGTCCTTTCCAGCTTCACTTTCTTATGATCTTATCAGCATGGAGCAGGATGCATGAGGACACTTGCCCTTATGATGCAGTGGAAACGATGATGGGAAAGAAAATGGGAGTGAGTGGCGTGGTAGGAATGGGATGTGCCTAATTCCATCTTTGCCTATAACGAAAGTCTGTAAGACATCAAAAATATGCAAGCAAACTAAGAGTCCCCACATCTAATGCCTCAGCTTCAGAGACTTATACATTGTGGGAGTCAGAAACAGGACCCAACCATTTCTCCTGCAGCTCTGCTTGTGGTCACCACTCGTTCCATTTGTACGTGCAACAATGGCAGCCTTACCGCGTCGCCAGATACGCAGTGCCAGACCGTTGCATGTGGCAGCAGAAAAAAAGATTAGCAGGAGTTTTGTATTATATCTCTACACAGGAATATGAAACATCTACACCCCCACACCTAGCTGAGCATCAGAAGCAGCTCTACTGTCTCCATATGAGTAAGGTTACCATATTTCCAGTTTCAAAAAAGAGGGCAACTGTCAGGGAGGTGGAGGGGAAATGTGATGGGGAGGTAGTGATATATATGCCTGTGCCCTGCTCCTCTCCCCAAGCCATAGCCCCCCTGCCCTGCTGCTGCCCCTCACTCTCAACCCACAGCACCCGCCTCCCAGACTGTGCTCACCGTGTCCGGCCCCTCACTCCCAACCCGCGACCCCCAACCCCTGCTGATGCCCCTCACTCCCCACCTGCAGCCCCCTGGCCCTGCCTATGTCCCGTGTTCCCAACCCACAGTCCCTTGCCCCCCTGGTGCCCCTCGCTCTCAACCCACAGCCCCCTGCCCCTCCAGCTCTGCTGGTGCCCCTCACTACCGATCCGCAGCCCCCCGTTCCCCCAACCCTGTTGTTGCCTCTACCTGGACGTATGGTAACCCCACGTATGAGTCGAAAACCTTCAATTGCTTCAGTTGCATTTAATCTTCTATGAGTTTGGCTCAGCCAGGTTTTCTCTCAACTCCTCGTGTCTTTAGAAAGAAATAAAGCGGCAGTTGACTATCTTCCAATTACCTGCACAGGATCTCTCATTGTAGAGATGGCAAATGAAATACGGCACCCTAATCAAGAGTATATATTTCCATGCGGTTCAATAAAACAAAAGCCATTTGGCCAAAGGAGAAACATGATGCATCTGGTTTTTTGAGTTTCAAAGCAGTTTAGGCCTCATGTATCAAAGTTTACTGAGTGAAATTGCATTTTCTGGCGACATCTAAAGTCTGGTCGAGTCAGACCAGTTTGCACTGGCTTGCCTATGAATAAGCTTTCTTCAGAAATGTATTATTGAGGCACAACAATTTACGGTCTCTCAGAAGTCATTTTCTGCAGAGGCTCTGAGCCTCGGGGAAAAATGCAGAGGGTCTCTACAGCCTAATTCCCCACAGAAATCAATCTCTCTCAAGCATACGAATTGAGGTCCTGACTATTTGCTATTTTAAAGATTGCAGACATTTTTCTCAAGAACCGCACTTAATTCCAACATCTTAACCAAATTCTAACTCTCAGTTCCCCCGGCAGTTGCAAGTAGCTGTGCAATTCTGGTTCAGTTCCTGCCTTAAAAGACTGCATAGGACTGTTGTACTGCCCAACAGCAGCTGCATACAAAGACTACTACAGGAAGCTGCATTTCATTGAGCTAAGTGATTATTACCCATATACACAAAAAGTCCCTGAGGTCCTCTGTGCTAAAACAGGTGAGAATGTTAGCAGCGCACATTAATAAGGTCAAAAAAAGCACCCAAGTATCTGAGTTTGGGTCAAACCACACAAAGCCATATTTGCAGGAAGCTTTGAGCAGTTTTTTTCCCTCCTAATGTGAAGTCTCTCCAAATAACATAGGGCAAGGAAGGTTATTAACTGCTGTAAAACCTTCCTGTATCTTGAAAGGAAGATATGTGGTCTTACATTTGAAGCATAAAATGAGGACAGGCCAACTCCTGAATTTAAGTTTTTGACAATGAGGTTTTGTAGTCTAAAGCAGGGCTGTCCAAATTCTGGTCAGTCAGAGGCCACGTGCCCTGTGGGCTGCACGAGAAGGGGCTGCTCAGTTTATGCCCCGTCACTGCAGCAGGCACCTGGTGTGCCCCCCAGCACTGCTGCCCTTCACCTTTTCCCACTGCATTGTGCCTTCTCCTCCCATCCTCCCACGGTGCCGCAAGCTGCCCTGCTGCACCAGGAGCTGGCAGTCCTCTGCTGCTTCTGCAGCAAAAGTAACGGGGGGAGTAGCACCAGGGTGGGAGCCAGGGCTGCAATTTAAACCCTTGCGGGCTGCATGTGGCCTGCAAGGCCACCAGTTGGACACTCGTGGCCTAAGATATGTCACTTAATTGCTCTGCCTCAACCCTTTGCCCTGTTAAGATGTGGTCAATGACTCCAACGCCCGCAGGCCAAGCAAAGTGAAATATCTCATTCCTTCAGTCCAAGGGGTGACTCTGGCCCAATTCCTGTAAAGCGACGTGAAGACCTAAAGCTTGATGCATTTTTGGCTCAGTTTTTCAAAGCATTTCAGCTTGGCAAGGGAGGCACCAAACAAAAACATACAAATACTGGGTTTGAAAATATTTTGTTTGGGGTTTTGTTTTTTTTTACAGCGGCTGCTTTTTTGCAATGTGTCACAGAGAGAGAATTCCAATTACATGATGTTTCCCCTTACAACTACAAATGCAGCTATCTTAACAAACCCTCTGTGCATGCTAAACTTCAGTTTAGACTACACCAGTGTAATGAACTTATTAAGCCATGACAGAATTAATTGCATTAAAAGAGCAGGCTCCATGCTGTCTGACTATGTTATAATAGCTATTTCATACTGCTGGTTTAGGCTGTTGCTGGACTTTTGCTCCATAAATTGTTACTTCCACACAGAGCATATCAAAAGCACATTTTGAGAGGAAACACATCAGGTAGTGCTGAGCTGGAAGATCGAATTATCTTGCTTAGAACAACGACTGCTAATAATGTGCGTGTTCAGGCTCCTTAGGAGGGTGCCTTTGCAGTCAGATTTATATAAAGTCTGTGGCCCCAATGCTTAGAAGTGCAGGGCCAACGAGAGGCTGAGGTGCCCGAGATGGGGTGAAAAATCCTTGCCCAGCTGCCCATTAACCATGAAGGCACTTAAACTCTGTACATGCCTTTGGTTTCTATATTTCAGTGCTCCACGTACCTAATGTGATGCCTCTCTGCACATCCAAACCTGCCCCGGCATGGATGGGGCTGAGCAGCGTTGTTCCCCGTTCACCCTGTGGTCCGAGGGAAATCCAGAAACTGGGTGTGCCTCTGCCTAACTCCCTCAAGGGCTCTCTCCAGTAGGTGCGCTCGGAGAGCACCGACCCATGCCAGCAGGACTGGGATCAACCCAAAACGCGCTTGCAGCTGCTACTTCCTTTTTTTTTCCAGAGAAGAGGGTGTAACACCACAGTCTGGAGACTGGGGCAGTCAGCTAGGAAAAAGGGGCCTTGGCACCTAATCCCTACTGCTGGGACTACTTCTGCATGGTATCCAGTCGCTGTTGCATGTGATCCCAGGGACATTTCTGGGAGAGGAAACAGCTCTCCCACACAGGAGTGCTCTGACCACTGCTCTGCAGTCATGATCTCCTTTGCTTATTCTCTCAGCTCAGTGAATTTTCCATTTCTTTCCTCACAGTACAACAGTTTCAATTGAGAGGGTACAGAGGCTTCCCCCTAGAGCCAAAAGCCTAGTGGTCAAAGCCCTCCTTGGTGAGGTGGGCAATGTGGGAGTTTACCACTTGGAGGAAAAAGGGGAACATAAACCTGACCAAGTACTCTATCTAGCTTATCCTCCAATGGCCATGGGTCCATCTAGGATTTTGAAAAGGGTGTGCTGATAGTGTGGCACTCCAGCACATAAAATGCCACATATTTGTCTCCTGGTCAAGAGAAACTAGAAGTGTTACTAATATGCCAGGGGTCTAGTGCTATATTATTCAGTTTAAGATCAAAGAAAAGCAAACATAGCTAGTGATATGTGCACTACTCTACTATATACAAAGTTAAAAACACAACCTAGCAAATGAATAGTCAAAACAGTCAAAAGATATTTGTTATTAGTTATATAATTAGTATACTTAAATTGTACACCTCTTATGTAGATTCATAAAACAAATTCTAGTTTTCTTGACTGTCTTGACAGTGCCTCCAATACTTCACTGTCAGTCATTCCTACACCTGAGTTAGGGTTATAGCTAGAGAATGGCTAACAGACAGCAGAATTACAGAAGAAAGGATAATTTGAATAGTGGCACATCAAGACAATTAAAAGGAGAGAGAGGCATTAATAACTGTGGAGTGAAGAAATTAACAGGGATCAGAGAGTTGATAATGCGCCATGAAGTCAATTGACTTGCTAAGCAAGCACTGCCTGAATAGAGATGCTCCTGCACCGCCCAGGGTTAAAGTTTGAGTGCAGTAGAAAACACAGGCGGGGTGGGGCGTAGCTACGCCACTGTCCCCTTTTCCCCCAGATCCAACCCTGACCATGGCTTAAGAGACATAACTGAGGCCTCTTTAGCTTTATGAAAGATGGGGTACAGATACCTCAGGCCGAATCTAATTTCTTATTTAAATGCCAAAGTGGCCTGTGTGAAATTTCACCTGCTGTTTTGTTTCGATACAGTTTGGACTTGTTTTGAGCTCGAAACAGCACAATCAAAATGAAACAGAGGGCTTCAAAACTGCTTTCAAATGAAATGGGGCCAGTCAAAAAGTTTAAAAAGTTTTTAAATGTTTTGAGTTTTAAAGCAGCAGCCCAGCCAGGTGGTGGGAGGCAGGTGAGAGTCAGGGCTGCACTCCCATGAGGCTCTGTGCAACCCCATTTGGCTCAGCCTGGCAGGAAGCACAGCCCTGGCTCTCCCCGTCTCCCACGGCTGAGATGCACTCCCTGGGACATCGGGCTGTGCTCCGATCAGCTCCACCAGCCCCCGTGGTCTGTGCTCCACCTCCTGCCACTAGGCTGAGCTCCATGAGGCTGGGAGTCCCTGGGCACCGAGCCTGGTGCAGGCAGGCGGAGCGCAGCTCCTGCCTCCACCGGGCTGCAAGCCGCTGGGAACCCAGCCCGGTGAAAGTGGGTACAGCGCAGCCCCTGGCCCACCTGCACCAGGCTTCAAGCCACTGGGAACCCTGCCTCCATTGGGCTGGGTTCCCAGCAGGTAGCAGTCCGGGGGAGGTGGGTGGTGCATAGCCTGAAGGCTGCGCTTCACTTCCACCTGGCTTGGTTCCCAGCCGCTCGCACCCCAGGAACTGCACCCAGTGGAGGGAGGTGGAGCGCAGCACTACTGCTAATGCTCAGGTCCCAGGGAGGCAGCAGGGGCAGCCTCCCACCCAAACCCTCAGGAGGGCAGCGGGGCTCTGCCAGTCTCCTCCCCAGGGTGCCAGTCCCGATCTGCCTGCAATCAGAGGAGGCTGCTCCTCCTCCAGTTTCATGCTTCCATATTATAGCTTGGGCAAAGCATTGAAACAGCATCAAAACTTCTAAACCGTTTCAACGAAATGAAATGGAACAGTCCTTTCGAAACAAAAGCAAACTGGAAACAAAGCACTGTTCCGCCGAAACGTCGAAGCACAAGTTGGAGCAAAATGGTGTTTCCCACAGGCCTACTATGTAGCTACATAACTGCAATTTTGGGCACTCACAAACAGTTTGGATTCTGCTTCTGTGGCAGAATAGGGTCATCTTATGTATATGTCCACGGGAAGTAAAACAAAGGAGAAGGCCCCCCTTCTTTTCAGCCTACTGGTTAGGGCCCAGGGAATGGGAGACCCAAGCTCTAGGCCCTTCTCAACTAAAAGATTTTGAACCTGCTTGTCCTGCTTCTTAGAAAAGCACTTTAACCATTGGGCCATGGGCGAGTCAGTACCCAGAACATCCTACTGCTCTCCTCTTGAAGCTGACCCATTGCATTTACTATTATTGGATAAACAGTGCTGGGATAGGTTCTGCCTCATGGGGGAAAAAGGCTCAGGCCCCCTCCCATTCAGGGTAGCATCTGTCCCATGGGGCCTCTTTTCCTTTTTCTAGTCCCACATATCTTCCCCTCCTGGCTGCCCATGGGGCCAGCTTCGAGAGAACAGCAGGAGTGTGTTCTGGATAAATGTACAAGAAGCAGTGGGACAGAGTCTCTCACCTTGAGGGTCTCCTCTCCTTCAGGCAGCATCCATCTCACTGCTGCTTTCTGGTATGTAGAAGCAGGCATCCAGGCAGGCATTTCTCACTCATATTCTGAATCCTTTTAGGAAGTTTGTGCCTTAAACAGTCAGGAAGAATTAGGATTGTGATCAGATGAGGATATCTCAGCACAGATTGAAACTCCCCAAATGAGAGATGGGAGAGCGATGCTTTCTTGGGGAACAGGAGCTGTCTCTGGAGCTGCCTCTGTGCTGCCCATTACAGCCCTGGAACCCGGATGAACTAGGATGAGCCTCCCGTGACACACAGCTCCCCACTGAAAGAGGAAGACAGCTACATGTCTACACAAGCCAAGTAGTCTACTTCCCTGTGCCAGGTCATGTTACCTTGGAAAAAGCAGTAACTGAATCAGGGACATCTGGGCAATGGAGAGCTTGGCCCTTGCAGTCTATCTCCCACAGCTACTTCTAGGCTGGAGTCAGTGCCTATGGTATCATGTCACCTTGTTCCTTTCAAATCCCTCCCACAACTCACTTGTACACCAAGGACAACTGGAAGTGAAGAGGAGAGCAGGGAGGGAAAGGGAAAGAAAGGAAGAGGCTTATTAACCAGTCAAAAAAAAAGGAACTGAATCATCAAGGCCTTGTTAGAGCCATCACTGGCTCTCCCACCCCTTCCCCTTGGGTGTGTTTATGACCCACACCTTCAGTTTCAGATTTATTCCTTTGGGATATGAACCATGGTCTCTTATGTATTTTGGCACCTAACTCCCAGTGATTTCAGTGCAAATTGGGCACCAGAATACTCTTGAGGATCTCAGCCCAACTCTGTCCTTGCTCTAGAGTTGGCTTGAACCTGCTGGGTACTCAGGTAATACTGGATACTGTTAATAATAACGCTGATGAGATGTAATTCATGTTCTGCACCTATTTTATTCTTGGTCTCTTTGATTGACATTGCCAATGAAAGTGCCAGTTATTGCCAACAAGAGGAATGGGCTGTTTGATATACAGCAGTTGCCACTGGGGCAGGACACCGCAAACTCATTTTGCATAGGCCACCAAACAGCTGTCAGGTGGTAATGATTTGCAGTCATTATTACTAACCTGGATCAGCTCTGAAGCAGTGACCTAGAGTTAATAGGCCTTGAGTCCCATTACAAATCTCTTCAGCTGTCAAGTATGCATTCATTTGGATTTGGACAGTGAAAGATTTAATTATTAGGGATTTATTGTTTTAGAGAGAGAGCACTTCCCGTTTGTGCAACGACTGTTTTGGAAAGCCACTTTCACAGTGCTCTTTTTTCAGGAACCTTTCCATGGATATATGGAGGCAGCATTCATGTCAATGTTTTTAATTCTGCTTTAAAGCTCCAAGAATAAAAATGTAACCATCTACCACTTGAATAAACTTTCCGAATGGAAAATTGAATCTTCTAAGTGGAAACAAAAAGTGTAATCAGACAAAAAGAAAATTATAGCAACCTGATTACTAGAAGTAAGGTGCAAAGGATAAAAATAAGCTGGTTTGAAAGAACACACCACTAATTCAAACACACCCACGGCATTTTCACTATTTCTTTGCTGTGCTTGAAATGAAACGTTTGTTCTTTATTCGGATCTTAGCTATTACTTTACATGCACACACTCTAAATCTTTCAGACCAGTCTCCTGACATTTATACTGGTGTAAAAAGAAATTCCTTTGAAAACACTGATGTAGAGAGAAGAGCCAGGCCCCAAAACTTTGCAGAATCCTTCAGCATGGCATTTCTCCGGTAACAGAGTCTGATCCTGAATTCTTTGCATATCAGTGCTATTGGAATCTGCCTCCAACTTGTCTTAATCTCTGCTACAGGTAGCTCCCCCCAAAAATGTTCATCTCTTCTTGAGAATGAAATCCTGTCCTGCCCAGGGAGATGCACTAATCTTCCATCATCTCATTGGGAAAGGTTATACATCTCCAGTTCTCTAAGAAAGGAGGTGTCTACTTGCAACGGTGCATCTAACTTCAGTGCAAGGTGAAGGGAGGGTAGCCCACCCACCTTTTGCCTGATATCCCAGCCATAGCTCCACTCCGGTGAGAAACTGGTTCTAGCTCTCTCCAGCCTGGTGTTTTAACCACAATGTATTCCTTCCTCCTTGGCTAGTGTGTTACTTCTTGTGCGCAGCATACACACGGCTGTTTATAATAGGAATTGGCAGGCTATTGACAAAACATTCACCAACTGCTGAAGAAAAAGTTGTTTGGTGTGTTTGGTTGTTTAGCTGTGATGGGAATGGTTACGATGATTTCTGCATTACTGTATAGCAAGATCCAGGTCCCTAGAGTCAGATGCCACAAGAAGTATGACGTAATTAGATCTGACACGAAGTTATAAAATGAGCAGGACTCCTTTCTGCAACCCGAGTACAGTATTCTCTAGTACAATGGGGACCATCCTTTTCGGGAGTCATACCACAAACTAGTCCCACACACTCCCCGAGTGCCACTTTGACCTCTCCTCTGTGCTTCCTGCCCGATCTCCTGCTCTGCCTTCTGTTTCCTGTCCTCTCTCACGCTGTATCGCTTGTCCTCTCCCTAATCTTATGTGTGCATACAGGCTGCTTGCACCACTCCTGCCACAGCAGCAAGAGGCCATGCTTGCTGTAGCAAATAACAGAGACCACCACGATCCACTTGTATTCACCAGGGGCTGCGGGTGCTGGATCACCTGGGAGACAGTGATCATCGCTTGCTGGAGTTCACCATCCAGCGTAAGGTGGCAAAGGGTCACAGTAGGGCGTTGGCCCTAGACTTTAGGAGGGCTGACTTCAACAAGCTAAGGAGGATCGTTGGGGAA
>JAGPOW010003642.1:14638696-14670082 GCA_030014935.1 Caiman crocodilus
CTTATTGGGAGTGGGTCTAGATTATGCCTTGGGGTCCCCTTGGTTCAGCTGACTAAGGGAGACCACTACTTGTGCTTCTGACTGAGGGAAGCATCCCAATTCCTTGCAGTGAATCAAGTACCCTTGAGGGCTCCTAGGCCTGTTTCCCAGAGTGCACAGAGCCAGAATTAAGTCCAGAGCTCTGGGTGGTGGCAGTGGAAACCTCAGGCTAGTGGGTGTGCTCCAGGAAGGGGGTCGGCCAGACATGAGGCACCCCCAGGGAGGCACTCCGAGTCTGGAAGGTGGTTGGGTGCGGTGAGGTGGGTGGCTCAACACAGGAGTGCCCCCTACTGGCCCGCCACAGGCACAACCTTAGACCTACATTTATTCAATACCTCGCTAGCTCCATATGTCTGCCGTCTCCAGAAGGGAAGATCAAATGGCAGCTCAAGGCCAGTAGTAAAGATGAGCAAACATGCTGCAATATATTTCTCTCCTGCACTACTGTCTGCTTACAGAATAAGAGAGTTGCTGGGAGTCCCCAACGCAGGAGTAAAGTAGACTGGACCTCTATGATGGCATGGTTTTTGTCTGGATTCTTTCTTCCCCGTGCCAGTTGGCTGCTTGCTTCAAGCTCCTTCATTCCCTTTCCTCATAGTCTGTCTGCAGACCTGACCCACTCACCTTCCTTTTCTCCACTGCCTACCTTTCTTCCCTTCACTGTGCTCTCTCCTTCACGCTTCAGTATTCTCTCTGAACAAACTCCATCTACTCCCCAGCTATAAAAGAAAGGGGTGAATGTTATTTAACTAAAGTGTTGCTTACTGCTGTCACGATGTTTACTCTGCTTGTGGACGCTGACAGAAGTTATATTTGTCATGCAATCAGCCCATTGAAAGCACTTTACAGCTGTGCCCCAACAGATGTGCATGGCTGCAGAGCTCCAATCAACCCCCCATCTCAGTACAGGCTGGGCAAACCCCAGACCAGAGGTCCCTCCCCTGCCTTCTCCCTCTCCCATCCTGCAGACATCATAGGAGCTGGGAATGGAAAGTGGGGTGTGGGGAGGCCGCAGATAGGAAGCCTCTCTCTACTGAATTGGCTCTAAAATGAAGCTTGATCCTTCCCTTCCTGACTAAACATCAAACATCTGGTGGGGGGGAGGGGAGGTTGGAGGGGTTGCTGTAACTCATGGCTCTTTCTGTGAAGTGCTATGAGTTATAGAGGGGAGCTGCACGTCTTTCAGTGCCCACACTGCAACCACTTGCTCCACCTTGTTCCTGTCTTGTCTATTAATCTGCAAGCTCCTCAGAGAAGGTACCACATGTCTGGTTAGTTCCTGACTATAGTTTCATAGTTGGTAGGGTCAGAAGGGACATGAGCAGATCATCAAGTCCGATCCCCTGCCATGGCAGGAAAAAGTACAGGCATCAAAGAACACCAGCAAGGTGTTTGTCTAACCTCCTCTTAAAGACCTCCAGGGTAGGAGCCAGCACCACTTGTCTTGGAAGCTGGTTCCAGATCCTAGCTGCCCTGGCTGTTAAATAGCGCCTCCTGATATTTAGCCTGAATCTACCCTCTGCCAGCTTGTGACCATTATTTCTAGTCACTCCTGGGAGTGCTCAGGGGAACAGGGACTTCCCCAATGCCTGCTGGTCCCCTCTGACTAGTTTGTAACAGGCCACTAGATCCCCCCTTGGCCTTCTCCAGTGGAGGCTGAACAGGTTCAGGTCCCTCAGCCTCTCCTTGTAGGGTCTGCCCTGCTGCCCCCTGATCATGCAGGTGGCCCTCCTCTGGATCTGCTCCAAGTTGTCCACATCCCCCCTGAAGTGCGGCGCCCAGAACTGGACGCAGTACTCCAACTGCAGCCTGACCAGAGCTCCTTTCTCCAGTCAGACAGAGCTCCTTTCTCTAGTTCCAAATCGCTGCCATAATCAACTTGATTGATAATAATAATAATAATAACAAACACATACCAAAGGGCCAAGAAATGGGCAAGATGGTGCTTTGTATCCAACTAGAATTTTTAAAATCTAGCTGTTTGTTTTGAAAAACAAAATTTCTTTTCAAACAATTTACACAATATGGATCAACAATGACTGTCTAATTGCATTGCTATCCTTCTAAGTAACATAAATTCACAAATTTCTTATATTGGATCCTATAATAAGTGGTTAACAGCAGCAGATTAATTCACTACATCCATCTATTAACTAACCAGTGTAGGGTCATAGGGCTTGAGAGGTCCCTTCCAGTCCTCCAGTGCAGTTCCTTGTACCAAGGCATTTGTCCAAAGGATCCACAAGACCCTTCACTGTGACCCCTCTCAGACACCACCTCCACAAAGCACCCTACAAGAGATAAAACACTACAATGTGCCACAGGTAAAAAGTAAGGGAGAAATCGGATCACCAATATCCTGCCACAGCAATGGGTAGGGATTTGGGGGGGTTAATATATCATCAGATGATCCCAGGAAGAGAAGCATGCCTATGATGCTTGCCAAACTGAGCATAGGGAAAAGTTTCCTTCCTGGTTCCAAATCCAGCGATCGGTTCGACCTTGAGTGCATGAGCAGCACATTCCAGCTAGATTCCCAAAAGCTCCCTCAGTAACAGGAGGAATACCAGAGCACTGCAGCCATCTCATCTCTAGCTGTGGTCACAAGCGCCTGCTCTTCCATGCTCCACAAACACCTTCAGAGCAATAAAAATATGCCTTTTGGAAACTACTCACCCCCCAAAGCATGCATAACTACAGAGATGTCTGTTATCATAACTTTTGCTTTAACATGTTTTGTGACTTTCCTCAGCCGTTATCAGCTTCAACTCTACATTACACGGAGGCCCTTTACAAGCAAGGAACTTATGTTTAAGCGTGTTGCAAAAACATCCTGCACCCCTCTAACAGTGCTGTGTTACATGAACAGCTGGTTAAAATGTTTCCAGCAGGGTGCTTTTCTATCAGAAACAACCTATTCACAGAAGTAGAAATATATTATGAGAACACACTTATTTTAGTGACATTTTATTTAAAAAAAAACTAACCCTCTATATAGCTGGCTGACCGTGTTTCAGACTTCCAAATGTTGAATTAAAAGGAAAAACTGGAAGACATTTAAGAACAAGGTGGTTGGAATTCCTTTCCTTCTCCAAGGTTCCTTGGGTAAATCTGATATCTTTTATTAGACTGACTAATTGTTTGGTCAACTAATTGAATTGGTCTAATAGAAGATATCAGATTTACTCAAAGAACCTTGTCTGCCCGTGTCCTTAGACTAACACGACTTTAAACCCTTTTTTCCTGTGCGAGGATTTTCAGTGGGGCGGTGGGGAACAGCCAGTGATGTATCCTGCTACGCTCATGCTCAAACAGCTACATAGGCCTGATGGACGGCTTGCAGTGGGAAGTCTCCCCTGGGGCTGAGGAAGCCACGGTTCAGTCTGCAGTGGAGATACACACTCAATGCAGCCAGAAAGGCTGACAGTCTCCAGCTATCCTCGGAGGTGCTACAGTCAGGCTCTGAACCCGAAGAGCAGCAGTTGCAGCAAATGCTCCCCTCTAAACACAGCGTTTGAGAAGGCAGGACAGTGAGTTTCCATGCTTCCAGTCATTGAGTCAGTCCTTTTTCCCCCTAGTCTGTTACATTTCATTTTTCTCTGGCTTTTTTTTTTTTTTTTGTAGTTGAACCATCATTTCTAGAGTGGGATGGCGGAGGCAGACTGGCTGCTGGCTCACTATTGAAAAGGTACGTGGATTTAACTGCTGATACTCTGAGGGAGACTGGGATGTTGGTTTGCCCCAGAACAGTGGTGCTCTTGTGGTTAAAAGACTGCAGTAGTCCTTAGGGGGGGGCTGGGCTCTTGCCTCTGCCAGGGGCTTTCTGCAAACGCTCAGACAAAGGATTTAATCTCTGCTCAACTTCTCTGTCTGTAAAATGGGTCTAATGCTGCTTCTTCTCATTCACTGCCTGCCCTATTTAGACTGTAAACTTGCAGAGATGTGGGCTGCCTGCCACTAACTACTTATGCAGGACTGGGACAAATCTGTTATGGCTTTGAGGAGATGTTGCAACACACATACATAATAATTGTTTTGTGGTTCAGACACAGGGCTGGGACTCAAGAAGTCTGGATTTAGCTGATCAGTGGCTCTGGCAGGAAGATAACAAGTATCCAGATCGCATCTCCTCCTCTTTGTGCCCCTTTCAGGGTACTGATGCTTGCTCCTATTTGCTTACGTCCAGTTAATTTCAGATTCACCTTTTCTATCAGTTTTTAATTAAGGCTTTTCAGTTCAGAGGGTCAGGTTGGTATAAGGAAAAACTCTAGGGCTGGATCTACAGCTGGGAAAAATCTGCTCCACAGATTTGAGTGAAAATACATCAATTTGCACCAGTTGGAGATGTAGATCCTTATGTCAATAATTGTTAATCCTGTACCAAGGACGATAACAGCAGGCTTCTATGTGGCAAAAAGTAAATATTGATCTGTTTGCTTGGAAATCCAGATTAGGCTCTGTCCATAGGTAAACATTCGCTGCTCGGGAATATAGAAGAGGGTGACATTTTCACACAAGGCAGAAAAACTGAATAAAAAGATAAATCAACTTCAAACCTAGTGAGATTTTAATCAAGGAGACATCGAACTTGAGGGAAATGGAAGCAGCTGGGGGCTTTGAAGTCACTGTTGCTGTAATCTAATCACTTTGTTGGACAGGAAAACACAAGCCACTTGGAAATGAAGACCTGCACTGATTGGTGCCAGTCGTCTTTTTGACCTGGGAGGAGATGGTCCCAGAGACGATTTCAAACTTCTGTATTCTGGGGTGCTTTCAATCCTGCTTTAAAAGCAGCTGCACATCACATTTTCAAGTTGTCGGAGCTGTGCTCCTAATTACAAATCTGTTCTATTATTTATATGCCCCTATCATGCCCTAGATGCTTTCCCCACAGAAATAACAACTCGGGATCAGGTTCTCCTCCCTTCTACAAGCCCTAGTCTTGCTTGTCTACCACCAAGCAACTGTAAACACACTGAATCTCCCCTGGGGAGGATTCCTGCGGTGTGCAGCACCTATTGCAACTATAATTCAGTGTCCGTATCAGCTGCTTCCTATTCCAATCTGCAAAAGACAGCATGAAGCCAAGCAGCGCTGGGAGAGTCGTGGCTTCCCTACTGAAGTGCCACCACTTTACCTGGCAGTAAGCAGCAACCAGGCCAACAAACTGCATGTGCGGTGGGGAAGAGACCTTTCGACCAAGGGATTCAATTGCAAAGTCCCATCCATGGGGTCTTTCATGTCCCCACACATCAGTTTTCAGCTTATTAGACTCTATTGCCCTGGCAACATTGAAGGGTTGCCAAAGGCTAAATAGGAAAGAGACACCTCTGGAATTTACTGAAGAGGAGTAAACTCTGCCCACACTAGGGCTGCACACTGTTTGAGGTTTGAGCCCTTCTCTCCATTTCTCATTTCTGTCCTTCCCATATGGCATTGCCATGTCTCTTTCTTTTCTCTACCCCAGAGTTTTCTGCCTCGCTTCCAGAGGAAGGATCTCCCTTTGTACTTCCACGTGTTAGGGATACAGGAGTGGAAAACTTCTCAGGCTGGTAGCACGGTTGCTGCTGAGCAGACAGGGCATTTCTGTCCCTTTCATCAGAGATCCCCACCCATGCCCACAGGGCTGAGTTAATCCACCTGGCAGGGAGGAAAGGTCGAGTAAGGATTTTGAGTCTCAACTGTAGCAAATACAAATCGTTCAAATGTGCATCTATGCCACTAAGCTATCACCTCCGGCTATTCATAGCATGTAGAAGGGACTGTTATACACATGCTTTTTCTGCCCGAGAAGCAGTCTGTGGGTTTTGGGATTCGGCTCTGTATTTCCTTTTAGCTCGTGTCCTTACCTGCCACTGTGCTGAGCCCAGGATCACTGCTGAGGATTATACCCCAACTGAGCGCTCCTGCTCAGCACACACCCCAGGCAAGCAACGCTCCCCCCTCTCAGACTGTCCATCTTGCAAAGTAATAGATACGATATATCTGGATTGTAGCGAGGCCCCTGATACCTACAGCGCTTGAGTAGCTCATGTCTCATTGTTGCCTTCTACCCTCTTGTCTGTCTGTCTGTATCCATCTGTAGTATTTTATCTTACTGAACTCTTTGACGTATGGACCATTTTTTCCTTCTGTTTGTACAGCATGAAGAAAAATGGAGTGCTAGTCCAGGAGAGGAGCTACACAGATTCAACATAATACAAACAGCTAATACTATTAACAGGTATTAATATTCACTGGAAATAAATTATATATAATTATTTAAAATGTATATTAAATATGTATACATTAGCAATAGACTAATATTAGCAAAAGACTGTGTCTTCCACCATTACATGCAGAGGTGATGCTAATCTCTCCTGTGCAGGTTATCTCACTGTATTAATTTGTTCTCAGTCACTGAGAACACATATTATTTTACAGGTTCACATTAAAAAGGTTAACAGAGAGACTGCACGCTGACAGGTATTTTCACTACCTAGCAATGATTCATTAGGCTGCAATAAGTAATCACAGTGGAAGGCTCCATGTAACAACAATACCTAGAAACACTGACTGCTCAGAAGCTAGTACAATCATTTTTGCTTTCAGCAATTCAATTTTTCCTAACCCTTCTCTGGATGAACTTTGCCTTGAATAAACAGCAACATCTGGAGTTCAGCAAAATACACTGTGAAGGGAATAATATGTCGAAAGCAGTTTTGCTGAAAAGGACAAACCCATTTATTACTTGAACCAAACATTACAATCGCTAAATGTCAGATTAAATAAAAAATATCAAATTCACAATGTGTCTTTTTTGTCCTTGCCAACTCTCTGCATGGAGATAACAGTCTCCTGGTTGTTATTTTCTTTCCATGGGTTTTTATTTTTGACAAAAACCAAATAAAATGGAATAGCTTGCTATTTACTGACACTTATGATCAGTTCAGTTTCCTAGAGAGGGAGATCTGGGGGAAAGTGCTTCCCTGTTCAGTTTACAGCCTTGTCAAGTAATGTGACAGTCAGACGTGCCAATGTTTCACAGCCAAACTGGGTTCCAGACTCTCACCTGTATGGCACTGCACCCTGCATCTGCTAAAGTCAAATGACAAAGCTCCCAGTGGCTTTAAGGGGCCTTCCTTCATGTCCTTGCCCACAGAGATTACTTGTTATGCTTCGAAGTGGCCCAACTGTAACAAAACCTATAGGGAACCCAGGGAGAGCAAGGATTCTCCAAGTACATAAGGATACACCAATATCTGACTTTTCGATCACAGCTAACAGTGCACACAGTTGTGCGGGAGCAATGGGCTAGAAAGCAGGTAGTTACTGCTGTACTTTCCAGGCTGGGTGGAGAGGGGATTATGCTGAACCTCTAAAGAAGTATTACAGACATTAACTCCCTCAGCAGTGCAGGGAAACCGTAAGGGTATTATGCTTCTGCAAGACAGTGGGCACATCTACATGTGCAATTAAAGTGCCTGAATGTTACTGTGCAGTAAATTCAGGCATATTAAGCTTTGGCCATGTGAGGAACATGTCTACACATGTACCTGTCAGGAGTAAACTTACTCTGGATAGGAGCAGTTTCGTTCGGGGCTGCTCCTGCCCTTTTCTGCCCCCCTGAAGCAACCTCCAGGCTCCCCCAGGTGCCAGCCCCAGGCTGGCAGACGGCACTGAGGTCAGGCCTGCATTCCCAGGAGCAGAGGGAGCTGTCCCTGGTCTAGAGGCAGCTTCCTTGCAGCGTCAGGGGGATCAGGGCTGGCCCCAAGCCCTAGCGGGTGGTGAGATCTGTCCCTGTTCCACGTCAGCTCCCTCGCAGCTGTAGAGAGATTGGGGCTGGCCCTGCGCCCTGGGCAGCAAGGGGAGCCGGCCCTATTCTGGGGGCTGCTCTTTCGCAGTTGCAGGAAGATTGGGGCCAGCCTCAATCTCCCTGCAGCTGCAAGGAAGCTAACCTCTGAGCAGGGACAGCTACCCCTGCCCCCACGGCTCGGGGCTGGCCCCAGTCTGTACAGCTGGGAGGGAGCTGACCTGGAGACAGGATGGCTCCCCCCACCCCACAGAGATTGGGGCTTAGCCAGGCAGCAGCTGTGGCCCTTTGCTGCCTGGGCTGACCGGAAGCAAATAGCTCTCGGTCAGACTACACATACGCTCTGGCGCATTAGTTAATGTGCCATTTTTCTAGTACCTGTATAAGTTGGCATTAGCAAATGGTGCGTTAGACTAATTTAATGCGCAGTAATTGATGCACATAGGTAGGCAATGACACTTTACTGCACATTAGATTAGTCTAATGTTCAGTAAAGCGTCCAGTCCCTCCCCCAGGGTGGTGAGTTGTGCAGCCTGCCAAGAGGTGGAGCCCAAATGACCCGCTGTAGCCCTTGGATGCTTCCTGCATTAGTGAAATATATGCACATGTAGAGCTAGCATGCATCCATCTTGCTTTGTTCTGCCGTCCAGTGGATATTTGTTATTTTCTGGCCAAGTTATTGCCTCTTGCAAACACGCCTGGCTGTCATTCAGCCCCGGCACCCAGTTAAGTCAATGGGAGCATCCACAAGCAGAATTTGGTCTTCAGATTGTTGTGAATTCCTTGTCTCAGGGAGTTGTCCCTTAGGAGTGAAATGCTGGCCTCAGCCAGAATAAACCCCACTTTCAGGAGTGACAGTCTATACTTACATTTTGCATAATGAAGCTGTTTGGGTCATTAGCAAAAAAACCAGCAGCAGTCACCACAAGGACAAGGCTGGACTCATGCTGACAAAGCTGCAGCCCGACTTGAGCAGTAGGCACGGGTCATGGGTTTTCCACACAACATTTCTTGTGGGACTTCCTCCCAGTCAGTCCAGCCACGTCTATAGTGCTTCCCTGTTAAGCCTAAGACCACCACCAAGAAATAAGCCTTGCTTACTTGGTCTTGCTCTGGATGCTCCTGAACCTGGGAATTAGGAGAAGTAAACTGCGCCTTTCTCAAGCCACCTCATGGCATGGACTCAGCACCCACAAACTAAAGCTACCTGTGCCATCTACTCCCTGGGTCTGGGCACCTGCAGAGTAGGAGCAAGTGGGCAGAACTTGTTTCTCAGCAGCTGTCCCAGGCTCAGCAAGGAGGTGGTATAACTGGGGTGTTAATTTCTCTACTCCAATTTTTAAGGTTATTTTAGGAACCTCTAAACACCTTTAAAAACTGGTGCCCTGTCCCTGCATTTCCCATGTGTGGAAGGAGGAGAAAATGTCATTTTGTTATGTGGCTAGACTGTCATTTCTCCAGAGACCTAGTTCAAGAGCTGTCTCTTGCAATATATCTGTACAGTGCCCTGGGGCTTCACCTTCAGGTGCTTCTATAACAGAAATAAGACAAAGAAGAAAGCACCAAATGTACATTTTTGTTCTTAAGCACTTTGGCCATTTAAAACAAACTGATCCAGAACAGACTTAAGACCAGAAAAAGAAAACCGAGCTGAAATATTGGGAATGGATTTAAGGCCAGAGTAAAATTTTCTTTGATGAGTTGCAAATACCTCCTGCTTAGGTTTAATGTATTAACTGGTGTTATGCCAATTCTCTAATTTGGTGTAATGCAGAAAACTGCACAAGAAATAAACAAGCTAATGTGTACACATCTGTATGTGGTTACTGCACCAGATGTATCTTCAATCTACACATAGATAAACAGATAAAAAGGAGGGCGGTGAAGCACAGGAATAGATTACCCAGAGAGGTGGTGGACTTTCCATCCTTGGAAATTTTCAAGGCCCAGCTTGACAAAGCCCTAGCTGGGATGATCTAGTTGGGGGGTGATCCTGCTTTGAGCACAGGAATGGACTAGATGACTTCTTGAGGTCTCTTACAACCCTAATCTATGGCCCTATGAGACCCACACATGGTCTGCTATTAGAGCTGTGGGGTTATGGTCCCTTCCTTTCACTACTCGCTCTTCTGTGAAGATAGTTTTGGTGACTTTGTTCCTATAGCATCTAAGTTCCTCTTACTTTTCAGCAGTATAAATCAGAAATAACTCTACAGAAGCCATTAAACTTATTATATCTGTGTGCAGTGGAGAAGCAAATCTGAGTTCTGACTAACCGCATGCTGCAAATGTATCGTGTAATAGTGCAAGCAGGGTAGAAAGAAAACAAAACCATGGCTCCTCTAAGGCTCAATAATCCGTTCGAAGTTAAGGTGACATCAGCTTGCTTAAGGGTAACAGGATGATTATCTCCTATGGTAGGATCATAGCAAAGTTTCCTACCTCTGTCCCCAGGGTCCATGGCATCTATCAAGAAGGGTTGATGTGAATGTCTCATTCCTCCCTTATACACACACAGCATTCTTAGATTCATAGATGTTAGGGTCAGAAGGGACCTTGGTAGGTCATCGAGTCCAACCCCCTGCTCTGGGCAGGAAAGAACAATGGAGTCAGACAACCCTGGCTAAGTACTTGTCCAGTCTCCTCTTGAAGATCCCCAAGATAGGGGAGAGCACCACGTCCCTTGGAAGCCATTCCAGATTATGGCCACACTTACTGTGAAGAAGTTCTTTCAACCTAAATCTGCTCTCTGTCAATTTGTGCCCATTGTTCCTAGTTGCTCCATAGGGTGCCCTAGTAAATAGAGCATCTCCTATTCCCTGCTGCCTGCCCCAATGAATTTTTAGGCAGCCACAAAATCACCTCTCAGCCTTCTCATGCAAAGGCTAAAGAGATCTAAATCCCTCAGTTTCTCCTTGTAGGGCCTTGTTGGCTTCCCTGATGCAGGTGTCCCGATGCTGACGATGACCACTGACCGGAAAGATGGACAAGAAGACAATCTGTGCTCCTGACTCCGTAAGCCTGGCCTCCAGAGACCTGTAGTCACTCATGACATGGTCCAGACTGCTCCTGGACGCATCATTTGTGTCCACATGGGCGAAGACCAGGGGATAGTAATCAAAGGGCCAGATGAGGCTGGGAATCCTTGCAGTGATGTCCCGGACCCTGGCTCCAGGTAGGCAGCAAACCTCCCATGCCATGGGATCTGGTTGACAGATAGGCCCCTCCATGCCTCTCAGGAGGGAGTCACCCACCATGATGACCCAGCATCTCTTCCTCCAGATGCTCGGTTGTTGCTCAGTCTGCCTGGTGTTTGTTGTGGACATGTCTTCCCCTGTGGCTTCCTCTGCTGCATCATCCTCCAGTACTGCCAGGGCTTCGTACCTGTTCCCCAGTTGTACTGGGGAAGCAGTCTCAGCCAGACTCTGTCTAGCTCTGGAGGTGACCATCCTCCACTCAGCTGTCCTGGGACTCTCCTGTGATGTCTCTGCGCTAGGTGTCTGGTCCTGCGGAGAATGAAAGTATCCATCAGTCTCATTCTCTGCAGCCCTGATCCCCTGCAGCCTGCTCACCTCTGCCTGGAGTTGCCTCACCTGCCCCAATCCGGGCACATGTGGGACAGGCAAGGGAGCCCCCAGCCTCCACGATACCCCCAGGCATCAGATGTCCCACCAGCCAACCCTCACAGACAGGGGACCAGGGCACTGCAGACCCATCCAAGGGGTCTGTCTGAGCAGAGGTCCCATGGGAGCTCTGGGTCAGAGGCAGCAGTAGGACAGGGTCTCTGGCAGCACTCAGTGTCACCACCCCCATAGTAGCCCCTCCTCATTCACTTACCTGAAGTCTCCGTCAGAAGCTCCCACGTACTCTTACATGGTATGTACTCTTGCCCATGAGCTGGCCTTCAAACTGCCTGCAAATTGCTCCCCTGTTGGCAGTCCCTGGTCACAGGCTTCCTGGTCCCCTGGGGAGTCACCTTTTGTACCCTTCCAGGCCAGGGCTGACTCGGGTCCAGGCAGCAAACCCCCAGCAATCAACAATCAACACTCACTCAGCAGTCAGCGTTCACGCCCAGCTTCTCAGAGCACACCCCCCACCAAGCAAACAGACAGTCAGCTAAACCACAGGTACGGACAGCTGGATCACGTATGTGTCCTGGGCAGGATCTAGTGCTTCTCTCCTCCTTCTTCCTCCCTCCTCTTGCCTCCAGCCACTGCCTGCAAACTGCTCCCCTGTTGGCAGTCCCTGTTCGCTGGCTCCCTAGTCACCATTGGTTCCCACTCCCTCCTCTCCTTTTGAGCATGACTCTAAGGCAGTGGCTCTCAAACCTTTTTGTCCTCAAGGCACCCCTCATTGGACTCAAGGCACTGCTTACTGGATTCAACGCCTCCTGCATAACTTTTGTGAAATGAGTGGCACCCAACTTCAGAAATGAATGTCTATAATCACAGTGCTTAGTAGGGGTGGAGATAGCCAAGTAGAGACATGCTCGAACCAGCTCTCATCCACTTATCTTTTCCCACTTTGCTTATTTTTTCGCACCTCATGGCACCCTTCAAAGGGTCTGATAGCACCTCTGGGTGCCATGGTGGCCTAGTTGAGAATCACTGCACAAGAGGTTCTGCCTCTTCTGTCAGGGGTCAATGGCAGCAAAGGAAGAAACTGAGCTGTAGTCCCCTCACAGTCCCATGCTCCTGCTTTGGGGCTCTGGAAAATGAAAATGAAGCTTTCCTCACTCACAAACTCCCAGCAACCTCAGGTCCATGGAACACAAAATACTTTATTACCTGGAGATATGATAGAGAGAGTCCAAGAGACATGGATTGAATTTGATGGAGGTTGGACAAGGTGACCTCCCAAGGTCCCTTCCAACCTTCATTTTCTTTGATTCTATGACATCTGTGCATGTCCACCCAAGAAAAAGAGCAACGTAAATCAGCGTATGGGTGGGATACTCCTTCTGCCAGGTGTTGTTGGTAGCAGCAAAGCTTGGGTTCAAATCCTTAGATGTTCCTTTCAAAGTTAACAAATACACCGGTTTGGTTCTCTGTCTGGAAATCTGCAAGCACAAAATAAGTTTATGAAAGAAAGCTCCTTTATTAACAAGAAAAATAACTTAGCATTGATTCATGGAAAACCAACAACAATAAATCAGCAGTAGGCTCATGCAAACAATAAGTAAACTGCTTGCCCCCTCAGTATCTTTGACAGTGGCTACACCTCACTTTCTGGTGGCGACAGCTGATGAACAGATGTCTTTTCAATATCTCACTTTCCCCTTTCCTCTTTTGTGAGTGCACTTCACATGCAGTTTGGTAGTGAAGCCCAAGAACCTGGGAGTAAACTCAGGCAGGTCCACCTCCTTCTTCTCCCATGGAGGGGAAAGGGAAGGCTGCCTTACTTCTGTGGCAAGACACCATGCCATTACCTCAAGCCATGATGCCAAATCTTGTGCCATGCCCTTGTTGCACTACAACCTTTAATCACAAGGCCAGTGCCCTCACCTCTACCTACTTTTACATCATTTCTGCAGACCTGCTTCTTCCACACCATCTTTCACAGCATTGCCACCTTGGCCCACGAGGCTAGATTCAGGACTTCCCAGCTCCCAACCCAGCAATAGTGCTTACAGCTGTAGCAATGCCAGCTAAGGGCCAAATCCAGATCACTCATTTAGCTGGTCATTAGTTGGTATATGTTTTTGTGAGGCAGGAGGTATATAGGACATAGAGGATGTCTGGCAGAGTCTTTGCCACCAGGAGTTCACTCTACCATATGCAATACAAATCTCTTTCCCCTTCGTTTTTAGAGTCAAGCTGTACCACCCACAGGCACACGAATGAGATTAGTTGTTCTGAACACTTATCTCAGAGCACATCAAGTAAATTCTTCTCCCTTTTAGTCAGTGAGTGAAATAATGCTTTTTTTACTGCCAGAATTGAGATGAATTTTAACCAAAACAGTCAAAATAGTATGTAAGCCTTGTAAATAAGACTTGGTCATTTTTTCATAAATGAGTAACATGAAAGTGCTGTCCAGTTATGATCTTCACAGGGCCAAAGGGGCACGGTGAGCTCCAGAATTTCAAATAATGATTATTCTGCTCTTTAAGGGTCAGAACCCTTCATCCTCCACAAAATCCTCCATCACAGGGCCAATCCGACTCCTGAGTAGTCAACGAGTGCCTCCACCTCCCTGTTTCGCAGCTCCCATTTTGTTGGGATGAAGCCAGCTCTTCAGGACGGCCATTTCCAGCATCACTGCACTGCAACTGGTCACATCAGGTATTGCTAGGAAGGAAGCTCTTGCCTGCTGCTGCTTCTGACTCTGATGCTAATTGTATAGGCCAGCTATAGGCTTGGATATACTGTATTTACCTGAATCCAAGAAAACTCTGAATTCAAGCTGATCTTCCACCCTATTAGATTCTATCCATGAAAAATTATGAGAAATTTCTTATAATTTTTCATGGATAGAATCTAATTATTGGAGAGTTATCATAAATTAATTCCCCCCACAATAGCATGGAGGTAAGCAACGGGGAGGCAAGCAGCCTGACCTGACCCTTTGTCCCCCTGGCAGCTTGCTCACCTCCTGCCTCCCTCCCCCGTGCTTTCCCCCCCGTGCCGAGCCCACCCTCCCCCTATACTTTCTCCTACACCTTCCCCAACACTACTGTATGCTGTCCTGTCAGGTGGCTCTGCACTGGGTCCCTAGCTTTGCACTATTTGCCTCACTGGTCCCAGCCTCAGCAGGATAGCAGCAGGACTCTGGACCCAGGAAGCAGGAAAGGAATCAGTGTGGGGCTAGGGAGCAGCACAAGGCAATCAGCAGAGAGCCAGAGAGCAGTGCAGGGGCCAGCACCGCCTGCAGGTACTGCATTTTTATTGACTACTCAGTTTGAAGACAAGGCTTCGTTTTCCCCTTGTTGAATAGAGGGAACCTCATCTTGGAATTGAGTCAATACAGTACTATAATTATAATAGTTGGTGTTATTGCTGTTGCAATAGATTATTTAGATTTAGATCCCACCTTTTCCAGAAAGGCTGAGGATGGCTTACATTAAAAGACAAACAACTCCCCAAACAACACCGCAAAGTTTTAAAACTCCACCCCACCCACTTCCGCTTCCCTTCCTACCACCCAGGAGAGCAAAACCTCTGGCCTGTTCCATCTGTGCTTCCCAACTGCCACAGCGCACAGAGGTGGTGGTGGCATGTATTTATATTCAAAAGTTTGTCTCAGCTTCATAGTCAATCTTCATCAAGAAAACCAAATTATTGTTGTTCTACTAGCCCCCTTAAGTACATGGAGCTAACAGAGGTGTAGACGCACCCAGTGGGATTTATAGACCCTAGGTCTCTCCACATAATGCATTCAGAAAGCTGGGTACTTAAGAACTCAGTTTGCATAAGCCAGCAAAGTTGTGAGCTATTTGTGCCAGGAAATGGCTGGCAAAGGATGCATAGAACAGATGTGGGAACAAAGGCAGCTACCTAACTTAGGGTTACCATACATATGGGTTTACCCAGACAGGTCCGCTTTTTGGGTCCTCCCATTCCTGCCCAGGATTTTTTTTTTAAATATCAGCAAATGTCCAGGATTTTGCTCTACCTCTGCCACACCAAGAAGCTGCTTGGGGCTGGGGGCAGCAGGGAAAGGTGATTGGAGGCAAGGCATCATGTGCTCTGCATGTGCGCCCAGCAGGTGCAGACAGGTGTGCATGTGCGTGCATGTGCACATGCGAGGGAGCTGCATGGGCAGCAGGGCTGGGGGAGGCAGGGGGCTGCAGGTCAGGAGTGAGGGGTGCTGTGGTGTAGGGCTGGGGGGCCAGAAGTGAGGGGTATCAGTAGGGACAGGGGGGCTGTGGGTTGGGAGTGAGGGGCACCAGGATGGTCTGGAGGGCCATCAGGGTAGATCAGAGGTGAAGGGCATCAACAGGGTTGGGGAGGGAGGGCTGTGGTTTGGGAGTGAGGGAAAGGGGTAGGGCACGGGCATATCACTGAACCCCCACATCATATACCTTCTCCCACCATTCCCCCACAGGTGTTCTCCTTTTATAAACTGAAAATATGGTAACCCTACCTAACTCTAAACCAGAGAGAAGCACCAGTCCCAGCTCCAAATTCCCTTCTGGAATTAGGTGCCTGAAGCGAGCCAGCACTACTTCACAAAGTAAAACCAAAGGAGAGAGACACCTTCCTCATTACAACTCGGGGCCTTGTTACACGTTGCCCTTTGAGTTGCTGGAAGGGTAGTAGATTTGATGCTAGAACTGCCCCTGGGCAGTAGAGTTCAGGGGGTGGAAAGTTTGTCCACACTGAACAGGAGGGTGGGGGGACCCTGCAGAGGACACTGAAACCTGGGATACTGGAGGACTGCAACTTGGGTCGCTCATTTGTGGGGAGTTAATGGAACCCATACATGAGATACGAGACGCAGATGAGCAATAAATCTGCCTTGCCCTGAAGTGGTGCAACTTTAAGTACACTTCAGGAGGTTTAAACCTAGTTTTAAGGGCTATTATGTGGACAATCCAGGGGTTAAGCGCTCCAGTAGCTGCTGAAAATTAATGTGTAATGAGGCCCTTACTGTGGGGTAAAAGCAGAGAAACTGATACTTCAGTGCCTGGGAGCTCAACGGACAGATCTGTTTGCAAATTCCCGACTCTGCCTTGATTTGACTGAAGTCTTAAATCCAGGTCTTCCACATCCCAGGAGAGCTACCAGATTATTTAGTAACCGTTCACTGGAGCAGGGCTTGCACATCATTCTTCCTCAAGCCAGGTGGATGCTATAACCAGTCTCTGTCTTGCCTTCTCATGAGGCTCAATGACTGTTTTAAATAAAGCAGAACAACTTGAGCAGGAGATACTGAGAGCACTTAGCACATAGCACTTAGTGCAGACAGGAACTGTTTAATAATGTGCAAGCTGACTGGTTAATCCCCAAAAGTCACCTTGTGTACTGTGTGCTTAACTGTGTCAGTAACCATGACAACTCATGGGCATCTTGTAACATGATGTAATGTCCTGGTACAGGCAAGCCCGAAGTCTCAATACAGAGCAGTATAAGGCACTCCCTTTCCCAGAAGGATAACCAGTCTGCCTCAGAGGATATTCCCACCCTCTGCTGGGTCAAAAAGCCACAGACTTCTGGAAATGAGAGCATGAGAAAACAGTTATCTCAGCTGTTCCTTCCAACTTATTATCTGGAATTAATTGCTCGCACCTACCTACGTTCAAATAGGTAGGCAACCAATCTCCTGGTCTGTGCCTTTGCCTGTGTAATTTTTCATTCTTGCAATCTCCTCTTTACACTACAGTCTGGAGATCAAGTGCTCAGACCATGGGAGCTCAGCTCACTGGGTCACAGCCCAGGCACAGCAGTTGCTGGTCCACTTGTGAGCAGCCACCACTGATCCCAAGGTTTTGACCAAGGCTCTGCAGAAGATTTCATTTTCTGTTTTTAAGACCCAACCTCTTCTAGCTCCACTTCGATTCATCAAAATTTCATTCTCACCTTCACAGATGTTTTCAGCAGCTGCATCCTGTCTACCACCAGCACCTTTGACTCTCTCTCTCTTTTGCAAGAGAGAGATGGGATTTATGCAGCTATGAGATGGGAATCCTAGAATCCTTGTTCAGCTTATCTTGGCTGAACAAGTGACTCGCTGCATTGCCTAGGGGAACACTTCCTGTCCATCCCAGTCTCTCCATCTGTAAATTGTGGATAATATTTGCCTCTGTTGGAGTAGGCTTGGAGGAATCATGGCTAGACCTAGTCTGGAATTTTCCAGTGAAACAGGTTTTCAATAGAAAACCCTGTTTTATCAAAACCCAACACTTCCTACGAACATACTCTTTTTTCCTGAAACTTTCATATGAAAATATTTGTTAGGTTTTAGATAACATCTCTAGTCAAAACTAGCCAGAGACTGAAACAGCAATAGGCTGATGGTCATGGGAGTTACCCAACAGGTGATGTGGGTCTCCCACCATCCCAGTTTACCACCAATATTCAAAAGATAACCATATCACTTCGTGTTATTTTGGAAATCATGAACAAGTGTACAGGGTGGGAAAACTGTTCCCTACCCAATTTTAATTATTAGTTAATATTTGTTAAGTGCTTTGAAGCTATAAATTAGTATACAAGTAAAAAGTCTAGCATTTTCAATTCGGTATTCAGTTCCCTTATGAGCTGGGTACCTAGTTCCTTTGCCTATTTTGGAAATACTATCCTATGTTAAGAAGCAAAGAATCATAGTTTCAGTTTAATATGGAATCAAAATAAACCTAAGATATAAATCTGGTATTTTGATTTGCACACAGTACTTTTAAACAAAACATGCATTAGGTTCCAGTAAGCGATGATGAGAAAGACTTACAATTTTCCAGAATACACTTAAAGTCAAATTATATATATGGTGCTATCAAGACAGAGATATTTGGAGAAATAAATATTTGAGAGATTACTTGACATATACTATATGTGCTTCTTGTCCACCAACACAATTGTCTAAGAGGCTAACATAAATTTTATGAGTTTAACATCCTCCCTTTGCCTTTTTTCTTATAAGTGCCAGGAGAATGTAACATTTAGCCAAATAGTTATATAAATATAACTATTTATAACCTAGCAGCTATTACAATTATATCTTTTTTTTATTCTAACATCTTGGAATATTTCAACCAAAAGAAAGCAGGTTGTATTATATGGCATTTTGTTTCACACTTCTAACTACCATGAGATTTAAAAGATATTAATTATAATGTTGTCTTGGACGCTGTTAAATTTCATCAAAGTTTTCCTCTTTAGTCAGAAAGGGCACCTGTACACATGCCAGACACTAGCTCTGATGCATGCTAATTAGCACACAATGGAGCAGACTTGATTAATCAAAGTGTGCTAATTAGTGTGCTGTGGCACACTTGGCAGCATACGTATTCAGCAACCCCACACTTCAAAATGGTGACGGGGTGTTTTAACTAAAGGTCATTGAACAGATTTTAATTAGAGCGCCTCCACTGCCACGTTGAAGTACAGGACACCGAATACACAAGATACTGTGGGCGCTTTAATTAATGCAGGTCTCAAGAGCCGCTCTAATTAAAGTGCCTCTCCTCCTACTCCAGAGCATGTGTAAAGAGAGTGATGTTATATCCTGTAACTAACTCATAGGAAGCTGGGAGGGAACTGATTAACAGGAGGAATTAATGGCTTTTGTCATTTTAATTACATACAGGATCTCAGATCCAACCCTTGTCCTGAACTTTTCAGGAAATCACACCCATATCTTGGGAACTGGGCACATCTCTGATTAGCTCCTCTGTGCTAAGTCTTGTTTTCACTATTCTCTCATTCTTCTACTCTCCCACGTATTTTTTTCATTTACTGGTTGTATCTGCCACTACACAGGACTATCAGCTTTTTGGGGCAGGGTGTTTCTTTTTATACTACTACTGTATAAATGCCTGGCATCACAATAACCTCAGCTTAGACAGGAGCTTCTAGACGTTGCTGTAACAATAGTCTAGCAGTGTTGCATACACCCTATCAGGGGGGTGGCAGAAAAAGTAGGTTACCTGTTTACCAGTGCTGATGAGTTAGTAGGTTACCTGGTTTATTCCTGGGAGACTTCACAAGTAACATCACTCATATTTTGGTATACTTGGGCTAGAAAAAGAAATGCATGGGCTCTGATTTAGAAGTGAGAAGAGCACACACTGACTCACTGATATATTATAATGTAACCTAGTTCTTTTTTTTCCTGTTGAGTGGAGAGAAAATTAATTCAAAAAGACCAATAAGAGCAATAAAAGCTTAGTGTATCAGGCAGGAGTCTCCTTCTGTTTTGAGACCATGATTTATTCTAACTTGGTTTGAGCTCCTGGTTCCTTTATGCGACTCCCAAGCTTGCAGGACTCCTGAATTCTACCATAAACTGTGAAAATGTGCCTATTAATTTTAATTAATGGGAAATTTGCATTTTAATAGAGGTGATGATGGAGCCCTAAAGCTACAGAAACAATTGCAAATTGATTCAATGAAATAGTGCCAAGTTCATTCACATTAATGTGTTTAGCTTCATTTGTAAAGGGCTGATAAATGTTGTTCTTGTGGGGCTAAGTGCTGGCTGTCAGGCTCATCCTACAGTTAAGTAGCACACAAGGCATCTCCTCCTGATGCCAGTGACAAGGGAAAATGTGGTCAGGGAGATCTCTACACCCTTTTTGCCAGAGTGGACTGAACATGATTCTTAGTTTTGTATTGCCAGGGTGAATCAACATAATGATCCATTCTGAAAAGACAGTGCTAACAAAACAGCAGGTAATGCATAGCTCTGTTGGCTTGAGGGTATATCCTATTGGATATATATTTTATTGCTGGGTACAGACCTGTGAAGGGGAATTTGCTTGGCCAGGACGAAACAAAGCTCTTACCGTCTAATAGCAAATATGCTATTGTGTCCTATTTAAAATTAGTTACCATCACATACAGGCATTCTGATTATAGCGGTGAAGTCAAAGCCACGCTTGATTAGTTATGGGGTTCCTGTGCATCTCCCTGACAAACTGAGTTGATTGAAACAGCAATTTTAAACTGACTCTTGAAGATCCCATGGGATAGATCCCATGTGGATTAGGTCCATGGGCCTCGCCCACACAATCCTGAGCCAGCCTCACACCACCCTAGTCCAGCCAGGTACCGCTCACCTACTGCATCCGGCCACACATCGCCCGCCTACCAGAGCTGAGCGTGTGGTGGCACAATCTGGTATGCAGGGCCACATTATCCAGCCCACAGGTATGAAAATTTGGCAGTGCTTGTCCCCCTCTGCCAAACTCCTAGATCTATGTGGCTCTATGGGCTGCATCTGGCCCACAGACTGAGAACTGAGTCCCCCGGCCTAACCCAAAATGTAGATAGCCGTTGTGTCCAAATTTCTAAAGTGAAGACCCTTTTCTCTCTCTCTATCTCAGCAGCTTCAGCTAGCAGAACTTCCACGGCAAAGAGCATGGTACTCTGCATGTTGCGAAAACATTTCCAACTATGAAAGTACTTCTTTTTGATTTATTAGAAATGGAACTTCAGGATTCTACTATACTTGGCCTTGATCCAAGAAAAGTCCCCAAAACTCATGTACTTCTATTTCTGGGGACACGTCAGCATGCATTCCTGTAAAGAAGACTGAAGAATTAGTAAATATTTTGAGCTTGAGCATTATTTACGAAGTGCAACACAGAGTAACATGACAGGAATTTATAAGACACTTCAGTTTTGTTACATAGACAGGAACATTATGTGTTTTCCTGGCTCTTCCACTGATTCAGAGTATATTAGATACATTTTCTGTCTCCTGATGACCTATAACAAATATAAAAATAACTATTTAGTTTTTCCCATTATACATACAAAGTTTATGACCAATGATATCACAACAAAGTCCTTGTAATTTGACTCACCTATTTAGTAATATCAAAACAAAGTCCTAGTAATTTGACTCACCTATTTAAGTGTGCAGGATGTTATAAGAACTATCCTTCACTGGCAGCTACTGGTCTTTGGAGACCATGGAGACTGTGCATTTATTTGGTGGGTTACTGAGTAACACCACAGCTTCCTGAGTGACTAAGAAGTCTGATGTGAGGCAAGAAGACCCTCCAGCAAGTTGCACATACAAACTCGGTTGAGTTTGTGCCAGCATACTGAATACTGTCTTGTCCTGCCTGCTTCTGATGTCTTTTCATCATAGACCATCTTGAAGAAACACAGGCCTTGCTCCATGGTGGCTTTCACTCACAGCAGTCCAAAACAACTGATTCCCATCTTTGGCCATCAATTCACAGCTCATGAAGGTTTTTCTTGCAGGCATCAACAGAACAGAGTTGGGGTCATCCAAACTGGTGTTTGCCAGGGGTCAACTCACCCACATCCTTTATGATTCACATGTGCTAACCATCAGAGGCATCTCTGTCTCAGGAACTCAGACATATCTGGGTATCATACCAGAACAGTGAAGCTGGAGATTTTGTTTTATACCCAGGATACAGCGGAGATAATGAAGATGAAAACTGTTTGTTTTTCTTTCTTCCTTGGCATGAGGAGTCCACGTTTCACTGCCATACAATAGAAAGCTAAGTACATAAGTGCTGCAGATGGACATCTTTGTTGGTAGAGTGAGTGCTCTGTTTTTCCAAATTCCCTTTTGAAGTTCAGCCATGGCGTTGTCTGCCTTTCCAAAGGGAGTGTTAATTTCAGCTTCCAAGCCAAGATTTTGCTAAATGGTGGAGCCCAAGTGAATTTTTCAATCACTTTCAGGCTTTCATCATTTTTTCTAACTTCTGGAAGGGTGGTCAACTTGTTGACCCATGACTACTGTCTTCTTCAGGCTAATGGTCAGACAGAAATCATCACAACCACAAGAAAAGCAATCCATGAGACTTCACAGTCCTGCTTCTGAATGACTAATAATTGCTGCATCATCAGCAAGGAGCATTTCATGCACAAGAACCTCCTGGGTTTTAGTTTTCACTTTGAGGTGAGTGAGGTTAAAGATTTTCCTGTTGGATCTGGTCAGAAGGTATATTCCTTCTGAAGAGTCATTGAATTCATATTTGAGTAGGACAACGAAGAAAATCCCAAAAAGCATTGGAACTAGGACACAGCCTTGTTTGACACCTCTCTTGATTTTGAATTCTTTCAGATGTGACCCATTGAAGCGCACTGTTCCACGCATATTGACATGGAAGGACTTGATGATGCTCTAGAGCTTAGGAGGGAAGCCAATCTTCTTCAAGACTTGGAACAAACCATCTTTGCTGACAAGCTCTAAAGCTTATGTATGAGATCAACAAATGCTACGTCCAGAGATTTCCTTTGTACACGGCATTTTTTTTGTAGCTATCTCAAGGAAAATATCATGTCCATTGTGGATCTACCAGAGCTGAAACCACACTGAGGCTCAGAGTAAACTGTCCATAAGCGTCTGCAGTATGACTTTGGCAAACAGCCCAATGATACACAATAAGGATATACTGTGATAATTATTGCAGTCACTCATATCACCTTTGTTTTGGTACAGAGTGCCTATATTTGCATCCTTCGTGTTTTGAGGACTTCACCTTCTCTCCATATGTATTAAATCATGTAGATGGAGGAGGAGGAAGGATTTCCTGTACTTAATAACTTCATCCTGTACACAATCTGCACCTGGGGCTTTATCCCAAGCAAGATGATCAATGGCTTTTTCTTCTTAATTTAGGATGTGTTCATGGTCAAGTGCTGTCAGGGTCGAGAGGTCTTCAAGTGTTTCAGGAGTGGAGTCATGGACCACATTTTCATGAGAGTGGAGTTCTGAATAATGTTCAACTCATCTGTAAGGAGAAGAAGATGCCGATACTGCCAGGGAGCAGGCAGGAGCCAGCAAAGGAAAAGAGAGCTCCCCAGCAGCCGAAGAGCTGAAGAAGCATCGCTGGGAACCCAGTGCCGGAGCTGAGACAACTTCAAAAAGATTGAGAAGTCAGCTGAGCCCCTTTGAAAAAAAAGGAAAACTTTTCCTTTTAATTTCTATAGTCTAAAGAACAAGCCGAGCTGACGGCTAAAGAGAACTGCAAGTTCTAGAGACAGAAGGGCTTCTACTCATTTTGTTGGTTATCTTTATTTCCTTTTCCTACTTTTGATAAAGACTGAACATTGTACTTACCTGAGGCTGATGAAGCTGTCTGTTAGTATTTGGAGATGTACGTCCATCACTCTAGGCAGGGAGAGATCCGAGGTACCTAGAGAAAAAAGAAAACAAATCAATAAAAGATAATTAATAAAGAGAGTGAGCACTAGGAGTTTTAATAAGAACGTCTGAATTTTCAGCATCGCTGAGTTGTGTTATAAGCGTTCAAAGCCACAAGAGAAACCAACCTTGGTTCTGTTGTTTAGCAATGTTTAAAATTCAACTCTTCCGATAGAAATCCTTTTACATCAAGCTGTGGCAGGAGAGAGTTGGGATCACCACTAAGATAACCCTGTAATTGAATACTTTTTTGTTACTTGAGACCTAATCTGGAAGGCTGTGGCTAGCTATACCACTGAAAAATTAGGCTCACATCATCAATCCATCTACTTAGTGCAGTCATTAATGACTTCACCTTTGGAGGATTTCAAAGGAGCAGTCTTACTCAGAACATGTCCAAGAGTTTTCTTGATGCCCCCATACAATACTTGCGTGTTGCCCCTAGAGACTGTTAGCAACTTTTTTAATACTTTCAAAAAGTCCTAGCCCAAAATGGTTTGCACAGCATCTCACAATATGTTTGACCTTTTGCTGATTCTCTCAAAGCAGCTGCAAGTTGGACTGGCTAGGGTCACACTTATATTTACAGAGAGCCTGACCATTTATTTTCTATGAGTAGAAACATTTCAGAAGAGTTCTCTTCAAACCAGTCATTTGAGCTGTGATGCAAGATATGACAGGAGTCCAAGGCAGTTTGATAGATGGCTGCTTTGAGCTGAACCCATTTCTCCTCACTAGTATTACGCAGCTTAAGAGAAGATAGAGCCGTAGAGAGAGTTTTGATGTATTGATATGATGCGTCTTCAGCTTTCAGTCATGTGGCATTTATTTGTAGCAAGGAGAGATGTTTGCTCTTGTATAATTTTCCAAGATGCAATATCACTTTTGTGCATACCAATGAATGACTGGTATCACAGTTGCATGATTTCATTGCAGAAGTTTCATGAGTGGGTAATATTCAGATCGAGTTGATATCAGTGTCCAGAACATAGGTGGTATCAAGATACTTTTTATTGAGGTTTCACACTGAAGAAAGACTTTGTTATATATATATATCTCATTGCAAGAACATAGCTTGAGCAAACATCCATTTTCATTCATTTTGCTGATACCACTGGTGCCCAAACAGTGAGGCCAGGCAGTGTGTTCAGCACCAATCCTTGCAGTGAAGTCTACAAGCAAAAGGATTTTTGCATTAGGTGAAATAATACTGATTAAGGCACTAAGCTCATGGTAGAAGTGGTCCTTTGATTTGGATGAAGTGGTGAGAGTAGGTGTGTACGCACATACAAGATTGACAGGACCAGAGGCAGCAGTGGGTCGAAGCACCATTAATCTTTTGGAGCCTTTGTCTGGGGGTCCTATTGCAGATGGCAGTTTATTTCCGACCGCAAAGCCAACACCGTGCTCTCTGATTTCTTCAGGCTGTTTACCACATCAGAATAAGATGTAGTTCTTTCTTTTCAGGATGCCAGTGCCTGGTAGCCTGGTCCCTCGTAGAGTGACAGTATTGACATTCAGTCTCAGCAGTTCTACGTCAATGAGTGCAGTTTTGCATACGTTGTCAATGGTTTGGAGGTTATTGGATATACCCAGGGTCATTGTACATACATTCCAACTTCCAATCTCTAGGATTGAAAGTTTGTCCTCATGTTTTTGTAGTAGCTAATGATGCATGATAGCAGTCTGCTTTCAAGTTGAATCTCATAGCTCTAAGCACCCATTCAAGCAGCAGACTCTGGCAGGAAAACACCTTGTCGTCTGGGAACTGCCCAGCTTGAGGTGGGCAGTAGTTTTCTAATGAGCTGTAATGACTTCCCCTGCCATGGAAGACAACCCCTGGCATGTGGATTTATGCCAATTGATCCATGGCTTATAACCATGGGTCCCATTTGAATCCCGTTTGTTTCAATGCATTGGTGAAGCTGGACTAACTTCTCTGGGTGCAAACGCCTGGGCATTTTTGTGGTGATCAAGAGCTGCCCAAGTGTCAGTACCACCCTTTTGACTTTGCTGTCTTATCCACCAGAAAGGTAGAACCAATATGATGTGGGGCAGGGAAAGTTGTAGGAGCTTCCATAATTGTTCTACTCCAGATTTTCTTTCTGGGTTTTCTCCCTTAGCCTTCACCTCTCTAAAGGCAATCCACAAGGCGGTGGGTGTGGTTACTGTCATCTTCTTCTGCCAGCTTTGCCGTTGGGAAATATCCTCTTCCACCACAGCTGTTGTTGTGATGACCAGAGGACAACTCTTAATGATGAGACCTGTCTCCCCTTACTAAGCTCAGCCCACTGGCAAAAGCGGTTGCCCAAGCTGCGGCACATGAAGCCATTAGTCAGAGCTGGATGCAAATGAGGAACAGTGATCCCAAATCACCTTAGCAAGGTGCTGCCCCTCCTCAAACACCCCATGCACCTCAGCCAGTACCACGGATTGCAACTCGACCTCACATTTCACTTCAGAGCTTTGGAAAAAAAAGAGCAAAGCCTCCTCCTGAGTGAGAAACACAAACCTGTAATGAAAGACGTTTGCAATGTTATACAGCAATACAGTACGTGCTATAATAATAGTAACAATGGTTAATATTTGTTTGGTAGTAAAGCACAGAGCCAAAAGGCACTCATGACCCTTTTTTATTAGTTTTGCGCCATATCCATTTCTGACCCCCCCAGAAGCTGACAATCAAAATCAAGAAGCTGGATAAAGGTAGGAAAACAGAAATGTTATTATCTTCATTTACTCTGATGGATGAGGAACTCCAGCAGTAAACTGTCTCCAGTCGAATACTTTCTCTGTCAGTGGGTGTGTCTACATGTGTGCCCAACTGCACCGCTGTTACTGCACAGTCATTTAGTGCTTGCTAAAGCAAGACATGAAGGTATTGCTAAAGCAAATACTAAATGCCTGCACGGTAACCACCATTACTGCATGGTTCTGACAGCGCATGGGTCATTTCCGACTACTGCGTCATAGCAATGAGATGTGGCACAGTAGCACTGGTGTCAGGGTTCATGCCTGCTGATGCTATGTCGCTGTAGTGACAAGCTCATTGCTACCGTGATGTAGCACATGTAGACATGCCTAGTATTGCCTACTGCCATCTCCCCTTTACCAGTGTTTTACCTTCCTTACAATGCTAGTACTTATTCCCATCTTCTCCATCTTGACTATTAATTCCCATGTAGCACCATATCAAATGCTCACTGAAGTTTAGATAGGTCATATCTATATCATCATCTTTCTTAAGTACCACACCATGTCTTCAGGGTTGAGTTGCCCAAGCTAGCTTTAACTGAGCTAGCCTGGAGCATTATAGCCCTGGCACAATGGAGCTTCAAATGGACTAGCTTTGCCTTGCTTGTCAGCGGGATAGGTTAGCCATCATGGAGCTCTGTGCTGCTACAGACAGACTGTTTCTGGTACCTGAACCCACTTGTTCAAAGCTAGCTTGAGTATCTCTACACTCAGCTGCAGTTTGCGGTATAGAAACAAGTTGGTCTGATGCAATATGCCTTTGATAAATCCATGTTAGATTTCATCCCATTTCCTATTCACCTTCATGTTTTTGTTCTTTCTTTCAAAAGTTATTATTAAGCGATTCTAGGTTTCCTGTTCATTCAAGTCTATCAACTCCTCAGGCAAGTTGACTTCATTAACTAGTTTCCTCTGTTTATCAAAGTTTGTCAGAACCTTTAGTCACAACTTACTTTTGCTTATCCTTCCATTTAATTTAATTTGAAGCACCCCTATCACTTCATCCACAGTTATTTTATACAACCAGAGTGCTTATCAAGTCATCAGATTTTAATCATAATATGCAAAGACGTCAATTTAATGTTAGAGTTGGCATGACTTTAACATTAGAGATGAGAATCATAAGTACATCATATCTAATCTGGGGACTAGTCAGATAAATCAGGCATTGGTCTTACAGCAGTAGAACACTTCTGGAAAAGGTACTACCCAGGGGACTGGCTACGTGAGATGCTTAACTGAGCAGTAGCATAGTTTACTGAGCAGTAGGCATGTGCGTCTACATGTCCATATGCTTACTATGTAGTAAACCTTGCTAATCGCGAGTAAATTTTTTACCTGCAAATGCAAATAGCAAATTTAGTTTCAGTTAGTAATGGCATGGTACTGCTTATGTAGACACCTGACGGGGAGCAAATCTGCTCCCAGACAACCGTCCACCAAGGAGCGGGAGATTGCTCCCTGCCCGTTGGAGCTTCCTGCTGCCAGGGTGGGCTCTGCCGTTGGAGCCTGACCCTCTCCTGCAGCTCTTCCCAAGTTTTCTGCCCCTGATCTGGGAGCCAGGAGCTCCCTGCTGCCAGGGCAGAGGGACATTGTCCCCACCCCTGGCAGCAGGCAGCCCCCACGGGCAGGGTGTAATGTCCCAGCTCTGGCCAGGAGACAGCTGTCTCCTGGCCTCCTGCTCCCTGCTAGCCCCTGGGCTAGCACCCAAGGGGAGGCTAGAGCTCCTGCTGGTGGTGGCAGGGGCTCACTGAGGGCCCAGGAAGCTGGAGCAGTTTGCTGCCTCCCTGCACGAGTAGACGCCTGCCCAGCTAGCAAGTAGTTTACTTGGGAGTAAACTGATCCCAGATCAAATGAATATGTATACACACCCAGTAAGTGTAATGTAATGTACATGGAGAAAGAATTCTTGCTTGACTCCTTTGAGAATCCGCTGATGCTCTGAAAAATGGTATTTGATTACTTTTATTTTAGCCTGCAGACTTAGATGTATTATTGGTTGTAATACTACCAAGCTTCAGTATTTGGCTCTAATACCTTCAACTGGCTGTACATTCCACATGCAAGATGCATCTCATGCATAGAAGTGTTTCTTATTTTAATTTGACTTGAACCTATTTATCATTAACTTATCTGGTTCACTGTCTCCTATTGTCAGAGTTTTGAAAGAAGATATGGTACTGATGAATTTTCAGTATTCCCTAACCATGTTCATCAGCATAATACATTGCTCATATAGCATACTACTTCACATAGCGTTTGTCATTCATATGGAAAATGTAAGAAGGTTTTATACTTATTTCAGAAACTGGAAAAGGGCAGCATAGATGGACTAATTTACTACCCCAGAGTCATTCAAGAAATCAAAAACAGAGAGCTGGTCTCTTGGTCTAACACTTGGTTCATTTGATTATTTCAATTGTGCACTGAAAAGAAAGTGTGTTTCTGGCAAGTTTAAAACAAGTTTAAAATTTCAAAATTGAAAAATTCCAACCAGCTCCAAACCCGAATGGAAAACTAAGGACTTTTTTTTTCTTTTCTGTAGATATTTTATCAGTGATGAAATATCTACAGAAAACAAAAAAGTCCTTAATTTTCTATGCAGGTTTGGAGCTGGTTGCAATTTTTCAATTTTAAATGTAGCTATATATTAGTGGTGTTTCATTTTTATCATGGAACTGTATGGATTTCGGGTTACTTTTTAAATCTGAAAATTGGGGATTTTTTTTTTATCAGAGCCACAGAATCCCAGGCCGTACAGCCAGTTTGTTCCCTCCTTTCTCCTCTTCTCTCCACTTAACCAGGAGAGGAGCTGTTAACTGGGAGAAGATGTGGGGACAGAGAAGATGGTGCTATAGAGAAATCTGGCTGGTGAACTCATCTTTGTGAGATGGAGTAAGCATTTATAATCAGAGGAGCACTAAGACTGCTCCAAATTATGCCAGAGGCTATTTCAGCTCTAGGATCAGGGGGATCAGGAAGATAACTCACTCTACCTTTCATAAGACTATAGATGCCATGCTGGGCTACCTAGCCCAGTACCCTGTCTCAGGCAGTGGCAAGAAGTGGATGCTCTGGAGGGAGAGTATACGTACAGGGCAAGTCTAATGTCATACATCCTCTGTCATCCAGTCCCTGGCATCAGTCAGCATCGGTTTAAAGATGTCAGAGGACGCATCCCCCGCTGTTCTATTTAATCGTTCCCAGTGGACCTGTCCTTCATGAATCTGTCTATTCCCTCCTTGAACCTCTTTATACTCTCTGCCTCCACAACCTTCTGTGGCAATGAATTCCTCACCTTCCTAGCCAGATATCTCATCACTATTCAGACACAACTGGAGATTGATCACCTGGTTCTTGTGGTTGTACAAACATGTTTAAAAATATATATTTTTTCAGATAACCTATTAAAGTTTCCTTTTTCAGATCAGTCAGACGGGGACATATACAGGGGCCTTCCTAGTGCCCTTGATAAAGGCAAGGACCTCATAACCAGATTTCCTTTAACCATGATTTTCCATTTCATCCCTGTAGTTACTCTAATCTCTCTCATACAAAAGTATCTTTCTTCCAGTTAGCCTTTTTCCCTATGCCTTCCACACACATACCAAATGTTCATTCAGACAGACAGCTACAGCTGGGGATTTCTGTATGTGTGTGTAAACTTTTAACAGCTGCCTGTGGGTCCTCCTGACCCAGCTCAGTCGCTGGGAAGAACCATTTCAGGATGGGAGGATGGGGGTAAAGATAGTCACCTAAATGTCATTCAGTCAGAGCAGTTGCTGTTGACAAACGGTTAGAGAACTGTGCAATGAATTATTCAGGCCTAGGGCAGAACCCCTAGAAAATCATCAGCGACTAATGTCCTTTTTTGTAGTAGAAATGATGGATAACCCCAGTGTTTTCACACACAGACATATCTCCATTAAGCATACAAACCCCTTCCTTCCATTGGGTGCACATAATACCCAGGTATGTTACCAGGGTTAGATGTGTGCATGAAGGCCCACTATGGACACATCCACACATGCAGGCACGTGCGCTTGCAGCAGCTCAAATAGGAGCAGCGCAAATTTGAGCAGGGGATTTTTGCCTCAGTGCGCATGCCCAGACATGCACTTTGGTGTGGGGCAAGTTGTATCACTTGGGGCAAATTAACCCTGCCTGGCTCCTCCTCTAGCCAGCGGAAGCTAGAGCCTGGGGCCAGCACCTCTGCTGTCCCCAGCAGTATAAAAACCTGCCCTGGCCAGGAGCCTAGGGCTACGTGCCCTCAGGAGTTTCTGGGGCCTGGGCAATTAGTATCCGGGGACACTAGCCCTTGTGCCAGCTAGACTGCTGAAGCAGCTCTGACCTGGAGTGTCTCTTCTGCCCTCTACTTACTGCAGCAGCCTGGTAGTGAGGGCTGCTGCTTGGCTGTGACCTGCTGCCACCTGAGACAGCATCTGACCCCTTGGACCTGCAGCCCCATGGCTGCACCCCTGCCAGACCCAGATGGGGTGCCCCTGCTCTGCTATCTGGGCAGCTATCAGGCATTAGATGTGCTGCTTGTGGTGGCCCTCTCTGAATTGTCCAAATGTGTCCTCTTGGCCCCAAGTGGCCAACAGGTCAGCCACCTCATCTGCCCTCCAGCTAGGTCCCCAGCGCTGGCCCTGGGCAGGCTCCTCTGCCTGGGTCTCGCCACTTGTCCCACCAGCAGAGATCCTGGTGTTCCCTGTTTAAAAATTGCAAATTCTCTCGTAAGAAACCCAAATTTTCTCATTAAAATACCCAAAATAGTCTTCTTCCCCTATTAAAATGAAATGCCACTATATAGAGAGAGATCAGTTGGGCAATGTTTTGTTGGTACATTTACAAGTTTAAAGCATTTTGGAAGCCTACCAGTGCCTCTATCATCATAATAAAATAAATTTAGGTTTAGGTTGGACATTAGGAAACACTACTTCACAGTTAGGGTGGCTAGGGTGTGGAACCGGCTTCCTAGGGAAGTTGTTCTTGCTCCTACCTTGGGC
>JAGPOW010003642.1:14670182-14707625 GCA_030014935.1 Caiman crocodilus
TCCTAGGGAAGTTGTTCTTGCTCCTACCTTGGGCACCTTCAAGAATAGATTAGATAGGTACTTGGCTGGGGTCCTGTGACCCTGGCACTCATTCCTGCCCTTGGCAGGGGGTCAGACTAGATGGCCTGGTCTAGGCCCCTTCTGACCCTAGTTACTATGAAATTCTAAATATCTATACACTTTGGCATTTATTTTTGGCTTTTTTGTCACAGAAAAATCAGAGCTGCCTCTACCCCTTCACTCACCAGGATGTACAGCACTGAGCAGCACTGATATGCCAGTGCCCTGCCCCTGCCCTTGCCCCTCACTCTCAACCCACAGCCTGCCTGCCTCCCCAGTCCCCTCACTCCTGACCCATACAGCCAAGTACATGGGTGAGGGGTTTGTGGGGTGTGGGGTTTGTAGGTGGATTGTTGGGGGACTGTGAGTGTGGGAGGGGCTACTCAGGTGGGGTGGGTTCCCTGCCCCTTGCAGGGTGCAGCCCCCCCCCACAGCTCACAGACTGCCTCCACCACAAAGGCTACAGCTCCCTGCCACAGAACCACAGCCCCCACCGAGGGGCCACAGACCCCCATCGGGGGCCACATGCCCCCCCTGCAGGGCCCAAAGCCCCCCAATCCTGCCCCAGCTCTGTCCTCATGGCCTGTGGCTTACCAGCAGCAGCAGCAGTCATCAGGGTACTCAGGGTCTCGTGGCACAGCCCCCTGCCCCATGAGGCGTGGGGTGGTAGGGTGCAGCGCGGCTTGGCACCAGCCTCCTGGCACCCAGCACTGCCTCTGCCACATTGCACGGGTGCAACCCGGCTCAGTGCAGTGCTGCACAGTGCTGTGCACCTTTGGGCAGCTCTGGGCCACTTGGGCTGGTGGCACAGGGCCCTGGGTGACAGCCACACCGCCAGCCTGAGCAACCTGGAGCTGCCTGAAGGCACGTGTAGCCATGCGGCAGCACAGTAAGCCATGCCACACCTGCTCAATGTGGCAGAGGCAGTGCTGGGTGCTAAGCAGCTGGTGCTGAGCTGTGCTGCCCCTGCTGCCTCACACTGCATGGGGAGGTTGGGTTATGAGGCCCCAAGTGCCCTAACGGCCACTACTCCTGCTGGGAAGCTGCAGGCCAGATGGGATGGCTGGGCAGGTGGGCTCTTGACCCTGTGGGGGGTTTGTAGCCCCTGGGGGTGGACTTTGGCCCCTGGGGGGGGGCTGTAGCAGCTGCAGTGGTCCACCCCTCCTGACCCACCCCCCATGGTCCCTTTCATCCTTGCAGCCACACCCCCTCCCCGCCTTCCACCCCTCCCAACACCCTACTTACCGGGAAAGGAGCCCAGGTCCAGGGCTGTTTGCCTTGCATGGGCAGGCAGCATGCTTCAGCACCACGGCAAGGGGCAGCCACCAGGGCTGGCTACCAGAGTATCTCTGTGGAGGACCCAAGCCTCCACTTGTGGACCAATTTTTTCCCCCATGTTTTATTGTGGTACTAAATTTTGAGCCCACGCTGCAAATACGCAGTGCAGGGAATGTTTTTTTGTTCCCAGCATGTGTCTTGCTGTGTCTCAAACTGCTTTGAAATGAGGCAAGAGGCATGTGTGGGTTTATCTGGATGCACCCTAATAATTTGCACTTATAGCAACTCTTTGCAGTCAAAGGGTCCTCAGGACTTTACAAATACAACTTTGGATAGTCAAAGATTCAGCAAAGCTAGAGGAGCCCAGATGATGGCGAGTTGGGCTAATGAAGATACATATTGTTCCAAACTCCAGGAGCTTGGGGGGGTGGGGGGAGGAGGGAGGAAGAAAGGGGACTGAGCCCCCCCCCCACACAAAGAGATGAGCGCCCTCCTGTAAGATTTGAAAATCATAAACGGGGGGAGGAGGGGCTCTGATTGAATTGTTCCTTTGCTTGGGTAGACTTGTTAATCAATAAGCCAGTTTAATTTTTTTTGCAGACGCCCCCAAGAGCCAAACTGTAATTTGAGCCCTGCCAGCCTCTGCTGCCATGAGTACTGGGGTGGGCAAAATGAGGCCTGCAGGCCAGATGCAGCCTGCCAGGCCATTCTATCCAGCCCTTGGGGATCCTAAAAAAATTAGAAAATTAATATTTATCTGCCCCTGGCTGCCTATCATGTGGCCCTCAATGACTTGCCAAAACTCGGTAAGCGGCCCTCTGCCTGAAATAATTGCTCACCCCTGCATTAGTAGGTGCCTGTTCCTCTAAGCATTTAAACTGTGCTCTTCATAGGTATATGGGAACACTCTTGCTACAAATATTCTTCTCTTGGCTTGAGTGCAGCCTTTAAAACCCAATTATAAATGGATATATTGAATTTGTCCAAAACTGGCAGGGGGGCTATTGCCTGTATATTGGTTTGGGGTAATCTTTAGTTGTCATCTTTAGTTTTTTTCCTTTCACATGAGGCAGCCAAACTTGGTTGAGACAGAATGAGTTTAAATGATGCCTAAGGATACCTGTTCTGTCTGAGCAGAAGGAAACAATGAGCAGATGAGCCCTGCAGTGTTATTTAATCCACTTCCTGCTATACCAGTATTGTTCCCTGCAACAAATTTTCTTGTGTTTTAACATTATTAATGTTCTTCTTGGAGTGGAATTTCCTGGTGAGACAACAGGAAGGATTTCCCACAGGAAGCAATCTCACATGTGTAGTTTAGCTCACATTATAGTTCCTTCAGTAGGGAAACCACAAAGTCTCATTTTATTTCAATAAGAGGAGAAATCAGCCTTCATTTCTTATATGGCAAGTTGAGTACCTATTCATATTCCCAGGCTTCTGGGATGCTTAGAGGCAGGCTTTACTCATTACAGAGACAAGGACAAATTCTGAAATTTGGATAATCATTCAGATTTGGATCCCTCTCCCCATGTCCTCCTTTCAAAAGATGAGGGTGCTTAGATTCAGTGCCTTTTGTTCAGAAAACGAAGATTGTTCTGAATAAAAGCTTGCATCCAAAAAGTCCTTGAAGTGAGATGATGGTCATGAGGATTCACCATAACCCTGGACTTAAGCAAGCAGATTTAAACACCCATGAACAGAGAGGGATAGAAGAATGGCAATTCCACTTGGTGAAGGAGATAGTGATGTTGATAGTGAATTTTCATCACAATTTGAACTCTTCCAAATAAAAAAAAGATTTTAAAAATGTTTTTGATTAGTTGACACATTTCATTTGGACAAAATCAAAACAGGCTGTCATACTGTATGTGCTATAGTATATGGTCTGTATTTGCATAAATACAGAAGAGAAACTATTCTAAGCAAAAAGTCATTTCAAAACACAAATTCCAAAAGCTTCTTTCCAAAGACACTGCAACCAAATTTTTCCATGTTGCCAGAATTTTTTTTCTTCCAGATGAAATTTTGAACACACTTTCATAAAGCAATGGGATTTCAAGAAAACCTCATTTTCCAGTAGAAAATGGTTCTGTTGGTATTCTGCCAACCAGTAGAATAACTAACGTTGGTCCAGTGGCGTTCTAGCTCCAGGGGCCAGCTTGGGATGTCAGAAATGCAACCACTGCCACTGCTGCCCCGGCTGCCATCTGGGGCCCAAACCTGCCTCATTACAGATCTGATTCCAGCTGGGTCTTCTCAGGACGATGGGAACAGCTGAAATTCAGACCAGAATCCAGCTCGTAATAGTTTTCTGTGACCCCTGTATGATGGGAAACAGCAAAGAAATTGTTGAGGCCTAAAGATTTGTCAAAGGTGAGGCAGAGGTGTGCTCTCTGATGGGATTAGACAGCCTTTTTTCCACTTCATTCCCGGTATTACAGAAAATGATATCAAAGGCAGCATGTGGGTTTGTAAGAGCCCTCAGTTTTACCTGAAGCTTTACATTCCAGCTGTCGGGTCTTTACTTGTTTCCCTTGGAGCCTAGCTCTGAGCGATATGATAGGAGAGCTGATTAGAAAAGGCTGGCTGCCAGCAAGTGGGGGAAAAATGTTTCCATAAAAAGGATTTTATTTTGCCAAGGATACTTATGTGAAAAAATAGAACCCTTGGGTACAAAACAGAAATAATCCTAAGTATCTTTCTGTCTTCTGATCTACATCTCCCCTGGCACAGACATCCTATCACACACAAAGCTGTATTGCAAAAACAAATTTTGTTCAGTGTCAGAGCCGTGCTAAAAGCAGCCAAAAGATTTTTCAGTACCAAGACTGTGCTAGTTGCTCAGAAGGCAGATCAGATGAATGCAACATCCAAGCATGGGCCCAGCCTACAAAATTCGCATCCAAATCCCAATCCACAATCCTATTAATATCCCCCGGCTTCTGGGGTGCTTGGGGGCAGAGTTAATTCGTTGCAGAGAGAAGAACAAATTCTGGAATTTGGATAATGCTTCTGATTTGGATTTCCGCTCCCCGTGTCCTCCTTCAAAAGACGAGGGGTGCTCAGATTCAGGATGTATGTTCAGACACATCTCACTGCAACCTTAAAACTCAGATCCTCTTAAGTGGATTTAGGTATTTAAGTGCAATCCTATGCCACCCATTCCACCCTGAACATTTTTAACACAAAATCTGGGTGGGTCCTCCACCTCCTCTCTGGTTTTTGTAACTTAAAGCTCACATGAAGACATGCTACCAAAGATGATAGCTTTCCAGGAACTAAAGTAAGGTGGAAGAGGACTGCACTTAGGGACCTGCATAGTACAAAGGATGCTTAGGGGAGAATTGGGGTTTGGGCCTTAGTAGTCAGAGCCCTCAGTCACAACTCTGTTACTACTTGTAATTAGCAAGTGTCCAAACCAAGCCCACTTGGAAGAAACTTTCACTTCACGTGCTCTGTCTGGATCAGAGAAGGGAAATCTAGTTGTGACAAACAACTGGTTGAAGGGGGGGAAAATCTCTGTATGATGTAAAATGTTATTAATAAAAAGTGCACTCTGATGGCAGTTCTTCTCGGGCCTGGATTGATACTCATTCTTGATAAACTATACTGGTTGATAAACTATACTGGTTCAAACTCCTCAGAGAGACCACCAATGAATAAATAAAGTAACGTCTCTTACAAAAGGATAATCATGCATGAAAAGCAATGGCTGTGTACATATTGGTTGTGGAATCTGCCAACCCACGGCTAGGCAATAGAGGAGACATAACCACTTAAATAAAGCCCTCCCCTCTCCCCAACACGTCTTGGCTAAACTCTCTCTGTGTGCATCTTGCACATAAGAGCTGTGATTCAAACTGGGACTCTCAAGGTCCATATGATCTGCATTCATATGTCTTTTTTTCCTCATTGGAGAGCCAGAGAAGAAAAAAATATTGTTGGAGCTTTCATTTCTGTTATATTTCTGTTTCTTAGTACTAGGTAGTTAAATATATGGGGCCACATAACACCAATAGTGATCGTAAGTTTGCTGTTACTTAATGCTACTGTTATTTTCCAATAGATTTTTTTTTTTATCATTGCAAACATTTCCTGTACAGGATTTCCACAGAGTTTATGGTGTTTATTTGACACAGAGTTACTTCCATAATACACTCAATAGAAATCCAAACACATGCATCTAATGTGACTGTCTTAAAAATACAGCTAAAGCACATCTGACTAAGCCACACTGGTGTACCCAAGGGTTTTTTTATATATATAAAAAAGGAACTTTAGTTTCTTTCTTTTGTAAAATTCAGATTCTGATCTGTTTCACTTGTGTAAATGTAGAATAAATTCAAAAGGGCTTGATTCTTTGTTCAGGCTGGAATAATGTTTTTGTAGCCAAAGGGTGGTTTTAATTGAAGGACTAGCAGGGGAAGAAGACTGCTGCTTGTAGGGGGAAGGGGGAAAGACAGTCTCCATCTTCTGAAGAAGAAGCTGGGTGCATGTCTAGGAAGGATCCTGAATTCCATAAAAGACTCAGATCTATTCAAAGATTACTAAGAGTGGTGAGGAAGCTGAGACAAGGAACTGTGCATACACATTTCTGTAGCATTTTGTCTAAATGTGCATATTTCTTTTGCTGGGGGGAAGTGGAGTGACTGGTTTAGGAACCTTACAAGTCTTACGTGCTTTCGGTATCACTTGTCCCTAGAGAGATGACCTCTCACCCAGGCTGCCTTGAAGGTTGGAGCATGGAGGCCAGATGTGCTTAAGCAAGGGACATGTGTGTCTGGAGGCATCAGCACTAGTCCTGAGTGCCAACAGTAGCCAGGCTGTGAGGTCCCGTTTCAGTGAAGGGGTAACAAGGAGATATATACAGGAGTATGGCTGCAGATGCATACAGGAGTTTCAGCAAAGGGGTGACAAGGAGCTACATCTGTGCACCTGGGAACTGTATGTCAGAAAGGCAGAGAAAATGTCAGTACTGAATTTGCACAGACCCAAGAAGTGAAAGCGTATACATCTGGCATGGCAAGAGTCAAACATAGCAACGTGGATAGTGTTCAGTAATGGAGGCTTTACCAGGAATCTGGTGTCATACCCAGCTACTCAATGCACATTAATGGAAACGGTTAGTACACAGTGGTTCTCAAAGTCTTTGGGTCTTGGTTCCTTTTGTGAGTTAGCTGCACTGCTGTGTACCTTAGGTTCTGTGGTTTATATTTAAAAAATCACTTATTTTACTATAAACACACTGTAACTTCTCCCACAACCTAAGAGGTAGGGTGGTGATGTCCTGTATTTTTTATTTTTTTTCCTCTTTTTGCATGCATGTTTCTCCTTTACCTTCTTCCACTTTCCCACTTGTGTATCCTCTAGAAGTTTTTTTCCCACCAGTGGTGGCATGCAAGAGATACTGCAACTGTGAAGATGGTATAAAAATCTGAAGGGAACGGATTAGACCAGATTGGTGGTCCATCTAGTCCAGGATTCTCTCTTAAACTGGCCAGTACATTGATGGTAGCTTAAAAATGAAAGAAGCCACAAAATAAACCCATTTTTAAAGTCCTGTATAGAGCCAACAGAATGATTTTTTTTTCTATGTGAATTAATGTACAGTGGGTCAGTTATTCAGCTGAAATAACGTGTCATAGCTCTGGTAAGTTCAGTGGAGCTCTGACCATTTACACTTTATCTGCTTCTAAATCCCGGAGAGCAGGACTAAAGCATTTGGGACAGTGAGACGACAGTCTGTAGACAGACTGGATCATTTCAGTCCATGGTTCACCTCTTCAGTAACTCAAAGTAAGGGAGTATATTAAGTGTTATCTACGGAGCATTGTGCGCGCATGTGCACACACACATGCTCACGGATGCACACTCATACCAGTAGGTGGAGTTATTCCATGATGTATTTGTCTCCGGTTGCTGCCTCCTCTTTTGCTTGAGAGCATTCAGTTAAGTCTTTTATTCATGTAATAAAGATGTTTGTCCTGTTGCTCCCTGTGTGATCTCACTGGAGCAAACAAACTCCGGCAATAGGCGAAACTAAGAACGCTTCTCAGTGCATGATTTTTCATGGGAGGAATAAAGGGCATGGGTCTTCTGCATTCCTGCCATAGCTCTAAAGCTCTGCTGGCTTTAAGTAGGTTCTGCCCATGCTTGTCGAGCATGTAAATCTGCACTGGGATCAGTGACATTTCCTCAAACAAACACTCTTTGAAGGTCAAGCCCAGTTTGTGAGCTAAAGGGATTTGTGGAACAGCAGAAAGTATTTTAAGTAAATAAGTTGTAAACATGACCTGTTAGGTCAACAGTGCTCAAAGTTATCAGCACCTAGTGGCTGTTTAAACAGCATGCGTCTAGGTGTCCGCGGCATTCTGTAAACCCACTGCTGCAGCGGGAGATCACTGGCCTCTTTGCTGCCACTTGCAACATGGAAAGAAGAGAGAATACGGCATACAGATAACTTTCACCTATAGTGATGGTCCCTCCAGGCCATGAATGATGCGTGCCTCTGGAGGCTGGGGGGGGCATGGTGACTGCCCACAGGCAGCGGTGGTGCTGGCAGTGGTGGTGGTGGTGGTGGTGGCGGCGTGGTGGCGGCAGCAAGCAGGGATCTCCTGCAGGCGCCCATGGTGGTGTCAGCAGGGGCGGCCAAGTGCTGACCTCTCGCAGGGGCAGCTGGCACTGTCGGTGGCACTTCTTTCAGGGAGTGTACTAGTAATCTCAGGGGGTGCATATGCACCTGCGTGCACCCCACCAATGCTCCAGGCTAGGATTGGGCAATGCTGTAAGAGTCACAGAGAAGTATGGCTGGAAGGGACCTCCAGAGGTCATCAAGTCCAACACCCTGCCTGAGGCAGAATCATCCCTGTCCAAACCGTCTCATACAAACCATAATCTAAATTCTACATAAGACTGCTGTCAACTCTGATGCAACATAGGCCTATGCAACACCCTAACCTGCTACAGGAAAAGCATCCAACATCCTGAGTCTATGAAATGTTGTCAATGTATGCTCAAGAAATCCCAGGTAGAGGACCACCCTTCTCCTCCAGAGGAAGGGAAGGGAAAAACCCCACCCTCCATAGCAATAGGACCATGGGGTAAAATTCCTTCCTGACCCCAAATATGGCAGTCAGTCTGACCCTGAGTGGAGGGGCGAACCCCTCTAGCCAGGAATATCTATCTTTTCTCCAAGCAGGAGAAATGGCACACCCCAGTCAAAGTCCCCAGCCTTGGCTGTAGCCAATACCTGATACCTCTGGGAAGGCTGACACATATAGCAGAAAAGGGGTGAGGAGTGGAGGCAAACAGCAAAGCCCAAAGGCATGGGAAATACCACTCCACACACAGTATATCATAGGCATAGCTATGCCTAGATCATCCCTGACCAGTGGCTGTCCAACCTTTTCTTGAACACCTCCAGTGATGGAGTGTCCACAGCTTCCCTAGGCAGTCAATTGTACTGCCGCTCTAGTCTAACAGTGAAGAATATCTGGATATCCAATTTAAACCTACTTTGCTGCAACTTCAAGCCATTGGTCCATGTCCTCTGCAGCAGGAGAGAAAAGGTGTTTTCCGTCTTCTTTATGGCAGCTCTTCAACTATTTGAAGACTGCTATCATGTCCCATCTTAAGTACCTTTTCCACAAACTGAATATGTCTGGCTCCTTCAGCCTATCCTCATATGATTTGCCTTCCAAGCCCGTGATCATCTTTGATGCCTGCCTCTGGACCTGGTAACTCCTTAAAATGTGGAGCCTTCTTAAAATGTGGAGCCGAAAACTGGACACAGTACTCCAGATGTGCCCTCACCAGTGCAGAATAGAGGGGAATAATTACTTCCCATGATCTTCTGGCAACCTTCCTACCAGTGCAGCCCAAAATGCCATTAGCCTTCTTGGCAACAAAGGTGCACTTTTGACTCATCCAGCTTATTGTCCACTGTAACCCTCAGGTCCTTTCTGGAGGGGCTGCTGCTTACCCAGTTGGACCCGAGCCTGTAGTAGTGCACAGGATTCTTCCATCCTAAATGCAGGACTTTGCACGTTCCTTATTGAACCTCATGAGATTTCTTTTGGCTCAACCCTCCAATTTGTCTGGGTCACTCTGAATCCTAGCCCTACCCTCCAGCGTACCTACTGCTCCCCCCAACTTGGTGTCATCCACAAACCTCCTGAGGGTGCAATCCATCCCATCTCAGGGAATCCTGACCATCAGTTCCTGAAGGAGTCAAAGTCTGTTTTTTCTGAAGTCCAGGGTCCTTACTTTGCTGTTCTTCTTTCATCCTTTTGTCAGGATCCTGAACTCAATCATCTCATGTTCACTGCTGCCCAAGTTGCTGTCCACTTTGAGATCTCCCACCAATTCTACCCTGTTTGTGAGCAGCAGGTCAAGAAGTGCATGGCCTCTAGTCAGTCTCTCCAACACTTCCACCGGGAAGTTGTCCCCAGCACTCTCCAAAAACTTAGATTGCCTGTGCACTGCTGTATTGCCCTCCAAATAGATGCAAGGGTGACTGGAATGCCCCATGAGAACCAGGGCCGGTGATCTGGAAACTTCCACTTGTTGTCTGAAGACAATCTCATCTAGCTAATCCTTCTACTCTGCTGGTCTCCCTATATTGGACACCCACCACGATACCCTTGTTGCTCTCCCTCTGACCCTAGCCCAGATAGTTTCAATAGGCCTATCTCCAGTTTCACACTGGAGATCTGAACATCATGCAACTCCTTTACACACGGAGCAACTCCTCCCTGCCATGGCAGTATTCTAGTCATGTGAGCTATCCCACCAAGTCTCCGTTTCCCCAATTACATCATAGGGCATTTATTTACATCTCCTGGGAAAGGGGGGAGGGGGGTGCTTTGATTAGAGCGGCTCTTGGAGCTGCTTTAATCACAGTGCCCAGAACATCTTGCGTATCAGTGTCGCCATGCTTTAAAATGGTGGCTGGGATGTCTTATCTAAAGCTTGTCAAATGCACTTTAGATGAAGTGCCCTAGCTACTATTTTTAAGTGTGGGGATGCCGATACAGGAGATGCTGGAAGCTGCTGGAGTGTGGTAATTACCATGCTCCAGCACACTTGGTTAATCAAGTCTGCTCTGACTTGCTGTAGTTACAGCCCATCGGAGCAGCCTCCCTGCTCATGTACAGATGCCTACAGTTCCTTGGCTGCATGAGCTCTTCCAATTCTTCCTGCTTATTTCCCAGGCTCTGTGTGTTCGTGTACTTACCTTACACCTAAGGTAACTAGCTGGTTGCCCTACTTTCTCATGAAGAATGAGAAGGCCTCTTTTATAGCCCCCTCTTCTTTCTACTTCCTCCAGGTCTCCTGCTTCCCCACTTACCTCAGGGCTTTGGTCTCCGTCTCCTGGCAAACCTAGTTTAAAGCCCTCCTCAGTAGGTTAGCGAGACTGTCTGCAAAGATGCTCTACCCTCACTTCATCAGGTGGATCCCATCTCTTCCTACCAATCCTTCTTCTTGGAACAACCTACCATGGTCAAGGAAGCCGAGTCCCTGCTGGCAACACCATCTGCCCTTCCCCTTGACCAGGAGAATTGAGCACACTACCAGTGGCCCCATCCCCTTCACCCTTGCACTCAAAGCCCTGTAGTTACCTCTGGTCAGTATTGTTGGTGGCCACATGGATAAGCATCATGGAGTAGTAGTCAAAGAGCTGGACAAGTCTTGGTAATCCCTCCATGACATCTCAGATCCAGGCTTCAGGCAAGCAGCAGACTTCTGGGGCCAAACAGGTCAGGCTGGCAGATGGATCCCTCCATCCCCTGCAGAAGGGAGTCTCCAACCACCACCACCCATTGCATCTTCTTTGTGGCAGTGGTCTCGACCTTCCCCACCTGGGGGATTCCTGGTCTGACCTCTTCCCCCAATGGAACGTGCTCCTTCTCCTCTGTTGCTAGCACTCCATATCTCCAGGCAAGCCACTGTAGTTGGGGATGATGACTTCTTGCTGCCAGAAGTCACAGGCTTCCAGCTTCCAACTTCAAACTTTCTAGGAGTCCATGCCTTCTTCCTTTTCTAGCTCCGCCTCTGGTAGTCCTTTCTCCACAGTCTGAAAGGTTTCCTCCAGCATGCAATTGATTGATCCATTGATGGCTCCCAAAACTGCATCCACCTTTTGTGTGGCTGCATCGTACTGCAGACTCACATTGAGTCTGTGGTCTACTAAGACTCCCAAGTCCTTTTAACATAGTGCTGCCATCCAGCCAGGTGTCACCCATTTTATATTTGTGTTTTTGATTATTCCTTCTGATGTGTAGTACATTGTGTTTGTCCTCGTTTAACTTCATCCTGTTAACTGTATTCCAGCGTTCAAATCTGTCAAGATCACTCTGAAGAAAGCATGAGGAGACTTATTTTGTCGCTGCTTTGAGTAAACTGTCTCCTTAGATCATTGATTCCCATATTGTGGGGGACTAGAGATCTGTACGGTTATGGTAGGTGGCCCACAGCTGGTCTAAGCAGCACCCCACCCCCCAGTTTTCTAATTAAAGTCTGATCATAAGGATCCATGGTGCTCAGTGAGACATTTTAAGAATGGGATCAAAATGCTTTGAACTACTGCCTTCAAAGAGCTGTCAATCCAGCGCTATTCCTGAGCTCTTACTTTACTGTTAAAAAATACTCCAAACCCAACCATCAGAGCAGTGAGGACAGGTTCTTCATTCTAACTGTATCCAAATAGCACTAGTTATCGCTTGATCCCAAAGGAGGATACAAACACCCTGAGGTTTAGATCTCACTTGTCAGGTCATATTACCAATACACCAGTATACAAATCCTGCTTGGTACAAGGCATTTCTGCACAGTATCAGTGAGCTTGCTTTGCTTTCTTCTCCATCAAAATGCCTGCCCTACTGTGGATTAGCCCTGAGCCTGCTATATAGAGGTAGCACCTCGTCAGGCACTGTGACCTCATTGCCTGGTACAAGATATAAAAAAAGCTGCTCTCAGGAGAGAAAGGAATGTACTGCTGTTGAAAACCCTGTTCCAGGAAAATGGAAGGGCTTGACTAACTCAGACAGGGGCTACAGGGTCAGACCCTGTGTGAGGAGGGATTGATGCTTACAAAGGACCAAACCCTGTTTATTTGGAAGTCGAAGGGAAGTGCCCACTGATTTGAATAGGAACAAAATAGCAAAAGCATTAAGCAACGCATTTCAGATGTTCTTACAAGTGGTACTGAACTTTATAAGGAACTTTAAATAGAGACTGTCCTGTTAGGATAAGAACTGTGTAAATATACTAATAAAAAACCCCACTTATACTGTCTTCTGTGACTCATGATCTCTGCATTTATTTCCTGCTATAACACAGATTTCTCATGTGACCTAGCTTCTCTGCATACATCTACACTGGGGTGGCAGCCTGTCCTGGCGAGCATACCCCAAAGCACATCCTGCCCACTCCCTCCTGCTTAAATATACATGAGATTAAAAAATCTGTGAATGAAATGGCTGCCTTCTGGACCTCATCCTCTAATGTCTGTGACAGCAGCCTCTGGGAACAACTATGGGACAGCATCACCATCATGTCTGTGGGTTTGGAGTCCATGGGTGGCATGATTAAGCAGGATGTGCAGGCTGGCACCCGAGCCAGGCAGGCTGCTGCTGAGGTGTACATATCCCCCCTGTGCCTTGGCAGCTGATCAGTACAATGCGTATGATAATAGTCCTTTCTTTACTTCACTCTGTCTTTGAAGCACGGGCTGTTCTTTACCGTGTGGCTGCATGGACAGCCTGGTCTCAAATGAACCACTAGGTATATCAGTTGCAAATATGCCATTGATTTCAGTGGGGGGAAGACTGGGACCTAAAATAGCATCAACTGAAACACCTAATCCATTTTACAGTTGCGTGCTGGGAAAGTAAATATTGCCTGTGCCTAATCCAGACTTAGAGTGGGCTTAATTTTCATGATTCTGTGGATGGTGCTTAGTCCCTTGCTTTTATGTCTCTGCAAAGCTCAGTATGATAGGTATTTAGACATGACAGAAGTGATGATAGTATAAAAGCTTAAACAGGATAGAGCAGGGACTGGCAATCTATGCCACGTGGACTGGGTCCAGCCCACAAAAGGTTGACTAGGCCAGGGGCAGCCTGGGGGATTAGAGACATGTCACTGGGCCATGCTTCCCATCCACTCTTAAGCGCTCCCCTCCACAGCTCTCCCTGCTGCCACTCACCTGCATTTACCCTTTCTTCAGATTTGCTTCTTTCCATGGTGGAAGGGATGGGTATTGATGGAAAAAGTAAGAGCAAGCAGCTTGGGTGCTCCCAGGGTCAGGGATATGCAGCCCATAGCAAGGGGTCAGGTCAGAAGTGGCAGGTCATGGTGGCAGAAGGTCAATGACCCCTGGGACAGACAGACTATTTTTGGCCAGCCCAGAGGTTTTTTTTTGATCTATAGGAGAATACAATATTGGTAACAACCAGGGAATTTAGCATTTGGTAGTATGTTACAGCAAAAATACCATTTCTTCCCTCATTTCCCAAACATCTCAAAAGCAAAGCAAAAACACTCACAGCTGCAAAATTGTCTTCCAAAGTTAGCTGGCACTATTTGTACATTTTGCCGCGCACGCCTATATGCATGTTCATGGCTGATTCACAGAGCCAAAAGAACAAGTACAAAATGTGCCAAGTAGTGTTATGTAAAATGGGGAAGATTTTACACACATTTATGGTTTTAATAAACTATTTCAGAATGAAATTGGCTGGCGATATGCAAACTTCTATTTTCTCTCCATGTTTTGAAGATAAGCGTGCTTTGAATTTTTCCATGGGACTGTTTCAATGCTTCGTCATGACCAGTAGATCTTAACTTTGTGACCTTAAACACCAGGTTCTATCTATGAATAACCATTGTTATTTGCCACTGACGATGGAGTGAGCTGTAACATGTTCCTCTCTGATGTTCAACTTGAAAATAAAACCATGAAACTATGAAACTATAAAACAGGAACATTTGCATAAAATGGAATTCACATTGCAGGCATTTCCGTCTGTTGTCCTTTGGGCCATGCAAGCGTTAGCATGCATGCTTTCTCCTGAAAACCTTGCTCTCTTTTCTCAGTCCCATGCTATAAGCACAGTCCTACCTCTGCATTGAGGCTCTATGGATCAACGCATGGAAGTAATGAAAATGATCACACGTATTTGGTTTTCAAAGACAAAAACAGCAAAGCGTGAAAAATATCAGTTCTGAAAACCAAAGAGTTTGTTAACACCAACCTGATCAGTGAAAGCTATAAATACATTTTCAAAGCTATAAATATCACACCCATGGAGCCGATATTATTTAAAGCATGTGTGTGGTGAATGTTCTTCGGGATACTCGGAAAATAGTGCTGGAAGATAAAAGCACCACAGTGGTCTGGGAAGTATCAGAAATGCTATAATTTGAGATGGTGACATGCAGCTTTTCTTTATGGCTTGAGAGGAATATACTAGAGCCTTTTTCTAAATGAACACTGCTGCCAAGAATGCTGTTTATTGTAAAAGTAAAGCACAGAGGGAAGTACTGCTCTGCAGTTTGGCAATGCATCATCATAATGGACATGGCAACAAGTCACTTTTATGGCACTGTATATCCCATTCTGAATGTCATGGTGGAGCATGACCAGGAGCAATTTGCCATAAAAACCACCTGACAGTCCTTCCAAATGGATCTACACATGACAGTCTATGGACGCCATAGCGCACCTGGGTAAAAACTAAGACAGAACCAGATACCAAACAGCATCAAATGCAACTCTTTCTTGTTTATAATTGACAAGTTTTTTTCTAAGTGGGGCTTTGCATCATCATGAAAACGGATGAATAAGCCTTGCAGCAACTCTGGGAGATGAGGGGTTTGGGGGGGGGCTGGGTCTATAATTATCCCCATCTTTTACAGACAGGCAAACAGGAAATTTGTGGCAAAGCCTGACAGGATACAAGCAGGAGTCTAATAGGACTCCTTCCTGTATCTTAACCACAAACCTGTCCTTGCTCCTGCCTTCACACAATACAAGGTCAAGCTGTGACCTCAGAAACAAACCTGGATCTTGAATCCAGGCTGTGGGTCTAAGGATGCATCTCTGAAAGCACATGGTTTGCTCCTTCCTTCTCCCTCCACCCTCAGTACATCTTGTAGCCCATCAGCCTCCCTCAGGCTGCAGAGGGGATGCGCTCAGGCTTCCTGCAGAGCTTCTCAATAGCACTAGTTCCTGAAGAACAAATGTGTGGTATATTTTTTCTGAGCCTCCTTAGTGTTGAATGTGCTGCCATTTCATCACCTTCTCACTTCCTGCCACCCAGCAGGGAGATGGGAGAGGTGCCACACTCAGTACCCATGCTAAGCTGACTGAAGTCTAAGAAAGTCTCGTTCTCCTTCAGCATCTGGTGGAAATGTCCTTCATTATGCACTGGCTCTGCTCTGAAGGACCTATAAAACCCTAGAAGGAGTCAAGACACATTTTCTACTCCCTCCATTGCAGACAGATTTCATGAGAAAGTCCTTGGACCCAGCACTAGGACTACTTCTCCAACACGCTCCCCGTGCTTGTTTATCAAAGCTCATTGCAAGAAGCAGTGATATTTCTGTTTAACTCTTTCATAAAGCTGAGGGCAGTGGGAGCTGGAAGGCGTTAGACTTTGGACAATTCCCTTATTTTGTGGAGTTTAGCACCCAGGTTGGAAAGTGTCAATGGATGTGCTCTCTCCAAGATCACCTGCTGAGTGAGTGGTATGGTCAGGAACAGGATCCAGGTCCTCTGCACTAAATGCGCTGGAACACACAGTCCCACTGCTGGCTCTGAAGGAAATACAGTCAGATCCTGCTTCGCTGAGGGCTACTGGGAGAATCACCACTGACTTCAATAGAGCAAGAGCAGTGACAATATTTATTCAGGCCGTCGGCTGTTTCCTGCAAGTTCCGAAATGCGAGGCAGACTTTATACCAGGGAGTGCAGCAGTTCAGCAGTGCTCACTTTCCCATTGGTTTTTGCATTTTTATATTCTAAATATACCTTGTCTGGTTCGCATGAGGAAGAGAAGATTTGGCACCTACTGAAGGGAAACACAGCTGTTTGGCTTCGAGCCCGTGGAATTCGCTGAACTTCCATGGACAAAAGGGGAAAGGCTAGAGGTCAGGTAGCAATGTTTATTCTACTGTGTTTCTAATCAGTTGTCCGAAACCACTCAGAGCACTAAGTGCAGGCTTGACATTGCCATGGGCTAAGTGCGTTTCTTGTCTACAAGAACCCCCGAGTCTGTCTGGCACTGCATAAAAATTCCAGTCATTCCTTCAGATTGCCGTGGGGCTGGCTGATCGCCGGCCTGGGAAGTGCAGGAGCCCAGAGCATGCGAGGCAGGAACGCGCTGCGAAGCAAACACTATTGTTACCTGGTGGAAGAGGAATGTGCTGTTATTTGTTAGACTTGTATGGAAAAAATATTCTGGGCCACAACAGGTGCCTCCACTACCAGCCGGATGAGTCATCCCTGAAGGCGTCATTGTGGGGAGCTGCTAAAAGAGTGACTGCTTTGTACACGAGATTGGGAAATGAAGGAGAGGGCTGCCTGGCCAGTCTTGCAACTGAGCTTCTCATGTCCCGTGGGCTTGATTCTGAAAAAGGCATGACCATGGTTTCCTTTCTTGCACAAGCCAAATATGAGGTAGTTTCTCAGCCTGCTGGTCCTTATCCCATATAGCTGCAGACAATAAAAAAGGAGACATGAAGTATATAGTCCTTTTCCAATAACGTTCTGTTAAGAAGAGGGAGGCAACCTGTGGGTCCGCGACTGATCGGGACACAGCTCCCACCACAATCTGATAGCAAAGACTGTATAAGGCATGTCCCATAGCCGTTCTGTCTTCTGAGAATTACCCATCCTCTCTCTGTGTCTTTATTTGAAAGCACACAGACAGGGCTTTATCTTGCACTGACAACAACCTTAGTCATGGTCCTATCTGCCACTGTCTCTTCTTTGTACGTTTTCCCACAGTAGCTCTCAGCAGTGCCAGCACTAGCAGCATGAGTGCTGGTGAGGGCTGCTGGCATTTCAACTGCCATGCTAACCTGCTGCGAGCAGCCTGTCTACATGGCAGAGGTCTAACTTGGGGTGGGCGAGCGGGACACTAGCCCAGATGTCAATTCAGAGCGGGCACCAGAATGGCAGCCCTCAGGAAGCCTGTTTGGGGAGCTCGTGTGAGTAGGTAAGTGCTCACTTCCGCTCCCCTGCTGCTGGTTAGCTTGCCAAAATGTCATGTTACACCTCTGACAGGGGGTCCCAAGCTGTACCCACTGATGGCATGACAGCACATAGGAGAGAAATGATGGTTAAAAAACCTAGTGCAACCACAGCTTGCTCTTGCTGTAACATGCTCTGTGCTGGGACTCACACACTACTAAACCCAGTGTGATGTAATGCAGATTGTAAAGCCCTTTATGACACAAGCTGACTGTGCTTCAGCACCAGGCACAGTGCTACCTCATCAGGGACCTACTACAAGGTACATAATAAATAGCAGTCATAATGACAGTGAGCCCAATGCTCCATTCTGCCACGGGCCCTTTACCCTGTTTGTGCTGCCAGTAAAAGGGCCATAAACTCAGCCTGGTCTCCAGGAAATACGCCCAGTATAAGAGGAATCTGTGCCATAAAACAAACATACCAGGTTTGCACTTCTTCCCACAAGCACATCAGTCAAATGAAGAACTTCTGCACTCTGATTGGCAAAATGGACTGCTGGGGCCATAGGCGACTGAGTGCTAAATAGAGCAGTCGTCAGGCTGCTTTTTCTTACCATTTCTGGAAGAGGGAAAGGTACAGGTAGCACAATGTGAGTCTCCCTCCATTCCTGCATTGAGTACAGTTTACCTAGAAGAGAGATCACTGGGGCTCATATGTCCGGAGTAGCCTGGAGGGCTTTAAACATTGCTAAGTTACTGGAAAACATCCCTGAGCAGACCAGCCTGTGATAGCCAACCAATCAGGATGGCTTAGCAATAACCTTACTACATTCACTTCAGTCTTCTCCCATGAGTTGATCTCTCAAACTGCTCTGAGCAGTATATATCTTTGGAACTTAAAAGTCAAAGCCACCGGCTTTAATGAGGTAATGGTGCGCTATTCACCTATTGGTTCACATAAACCAATAACATACCTGGCATGTTATTGCATAAGTTTAGATGCTTCCCCAGAAGGCTTGTATGCTGGTTTCTAGTATATGCTAAAACCTTTGCTGATGTGCGTCTGCTGCTACTGTTATCTGTGCTGGCTACATAAACTACCGCAGGCGTGCTGGCAAGGGCTGCAATCGCACCTTGTGCCCAAGTTTGTACAGGGCTGAGCACAATGAACCTCTGCTTGATGATGGGAGTTGCTAGGCAGCCCTGCAATATCAATAATAATAAATACTAACAGTGAGGATCCTGACAAATTAACTGACTTGCCTAAGATCACGTGCTGGAAGCCCAATCACAGCCCACTGACATCAATGGGAGTTTCGCCATTGGTTTCATCAGGAGTTGGAGCACGCCCAGAGTCAATAACAGCAAAGAGCAGAAACAGGGAGCGCCTAATTCACTAACAATTAGACTGCAGCTCCTCTGGGAGAGCACGCTGTGTCCCAACTCAACAGAGCAGCAAGCTGGTCTCAGCTGGTGGCACAAGATGACCCAGCATTAATATTTGACCGGTGCTGGAAATGAACCTGGTTACGGAGATTCGGCATTGACCAGTTCCAAAACTAACAGTGGCTGAGTCAGTGCTGACGTGATGTTCCTCAGCAGGGCACCGCAGACACAACTGCACTGGCAAAACCCTTAGTGAGCAGCTAGGGAACAGCCCCGGAGTGACCACAAGGGTCAGCCACATCCTGAGCTAAAGGGTGTTTCTCACAGGACCAGGGTCAGCCTTGAATGGGAGCAAAAGGTTTGTGCCCAGCAAGTCTTGACTTAATCTGTGTGTTCCTCCTCTGTTCATGACCGAAATGTTTTTGGGCATGATCCAGAAAAGCACACAAAAAAGTGCTTACCAATCCTTCTTGTGACAACATGGGGGCTCCTTGAATCTCAAGGACCATCCAGCAGCAGAGCATGGTTGAAGCAGGATATACGCTACCACTCCTGTCTTTCCTCAACTCCCCACCATATCCATGCATGCCCCTTGCTGAGCGTGCTGTGCAAGTTGGCTAGGTTGCCTGTCCGCGCAATGGACATGCCGGAGAAGTCTCTGGTGAAAGGCAATGCAGCAGTACTTGCTGCTCCCTCTGTGCTCCCTGAGCAGTGCAAAGCGAAGGGTGCAGACCCGAGAACCTGCCCCTAATTCGCTCTCCCACATACAAACCTGCTAAGAGGATGCCTCCATTGTGTGCCTGACACGGAAGAATGTACCAGCAATCTGGGATTTTGTTGCTGTCCAAATTCCCTACGCAAAGCGAAGCATGCCTTGTTGGTCGCTGCCTTTAGTAAAGCAGTGGTTAATGAGGCTGGGAACACGCTCCGTGGGGGTCCTATTGTAAAAGAAGGGACCTACCGCTGAGCTAGGCTGAGACAAAGTGAGCAGAAGGGGAGAGTCTGTTTAACACAAAAAACCTGACAAGTGCTTCCAGCACGCCAAATAAGGGCTTGATCTGGTAACATTCTGGATGTCCTCAATTCCCACAGACCTAATACAAACACGGACCTGTTCGGGAAAAGGTGCCAAAGAATATGAACACAAAAGCCCTGGGCTCTTTAAACACTTGCTAAGAGTATGGAAGCCAAGCCAGCAAGACAAATTAGAGCTGCTACTAAATGACAGAGGCTGTGATGTAGAGAGCTTAAGTGCAGCTTGCTGGGATTGTTCTCATAACTCAAATCTTAGCACATGATCTATTTAAGGGAGATAGGAAAGAGAGAAGCTGTGGGGTGGAGGGCGAGCTGTTATGCATCAAACATACATTGCGCAGCCAGAAACCTGTCATCTGACAGTGAAGAGTGTGGTGATGAAGTCCATTGATCGAGTTCATGAGGCAGGAAAAATGGAAGGAAAAGCACTGAGGCATCTGTTCCAGACTACCATGACAGGAGAGCAGGGGAGAAAAACACCTGGAATGGTTCTTGAGTTGCTAGATGCTGGAGACAGGTAAGGTTGTTACTGCTGCTTTTGCCCTTTGAGCACTGGGCTTGGCTTTTGTTTTTCTTATCACATATCCTTAGGATAACACTTCCAAATCTGCCATGGGAGCAGTGGATGCTGGCAAGACTACAAAAGTACAAGAGACCTTTTAAAGCCCTTGGAGCTAGACTCACAAGAGGGACATGGGGCTCCAGTGCTTTACATCACCTCAATTTTACATGCCTAGTAGAGTTCATAACCTGAAGTGACAAGCTAGGCCTCCTATACAGGCCTAAAAGGGATTCACAGAAGCCACACAGAAAGTAGGAGACCTGGATCATACCTGCACTTGCCCTTGGATGGCCCACACAAAGAGCGTACAGAGGTAGAACTTTCTCAGTCCCATTTTGCATCAAACAATTAAACATTAAGGCTAGGGACAGAAGTTAACCACAAATCAGTTTAAGTGATCAGACGCTGGTTTAAAACTGTAACAGAACAGAAGCTCAGGGCACATAAACCAATTTCAAAATGGCTGAAACTGGTTTAAGATAAACCTGGCTGAATATAGTATCAGGCTTAACTGATTTGGTCAAACCGGTTTATGAAACTTCTGTCCTGGACCCCTTTTTGGTTCAAGTTAAATCACAGTCCCCCAGCATGCTTTGCAGCCCCCTGGGCTGGGCTGGGCTGTGTTGTCTGCTACAGAAAGTAGGGCTGGCCTCACACCTCTACTCCCTAGCTGGACCAATAAGTACTGGCTGACAAGGGAGGTTGGGGTGGGGGAGCCTGGCTGCCTGCCTCAGACAAACCCCAGCTGGGGCCTGGGGCCAGGGAGCAGGGTTAAACGTCCCCTTCCCCACTGAGACTTACTGCTGGCTGTAACTGTGGACTAAAAATCCCAGAGGCACCTGGAAGCAGGAAGAGGAAGTGATGAGCAACAGTGCAGAGTCCTGCTATTGTGATGTTGGGCTGCAAATCCCAGAGCCCTTGGGGGCAGCAGGAAGAGGAAGTGAACACACAAGGAGAAAGCCATTCTCTAGCACCCCTGGCTTCTGGCCTGAGCCACTGCAGGCATGTGGCTGCATTTCCTGAATCAAAGGTAAATGTCTGTTCACTTCTGTTTCAATTTCATCTGTGCAGTTTAGGCTAACCTGCAAAGATTGAATTGATTCAGCCTCGGCCTTTTTGACTGTCTGTACATAGCCTAGTTGTAGCAAAGACTGGAACCCAGATCCTTTCTGCCTGCTCTGTGACAAGCCAAGCTATCAGGCCATACAGTCACTCTCATGCTGGCCCAACAAGCATTTAGTGTGTTGTGCCAAACATAATAGCTTCAACTGGAGGGACTGAAAAAAATGTTCTAGGGCCTCACAGCTGAAGCAATCGTCAGGGAGCCGTGGACTTATATTCCTGATCCAGCTTAGGTCTCATGGGGATCTCCACTGGGGTCTCTAATATGACAGTTAATGTCCTGTAACTACTGAATCAGTGGGAGGCATCACTGTCACCTTCTGGCCACCTTTCATGTGGGGTTAGCTGTGCTGAAGGCATGTCCCCTGTACTGGGGCCTTCATATACCTCCAGGGTATAGGTGTGAGCTAGAGCACTAAGCTGTTTGGTCATATCAGGAGGAAAGGGATTTTCACACAAGCAGCAGCAGCATTTTAGGTGCAACTATACTGACAAAACTGTAGGTACCTAGGAGCTTTAGGCACTGATCAAGTTAGATGGCAGCTGAGCTGGGGAAGAAGAGGGCCTGTGATTGCCAGTAGAGCCTAAGTTGATGGTGTTAGATGCTCACAGAGGCATTTGTTCCTCTTGAGAATCCAACCCCAATGGGGAAGTTCCATCCTGGATCCGGGGAGAGCTGAATTGTACCCTATCACAAAGCCACACCATTCCAGCTTGAGACAAGGGTGTTTGTGTGAAGGTACCTGAGACCAGAATGCCCACTTTGATTTTCAGGAGAAGTACCTGAGTCCACCTAAACATGTTGTGTCTGCACATGTACGTGACCTGCAAATGACTGGGTTTATTAGAGAAGTCGTGAAGGGCAGCCAAAGCTCGCATTATCCAAACTGCTATAAAAGCGTCAGAAAAATCAGAGCCCCTAAAAGGGAGAGCAACAGAGAGGATGTGCTTGGGGGTGATGGGTACAGTCGAAAATGCTCCCAGGGCCTGTGGCTTGACCTTGGAGGAGTTGAATCTTTGATCTTCGCAAGTTTTACAAACACCACTTAATATCAGCTGTGCCTGGATACACACTCACTCACTCACTCGCGGCATCTACCCACACACTCTCACACACACATGCTGTTCTTTCAGGACCAGCCCCTCCCCCCCACCCCCTCGATCCACACCTGGAGAGGTTTTGTTTCAGGTTCTCGCTATATTCATTTTGCATTTCTGAGATGGAAGTGGTGGTTCACAGAGGCTGAGCACTGACAGAACAACTGCATGTTAGAGAGCGATATAGATCCCGTAAGGCCAACCTGGGTGTTACTCTGACCAGGAGGCTTCTGCTCCCTTCCTGCCAGTCACCAGATTAGAGTTGGGTTCCTAGGGTCTGGCATTGTTCCACCTGAAGAGACCTGTTCCACCTGAACTTCAGTTCTTAATGTCTTGAAACCTCTTCCTTTCCTCTAGTCCTTCCCAGTAAACACTAATAGACTAAAATCAATAACCAAAATGGGCTCTACACATCCAGAGGAGGACAGTATGGTGAGGTGGGAAATAACCAGCATCACAGCCTAAAGAAATGAAATTAAATCTCTGTTTAATGACCCACCAATTGCAAACAATATGTACTGGCTTGCAAAAATATGAGCACAAACTGAGTTTATTTCCTTGTGAGTGAGTAATGGACAATACATCCAGACTGCCAGGAAGCACAGCTCCAGGACAGTAGATACTCCGTTCCAAGAATAAGGGGCACTATTTGTAAACACAAATGTCTGGCAAACCTCTTTACAAGAAGCAGCTCACCATTTGACAGGTGTTGAAACTAAACTGTTGAGTTCTGTTTATAAAGAACAAATACCCAAAACAGGAAGGTCAAAGATGGGACAGCATTGGGACAAAATGGCTGTGGGAACCCCTGCCATGACACTGAGTGTAGGGCTGGTTAGGACTTTGTTAAGGTGGAAACTGCTAGTAGGCAATCCTGCCTACCCTCTTCTCCATCTCTGGGAGGAAAGGGTTTTAGGTGAGGCACTGCAGTTGGGAATGAAGATTTGTGCATGGGACAGAGGCAATGGATGTCATGACTGTGGGACGCTGGTCATTCTGACTGGGAAGAGAGTGCTGCAGAACCCCGAGGCAGTAGCCCCCATATTTCAGCATATGGTGGAGTAAAATTAATAGGGTGAAATGTTGGCTTCATTGAAGTCTGTAGAAAAATGGGCCAAGCTACATTTACTACTGGGTAAGATTGGGCCTCTCCTGGGCCTATTGAAATTTCATAGATTTCATAGACATTTGGGCTAGAAGGGACCCCAGAGGATCATCGAGGCCAGCCCCCTGCCCCAGGGGCAGGAAGTCAGCAGGGATCGTAGGACCCCAGCAAGATAAGCATCCAAATGTGTCTTAAAGGTGTTCAAAGTGGGTGCTTGAACTGTCTCTGTCAGCAGTCTATTCCAGACCTTGGGGGCTCAGACAGCAAAGAAGTTCTTCCTTATGTCCAGCCTGAATCAGTCACGATGGGGTTTGTGACCGTTTGATCTTGTCATCCCTTGGGGTGCTCTGGGGAACAGATGTTCCCCCAGATCCTGATGAGCACGCCTGATAAATTTATAGGTAGCCACCAGATCACCCCTGAGCCTGCACTTTTCCAGGCTGAAGAGTCCCATGGCTCTCAGCCTCTCATCATAAGGTCTGTTTTCCTGACCTCTGATCATGCACGTGGCTCTCCCCTGCACCCTCTCAAGCTTCTCCACATCCTTTGTTGAACTGTGGAGCCCAAAACTGGATGCAGTACTCCAGCTGCAGCCTCACCAAGGTTGAGTACAACGAGAGAATGACGTCCTGGGATTTGCTTGAGAAGCATCTATGGATGCAAGCCAGTGTTTTGCTCGCTTTACTAGCCACAGCATCACACTGAAGGCTCATGTTTATCTTGTGGTCAATCATGACACCCAAGTCCCTTTCATCTATAGTGCTAGCCAGCGTAGCACTGATGAGCCTATAAGGATGCTGCAGGTTTTCCTCCCACGGTGGAGAACCTTGCATTTTTCGGTGTTAAACACCATCAGGTTCTTGTCCGCCCATTTCCTGAGCCTGTCAAGATCTGTCTGTATCACCCTCCTGTCCTCAGGTGTGGATGCTTTACCCCAGAATTTGGTGTCATTGGCAAACTTGGCCAGTCGACTTCTTACACCAATGTCCACATCATTGATGAAGATGTTAAACAGTATAGGCCCTAGGACAGAGCCTTGAGGGACCTCACTGGTGACCATGCACCAAGATGATTGGCTCCCGTCGACCATCACCCTCTGGGTCCTACCGCAGAGCCAGTTCCCCAGCCAGTGGATTGTGATGCGGTTGAGGCCATAGATAGTCAGTTTAGCCAAGAGGTGATTGTGGGATACCACATCTGAGGCTTTTTTAAAGTCAAGATATATGACATCTATCTCCTCCCCCTTGTCCTGGTGATAAGTGACCTGCTCATAAAAGCAAATGAGATTGGTCAAGCAAGACCTACCTGCAACAAACCCTGGGTACCCCTCAGGATATTGTCTTCAGCTAGTCTGCTGAGGATGCCCTCCTTGATAATCATGGATAAATTAATGGAGATTTTTCTACAGACTTCAATGAAGCCAGCATTTCACCATACAAATAGTGAAAAACAGGTAAGATGCTCCTGATTAGCTTCTAGTAACCCTAGTGTAAGACTATGCATGCAGGCATAGAACAGATGACCCCAGGTAACACCACCCCACTTTTGATCAGCACCAAGCTGTTTGCATGTCCAAACCCTCATAGTAACTTGATTCACTTTAATTTAAATCTGCTCGGTGACTTAAACAAAATAAAGCAAAAGCACTAGAACTGAAAAAAGAGTATCAGAAGAGGAGTATGCACTGGTTAGACTACATGGGTTCAAATTCACACTTTAAGTTATACTGGTGTAACTAAATTCTCAATAAGTGTTTGCTGTGATGCTTTGTTATCCAATACTCTGCTTCAGTTCTTTGCAGACTCCCTGTAAGAGTAAGCTGAACTGGAGCCAGTTTTCTGTTCTATTTTCTTTTCATTCCTAGAACGTCTCTCTCACTCACTCCTGAATCCTAAATAGGCACCAGAATTCAGAAATACACTGAACATATTAACCAGCATGGGGAATCACACAGCACAACCTTGTAGGTTAGTTTGTGGAATAAACCTATGCTACTGCATTAGGGAAAATGAAACAGGACTAGGATCCCAAGGGTCATTCTATCATTCACTTTTCTCTGCAGTAGGGGACTGTTTTTATAGTGCAGAAATACAATGATTCAGAAAGATAATTATCAGGAATGTATTTTTAAGTTGATCCCATAGAGGAAATTGTGCAATCCCATCTCAACATTCAGCTCTTTGATATGTGCTATTTTGGGAAGGCTGCTGCTTTTTTGCTTCTCCTTCATAAATCTGGAATCAATTTAGACTCCCAGATTCTTGGAATGCAAGTCCAGTCTTAGATTTTGCACTCAAGAACAAATGTTTGATATCAAATGGAGAATTATAGAGGGAATGAAGAGTAGCAAAGGAAACAATTAAGTTCATTGTTTCAGGAACTGGACAGACAATTTCTAATGTACTTAGCAGCACTGCATTTATTTTTATTGTCTAGAGTGTGTTATATATGGCTCAGATCTGTTCAGTGAATAATTTATAATTAAATGGCCAACACTTGAATCATCCTAAGTGTGCTTTTAGTGAGTGCTGACCAGGAATGATTGTTCAATAAACTACTGGAAATAAATATTATGCAGATATAAATGAAACAGCTATTTAAAAGCCATTTAAACACCAGTGGAATAGCCCTTATTATATCTGATCTATGAAGGAACTTATTTGTGGGATTTTTGCATCTTATTTTCATATTTTCCTTTATGTACATATAGATAAATATGCTATTGACCTTTAGAAAATCATGAATCCGACTTGCGTAATGTCACACTCTATTAAAGTATACAGACATTATTGTAAGAAAGAGTTTGAGAACTGCTACTATTGTCAGAACAAAAGGACTGGAATTATATTCTTGGAGAGATCTGAAACACTGAATTCTGAACAATTTAGCCCAATTTATGCATCTTACACCCAACATCAACAATCCTTCACAGTCAAGGATGGTTGTCTTCCATGACTACCTTATCTCTGGGTCCAGAGATGGTTGACAAGGCCAATCTGGGATCAACAGGTTGTACTGCAACTCAGGCACATGTCCCCATGCGTGGTGGGTGGCTCCAGATTCTTACTTCAGTCTGTGACACACTGTTTCTGCTGCTGTCATTTTTCTATCTCCTGTTGTCATCATGAGGCCAAAGTACCTTGCAGCAGACTCTCCCTCCATTTGGGGCAGTCCTGTGTGATTGTCTCCCGCGAGTTGTTGCTGATGTTCTATTTTTTCAAGCTAGCCTTGAGGATGGCCTTAGATCATTTTCTCTGTCCTTCTCTTTAGTATACACTTTGACTGAGCTGGGAGAATAAAACTTGCTTCAGGAGTCTGGAGTCAGACATCAGGATGACCACATGAGGCCACATCTGGAGTACTGCATCCAGTTTTGGGCCCCCCACTACAGAAAGGATGTGGACAAGTTGGACAAGGAGCTCAGTGAAGGGCAATGAACATGGTGAGGGGGCTAAGGTGCATGACTTCTGAGGAAAGGCTGGGGAAACTGGGCTTGTTTAGTCTACAGAAGAGAAGACTGAAGAGGGATTTGATAGCAGCCTTTACCTGCAGAGTGGTTCCAAAGAGGATGGAGCTGAACAGAACAAGGAGGAATGATTTAAGTTGCAGCAAAGGAAGTTTAGGTTGGATATTAGGAAAAACTTTCCCACTAGGACGGTGGTGGAAAAACTTTCTCACTAGGAGCACTGGAACAGGTTACCTAGAGAGGTGGTAGAGGTTTCATAGACATTAGGGCTGGAAGGGACCTTGCAAGATCATCAGGTCCAGCCCCCTGCCCAAGGGGCAGGAAGTCAGCTTTTGTCAAAGGATTCCAGCAAGATAAACATCCAAATGTTTCTTATAAAAGTCCAGAGTAGGTGCGTGCACCACCTCTGAGGGAATTCTATTCCAGGCCTTGGGGGCTTGGGCCAACATGGGTTCATTAGGGACAGGTCCTGTCAGATCAACCTGGTTGCCTTTTATGACCAGGTCACAAAATCTTTAGACGCAGATGTCATGGTGGACATAAGTCTTTCTGAACTTTAGGAAGGCCTTCGACACTATCTCTCACCTCGTTCTCATTAAAAAATTAGGCAATTGTGGCATTGATGCCTACACAGTCAGATGGGTCACAAATTGGCTAGAAGACCATACCCAGAGAGTAGTGGTGAATGAGTCATTTTCAACCTGGAGGGATGTGGGCAGTGGGGTCCCCCAGGGCTCGGTCCTTGGGCCTGCACTGTTCAACATCTTCATCGGTGACTTGGACGAGGGGGTAAAAAGCACCTCGTTGAAATTCACAGATGACACTAAGACGAGGGCAGAGGTGAGCACAATCGAAAGGAGGGGCAGGCTACAACTAGATCTGGATAGGTTACAGGGGTGGGCAGATGGGAATAGGATGGGATTCAATACTGACAAGTGCAAGGGACTGGACCTAGGGCGAAAGAACCATCAGCATACCTACAGGCTGGAGAACTCCCTTCTCATCAGCAGAGGCAGAAAAGGATCTTGGAGTCATTATTGATTCCAAAATTAACATGAGCCACCAATGTGAGGATGCAGGCAGTAAGGCTAACTGCACCTTATCATGCATCCACAGATGCATCACAAGCAGGTCCAAGGAGGCGATCCTCCCCTTCTATGAAACATTGGTCAGACCACAGTTGGAGTACTGAGTCCAGTTCTGGGTGCTGCACTTCAGGAGGGATGTGGACAGCATTGAGAGGGTCCAAAGGAAGGCCACTCACATTGTCGGGGGAAGCAGGGTAGGCCCTACAAAGAGGTTACGGGACCTGAACCTGTTCAGCCTCCACAAGTGAAGGCTGAGAGGGGATCTGGTGGCTATCTATAAACTTACCAGGGGGACCAGCAGGGAACAGGAGAGTCCCTGTTCCCCCAAGCACTACCAGGAGTAACTAGGAATAATGGCCACAAGTTAATTGAGAGTAGGTTTAGACTAAACATCAGGAGGCACTACTTCACAGTCAGTGTGACTAGGATCTGGAACCAACTTCCAAGGGAAGTGGTGCTTGCTTCTACCCTGGGGGTCTTCAAAAGGAAGCTAGATAATCACCTAGCTGGGGTCAAATGACCCCTTTCCTGCCCATGGCAGAGGGTCAGACTTGATGATTTTCTCAGGTCCCTTCCAACCCTACCAACTATGAAACTATGAAAACAAGTCACCCTTGAGCCTTTGCTTCTCCAGGCTGAAGAGTCCCATGGTTCTCAGCCTCTACTCATAGGGCCTATTATCTAGCCCTCTGATCATACATGTGGCTTTCCACTTGACTCTTTCAAGCTTCTCTATGTCCTTTTTGAACTGTGGATGCCAGAATTGGATTCAGTACTACGGCTATGGCCTCACCAAGGCCAAGTACAATGGGAGGATGAGATCCTGGAACTTGATGATGAAGCATCGATGGATGCAAGCCAGAATTTTGTTCGCTTTACCAGCTGTGGTATCACACTGGAGGCTCATGTTCATCTTGTGGTCAATCATGACCCCCCCAGTCTCTTTCAGCCATGATGCTGGTGAGTGTAGCACTGCCAAGCCTATAAGTGTGATGTGGTTTGTGGGGGAGGAGGTGGTTTCCCCAAGGTGGAGCACCTTGCATTTCTCCATAATGAATGCCATCAGGTTTTCATCCACTTACCTTGCTAGCTTATTGAGGTTGGCCTGAATAACAAGCTTATCCTCAAGTGTGGATGTTGTTCCCCAAAGTTTGGTGTTGTCAGTGAACTTAGCCAGTCCATTTCTGACACCAGAATCCAGATAGTTTATAAAGATGTTAAAAAGTACCGGTCTGAGACTGGAGCTTTGGGGGGCACCACTGGTCACTGAGTGCCATGTTGATTCAGTTCCATCATCTACCACCCTCTGGGTCCGACCTCGGAGCCAGTTCCCTAGCCAGACTGTAGTGTAGCCAGGGCCACAGTTGGCCAATTTTTCCATGAGGACATCATGAGAGAGAGATAAAAGGCTTTTTTAAAGTCCAGATATATGATATTAACCTCTTTCCCTTTGTCCAGGTGATATGTCACCTGGTCATAGAAGAAAATGAGATTGGTCAGGCAAGATCTACCTGCAACAAACCTGTGCTGGCTGTTCCTTAGAATGTTGCCTTCAGCTAGCCTAACGAGAATAGTTTCTTTGATAATTTTTTCCAACATCTTTCTGAGGCTTGAGGTCAAATGGATTGGTCTGTAGTTCCCTGGGTCTGTCTTCCTTCCTTTCTTGAAGATAGGCACTACATTGTCCCTCTTCCAGTCTGCAGGTACTTTGCCTGAGTGCCACGAGTTCTCGAACATCCTTGCCAGTGGTCATGCTATGTTGATTCCTTAAGCACTCGTGGGTGCAATCTGTCCAGATGAGCTGATTTATGGGTGTCCAGCCTCTTAAGGTGTTCCTTTGCTAGGTCGACACCAATGATGGGTGTATATTCATTTCACTCTGGCCATCCCACATCATGTTAGGCAGGATGGTCCCTTTAGGCTGATGAAAAACTGACACAAAGTAATCATTAAGCAGGTTGGCTTTTTTCTCGGTGTTGGTTGTCAACTGTCCCATTTGATTTAGCAGGGAAACAGTGTTAACCTTGTTTTTCTTCCAACTCCCCACATATCTGAAGACGAACTTTATATTGTCCTTGATTTGTGTAGCCAGTTGGAGTTTGGTCACAGCCTTGGTTTCCTGGTTCACTCCCTACAGGTGTGGATCAGTGCAGAATACTCCTCCTTCGTGAAGCTTCCTGTCTTCCATTGTCTATAAGCCTCTTTATAGATGTAAGGGTTCCACAAGTTCCTTGCTGAGCCAAAGGGGTTGCTGTGCCCTTTTACTACTTTTCCTTTCCCATGGACATCCCTTGTGCTTCTAGGATCACTCCGTTAAGGAGCAACCTTTCATCATGAATGCCCCCCCTGTCAAGGCATGGCCTCTCATGACCTTGACAACAAGCCTTCTGAGCTTATCAAAGTTGGATTTCCTAAAATCGGGGACTTGTGCATTGTTGACTGACTTGCCAGCTTTGCTATGGATAGTGAAGGTGATCAGATCATGATCACTGTCTCCGAGCTTCCCTTTGATTCTTAGGTCACTGACTAGATCATTCCCTTTAGCCAGCACCAGGTCCAGCAGCTCCTACCTCTAATCAGCCCATAAAATTCTTGAGACAGGTAGAGCTTATCCAGGCATGCGAGAAAGTTATGTGACCAATTGGATTTGGCTGAGTGCTCTTCCCTTGAGATGTCCAGGTAGTTGAAATCTCCCATGACAACCATGCACCAAGAGCATGCAGCCTCAGTGAGTTCCCTGGCGAATTCATAATTGAACTTTTGTTCCTAATTAGGAGGTCTGTAGTAAGTTCCTACCATTGTGTCCCCTTCACCACGTTCCCCTCGTATGCTAACCCAGACGGTCTCTAGCCTTCCTCCGTATGTGCCAATCTCAGCTTATAGGGACATGGAGCTATCCTTGACATAGAGAACTACACCCCCACCCCTTTTTCCAGCACAATCACTCCTGTACAGGGTGTAACCATCTTCTTTTTTAAGGCTTACCTCAACAAAGCCGAGGCTGGAATAATCAAGTTGGTTATGGTCCTGCTTTGAGCAAGGGGTTGGACTAGATGACCTCCTGAGGTCCCTTCCAACCTTAATTTTCTATGATTGTATGATGTGGCCAGCCCACTGAAATTGATGTCAGATGATTATCACCTCAGTGCTGTGGTGTTTTCTTGCAAAAAACACTAATGTTTGTCTTCCCACTGGATTTCAAGGATCTTCTGCAGGCAGCATTGATGGTACTTCTCCAGTGACCTGAGGTCCCATACAGTAAGATGGAGATCACAACTACTTGATAAATCATGAGCTTAGTTTTGAATCTGATGCCACAATCTTTCAAAACCTGTTTCTTCAGGTGTCTGAAGGCTGCACTTGCAGATTTGAGGTGATGTTGGATTACTTCATTGATGACAGCCTTCTATGAGAGATGGCTTCTGAAGTATGTTCCAAGGTACAAAATGCTCAATGTTCTCCAGAGTCTCACTGTAAATCTGAGCTACCAGAGCTGGAGACTTCTCATTAAGAGCTTGTTGATGGAGGCCCTTAGTCTTCTGAATATTAAGTGTCTGTCCCATTTTCTTCTTTGCCTTGATAAAGACATTGATGATTGCCTGAAGAACTGATTCTGAGTAAACACGCACTACAGCATCATCAGCATCCTGGAACTCGATGACTGAGGTCAGGGTAGTCTTGGTTTTGGCTCAGAGTCACTGAGATTAAATATTTTACCATTAGTTCGGTAGTTTAGCTCCACTCCAACTGGAAACCTTTTGGTGGTCATATATAGAATTGCGGTAAGGAAAATCAAGTAAAGTGTTGAAGCGATGACTCAACCTTGCTTACCTCCAATCTTAACCTGGAAGGGAACTATGAGAGATCCATTACTGAGATAATGGTATGTGAGATTACTGCTCACATGCCATCATGGAGGAGGTGAAGAATGGTAACAAATTTTGATGAGTATCAGTACCACAGAGGAATCCTCCACAGTGCTTTTCAGCTGACAATTGAAGGCTTTCATTATGTCAAAGACGACAAAAAAGAGAGGTTTATGTTGTTCCAAGCATTTTTTATGCAGATGGTTATCAGTGAAGATAATGTCAATAGTATCTCTTGATACCCAAAACCCACACTAAGATTCTGGGAGGAGCTTTTCAGCAAGTGTAAGGAGACAGTTCAGGACAGTTCCCACAACTAGCTTTCCTGTGGTGGACTGCAAGGCGGTCCCTCTAGTTTTCATAGTCGGACTTGTCTCCTTTCTTAAAGATTGTCATGATCGTAGTGTCCCTGAGGTCATCTGGGATTTCCTTATCATTCCAGATCCTTAAGATGAGGGCGTGATGCTGTGATGTGAGCTCCTTTCCCCTCTTCGTGAAGATTTCAGTAGGGATTACATCTGCTCCAGATACCTTGTCATTCTTCATCTGCTTGATTCCTTTCCACACCTCATCAAGGGCAGGCTGAAGGGATTCTGAGATCATCTCTGAGTGGGTGTTGTGGAATGGAACTGAGACCACTCTTGTCAACAATAGTGTCTGGACTGAGAAGGTCTTCAAAATGCTCCTTCCAACTGGTATAACAGGGTCATAGAAGGATGCTTACTGGTGTGGGTATGGACGTAAGACCAAGTGCTGGCAATCCCTGCTGGCAATGTACCGATTCAGTACATTGACGTTATTTTTTTACTGAAATCTGTTTGAAATTTTAAAAAGTGAATAATCCAGTTACAGGCAAGGATTTTTTAGGGTGATACCTTTTATTGGATCAATAAAAGATTATTAGACAGTCTTCATCATCTTGCATTCAAAAGCTTGGCTACCTCTATTTCAGCTATGCAGTTGGTCTAATTAAAGAGGTCTTTAGCATATTCCTGAGCCATCAAGACTACAACATCACTCTGATACTTTCAGCATCCAATTAGTAAATTTTCAATATTTGGAGGTGGGGAGGGTGGGGATACAGGATTTTCTTCAAAAATAAAAAAAAAGTCCAGTTTGAACATTTTAAAATAGAAAAAAAAATAGTGTTTTCAAAATTTCCCCCAAAAAATATTTTAGCAGTTCTAATCACACCTAAACATTTTATTAGTTCTTCCCATGTTCCTAATCAGGCAGTTCTGGTTCCATGCACTGGGAGTCAATAATATATACACATACTTCCACAGTTGTGTGGCAGGGTATGGGGTGGCCAGGGACCAGGCTTAGTTCATTCAAAAAACCAAGTACGTGCAAACACTGATGTGATGCTCCAAAATAAGCAAGTTTGAATTTTATAAACCTATTCAGTTTAATGAGGATTAAACCCTGTGTACAAAAACCCCAGGAAGGTAGTAAAACACTGGAACAGGTTACCCAGAGAGGTGGCGGAAGCTTTATCCTTGGAGGTTTTCAAAACCCAGCTAGACAAAGCTTTGACCAGGATGATCTAGTTGGGGATGGACCTGCTTTGAGGAGGGGGTTGGACTGAATGACCTCCTGAGGTCCCTTCCAACCCTAACTTGCTATGATTCTATGAGTCAGTTCATTACATTCTAATTATTAGAAAGTTTAACTGGCAATGGTGATACAATAGAGCTGCTGATAAATCTGTAATGTATGTCCTTGTCCCATTACATTCAGAGAATGGGAAAATAATTTCTGCTGAAGCTAGATGACCAGTTGAGGAAACATACAAACCAACACAGTCTCGTGCAAAAATAAGTAAATAAATAAAGCATGACTCCTTTATTTTCCTCAGTTTCAAGGGAATAAATCTCTTCTGGATTTATTTTTATTTTTATCCTGCTTGGACTAAGCTTAACAAATAGCATTTCTAAAGCTAAGCAAAGATGCAACTGGCAACCTAGACTCTGTGCTGGATGGTATAAATGGTGATACGTGTCGATTTGCTCTCACAAAATAATCCAAATAGTCTTTCTCAATGTGGTGTTGTGGTTTTCCCATTTTAGGAGACATTAGTCTGTCATTATACAAGAGTCATTCAGTATGTGTAAAATGTTGTGTCTCAGTCACGTCAACCAGGAACTAGCTCTTGTCACCACAGCATGAAGTATTGCTAGGGAGAGAGGCCATTGCATCAGAAATATGCCGGTATGTCTGTCCTTTGTTTTTCTCAAACCCAGTTTCCTGTTTTTTACTGCATGGGTTTGCTGCAGCATAAAATCCCATCTGGGGATTTATCTGAATCAGTTTATGAACCATAAGTCACTGGTCTTTAATGTATGATTTAATGACAAGGGCAGCACTGGGTGGGGTCTATAGTTACCCCAAAATTCACCTTAGTCCCCCCATAGCCACCCCACCTAGCACCACACCTATCTAAGCCCCCTGCCTCTCTCCTGGGCTACCACTGTCCACCCCGTGCAGCTGAGCTCACCCCACTCCCACCCACAGCCTGCAAAGGCATGGCACCTTAAGTGGGTATTGTTAAGAAAAATGAATAAGTATGTTTGGCCAGAAGTTGTATAGCACAGCCCCTCTCCCCCCAGTTTTCTGTCCAGCTCACCTCAGCGCCCGCACCAGGAAAAGTCTGGCACCACCCCTAATGATTAAAAGGAGACTAAAAGGAGACTAAAAGGAGATTAAAAGATTAATTGTCTATACACAATACAGGGAGATCCACGTGATCCAACTAACTGTGCACAAAGCATTCACCTGAGAACCAGGTGACCCTGGTTGAAAACCACTCTCTTCCTGATTCAAGGCAGGAACTTGAAGCAAGCTGTAAGACAGCGCTTGGAGGTAGAATTTCCTCACCACCTCCTTTTGGAGCTATTCCAATTTGTATAAAACACTTAAATGGTCATTGAGACAAAAGACCACAGTGAGTTTTTACCTTGCTGTTTAGGCCACTCTTCTGGCAAGTGGGATCCTGGTCACTACTCCAAGCAACATTTAATAATTTGTATGTTATGGATAGGTTCAACAAGAGGAAACAAAAATAATGGTCTCACCTAAGAATGCCAAATAGTCTTATGATAGGAGTCCTTTTTTGGAAACAGGGTCACGCTCAACATTGGTAAGGCTTAACCTGGAGCACTGTGGCCAGTGGCATTTATATATTCATACTTCAAAAAAAAAAAAAAAGATGTAGACAAATCAGAAAGAGTCCAGCAGGGAGAAACAGAAATAATTAAACAAATGACTCTCCATATTCAGGCATTTTTAAGAGCAGGTTAGAGAAAGATTTGGTTTAGGAAGGGAAGCAATGGATTGAACTGGATGACCTCCTGTGCTCTCACCCAGCCCTATTTTTCAATGACTCTGTCCCATCAGAGGAGGAAATACAACCAGGTTTCCCACATCTGGGCTAATGTTCTAATCACTTACATTTTGGGGTAAAAGGGCAGCCACTGGTTCCTGCTTTTTTGCCTTTCACTCCATTTTTCACATGTTCACAAAAAAGCCATTTCATGTGGGATTGAATGGAATGCTTTGTGCTAAATAAAGCGTTCTTTTTCTTTTATGTTTGTTTGCTTGTTTCACAAAGAAATCTTGCCAAAATTTAACAGAATAGGTGAACCGTGGATTTTTATTCCTTTATTCCTTCTGTTGGCTGCAGAATTGTTAATTCAGTTATTTGGGCAGCACCCATAGCCCACCCCATATAATCACAAAATCTTTTTTTTTTTTACATTTAATTGTAATTAACTTTCTGGATTTTAGCATTTCCATCTACATTTGGTTATATTTTCCATGAATTCCATGTAAATTTACATTGTTAATTACATGCCTCCAGTAGGTTATGATGCAATACTAGAGATCTAAACACAGAGAAATTAATGTGCCTGTCTGTTCTTGACGTGTATCCCTGACTTATTTTGTGTCTTTACACAAATGAGTGTTGAACAGAAGTGAGTTCCCACAGCCAGGTTCCTACATCAATAAGCAAGGCACATAAATAAATTGTCTGATTTGTAAATGATCAAACAGTCAATGGCTCCCACAGAATCAGTGGAAGCTATTGGATGCTCACTCTTTTGAAAATCAGACTATTTGGTGTCTAACACTGGACCCTGGGTCTTTGGGAGGCTAACTTACTACATAAGTGCTTTGAGATCCATCAAGCTTTGAAATGCAAAGAGTAACTTACTATTGTTTCATTTACTCAGATGTGGTTTTAGAAAAGTTGGTTGTAATATCCTAGGAAGGTTTCCTGGAATATTTGTATTTGTATTAAGGACATGGAATCACGTGACAACGTGATGTCATCCATATAACCTACAAGACAAAAATATCATAGGATCATAGAAGTAGGATTGGAAGGGACCTTGTAGATCTTCAAGTCCGACCCCCTGCCTGGGCAGAAGGGAAACTGGGCTCAAATGACCCCAGCTAGGTAGACATCGAGCCTTTTCTTAAAGACCCCCAGGGTAGGAGCCAGCACCACTTCCCTTGGAAGTTGGTTCCAGATCTAGCTGTCCTAACTGTGAAGTAGCTCCTATGCACGTCTAATCTAAACCTCCTCTCCAACAACTTGTGACCATTAATCCTTGTTATCCTGGGGAGTGCTAGAGGAAAAAAGACCTCCCCCAGACCCTTCTGGTTCCCCCTAGTGAGTTTATAGATGGTCACAAGGTCCCTTTCAGCCAATTAGCAATCCATCTTCACAAGGTTTTCTTGAGAAGGCTGAACAGGTTTAGGTCCCGTAGCCTCTCATTGTAGGGTCTACCCTGCTGTCCCCAGATCATGTGGGTGGCCCTCCTCTGGACCCTCTCAATGCTGTCCACATCCCTCTTGAAGTGCAGTGCCCAGAACTGGACACAGTACTCCAGTTGTGGCCTGACCAGTGTCCCGTAGAGGGGGAGGATCACCTCCTTGGCCCTACTTGAGATGCACCTGTGGAAGCACAATAGGGTCCAGTTAGCCCTGCCGACCGTGACCTCGCATTGTCGGCCCATTTTCATCTTGGAGTCAATGATGACTCCAAGATCCCTTTCTGCCTCCATGCTCTGAAGAAGGGAGTTTCCCATCTTATAAGTGTGCTGCTGGTTACTACTGCCCAAGTGCAGCACCCTGCACTTGTCCGTATTGAAACGCATCCTGTTTTTGTT